>JAFJYI010000015.1:4800000-6000000 GCA_019022655.1 Acacia acuminata
TCCATCTTACACTGACACTTGTTCTTATTGAATGGCCAACCTTGATCTCCAATAAGCACCTATGATTTTGATTTATATTTTTATACATGGTCAATATATAACTATTGGTTAAAATTATGTTAGCTTAATTTATTATTGTTTATACAATGATGATATGCTATTAATGTTTAGTGGAATGACTATATAATAAATCACATATTTTTGTTATGTGTAAATATAATTTGTAAGAACAATAATTCTACGATCTCTTA
Organism: Acacia acuminata; assembly: GCA_019022655.1. Taxonomy (NCBI): domain Eukaryota; kingdom Viridiplantae; phylum Streptophyta; class Magnoliopsida; order Fabales; family Fabaceae; genus Acacia; species Acacia acuminata. The sequence continues at coordinate 4,800,252 of JAFJYI010000015.1, forward strand.
TGAAATTAAGAAATTAATGAAAATAGCAACATTTAGGGACAGAACCTTTGCAGCTCGAGGGGCATAAATCCGGCAACTTTGATCTTGAATAGGCCATCTATCTATAAACTACTTTTTTAGGCCTACAACAAAAGTGAATAAGCACACAAAAAATAAACTGGTTCATCTAAAAACAAACAAAACAAAACTGAATTTACTAAACATGATTTCTATGTATTTTTATTCTTGGCCTAAACTTACTTTGCTCTGTAATCTAAAAATTATATTATTTTTCCTTTTTAATGCACATAAACTGATATAGAAAATGACGAGGAGCAGATAAAGTGAAGAAATTAATGTATTTGCTTTATTGATAAATAATGAATAATATATAAACATTGCATTGTGATAGCACCTAATCAATCTAACTAATATCTAGGATTACTAATATCACTACCAAAAGACTAGGTAAAATAAATAATAGCTAACCACATCCTTAGAGTAATATAATAAAAAATCAGCACACTCAATACAATAAACAATTAAAAAACTAAATAACTTAATCCCTAATTGTGGAGATCAACAACGTCCCGAAACCACCTACATTAATCACCTGGAGAAAAAGCTGGATTGTTATCAACCCCAAGATGGAGTTGGGTAAGGGTGCTCTACAAATAACGTGTGCTCTTACAAATAACTTCAGTTGCCTCTCACGTCGCCCCATCTGAGCATCCACATCCCACTTCTCTGAGTTGCCAATCGCGATAAGGTATCCAGTGGACGTAGAAACCAACGGCAATACCGTTTCTCAGGTCGACGACGACGGCAGGCCCAACAGAACTGGTTCTTCCTCTTGCTCTTTCTCTCCCTTTCTCTGTTCAGATCCATTCGTCTCTCTGATCTATCTATCTATGTTCTTTTATGCGATTCCGCTGCATATTTTCTCTTTAAAAGATCATAGCTGATGGATTATTTTAATGAGCTGGAAATCGAAGTATCGCCCCGCAATTGCCTGATGCATCATGTTTGAGCCTTTTCCATTCTCTCCGATGGTCAATCTTTTGCTTTCGGTATATATAGATCCATGACCATGCATGCACTTCAACCTTCGCCAAAGGGGATAAAAGTCATTTTAGTTAATATGAATTCATCAGTTTAATATTGTTTGGGTGTTATTACTCGACTTCTCTAAGGTTAGGTCGTAAAAAAATTCTCAATTCCGACATTTTAAATTATAAGTCTCTGATCCTTTTTAAATTATCAGTTTACTCCTTATATATTTATTATTTTCAACTGTTTTTTTAAATTTGACTAACACCAGGGATTCAGCTTTTAAGGTGAAAAGGGTTTTCATTTGTTTTAATAAGTGACTTTGTATATTTGTTCCCTTACCGGATGAAATCTCTTACGATCTCAATCAAGAAGTTGTTGGCTTAATTAAAAAAATTTATTTGAAGTACAAGTTAGTCTATGTTATAAAATATATATATATATATCTTTTTTTTTTCCATTTTAGAAACATATGCATGCGTTTAATATTTTTACAGCTGCTTTTTTTTATGCCATAAATTTATTACAACTGTTAATTGAAAACATTTTAATCAATAAATTTAAAGATTAAACTACAACATACTTCAAAATATTAAAAGTTTATTTTTTTAAAAAATTTGAATCTGGAAGGATATTTTGTGTGTGTGTGTAATTATTAGTCACTCCTGAATCTATGTCTATATGGATAAAAATATATAATTCAAACAACAATCTTGAAAATTCAACCCCTTTTCTCAATGTATTTCTACCGTTATCACTGCCTTTCACCGTCTTTTCCACTCCTTTTTGGGATGGAAGGGTATGAGATTCAGGGGAAAAGAAAGGTTGTGGCAAAAGAAAGGATGGTCTTCAAAGAGAATAAATAATTTCCTTCGACAAAAAATATCTAGAGGATTGAAAAAGTAAGACTTCTTAAAGCAAATAGAAGATCCAGATTTGGTCACACTGCTACTAAGCACAACGAAAAGAACTTTACAACTCTGTTTTGGGGGTGATAAGACAAAAATGAAAACAATTACTAGTATACTATATGTGATGTAGTTAGTTTTAGTTTTACTGCATATGATAATCCTTGAGTTTGTAATTCACCATAAGAAGACAAAAAAGTGAACAAGGGTGAGTGGAACAAGAGTAACATATTAGAAAATATGCTGGAAATGTGTTGACGGTGACGACGCACATAATAATCGCAGGGGTGGGAACTGGAGTGTTGGCACTGCCATGGGCAATGGCCTAACTAGGATGGATGGGAGGAATAGGCGCTATAGTAACCTTTTCATGCATCAACATCTTCACTTACAATCTCCTTACCGATTGCTACAGATATCCTCACCCCGTCTCCGGCTCCAGAAACTACACTTACATGCAAGCCATCGAGTCTTATCTCGGCGGCCGCATGCACATCGTCTGCGGCATCGTGCAGTATTCCAAGCTCGCCGGAGTAACCATTGGCTATACCATCACCACCTCCACCAGCTTCACAATATCCCTCCTCACTTCTACTTATGTTTTACGTCTCTACAATTCAGTTGAGTTTATTTTCTTCTGTTCTGTTATGGTGGTGTATGCAAGGGTATCAAGAAAGCAGAGTCCTTCCACCGACATGGACATCAAGCTTACTGCAAATTCTCCAACAATTCCTTCATGACTGCTTTAGGGGTCCTCCAGATATTCTTGTCCCAAATTCCTAATTTCCACGAGCTTACCTGGCTCTCAACTTTTTCTTGCATTACCTCCTTTGGTCATGCTCTTATTGGGAGTGGCCTTTCTCTCGGTATCCTCCTCCAAGGCAATTAATCTTTATCATTAACTATAATACAACTTGTTTTTATTAGTATTGGCACTTTCATGGAATTTCTTTGTTTGGAATCGAACAGGACAAGGACGGCCAACCAGTATTTCCGGAGTACAAGTAGGGCCCGAACTATCTGCAGAAGATAAAGATTGGAAAATATTGACTCGCAATGGGGAACATAGCGCAGGCTTGCGCTTATTCTACTGTTATATATGATATTATGGTAAGGCAGAGGGTTGTTACTATGATCCTAATAATGTAAGTAAAGAGAAAGAACATTGGTATTATATTTGGTCATCTTTTTGAAATGGATTATCTTTGTGCTTTGTTTAGGACACATTGAAGTCCTCTCCACCTGAATGCAAACAGATGAAAAAGGATAACCTGTTAGGCATCACAACAATGACGGGACTCTTCCTTGCGTGTGGTAGCCTTGGCTATTCTGCTTTTGGGGACAAAACACCCGTCAACATCCTCACTGGCTTTGGATTTTACGAACCTTTCTGGATGGTCAACATACGAAACATATTCATCATCATGCACATGTTGGGCGCATATCAGGTTACCTATTTCCCCCCATATATTATGAATTACTTAAGAGCCTCACTGACGTTATTATACTGTTTGTCTGTCTGACATGAGAAACCAACATTCAATGACAGGTGTTGGCTCAAGTGTTCTTTCTTATAGTTGAAATGGGTGCAAAGATGATGTGGCCAGATTCAGATTTTGTGCACAAGGAATACTCGTGCAGAATAGGGAAAATGAGATTGAATTTGGACAAGTTTAGGCTGGTTTGAAGGACGATATTTGTGATAATATCCACCACTCTGGCCATGGCAATGCCCTTCTTCAACGAGTTCCTTGCCTTGTTGGGAGGTTTTGGTTTCTGGCCACTCATAGTGTTCTTCCTTATACAAATGCACATTGCCCAGAGACAGGTTAGAACCTTTTTACTCAGGTGGTGTGCGCTACAGCTGCTAAGCTCTGTTTGCCTCCTTGTTTCATTGGCCGCAACAGTTGGTGCCATTCATGGAATCAGCAACAATCTCTCCAAATACAAGCCCCTCATGTATAAGCAATAGTTCACTAATTGGACCATGTGGCCTATGCTTCCCTTGATCTTGTGAGCTTTTCAGAAGCATGAAGTTGTGCCTTTGTAGTGAATCACATATTATAAATGAATTACATATATGTTCGCCATTTACGATAAAGGCAAGAAAGTTCAATAAATCAATGTTGGGTGATTGATTCAAGGAAAATTATTGATAAATCCCAAGTAGAAAATTTGCTTACTACTCTTATTCTATTTATAAATCTATTTTGACCAAATTTCACATACCAAAGAGATGTAATTAACTCAATGAATATAGAATAATTTTCCAACTTTGCCCTAATTTATGATTGGGTATTTTTCAATTGTTTCTTCTCTCTCTATCTTCATGAGTACAATTAATATGGGTAAAATTGTCACAATCTCATTTATTACATGAAGTTGGACTTATAAATATGACCAAATTTTTTAGTCAAAATAAACTTATAAATAAGACTAAAATAGTATGTGTAACTGCCGTGAATTTGTGAAAATATTTTAAAGTCAACTTGGTTGTAATTAATTCTCATCTGAAATCACCATTTGACTGACGTCGACCAACCGTTTTTATTAAAATATTTATATTTTAGATTTTACAAGCAAATCCTTAAGTCATTTTATAAGAAAAATTAGCCCTAAGCATGTCTCGTGGAAATTAATATTATTTGGTTATAAAAAATCCCTTTATTAAAACATTTTCATATTTCTTCTTGTTCTTATTAAAAGGCATCAACTAACTAGTGTATTTGTTCTTTTTTATAAGGCACTCGATTGTTTCTAAGGAGTATTAATTATTTTGTTCCATATATGTCCCTAATTAATAAGGGTAGTGGGTGATAATTAATATAATATTAGAGTTTAATGTAATTAGTAGGGATACTATTAAAAATTACTTAAATTTTAGGAGAACTTTGTTGATTTTAACTATTTTTATTCCATTTTTTCAATTGGTTAAGGACCCCACACCAAAATATTAATTAGTTAAGGACCCCACACATGGTTCAGTTCACGGTAGTTGGTTCCACAGCTGATGAAGAAGAATTGAAGCCAGTCATGATGGCGCCTTTGTTCTTGTTTCCCTAATAAGCTCATTTTTTTTGCTCAAACCTAATAAGCTCATGCCTGTAACTAATATACAACAGCCTTTTGCAGCAAATGAAGAATTGATAGGATGATAGGATGATGGATTATTGTTATTTTGGTGTTATATATATAAATACCAGAATTGTATCGTCACGGCCGATGAGAGATCAGAGAAGATACTCACCTTTTTTTTTCTTTCCTTCTTTGCATCTTATCTTCATGTTTAGTTAAAAAATGATCGTTTATATTTAATATTTTATAAAAATTAATATTACAAACATAAATAAATAGATTTAATATTTTATAAAATATGAGCATTGAAATATTTTTTCTTTCTCACTCAGCTTTCATGACGAGCGCACCTTGTGAATTTAGATGCTAAAAGTTTGTATTGGCTTTGACATTGAACAAACAACTAAATATATACTCTTTACCAAACCTGCTTTAAAGTTGACAGCTCAAAAGAGACCAATTATGCCAAAAGAATCAAGCTCTGTGTTTGCATAGTATTGCTAATGTTTGACACGAAACTAAGTTTGGTGCAATTTTGGATTATATCTGATGCCAACCACGTTAAGTATGGTTCATGTTTAAGAAAGCTAAATGAGCATATGAAACAAAACTAAAATCCGAATCAAATTGTAAGGATTGATAATGATATTATCAATATATACTCTTTGCCAAACCTGCTTTAAAGTTAAGTACGGCGAGTGCTGTGGCTGTACCGACGAAACAGGGGATTTCGCTGATGAGTAGTCCATGGGCTCTCCGTATGAAGCCGCCGCCGCCATTAATTCGTTGAGAGAAGAAGAGAGAAAATTGAAGAAGAAGAAGAAGAAGTAATTAGGAATTAATGGAATGAGGAAGAAGGAAACAAAAGAAAGAAATGGGATGGGAAGTGGAAGATGGGATGGAGGTACGAGCAAAGCCTGCGTCTGAATCCCTTCTTTCTGGTCTCTCTCTATATATACCTTCCACCCCATCTTCCACTTCCCATCCCATTTCTTTCTTTTGTTTCCTTCTTCCTCATTCCATTAATTCTTAATTACTTCTTCTTCTTCTTCAATTTTCTCTCTTCTTCTCTCAACGAATTAATGGCGGCGGTGGCTTACAGAGAGCCCATGGATTACTCATCAGTGAAATCCCCTGTTTCGTCGGTACAGCCACAGCACTCGCCGCACTCGCCGTGGCATTCTCCGGTGACGCACTTGTTCTGCGGCTTGGCGGCCATGTTGGGTCTCATCGCTTTTGCCCTCTTAATCCTTGCCTGCTCTTACTGGAAGCTCTCCCGCTACCTTGAAGGCGACGGAGATGGCCGGCAAGACCTCGAAACCGGCGACGCCAAACTCGACGACCAAACCCAGAAAGCTCCGGTTCCATATGAGGAGAAAATTCTAGTGATTATGGCCGGATAGGACAAGCCGACATTCTTAGCCACTCCGATGTGGTCGAGCCGGTCGGCTTCGTTCGGAGACGGCAACACTACTTGGTGTTCCCGCGACAAGAACGCTAAATCTGAACAACAAACGTCAGAGACGACTGTGAAAACAGAGGGAATCAGTGGCCAGGATCAGGTACAGAGCCAGAACAGGGGAATCCCAGAATCCTCAAATGATCAGAACCATTGAAAATCTTCTTTTCATCTCTGATTCTCTTCCTCTCGATGAAGCTCGTCACACAGAGAATTTTTCTTTTTACTGGGCTTTCCCTTTTGGTCAGTTTGGTTCAGATGTGAATGAACGAGCTTAATTGCATGGATTGGGTGAGATGCAGAATATGACAGAGACATATCATATTCATCCAAATCTCGGTCTTTCCTAATTGTATTCATATTAATGAATCCGGGGACTGTAAATTAATATGAGGTGAGATGAAAAATCTGGTTTCTTCTTCTTCTTCTTTTTCTTACTTTAATCAGTTTGAGATGAGATTTGATGTTTTCCAGAGACAGATAGGAAGGAGAGGGGTTAAACCCAGTTTTGCTGTGTATCTGTGGGCGATGTGATTTGATTTGCCAGATGAATACGTGGAGGGTACGTGTAAATGGGTAACTGATGCGGCGAGAGGAAACAGTTTAAGCACAGTTTCTTTTTTTTCCTTAAGCAATATTCTTTTCCAGGATGCTAAGCTTGTCAAGAGCACTTGTACAGATTCGAATGGGGTGAATATGAGGGACGGAATTGGCTAACTGGTAGCATTTTGACCGGTTTTGATTTAGGTTTATTGAGATATTGGTATAGTGTTGTGTTGTTTGATATAGGATCTTGTTTTGATTTTGGTAAGCTGTGTGTTAGATTGTAATTGTAGGTATTTTTTAAGTGTTTTTACTTGACTTCGATTATTGGTGTTTGTAGATCTTGATTTTGATATTAATAAAATTGATTTTTTAGGGAAAAAAAAAAAAGATCCCATTAACAATTCCCCCATGGACGTGACCAAGATATTCTCTTGCATAGGGCTTTTACACGTACTCTGTCAAGCTGACTGTCTGCCACGTGAATCAAGTGGTCCTTTGGTTGTCCGATGAACACTAATTTTCAATTCATCTATGACCTCACCCAGAAAATGACTTTGTATCAAGTGAAAAAAAAGAACCCCCGGTAAAGTCGATGAAGCATTATTGGCAGTTTGGCACGTGGTCTGTGGCCACCGCTTTGTCCTTCACTATTATTAATACCTTCTTGCACGACGCAACTCTGAGAAGCGCCGGAATCACTTTCCCTGCCTATCCAAAGGATAGGTAGGGAGAGCTCTTCTCTCCTGGACCGTTTAGATTAGATCTGGACGGTCTAGATCTGATTTTTTTTACTTTATATTTTTTTCAAAAAAAAATATTTTAATAGGTAGAGAATCTAAAATAAAGATAATCTCCCAACTAACATTTTTTCAAAAAATGATTTTTTCATTTAAAAATAAATAATTTAAAAAAATCAAATCTGGACCGTCCAGATCTGATCTGGATGGCCCAGATCAGATAGGCAAATGGTGCCTATCCTTAGGATAGGCACCAAAAGTGGTTCCGAGAAGCGCCATGTGGGAGCTCACAAATAGAATAGTATGTGTAGGATATGCGAAGAGGAAGAAAAAGTAAAAGGTCACATTGTTAGTTTTAGTCACATTGTTATCTTTAAATTCATTAAGATATATATAGTTAAAAAAATTTAATTTGCGTGTTACGTTAAAAAGTCAAAAGAGCTAGTTTTAGTATTAATAAACAAAATTTATCAAATGAATAATATAAAAAAAAAAATCACCTTTTCTAATTTTATTTTACTACATAATCTTTTTAGTTTATAAATTTTGGTCCTTACATTTTAGTTTAATTTTGATACTTTATATATATATATATATTGATAATCTCATTATCAATACTTACAATTTAATTCGGATTTTGGTTTTGTTTCATATGGTTTCAAATTGTTGGCTTTGATTTTTTAATTTTTTAAAGAATTAGTCAGATTTTAAGTACAAAGACCAAAACCAAAACTCATTAAAAGTATAAGGACAAAATTATTATGAAACTATAGAGACTAAAATCAACAATTTAAAATTATATCGACCAAAACAAAAATATGACCAAACTGTACTACTTACTACTTGCATAATCACCTGCAAATAATAGAGAATATGAATTTTTTGGGATTGGGGCTTGCTTTCGATGCCTTTTACTGTTCGCTGCCTCCTTTTCTTTAAAAAAGGTGTAGTTTTTTAATCAAAAATAGTGAAGCTTCGGTTTTTTGTTTTAAAGAAAAAATATTTTGGGTACTAACAGTGCTTAAAAAAATATTTTAGGATCTTGATTAATTTTGAAAAAAAATTTAGGTACTCATTAGTAACCAGAAAAAATTTACGATCTTGAAAAATTATCTTAGGATCTTTAAAAAAAATCTTGAAGTATATTTTTAGTATAAGTTAGTATCTGAAATATTTTTTCAAAATTCTAAAATAATTTTTTTCAAACGAGTCAATATCTTGGAGTATCATTAAAATATTTTAGTATTAGTTAGTACCTTGAAATATTTTTTCAAGATCTTAAAATAATTTTTCAAGATAGTATTTTTCATCGGTCAGTATCATAAAGTATCTTTTTAATACCAGCAGTATCTAAAATATTTTTCAGTACTGATCAGTATCCTAAAATATTTGTTTAGTACCTGTTAGTACCCAAAATATTTTTTTCTTAAAAAAAAAAAAAAAAAACCAAAGCTTCCCTGTTTTTGATTCAAAACTACACCATTTTAAAGAAAAGGAGGCAACATATGGTAAAAGGTATCGGGCGCAAGCCAATGCCCAATTTTTTTAGATGTTAAAAGTTGTGAGATCTTATATATGTTCAGTTCACGGTAGTTGGTTCCACAGCTGATGAAGAAGAATTGAAGCCAGTCATGGTGGCGCCTTTTCGTGTTTCCCAATAATTAAGCTCATGCCTGTAACTAATATACAACAGCCTTTTGCAGCAAATGAAGAATTGAAGACAAACAATAGTGATCACTGTACAACAATGGTCCCCTCGATTATGGAAATAAGCCATGTCAGGTCAGGCTTTAGTTAAATAGGTACAGTCGTAATTAGTGTGAAAGGCTGAGTGCGGGCGAGCTCGAATGTAAGCTTTTTTTAATTGCTTAGGCTTGAGCCTTCGTAATGTCTAGTAGGGTCTGAAGCCTTTTTAAAGGCTTACTTATAATGTAGGCCTTTAAAAATGCCTCATATTGTAGGTCTTGGATGCCATAAAAAGACTTTGAGCCTATAAAAAACCATATAAATGTAGGCTTTAAGAAGAATATAAGAATAAAAACAATAAATATTATTTTAGTTATATTATATAAATATAATTATATTTATTTGATGTGTAAAGAAAAACCCACCTAAAGGCTTACGGGCTTTAACTAAATAGGCTACTATTACACATTTAGGCCGTTAAATAGGCGCTTGGCAGCAGAAATGCACTGCAGGCCTAAAAAAAGTCGGGTTGTAGGCCACCTGAAAAGGGTATGACCTATTTCCATCCCTACTCCTGCAACGTTCTCTTCCTCGGCAAGAAACTATAAAAGTCTCTCTAATCACTCGCGGATCCCACCCTCGAATCTTCACGCGCCCGCCATGAAAAATGTCTTTCTTGCAAACTCATTAACTAACTATTTGTATAAATCATCAGAGACAACTTTTCAATATTCGTCCTTGGTCTTAAAAACTCGAAGAGACCCTCTTTTCATATAATCATAATCAAACCCTCACTCATCACATGCGGTTGCATGGGCAGTAAAATGTAGTCTAGTACCCGGCCTTGCCCAATAAAAGCCCTAACTTTTTTAGGTAGGGTAAGGTGATCCTTCTATGCCCAAGTAATGATACTCTGCCACACCTTATGCGAAAAAAAACATCTTAAATAACTAAAAAATTAAATAACATCCATAATTATATTCTACACTTTTGAATATTTCAATATAAGTCTACAAATTAAGTTTTAAAATTAAAAAGACAACCATATCTCTTAACAAGACATAAAAAAATTGTCGATAATCCATTAAATACAATATAGTGCTTCAAAAAATAGAAATTAAAGCTTTGTAGACATCCAAAACTCCTAGAGGTTGCATCAAGACCCCAAAATCTCAAAAGGATGAAGCATATAGAATCACCTACAAAAAAACAAAAAAGAAAGCATATTATTACATCATTTACATGTGAAAGTAACAATTAATTGTACGCTCTTAGCCTTAGTTTAAACAGTTGCAAATTGCCTACTTCATCCACCACTAGCCAATTGGCAACCGTAACCATCACATTCCCCCTTCTCCATGTGCAGCATCTAGGAAGAAAATAAAATAACAATTACATTACAAAATAGAAAGTAATATATATATTCAGGTGTGTATATATCAAATGATCAACCACGAAGAATTTGTGTTCAAGTGTATATATATCAAATATATTTTTTAATACAAATAAGTTACATAATTTATAACAAATATATAATACTATTTTATTAAAAAATAAAAAATAAAATATATACTAATGGGCGGGGCTAAATGGGTAGAGCAAAGCATACCACGCTTAAAGGTGCCTAGCCCTACCATAAAAAATGGCCCAATTGAGTTCATTGTTCTTTGGCGGCTTTTCCTTGGACAAGGCAGGGCGATTTTTCAGTGGGTGCGGGTGGACGTACATGAACAGCCGTAACACACACCACAACCAACTGGGAATTTTATTTTTATTATTTATTATTCCTCATTTTCCTTTCTTGCCAAATACGTAGGGCAAGGATGGGATTCCCTTTACTGTATTCATGACTCCTTTACTTTTTTTTTGATAGAACATGACTCCTTTACTTTGAGTATCCAAACAAATTAAATTAATCCCACAACTCACGCAACACCAACACATGCAACGTTGCCTTTTGTGGGGATTAGGATTTAAATCTCAACAAAAATTACATTAAAATAATAAGATTTATGTCTGAAAAAATGATGAGTTATAAATATTGGTTTAAATAATTAGAAATAGAAGTCTCAATTTATAATTGAGAATTTTATTTAAAATATAAATATCTAATTTATAATTATGGCTCCTGAATTTGAAGTTGTCATAAAGTATATATTATGTCATTCTACTTTTAGCTTTTGGAAAAAATATAGGGTCTTTTGCCTAACTCGGGCCCCATTTCCTTCTCATCCAAAATCATCCTGGTTCACACTCACTTTTTATGTTTATGAATTACACGTAATATATTTCATATAATTTGTACAAGGGTGTTAGAATTTTTGTTTTCATATGCATCAGCATGAACATGCATAGTCATCATCGATTGCAAATGATTCCCCCCCCCTCTTAAATTCCTCGCTTAAAATGATATGAAATGAAGTAAAAACGTATTTTGGTGATCAGATTCAAAATGTCTTTTTTTATATCCTTGATTTCAAAAATAAAATAGGCGTCACTCTATGCATTACATTATTGAATATTTCGGAGTTGGCTTCTCTCCCTGCTACCCAACTCCCTCCGCTGGTATCCTTTATCATAAAATATGTGCATATTGAAGAAAAAGACTAGTGAAGTTCGTCGACTAAAAGGAATAAATGGAGATAAACTGATATAGAAAATGAAAAGTAGCAGATAAAGTGAAGAAATTATTGTGCTTGCTTTATTGATAAATAATGAATAATATATAAACATTACATTGTGATAGCACGTAGTCAATCTAGCTAGTATCTAAGATCACTAATATCACTAACTAAAAGATTGGTAAAATAAATTGAAATGACTCCACTACTCTCTAAAAAATAGTTAACTACATGCTTACAATAATATAATAAAAAATCAGCACACTCAACACAATAAACAATTAAAAAAGTAAATAACCTAATCCCTTTAATTGTAGAGATCAGCAACAACATTAACCACATGGAGAAAAAGGTGGGATTATTATGTTCAACACATATAAAGTGTACTCTTGCCAACCCCAAGATGGATTCGGGTTAATTGTAGGGAAAAAAAAGGGCATACATTTAAGTGAGAGTCAGTGTAGTCCTCTCGCTGTCAGCGTTATGAAAACGTGAAATTAATGGGCCATTGTACTTGTTTTCTCCACAAATATGTCAGCGAAGTTCAGTTGCCTCTCACGTCACCCCATGTTAGGAAGTGCCAGTAGGTCGGGAAGCCCTACATTTATTTCAATATTTTTCGCATCAAGCTTTATGACACACATGACACACCACACCCAAATGGGAATTTTATTTTTTTATTATTCCTCATTTTCCTTTCTTGCCAAACACGTAGGGCAAGGATGGGATTCCTTTACTGTATTCATGACTCCTTTACTTTTTCTTTGATAGAACATGACTCCTTTACTTTGAGTATCCAAACAAATTAAATTAATCCCACATGCAACGTTGCCTTTTGTGGGGATTAGGATTTAAATCTCAACAAAAATAATAAGATTTAGGAGTTGGCTTCTCTCCCTGCTGCCCAACTCATCACATGCAGTTGCAGTTCAAATTAGTTCATCAACTCTTATATATAGCTACTTCCTCCAAGTCTTCCTCCTTATTAATTACCTGTTCGTCCTTCTTCTATGCAAATACCTCTTCTTATCTGTCTTCTTCTCATCTTCCTACTCATCCAGCTTCTCTCTGTCCTCACACTCAAGCCCCAAAAATATCTCCCTCCTAAGTTCACCCATCGCCCATCAATTCATCATCACACATGGTTCAGTTCACGGTAGTTAGCTCATGCCTAACAAATGGTCCCCTCGCGTCGCCCATGTCAGCACCCACATGGGTTGTTATCTGAATTGAAGAAAAAGCTTGGATTATTATTTTCAACACATATAAAGTGTACTCTTACCAACCCCAAGATGGAGTCGGGTTAATTGTAGGGAAAGAAAAGGGCATACATTTAGTGTGAGAGTGTAGTCCTCTTGCTGTCAGCGTTATGAAAACGTGAAATCACACTCACTTTTTATGTTTATGAATTACACGTAATATATTTCATATAATTTGGACAAGGGCGTTAGAATTTTGTTTTATCATATGAATCAGCATGACCAGGCATACAGTGGCGGAGTCAGGAATTTTAGTGACGGGGGACAAAAATAAAAAGTATTATATCATAAATAAATGTACTTGAAATATAATACAGAGGTGATATGCAAAAAAATCGAAATAAATCTATCACATAATAGCCCCACTTGCATTGGCTTTGGCTGCCCTAATTCACCAAGAATTGACTATGTATATTTCAACAAATTACTCCCTATGATCTATAATATAAGATATATTTAGGGAGTTGATTTTTGTCCTAAATATAAGATATAATTTTTATATTCGTTACCAATAATCAAGGAAGACAGTGAATAAAATAATTAGGGAAGATAATGACTAGAGTGTTTTAGAAAATACATGTCAATTTAGCTTACTCAACCAACTTCCTTAACATATCTAAATTTGGTAAAAATGTCATTGGAATCGGAGGAGTATTAACTAGATTTTTAAAATACAAATAATGAAATACAATAGAATCAAACAAGTTTAGCTTATCAAGCTAGAATATTACATGTAGATCAGTGGCGGACCCAGGGTTTTATATTTGTGGATGCACAATTAGTGAGAGGATTCGGGGGCAGCACCAAAAAAAAAAAATTTCTTTTCAAGGAAAGTTTTAAATGCATTTAAAATCAAATGAATGTAGACAAGAAAAGAAAAGAAAACTTCAACTTAACATGGAAAAATAATAATCAAGAGTCAACTAAGCTATTACAACAGAACGTTACAAAAGCATTATTCGATTCTTCATTCTTTGAAAATATTGCATTATATCTTCATCATCAATTTTATTAAACATATTATGTTCAACATAAGTGTGTCAATAGTTCTCTAAGATCATGTAAGATGAGTTTGAAATGTCTACGATAAAAGAATTAAATTTCTTCTTAGGACTTCGAAGCAAGTAAAAGAAGAATGTAATATTTATTTCCTAAGCCAAATACATGTGAGAGCTTCTTAAGAAATATGGAATGGATCATTGCAACAAAGCTAATACGCTTATGAGCTCAACGACTTTTGTAATATCCTAATTTTTACTTTTAGGATTTATTTATAATTAAGAGTGAAATTATATATGATAAATGTATTTAATTTATAATTTTTAAAAATATATAAAAAATGGAAATAGTGGGTATTTTGTTGTAATTTTTTTCCTATATTTGTGGCAGACACAATTAAATAGTGGGTACTAGCCTACTGGGTACGTTTGATTCAGTGAGGTGTGGCAGGCTAGTGGGTACGTTCGATTCAATGAGTCATCAACAATAACATGATCTGCGAATTGCAAAAGGAAAAAGAATAATGTACAAGTCAGGATTCGAACCGCGGTCCAAACAATGGCAATGAGCTATTTTAGCTCTAGACCAGTGGCGGAGCCAGTAATTTTTGTTTGTGGGTGCACAATTAGTGGGAGATTCGGGAGCGCTGCCCCCGATTCTTTTTTTTTTTTTTAAAGGAAAGTTAAAAGTTGCGAAGATGACAAGCAGCTAATTAAAGAAAAAAGAAATAGACCTTTTTAAGTTTTTTGAAATTAAAATTACACATCCAACATACATGTTTTTCCAACGTAATTTAAGGTATACGAGATAAGTTTGTGAAAGAAATTTTATCTTAACTTGAACAAAAGTGTTTTTCTAACGCCAACTCAAACATATGTATATTAAAAAAGAAGCATTAGAGAGCGCCCAAAGCTTCTCTTTCTTGTCCACAATGAGCCGCCTAATTGCCTATTTTCCACTGATTTAGTTTAATTTCGCACTCATAATCACGGTCTCACAGATGCCTCGTTAATTAATCTTATTATATATATCAGCACATGCTTCACGAAAGGTAATTAGATATATTGTGTTTGAGAATTAATTTTAATTATTAGAACTGTTGCAAGAATGGGAATTCTAGTGATTATTGGGAATTTTAGGGTATGTTTGGTATGAGGGAGGGGGAGGGGGAGGGGGAGGGGGAGGGAAATAAGAAAATGACCAATTTGTCATTAATGAAAGAAATATTTCTTTTTGTTGAGAGTATGTTTTTAGAATATTGAAAAATTTCTAGGGACAATTTAGTAAAGAGGAGACAAAAGATTAACCCCTTCCTCTCCCTCAAACCAAAAATACTTGATTATTGATCAGAAAAGAATATGCCCAACATATGCACATTCAAAATGTACTTACATAATACCGTGGTTAAAAAGTACTTTGTCAAAAAGAATTGCCTGACCCACGTTCGAACCATGGACCTCATATGTGCAAGCCCAGAATGTTAACCAGCTACACTAGCCAGCACATTCTAATGTTGTTCCTTCACAAAATATATATTCTCAGATTTTTATGGGTGCACTTGCACCCACAGACATAAGTGTGGCTCCGCCACTGCTCTAGACCATTGGTGTTTCTTCTTGGAGTGTTCCTTCAAAATATATACATATTCTTAAAATTTTGTGTTTGCACTTGCCCACATAAACACTAGTGTGGGTCCGCCACTGATGTAGATATCTCTTTATATTTTGTTAATGTATGACAGTTTCAAACTCAAAAGTTAAGGATCAAAGACAAAAAAATTATGCGAAACTACTATATATTGAAATCGAAAGATAAGCAAGTTATACATAATAAGTTTATCTTATGCGTGGGTTTGTTTGTGTGTAGTCGAAATATTAAAATAAGTCTCAGATAAAGAAAGATATTTATCTCCACACACACACACACATATATATATATATATATATTAAATTTTAGTGGGAATCCGCCCCTACTTATTTTATAAAATAAAGCCTATAAGTAAACTTATATAAAGATAATTTTCCCTTTATAATTTTTTTTAAAAATATTTTAGGGGAGGTGGGGGCCACCCCTAGCCCTCTCTAAATCTGCCTATGCATGCATAGTCATCATGATTGCAAATGATTCCCCCCTTCCCCCCAAAAAAAAAAAAAAAAAAAAAAAAAAAAAAAAAATCCTTGCTTAAAATGATATGAAATGAAGTGAAATCGTATTTTGGTGATCAGATTCAAAATGCTTTTTTTATATGCTTGATTTCAAAAATAAAATAGGCGTCACTCTATGCATTACATTATTGAATATTTCGGAGTTGGCTTCTCTTCCTGCAGCCCAACTCCCTCCGCTGGTATCCTTTGTGATAAAATGTGCATATTGAAGAAAAGGACTAGTGAGGTTTGTCGACTAAAAAGAATAAATGGAGATAAACTGATATAGAAAATGACAAGTAGTAGATAAAGTGAAGAAATTATTGTGCTTGCTTTATTGGTAAATAATGAATAATATATAATAGCACATAGTCAATTTAGTTAATATTTAGGATCACTAATATCACTGACCAAAAGATTTAGTAAAATAAATTGAAATGACTCCACTACTTTCTAAAAAATAGTTAACCACATGCTTACAATAATATAATAAAAAATCAGCACAATAAACAATTAAAAAAGTAAATAACCTAACCCCTTTCATTGTGGAGATCAACAACGTACCGAAATCAGCAACATTAACCACATGGATACAAAGTGTACTCTTGCCAACCCCAAGATGGATTCGGGTTAATTGTGGGGAAAAAAACTTCATACATTTAGTGTGAGAGTGTAGTCTTCTCGCTGTCAGCGTTATGAAAACGTGAAATTAATGGGCCATTGTACTTGTTTTCTCTACAAATATGTCAGCGAAGTTCAGTTGCCTCTCACGTCACCCCATGTTAGGAGGTACCAGTAGGTCGGGAAGCCCTACATTTATTTCAATATTTTTCGCATCAAGCTTTATGACACACATGACACACCACACCCAAAATTCCTGATTTGTATGACTGGAAAAGCAGAAGCATTCTTCATGATATTATTTGTCTCTTTTTTGATAGGGTTGGGTTCTCTTTATCTTATATCCCTAGACATGGTAATAGAGTAGCTGACTTTCTTACAGCGATTGCTAATAAGGAGGTGTGCCCGATCGAGTGAGTTCATCAACTATCACCTTCTTTGTCTTCTCTTCTAACATTGGATGCTCAAGAGGCTAATATTGTCATGGGTGGACCTCAAGCTTCACATCCGGATTGGGATCCTGGCTGATTGCATTTTGCCGTATTGTATTGTTGTTAGTTCTTTTGCTGTAGTTGTATTATGTTTCCTGTATCGTTTGTGGTGTTGTAGCCTGACAACATAACTGAATAAGAGATGTAATTCAGAATGATAGAATCAATCTTATTGATAATGAAGTATAGCCTGCATTATATAGCAGTCCAGATACGTATTACACTTGGAATAGACTAGAAGGAATCTAACAGAAACTTTAACAACATGACAGCTGGTGTGACATGTCATAACAGAACTACAACTAACTGTGAGCACGTGTCTACGCATACTGGCTGATCTATTAACTCTGTTAACATTCTTCCCGCTGAAGACCAACGCCATATTCTGATCCTGACTCACCATTGTGTGCCTCATCTTGAGAGACTATGTTTAACTTGTTACGACAATAAGCAAACATGCCAAACACCTGTGGCTTTGTCAGAATGTCTGCAACTTGGTAGGAGGATGGAACATATCCCACAGTGACAATTCCAGCTGCCACTTTTTCCCTGATAAAATGCACATCTAATTCCACATGTTTAGTTTTTGAGTGTAGCACAGGATTGGATGACAGGGCCACCGTTCTGTATTGTCACACCAAATACAAGGGATTTGAACTACATTTATGAACATTTCTTGTAAGAGAGACAGAACCCACATTAACTCAGTAATGCAATCAGCTACACTACGATATTCAGCCTCAGTTGCTGATCGAGATACCACTTGTTGTTTCCTAGACACCCATAGTATTGGATTGGCTCCAAGATAAATGTTGTAGCCACTTGTAGACCTTTTATTTTCAGGTAGGACAACCACTTCATCATCACCTTTGTTTTTCTTTGTGGTGATTCCTCCCCAATCAGAATCAGCATAGGCCTGAATACAAAATTGCGTGACTGGTTTAATCAGTAAGCCATGAGTACTAGTACCATTCAAATAGCGAAGGAGCCGCTTAACACAATTCCATTGTTTAACAGTAGGTTCATGCAAAAATTGACATAGTTTGTTGACAGTGAATGCAATATCTGCTTTGGTATAACAGAGATATTGAAGAGAAACCATGATACTTCTGTAGAGACGAGGATCAGGGAAGAGCTGACTGTCATTAGCGAATAATTGTGTGTTGACAGCCATAGGGGAGCCAAATGCATGAGCACCAATCATGTGGGTTTTGAAACTCAATGCCCAAGAAATAAGAAAGATCACCGAGATCCTTTAATGAGAAGACTGATCTCATTTTAGTGATTATAGATTGTATGACAACTTCATCAGACCCTGTCATCACTAGGTCATCCACATAAATCAAGAGATAAGTAACATGACATTGATCTTTGTTAATAAACAAGCATGAGTCAGTTGCCTCTCACGTCACCCCATGTTAGGAAGTACCAGTAGGTCTGGAAGCCCTACATTTATTTCAATATTTTTCGCATCAAGCTTTATGACACACATGACACACCACACCCAAATGGGAATTTTATTTTTATTATTTATGATTCCTCATTTTCCTTTCTTGCCAAACACGTAGGGCAAGGATGGGATTCCCTTTACTGTATTCATGACTCCTTTACTTTTTCTTTGATAGAACATGACTCCTTTACTTTGAGTATCCAAACAAATTAAATTAATCCCACATGCAACGTTGCCTTTTGTGGGGATTAGGATTTAAATCTCAACAAAAATAATAAGATTTAGGAGTTGGCTTCTCTCCCTGCTGCCCAACTCATCACATGCGGTTGCAGTTGAAATTAGTTCATCAACTCTTATATATAGCTACTTCCTCCTTATTAATTACGTGTTCGTCCTTCTTCTATGCAAATACCTCTTCTTATCTGTCTTCTTCTCATCTTCCTACTCATCCAGCTTCTCTCTGTCCTCACAGTCAGGCCCCTAAAACATCTCCCTCCTAAATTCACCCATCTCCCACTTCATCATCACACATGGTTCAGTTCACGGTACGTAGTTAGCTCATGCCTAACAAATGGTCCCCTCGCGTCGCCCATGTCAGCACCCACATGGGTTGTTATCTGAATTGAAGAAAAAGCTTGGATTATTATTTTCAACACATATAAAGTGTACTCTTACCAACCCCAAGATGGAGTCGGGTTAATTGTAGGGAAAGAAAAGGGCATACATTTAGTGTGAGAGTGTAGTCCTCTTGCTGTCAGCGTTATGAAAACGTGAAATTAATGTGCCATTGTACTTGTTTTCTCTACAAATATGTCAGCCTTCAGTTGCCTCTCACGTCGCCCCATCTGAGCATCCACATCCCACTTCTCTGAGTTGCCAGTCGCGATAAATGGACGTAGAAACCAACGGCAATACCGTTTCTCAGGTCGACGACGACGGCAAGCCCAACAGAACTGGTTCGTCCTCTTTCTCTCCCTTTCTCTGTTCACATCCATTCGTCTCTCTGATCTATATATCTATCTATGTTCTTTTATGCGATTCCGCTGCATATTATATTCTCTCTTTAAAAGATCATAGCTGATGGATTGTTTTAATGAGCTGGAAATCGAAGTAGCGCCACGCAGTTGCTTGATGCATCATGTTTGAGCCTTTTCCATTCTCTCCGTTGTTCAATCTTTTGCTTTCGGTATATATAAATCCATGACCATGCATGCACCTTCCCCAAAGGGGATAAAAGTCATTTTAATTAATTCAAATTGTTGTTTTTACTATGTCTAATTAATTCTATTCTCTCTCATAATTAATTTATCACATTTACCACTATTCTATTTTTCTGTTTTACATGTCTCCTTGTTATTAATATGAGAAAAAAAGTTTACACCTTAAATATTTATTTTTTTTAACTGCTTTTTAAATTTGACTAAGGTTGGGATTCGACTTTTGAGGTGTAAAGGGTTTTCATTTGTTTTAATAAGTGAATTTTTATGTTCGTTTCTTTACAAGATGAAATCTCTTACGATCTCAATCAAGAAGTTCTTGGCTTACTTGGCCTAAAAATTTATTTGAAGTAAAAGTTAGTCTATGTTATAAAATATTAATTTTCTTCTTTTTTTTTTTCCATTTTAGAAACATATGCATTCGTTTAATATTTTTATAGCTGTTAATTGAAAACATTTTAATAAATAAATTTAAAAATTAAACTGCAACATACTTGAAAATATTAAAAGTTTATTTTAAAAAAAATTTGAATCTGGATGGATATTTTGTGTGTGTAATTATTAGTCACTCCTGAATCTATATCTATATGTACATGGATAAAAATAATTCAAACAAACATCTTCAAAATTCAACCCCTTTTCTCAACGTATTTATGACGTTTTCACTGCCTCTCACCGTCTGTTCCACTCCTTTTTGGGATGGAAGGGTATGAGATTGACAGGCAAAAGAAAGGTTGTGAGATTTCAGAACAAGCAAGGCCCCTTTTAATGTGGTCTTCATAGAGAATAAATAATTTCCTTCGGAAAAAATATCTAGAGGATCGAAAAAGAAAGACTTCTTAAAGCAAATAGAAGCTCCAGATTTGGTCACACAACTGCTAAGCACAGCGACAAGAACTTTACAACTCTGTTTTGGGGGTGATAAGAGAAAAATGAAAACAATTATACTATAAATGATGTCGTTAATTTTAGTTTTATCGCATATGACAATCCCTGAGTTTGTAATTCACCAAGAAGACAAAAAAGTGAAACAGGGTGAGTGGAACATGAGTAACATATTAGAAAATCTGCAGGCAATGGGTTGACGGCGGCGGCGCACATAATAACCGTTGGGGTGGAAGTCGAAGTGCTAGCACTGCCGTGGGCGATGGCCCAACTAGGATGGATGGGAGGAATAGGCGTTATGGTCACCCTTTCATGCATCTCCATCTTCACTTACAATCTCCTTGCCGATTGCTACAGATATCCTCACACTGTCTTCGGCTCCAGAAACTATACTTACATGCAAGCCGTCAAGTCTTATCTCGGCGACCGCATGCACATCACCATCCACATGCTGGGCGCATATCAGGTTACCTATTTTCTCCCAAATATTATGAATTAATTCAATGTCACAAATATTGTCCTCCAAACCAGCCTAAACTTGTTCAAATTCAATGTCACTTTGCCTATTGTGCACGGGTATTCCTTGTGCACAAAATCTGAATCTGGCCACATCATCTTTACACTCATTTCAACTATAAGAAAGAATACTTGAGCCAACACCTCTCATTGATTATTGGTTTGTCATATCAGACCAGACAGTATAATACTGTCAGTGAGGCTATTGATTAATATGGAATTAATTGAGAGCCTCACTGACATTATTATACTGTCTGGACTGATATGAGAAACCAACAATCAATGAGAGGTGTTGGCTCAAGTGTTCTTTCTTATAGTTGAAATGGGTGCAAAGATGATGTGGCCAGATTCAGATTTTGTGCACAAGGAATACCCGTGCAGAATAGGCAAAGTGACATTGAATTTGAACAAGTTTAGGTTGGTTTGGAGGACAATATTTGTGATAATATCCACCACTCTGGCCATGGCAATGCCCTTCTTCAACAAGTTCCTTGTCCTGCTGGGAGCTTTTGGGTTCTGACCTCTCATAGTGTTCTTTCCTATACAAATGCACATTATTAAGAGAAGAAAGTTCAATAAATCAATGTTGGGTGATGGATTCAAGGAAAATTATTTATAAATCCCAAGTAGAAAATTTGCTTATGTGTAACTGTCGTGAATTTGTGAAAATATTTTAAAGTCAACTTGGTTGTAATTAATTCTCATATGAAATCACCATTTGACTGACGTTGACCAAATGCCCACAGCCATTAAAAGATCAACCGTTTTTATTAAAATATTTATATTTTAATATTTACAAGCAAATCCTTAAGTCATTTTATAAGAAAAATTAGTCATAAGCATGTCTGGTATTATTTTCAGAAAATATGAGATTTGTTTATAAAAAATCCTTCTGTTAAAACATTTTCATACTAGTTCGTACCAATTTTAATTTTCACGCCTCTTCACGTGAAGAGGGTCTAACTGCCCACATGTGGTGAGCACAAGCATGTCGAGGAATTCTTAAAATAATTATGGGAAAATCTACCACAGTGCCTAAATTAGGGGAAAAAATGTCAAAAAAGACCCCAAAAAAAGTTACATGTCAAAAAAGACTTCAAGGCATTTTCCGGTATTATTTCATAAAACATTAGTTGTTAACATGACTAATATAGTTGTTAATGGGTAGACCATTAACAACTAAATCAGTAGCATTAACAACAATATCCTAACAACTAAATCAGTCTCGTTGACAACTACATCAATACCTATTAACAATTATATCAGTCCCGTTAACAACTAACGTTTTATGAAATAATATAAAAAAAAGTCCCTAAGGCTGTATGTGCCCACAATAATACCAGTGTGGCTCCGCCACTGCCCATAAGTAGTGGTCTGTGCTGTTTTGCCCATGTCCTGTTGCGTTTGCATCGCTCTTCCTTGCGTCTTCCAAGTGAATTCATATACCTATTACATCATATGTACGTGCCCAATACATCATACACCCATAAAGTTTTGGATGGAAATTAATGAAGAACAAATACTCTATTTTGTCCTTAAAAGAAATAAAATATAATGGTTAGTTATTACCTTATAATAAAAAACCGAGAGAGTAATATATATATAGTGCTTTTAATTACTTCTCCTCCTATTTTAAATAAAGGACCAAGTGGAATTTATACTACAAATGACTGGTGGAGGTCCTTACCATTGTCTCGCTCAGCTAATGCTACTAGGCTTTAGCTTCTCTGTCCGCAGCTGATGGTGCCATGCCACCCTAGCCTGCACAACACTCTAAATCTCTCATAATTTTTAAATCATATTTATCCAATCAATATAATACTTTTTCGATCACAATTATAAGCCTAGTTGACTTTTTTAGAGAGATTAAGGAAGTTAATTAAATTACTTTATAATATTTTTATTTTTTCTTCAAACTAATTAGTTTAACTAATAAACTAATATATAATTCAAGAATATACAACATATGAAATAATTAAGTAACTTATTTAGCTTCCTTAATCTCTTTAAAGAAAGTCAACTAGGTCTTATAATTAGAATCGAAGGTAGTACTATTTTAACTTTTCTATCATTTTTCCAATCAATAGCTCATATGACAAAGAATGAAAAAAAAAAAAAAAAGATTAGGAGATGATCTCATTGCCCCACAACATACGAAGCGTAAACAATACTCGCTGGTTTTGAAGCCCGTTAATCCTATTAATGAGTGCTCAATTTTTAATGTATATTAATTATGGTACAGATGACTAAAATTCTCCCACTACGGGCATCATCCTACGGAGAATCCTATATTAATTTAATAATTGATATTACCTCCGGTCCTAATTATAAGAGTTAGTTGACTTTCTTTGAAAAGATTAAGGAAACTAAATAAGTTACTTAATCATTTTATATATTGTGTATTCTTAAATCATATATTAGTTTATTAGTTAAACTAATTAGTTTGAAGAAAAAAATAAAAATAAAAATACTCTAAAGTAATTTAATTAGCTTCATTAATCTCTCCAAAAAAATCAACTAGCTCTTATAATTAAGACCGGAGGGAGTAATTGACAAGGCTGCAAAGGAATCTGCATCCTGCGAGTTTAGTCTCACTCCGGAAGCGGATATCCGGACGCCAAAAGCCAAAAATAGAGAAGCGTGTGGTCGAATCACAAAAGGAATAAAATATTAGATTATTTACAAAGTAATGGCCCATAAAGGAATTAGTAAGCCACTGTGGCTCCTAGGAGCCTTTTCACGAGTTCAAGGCATAGGAAGAGAGTGGGGTTTGAGTTTTTCTCATCATCATTTTCTCATTATCCCTTATAATCTCTAAATCATATCCGTCCAATCAACACAGTACTAGTTTCACTTTTCTCTCATTTTTCCAAATCAATGACCAAGATGTAGTTAATGAGAAGAAGGATAAGGAGAGTATCTCCTTTCGAGAGAGTGAGGGTAAGTCTACAGTATATATATCTATATAGACGTGTCAGTGAAGGTTGGTTGTGTCTCGACTTTGGTGTCGCCCATCTGTGAGCACCCACATCGCGCTTCTCAGGACCCGTTTGTTACGCTAAAAGTGGACCGAAGGAAAGGGAAGATTACATATCTTCCATCACAAAACGTGTTTGGTAGCAAAGCACCTTCCGGAAACCATCTTCCAAAGAACCCTTGATCTTCCCTTAAACGTAGGAACCTCCATTCCATCCGAAAATGGAGGGAAAGTTCAAATCTTCCCGGGAGACTAAAAAATGGGACAGAAATGCCCTATAAAAAATCACATCTCTTGCGCCACTGTTGCAGATCTCATCACATCTCTTGCAAATTTCTCTTCTAGACTCTCGGAGGTGTGCTTGCTGTGTAATTTTCTCCTCCGAGATGGAGATTCGACATTGTTGTCAACAAGTGGTTGTCAAAGAGAATTTTACAGGCCTGGGTGTTTCTGTTTTTGGTTTTATATATCGCTTTTTTGTCTACACTTGTGTCCTCTTTTGTTGATTAAGATTATTCTTTTAATTTTTTCCTTCTTCTCGGATTCAAAGCTGGTTTAATACATTACTCATCTTTTGATCTTCTTATTTGGACCCTCCTTAGGGTTCGGGTATTCGGGTTACGGGTATTCGGGTTCGGTGTTTTGGTGCTTGTGTCTCGAACCGATGTTGTCCCGTTCCGATATGATGCGATGCAGAAGTTTGGTTATTGTCAAAATTTTGGTTCGAACGCGTTCTCACTTTAGTGTATTATGTTTGAACTTAACGTCATCGTTCGACCGTACGTTTGAATTAGTCAAATCATTTTCTCCATTTTTTATTATAGGGGCATAATGGGAAGAAGTGGAGGTCTCAATGAAGGAGAGGGCGCCAGTGACCATTGACAGAAGTGAAGGTCACAGATGAGAGTGAGGAAGAAGGTCGCAGATGAGAGTGAGGAAGAAGGTAGCAGATGAGATCAATGAAGATAGTGTGGTTGTTTTATTTTTTAGGGCCATTATTGGTATTTTACCTCTCATTCCCACTTAACCAACTTCATTTTCTTCCTACCAAACATTTTATTTTCCCTCAACTAACTTCTTTTCCCTAGTGTACCAAACAGCTCACATTTTTAAAGTTCCTTCCTAATCTTCCATTCCTTTTCTTTCTGTTCCTTTCTTTCCCCAAATCTTCTTTATAACAAACGGGGTCTAAGTTGTCGTGCAAGAAGGTATCAAAATGGGAACTGAAGACGACAACAAAACCGCTCCGTAAGTGGATGACGATGGCAAGCCCAAAAGGACTGGTTTGTCTCTCTCTTTCTTTGATTTTCCATGTTCAGAAATTCGTCTCTAATTATCTCCTCGATATCTTTGCTTTTTGTTCCTCCTCGCATATCCTATACACACGCTATGCTATTTTTGAATTTATTCTCTTTGAAGGATAGTCGTAAGATTATTTTCATAAGCTTGAAATTAAAGTATCACCTCGATTGGAATTGCCTCATGTTTGAGCTTTCCATTCTTCTCTCATTGTTGTCCGCTGTTAAATCTTTTGCTTTCTGTACAAATCCATGATCTACAGTTCAAGTTCCGCCTAGGGGGTCACAAGTTTAATACTACTCATGAGTCAGGGATGATGGACCCAGGAATTTTACATAAGTCTTAACATACAAAAAATTGAAAGAAATATATTTATAATAAAGCAAGATCAATTTCTTTAAGGGTGAAGGAGCGATTTTGCCAAACAACTATTAGTCCAGGAGCGCCCTAGCCAAATAACTTTTAAAGAGACCAAAAAGGCCAAAAAACAATTGAATTTCTAAAAAAAATACAACACCGTCGAGATCCCACTAACTTCCGTCACACCACGTGGGATTATGAAATGGGTGAAGGACCAATTTTGCCAACCAACTATTAAGCCGGGAGCGGTTTTGCCAAATAACTTTTAATGAGACCAAAAAGGCCAAAAAACAATTGAATTTCTAAAAAAAAAAAATACACAATCTTGTCGGATCCCACTAACTTCCGTCGCCACGTGGGATTATGAAATTCATTTGGTCCCTTATGTTTTTTGGTCAATGCCCAGTGGCTTTTTTGCAATTTTTTTTTTTTTTTTTAATGAATCCCAATTTTTTATCGAGGCATGGACAAAACCAGCTTATGACCTTCAGCTGGGGGGCATGAGAAAAATGTGCAGACCTTCACGCCTTCATCGCTCGGACCTTCTCACCGAGACCTTCGACCCTTGAGAACGAGACCTTCTTCTTCTTCCTCCATGGTCGGAATAGCCCGAATACAAACGGGAAATTCATGAATATTGGGGTTAAAAGGAAAATCTATTGATTTCTTCTCTCCTGGTTGTGGTGGTTGCAAAGCCCTTCATCCAGAGGTATTTTCATTCTTAATGCATTTGATCCATAGATCATCCCGTGAGATCTTTTGATTTTCCTTTAAACCCCAATATTCATGAATTTCCTGTTTGTATTTTGCGCTATTCCGACCGTGGAGGAAGAAGAAGAAGGTTTCGCTCTCAAGGGTCGAAGGTCTCGGTGAGAAGGTCCCGGCCGATGAAGGCGTGAAGGTCTGCACATTTTTCTCGGCGCCCCCGCCTAAAGGTTATAAGTTTGGTTTTGTCCATGCCTGATAAAAAATTGGGATTCATTAAAAAAAATTGCAAAAAAGCCACTGGGCATTGACCAAAAAACATAAGGGACCGGCTAATTTCACAATCCCACGTGGCGGACGGAAGTTAGTGGGATCCGACGGTGTTGTATTTTTTTAGAAATTCAATTGTTTTTTGGCCTTTTTGGTCTCATTAAAAGTTATTTGGCAAAACCGCTCCCGGCTTAATAGTTGGTTGGCAAAATTGGTCCTTCACCCATTTCATAATCCCACGTGGCGCACGGAAGTTAGTGGGGTTTGACGGTGTTGTATTTTTTTTAGAAATTCAATTGTTCTTTGGCCTTTTTGGTCTCTTTAAAAGTTATTTGGCTACGGCGCTCCTGGACTAATAGTTGTTTGGAAAAATCGCACCTTCACCCTTTCTTTAATTACCTCTTTATTTTTAATTTTAGGAGAATTTGAAGAAGCAGTCTCAGTATTTGACAATTCAACATTAGGAGTAGACGAGAGCAAAGACTTACTATTTTTTTTCCTTAAAATAAGAATAATGTAGAACTCTTCCTGATAATAATAATCATGTACAAAAAGCATGACTAATATGATTTTAAAAATATTATTAATAATAAGAGTAAACCGATTAAAATTAACTATTAGTCATCATCTATCTTATCATAGTCATTTTTAAAAAAAACTCAAAACTTACCCTAAATTTTAACCCTAAAATATTCTCTAATCGGTATAAAAATAGTACCGTTAGGAAGATAAAATCATGTATAATAAATTTTCTAAAAAAATTTAATAAAAAAAGTAATTTTGAGTATCTTATTTACTTTCAAAATTTGTCCTAAACCGTAAATAAAAAAAAATAAAAAAATTGGTGGACCAAAGGACTAGACGCATTGGAGAGGAAGAAGATATGAAAGATTTCGGAAATGCAAACAATTGAGGTTATAAATGTTGTGGGCCCCACCTTTTATTATCATATTCTTTATCATTATTATTTTTAATGTATATGAAAACAATCCGAAGGTCAGTAAGAAAGTAGCCCAAATGGGGTTGGGTTTTTCTCATTATCTCTCATCATCTCTAAATCATATTCATCCAATCAATCACAATACCACCGTAACCTTTCTCTTATCTTTCCAATCAATGGCTCAGATGTGCTAATGAGAGAAAATGAGAAAAATAATGAGGAGAGAATCCTTTTCTAGCCCAAATGGGGGCTTTAATTATGTACCCCACCGTTCATTTGTTTTATTTTTAAAAAAAAAAATTAGGGGGGGCCACCCCTAGCCCCCCTCTATCCATCCCTCGTACTTAGTTGACTTTTTTAAGAGAGATTAAGGAAACTAAATAAGTTATTTAATTATTTTATATATTGTGTATCTTTAGATTATATATTAGTTTATTAGTCAAACTAATTAGTTTTGAGGAAAAAAATAAAAATAAAAATACTCTAAAGTAATTTAATTAGCTTCCTTAATCTCTCCAAAAAAAATCAACTAGGTCTTATAATTAGGACTGGAGGGAGTAGTATTATTTAGGTGTCCGATTGACAGCTCAACTTCTAAATCATCCGATTATTTTTTTTAAAAAAATCTAAATTTCGTCATTTAAAATAATACGTCTCTTTAAGAAAAAAAAATATATTCAAATTCAGCCTAAACTTACTTTGCTCTGTAATCTAAAAATTATATTATTTTTCCTTTTTAAAATTTGAAGTAAAAGCTATTCTATGTTATAAATATTTATTTGTTTTTTATTAGAAACATATAGCTGTTAAGTCGATGGGGAAAATATTTTAATCAATAAATTTAAATTTAAACTAAAAAATATCTAACTTTTTTTAATCATAAAACTTATTTATATTTTAAAATTACAAAATTATATTGTTTTTCAAAGAATTCGATCTATGTAATTATTCATTACTCTGAACCGGTATCTACTTGGATAAATACAATTCAAGAAAAAATCTTGAAAAATATGCCTTTTATGTTGGTGGGACTCATTATTCTCTAAGAAGTATAATAGAAGAGGAACTTAAAGAAAAAAGTAGTGCTCAATGTATTTAAGATATTTAAAGTGTAAGCATCACTTTCCTTTAGCCTTGATTCGTTTCCACCTATATTTATTTTATCGGATACAATTTGGATTAACGAGTGAATTTCCTACATAATACAATGAAGACAACAAAAATTTTCCAAAGTGAAAATTCTTCAAATAGAGTGTTTGGTAACTTCTGAAACCAAAATTTCATAAACCATTTTTCGTAAATCGAGACAAAACTCCTCTCACATATTTATCTTATAAATTATTCTCTAAAAGTTAATATAAAGTGAGTTATGATGTTGTGTGATGAGTTATGATGTTGTATGTCGAAAGAAGTTATGGAGACAGGTATTCTTAGGCCATGAAACGATGCCTCTTGATGAGGTGACATCTCTTCAATTAAAAGTTATAATAATTTGTTAGATTCATAAATCTCATATGTTGATTCATAGAAAGACATAAGAAGAACGGTACCTTTATATTATGTAGAGTTTTCTTATAAACACAACATAACATTTCACTAAGTGATGTTTATCATACATTTTGTTATAACTTTTCACATATGTCTTTAGGAATTAAAGAGATATAACCTTATGAACTTTTAGTGTTATAATTCTTTACACAGCCCTTCATATAAATTCCTTAATTTATAAGAATATGACTTTATAAAAATACACATCTCCATTTTAAAATATTTCAATAATCCCCTACTATTTCAAAATGATTACAAACTCTTATCATTTTGGAAATCTTATGTTGTTAGTAAAAGTGTCCTGAGAATTTGAACATTTAGCTAAGTAAAACATGGATTCACCCGTCCAAAGTTCAAATAACATGGTAGACTAAGATTTGACAATTTTCCCATGAGTGTACATGGTTCAGCGACTGAACAATAGATGAAATGTTTATGTTAGGATTGGCACATTCATGGAATGTTGTTTGTATTTGAACAAGACATGGACGGCCAACTAGTATAACCGGAGTAGTAGTAGGGCCCGAACTATCTGGAGAAGATAAAATGTGGAGAATTTTAAGTGCAATGGGGAACATAGCGTTGGCTTGCTCTTATGCAACTGTCGTGTTTGATATTATGGTAAGGCAAATGGTTATGTAACTTGGATTATATATGATCGTCTATTACTTTTGTATGTGAAATGGATTATCCGTGTGCATTTTTGAGGACACGTTGCAGTCAACTCCACCAGAATGCAAACAGATGAAAAAGGCTAACATCTTAGGGATCACGGCAATGACGGCACTCTTTCTTACAAGCGGTGGCCTTGGCTATTCTGCTTTTGGGGATAAAACACCCGGCAACATCCTCATCAGCTTCGAATTTCACGATCCCTTCTGGCTGGTCGACATAGGAAACGTATGCATCGTCATCCACATGATGGGCACATATCAGGTTACCTCTTGTCCCCCCAAATTTTAAGAATCAAGAGCCCAACCTACATTATTATAATGCCTGTCTGATGTGAGAAATCAATACTCAATGACAGATAATGGCTCAAGCATTCTTTCTTATAGTTGAAATGGGTGCAAAGATGATGTGACCCAAGTCAGATTTTGTGCACAAGGAATACCCTGCAAAATAGGCAAAGTGACATTCAATTTGAACATGTTTAGGCTAGTTTGGAGGACAACATTTGTGATGATAGCCACTACTCTGGCCATGGAAATTCCCTTCTTCAATGAGTTCTTTGCCCTGTTGGGAGCTATTGGGTTCTGGCCTCTCATAGTGTTCTTCCCTATACAAATGCACATTGCCCAGAGACAGATTGAAACCCTTTCAATCAGATGGTGAGCACTACAGTTGCTGAACTTTGTGTGCTTCCTGGTTTCATTGGCCGCATCTGTTGGTTCCATTCATGGAATCAGCCACAATCTCTCCAAATACAAGCCTTTCATGTATAAACAATAGTCCGCCCATACCATGTGGTAATAGATTAATTAAGCATAGCTTCAGGCAGAGACGGAACATAGGTATGACAAGGGGGCCATGGCCCCCAAAAAAAAAAAAAAAAAAAATGTTTAAATTTTTTTAATAGGACTTTTTATTTCTTTTTATTTTTTTGTGTAATAATACAACTTTGGCCCCCTCAACATAGTGAATATAACTTTTTGGCCCCCAACTTCTTCTTCTTCTTTTTTTTGGCCCCCCAACGTAGTGTAATACTCCCTTCGGTCCTAATTATAGGAACATTTTTGTAGTGTAATTCAATCTTTGTTCCATGTGGGGTCTTGTATGATTTATGTTAATCTTATCATTCTTTTCTATATTTCATTCTAATTACTTGAAATTTTTAGCTTCTCAGTGAAATTTACTTTTGTGGTGTATCTGTTGGGTTCCGTACAACGCAGCGGATTAAAATTTCTACGAATCCCGTCTCGAGGATCACTCAGGTGCGTTTAAACCAAGGCTAAGGAATCCGGATATTACCTTTGGAGAACTCGTTCACGGTTTCTTCTTCGTTGAACAAGGTGGGCTACCTCCTCGATCGCGAAGACGACTCGTAGAATCCGCTTCCTCCACCGTATCACACGAACAATTCCCGAACACACGGCTACGGCATGCTAGCGCCTCTTTTGCGTCTCTCTCTATTTTTCACTCTAGGGTTTCTCGTGGCTTTTTTTTTTAGAATACGCTCGATCGAAAGTCCCGTAGGTTTTCTAAAACTGTTCGACGTATTTAATGCAAAATTAATCGTATTAATTTTTAAATTCAAACTTTAGATCTGGATTAAATATATATTAATTAAATCTATCCGATAGATCTAATATAATAATATTTATTTAATCGAATTAAAAGCCGGATCTGAAATTTCAAATTCGAATCTAGATTAAAAATAATAATTAATTAAATCTATCGATAGATTTAATCCAACCTATTTATTTAATCCAAATTTAAAAGCCTTGATTTAATTTATCTCAATAAATTAAATCCGAGAAATGACATCTATCTATTTATTTAAATCGAGATACTAATATCTCAATTTAAATTAAATAGACAATAATATCTTTATTCGAAAATTAAATGAGATACAATATCTCTGTTTGTTTTAGATATTTAATTTATCAAATAAATTAAACATAAAACAAATAATATAATAATAATATTTTAATCTCAATTAAATAATATCATTATATTATTTTCGAATTTAAATATATATATATATATATTTACCCCATTAAATTCAAGTATTCATTAATCTCATATTAATCGAGATTCAATGAACCCTGGACACTTTTACCCGTGTTGGATTATTCTTGTGTGCGACCTGCAGCCCATGTGAGATTGGCGGTGGGCCAACACGGTGTCGACCCACAAATCGCAAGCGGCCTCTAGCAAGACATTGCGACTCCCCAATTCACATGGGGATCGATGACACGATACAACCAATCGTACAACCATGTCACGTCTCTTTTGTCACGCGATAATTTGGTCAAGGATGAGGCATGGATAATGTCAACTTCCTTTTCTTGACCATTACTTTTCGATTCTCGAGTAGTCTAATAAGTGAAATGGAAAATCCTTTCATCACGGTATGGCCATACATTTCTTAGACTCACTCATCGAGGGGCCCAAAGATTATCTCTCTACAAATGTGAGGGACAAATTCCATCTTGACCATTCACGTCCCTCCGCATGAAAACCACCGATCCCGATCCAGCCTTTATCATCACCCGGTCAAAGGTGACTTTTGACTAGGTCAAAGACCAGTGATTCATCATGTAGGAATTCATGATGATCTCAAGTCATAGGGCGTCGTGACGCGGTTATACATGAGATAAGCTTATGACTAGATCCATGCGAGCTTTCTCATAGTGGGTCGGTCCAAGCACCTTGTACTCTTACGAGTGCCCATGACTTTGATTCGTATCTCCATACCTCATCAAAGTCATATCGGTCTTAACTCATCTTCACTCCGCGTAGATGACCGACGGGGACATTTAGGATAATCTATAAGATGTATCCAGGGATGCGATTATCAATACGAACATGCAAACGAAAATGATAACTAAAGAGAATACTTTAAATAACTTAAATATCCAAAGTACAATGAATTGCCCCTAGGGCATAATTTCCAACAATATCCCTTACTATGCTTTTACCCATTCTACACTACACTTGTAGATGAAGTTAATTGACTTGATTTCATGAATATTTTTTTTATTCTTTTCATTTTTAATGCATTTAAAACTTTCCTTTAAAAAAAAATTTCGGGGGCGCTGCCCCAAAACCCCTGAATCCCCCACCACTATTTGGCCCCCCCAAACTTTTTCTCCAAGTTCCACCCTGGCTTCAGGGACAAGTAGTGTAATAATGAGCTATGATGAAGCACGAATTCTCTTTTTCTTCAATAAAAAGAGAAGATATATAAAAGGGAAACTTTAATGTTTATTAGTTGATATTATGCTATTATTTGTTCTGGTCACCAATGGGTTTCGGAACATATATAAATATTTAACGGGTAATGTTATTTACTTTAAGTTATTATCAATGTAGCATATATTCAATACATTTGTTCTGGTATAGAACACAGATGTACAGCCGAGGGCTGATAGATTGATCTTGGATGTATGGGCTGGCCTGGATATCTATGAAGGAGATAACCAGGAGAGCGTGGGATCACCGTACACGACAAAGGGGTGGTGTGTGTGCACAGTGAGACTGTATGTAAATAGTCTAGGTTTAGAGTGTGTGCACCTTGTTGCCTGCCTTCTATATTTATAGAGGCGTCTGGTGCGATATCCGGGACACGCCATTAATGGTGGGCCATTAATGGGGCGGATATTGGATGATACCCCATTAATGGGACGTGTCATTAATGGGGCGGATATCGGACACGCCATTAATGACGTGTCATTAATGGGGCGGATATCGGGACGTGCCATTAATAGGACGTGTCATTAATGGGGCGTGTATCTCGGCAGCCGATATGATAGGGCGGATTACGCCTAGCCGAGATTTCCGGATCTCCCGCTATGATTAGCGGATTACGCCCCGGCTCTGGCTTGGGCCTTGCCATGGACTTGGAGGCTTTTGGGCCGGCCCGTAACGGATGCCCCCGGCTCTGCATTCGGGCTTCGGGCGGCCGAGGTGTATGATCCTCCTGGTCCGGTGTGTGACTGGGGCCAGTGCTTCAGCCAGCCCGGCTTCTTGTGCCGCGACTTATCTCCATGATGTTGTTCTGGATGGTGCCCTGGGCCATGCCTGACCGGGGCGTATTGGGTGACCTCGGATTTATGTGGTAAGTCCCCTGTTTGTGGGTAAACCATTTGGTCTTCTTTCCGTAGGCGCCATCATTGCGTCTTTACACCTGGCGTGTCCTGATTGGAAAGGGTCTGCAGCCGTCGCGCCGTTCCGAGTGCCGATTTACGTGCACATTTAATGCTCCAACGTCATTCTGTGCATTTCCCATCGTGTCAATGTTCAAAGACCGAACCGCCCCGGCGTTCCCTCTCCTTCTTCTTATATGAAGTGTTTGCTTCATGTTTGGGTTTTTCATTATTTCCGCCTACACTTTTGTAGTGAACTTGCTCCAAGTTTCTTCCGTGAAAACTCCATTGTCCTCCATTTCGTTTGTTCAAGTCATCTTCTTCGTACTCACGCAGGTATTTTTCGTCCTTGTCTCTACTTTTTACGGCATATTTTGTACCGTTTAGATATCCTCCGGTTTCTCATCTCGCTTTTCCCATTCTCTCCGGTCTTCTCGAGTTTCCCTTTAAGATCGGTTTCGGGTTTTGCTCTATGTGCTCCTCCTTTTGACGTAAGGCCCGTAGCCCTTAGGTTCTAGTTCTCTCCGATGGATAGAAATAGGTCTTTCCTTAGAGCCGATCGACGCTTCACTCCCGAGGAAGAGGAGTTTCTTCGCACTCGTTACCCGAGAGCCTCTTATTGGGTTCTTGGAACCGAGCTCCGGAAACGAAAGGTCGGCGCCTCTACTTCGAGGTGGGAATGGTTCTTTCGGGCGGTGGGCCCCAACCCATACGTGCCGAGCTCGTCACCTTCCTTGGTTCGAATTCCGGCGTACAACGTTCCCTCCTTATCGCCTTTTTGGGCCGGGGTTGGTTCTTTTGCCGGCTCTCGGGCTCCTGCCTTGATGGCCCAACCGCTCAACTTCTGTGAGGGTCCACCCCCTGCGAGTTTGGACCCGTATCCTGATGATTATCTCGGCCCCGCCGGGATTGCTTGGCTGAGAGTTCATTCCACATTGCGCGCGGTGAAGACTCGAGCTACCTCGGTTCTTGGATCTTGCCGGCATCGGCACCCTTCGGGCCCCACTTCTGGCGTACCCTTTCGTCCGAGTCCGCCATCTGTTTTGCCTTCTAACCTTGTTTTACCAGGTATTTCCAACTTTGCTAATTTCCTTTTATGTTGCATATAGGTTAATGGCTCCGAAATCTTTGCCTTCAAAGAAAAAGGCCGAGGCTGAGGCATCGGATTCTTCTAGTCCACCCGAGGCCCTATGTCGTAGGTATCCCTGGGTGTCCCACGAGGTCTTGAAGACCCGGTCCATTATGTCGGATACGGACATTGCCCGGTTGGACCTACCCGCCATGGAGGGGTGCGTCCTACGCCGCCCGTAAGCCGACGAGCATTTGTTTTGCTGAACGGGACGTAGGCGGTCCCAATTTCTTTCATTTTTACGGGATTATCTTACACGGGTTGGTGTCTGTTTTCCTTTCACCCATTTTCAAATGCTTGCCCCGATGCACTCGAGAGTCGCCCCGTCTCAACTTCATCCGAACGGGTGGGCATATCTTGTAGCGTTCGAGCAATTGTGTCGCTCCTACCCGGTTCCAATCCCATGCTCGACCAACCTTTTCTTCTACTACTTCGGCCCCTTTACCCCTGGCTCTCCTAAGGAAGGTGACAAGTTAAAAGGGCTGGTGTCTCTCCGCGTTAATCCCGACCGGAAGCTCATGAAGCCCTTTTCCGATTCTTTTAAGAGGTTTAAGAACGCCTTTTTCAAGGTTGTCGCCGTACCTGGTAAGCCGACTTGGTTTCTCAAGGGGGTCGAGGCTGCCGACGTAGTGTGGCGCTTCCCTTTATATTGGATGGAGAGTCACCATAAAGCCAGCCCCTCGTCTTTCCAGATCTCACAAGATGATCTCCTACCCGAGATGGCCCCTCACGTCCCAAGGTTGGACGCCTTCGTGGAGAAGTATGGCATCCTGAGTGCAGCCTTCTTCATATCCGGGGAGGGATCTAGGCCAATCCCCTCTACTTGTAGGAGTCCCCGATATGCCATGTTCCCTATTCTTTTGGTCATGTTTTGTATATTGTTAGCATACTTTGTGCTTATGCGATTTCCCTTTACCTGCCTTTTCGGCTCAAGACATGAAGGCCCTTCCCGGGTACTTAAAAAAGGTGAATCCGCCGCGGCGGCGTCTTCGAGTAGTCGGTCTCGAAACGGGCCGCCCGGTCAAGATCGGCCGTGCCCGAGGCCGATGCCTCTATTGCTGC
This sequence comes from Acacia acuminata, assembly GCA_019022655.1. NCBI lineage: Eukaryota > Viridiplantae > Streptophyta > Magnoliopsida > Fabales > Fabaceae > Acacia > Acacia acuminata. The sequence continues at coordinate 4,836,996 of JAFJYI010000015.1, forward strand.
TAAGAAGGCTAAGGTCTCAAGTGTCGAGGAGTCGGCTCCATCCGTACCCTCCGGATCCCCTCAGGCAGGTGTTCCTGACCCTTCCAAAGGGAAACAGGTCGCTGTCTCGGTAGGTGAAGCTGTATGTACGGAGGCCGCGACCACTCCTGCGGCATTGGTTTAGCAGGTGTCTTCGCCCACTCCACCTCCTCCTCCTCCTTCAACCGGGCCCTTACGTCCTTCATCCTTGCTTCCTCGCAGTTTCATATGGGACAAGGGGGTGACCAAAGAGCTGGATGTCGCTTTCCTCCCCCCCGGGAATTTATGGAAAGTCGGGCCTTGTCCCCGCCTAGTGCTCAAGAGGTGCTTGCAGCAGAGCGGTACCTTTGTAAATCTATTGGTTTGCTGCAAGCCTATGTGATTGTGAGGGAAAAGTATGCTCTGCTCGATGCGGAGAATAGGCGATTGAAAGCGTCTCAGGGGGAGGTTGTAGCCCTGTGAAAGGCTCTGGAGGAGGCGGCGTCCACAGAAAAGGCTCTGGCCGATGCCGAGGCCAAGCCGCGCCTTATGGAGGAGGAGCGGGATACGGCCCGGCTTGAACGGGATGCTTCCAAGGCCGCGTTTGTGAACCGGAAAAAGATCTGCACCAGCGCGAGATGGGGGCGGAGAAGTCGGCCTCTCGAATGTGTCCGGCCCGAAGGCGCTCGGCGAGAGTATGGAAGCGGTGAGAACCCTTCAGAAACAGCGTGAGATGTTGTCTTCTAAGGTTTCAACAGCCGAGGCTGCCCTTGCTGTAGCGGAGCAGGCGCGCTTGGAGTCCGACGAACTCCTAAAGCAAACAGCCGCCGATTGCTTTGACAATGCCTTGGAGCAGATCCAGGTGCTGAATCCGACGGCGAAGCTGAATTTGGACGGCTATGACTTTCGCGCCTTTGTTGAGGACGGAGTCTTAGTTCCGTATCAACCTCCTTCCGCCAATCCGTCCCGCTCCGAAGAAGAGGGAGGAGATTCGGGTGCGGAGAGCGAGGCACCCAAAGGTTCTCAAGAGGCCGGCCCGTCTAGTTAAGTTTGTCTTCAATCTTTAGTGGGCGTCTGTGCCTCTTTTTCTTTTGAAGGTTTCCGGCATCCCTGCCGTTGTGTAACCATTTGTAAATGTTTTTTTTATGACTTATGAATGAATTATTGCTTCACTCTTCTGCCATTTTATAAATTCCATATTTGAAACTTATTGATTGTATCAGATACGAGTCGTTTACTCGACCAATACCGAGGTGTGGGAGTATGGAGACAGGTTTTACGTCTTACCCTCGGGGGTGTTAACTTAACCGCATCGCTTGCCTCGTCCGGCTTAAATGGCCGGAAATGGTGATAGGAACCGAGTTAAGGGCGAGGTCGTCACATGTCGACCGAGGTGTCTATTACCTCAAATCGACATTTTGACTTGATCAAGGTCGGAATGGCAGACGCTTTCTTAGCTCGGGCGAGCGTTGACGCGTCAATTTCGCGAAGGCCACGTATGGCGTTTTCGCCTAGCTCTTACCAATGCACGTCAGAGTACAACGGCCGGTGTCATACATCTAGATGTTTTTGTGTTTTTGACCGGGTATAAGTACCTCAGAGTCAAGTTTTTGCCGGGCTTAGTGGCCTCGGCTTCGCGCTTAAGCAAATAATTGTGCACATTGACGCCTTTCCTTGAGGGATTCCTTCATTAAATAAAGCCGCTCTAAAAAGCGTACAAAAGGTCATAAATTATTCAAATGCAAAGCAAAGAACAGTTGGAAAGCAATTGCAAAAAACATAAAGAAAGTAAGAAACGACCGAGCAGTAGCCTCGGCCTAGGCTGTAATAGATCTTTAGTTTATCGGCATTCCATGTCCTTCTAACCGGCTTCCTTGCCAAGGTTTCGAGAACATATGCCCCTGCGTCGAGCTTCTCTTTTACCCGATATGGTCCTTCCCAATTTGCTGCCAGTTTTCCGTCTCGGGAATTCTTGTTACCTATGTCGGCCCGCCGAAGTACCAAGTTGCCCCGGTTGAAGGATCGTGGTCGAACCTTACGATTATATTTTGCCGCGAGTAACTGCTTGGCGGCCAATTCCCAGCAATGGGCGGTGACTCGGATCTCGTCTATGAGGTCCAGGTCTGTCTTCAAGGCGTCGTCGTTTGACGCCGGTTCTTCCTGTCCGGCTCTGATCTTCCTCCATGATGGCTGCCCGATTTCCACCGGGATCATTGCTTCACATCCATATGTCAGTCGGAAAGGGGTTTCCTGGGTCGAGGACTGCACACTCGTCCTGTAGCCCCATAGAACACTATGGAGTTGTTCGGTCCAGCAAGAGTCGGCCTTTAACATGCGTTTCTTCAATCCGTCGAGAATGATCTTATTGGCGGACTCAGCCTGGCCATTAGATTGCGGATGTTCGACGGAGGAGAAATGTTGTTGGATGTCCAAGTTGGACATTAAGGCCTGGAATCTGTGGTCTGTGAACTGGGTTCCATTGTCAGTGACGACCTCGATAGGTATCCCGAATCGAGCAAAGATATTGTGACGAACGAATTTCATAATCCTGGACGACGTGATCGTAGTTAATGCTTCCGCTTCAATCCATTTGGTGAAGTAGTCTACGGCGACAATGAGCCATTTGAGCTGCCTCGGTGCCGGTTTGAAAGGTCCCAGAATATCCATTCCCCATTTATAGAAGGGCCAGGGGGCCGGCATTCCTTTTAACTCCGTAGGCGGCGGCCATAGGATTCCGGCGTGTTTCTGGCAACTGTCACACCTTTTGGCGGCTTCCATGGCGTCATGCTTCATGGTGGGCCAATAATAGCCGGCGCGTAATGCCTTCCTTGCCAGGGCCTTGCCCCCCATGTGTTGGCCGTTACATCCTTCATGTATTTCGGTCAAGCACGTACCTTGTTCGGACTCGCCTAGGCATCGCATCATCGGGCGGTGTACTCCTTTCCGGTATAGCGATCATCGACCATAGTGTAGATGGCGGCTTCTCTCATCAGCTTCTTTGCTTCGGTAGAGTCTGTGGGGATGATCCCTCTTTCCAGGTAATCTTCAATTGGTTTTCTCCAGTCCGAGGAAGACGAGATAGTCATGATGCATGTGGGCTCGGCCAAATTCCGTTGGATGATCGTTCTATGACTCCCGGACCTTTGGTACTTGCGAGTTTGGAGAGGATGTCGGCATGGGCATTCTCTTCTCTCGGGATATGAGAGACAATGACTTCTTCGAATTCCGTCATTACCTCTTTTGCTCTATTCAAGTATTTGGCCAACAAGGGGCCTTTTGCTTGATAGCTGCCATCGATCTGTGCGGCCACGAGTTGTGAGTCGGTGAACACCTTAACCCGCCTGGCTCCGCTTTCTTTAGCTTGAGCCAATCCGGCTAAGAGTGCCTCGTATTCGGCTTGATTGTTGGAGGTCGGGAATTCTAGTTGGAGGGAATGCTCAGTAGCGACTCCCTCGGGGCTTTCAACAATGACTCCTGCTCCGCTGCCTTTTGGATTGGAAGACCCGTCAACAAATACCCTCCAGAATTCTTCGTTAGTCATAACCGGAGTCAATTCCCTGATGAAGTCCGCCAATGCCTGTGATTTGATCGCCTGCCGAGCCTCAAAAGTGATGTCGAATTCGGATAATTCAATCGCCCAGCTTGTCATTCGTCCTGCCAAATCCGGCTTGTGCAAAATCTGCCGGATTGGCGATTGGTCGGACTACAATCCGATGTCCCCGGAAGTATGGGCGAAGCCGCCTTGCCGTTGTTAGTAATGCGAATGCCATTTTCTCCAAATTTTTCGATATCGAGCTCGGCATTTTGTAACGCCTTGCTCACAAAGTAGATGGGTATCTGTCCGGCCTCGGTTTCTCTTACCAAGGCGGCGCTTACTGCTTCATCCCCTACCGAGAGGTATAAGAACAAGATCTCCCCTGCTCCGGCTTCGTTAGTACCGGCGGGGTTGCCAAGCATTTCTTAATTTCTTCAAAGGCCGTCTCGCAGTCCGTATTCCATCCTCCCTGGGTTTCTTTCTTCAATAGTTTAAAGAAAGGTAAAGCTTTCTCAGATGACCTTGGTAGGAATCTTGTCAGGGCGCAAGCGACCGTTAATTGTTGCACTTCCTTCTTAGAGTTGGGGACTTGCATATCTAACACGGCCTTGAATTTGTCTGGATTGGCCTCAATCCCTCGGTTGGTCAACATAAAATACAAGAATTTTCCAGCAGGCACCCCAAATGCACATTTGGCCGGGTTCAACCTGATTCAGTATCGTCTTAGTTTCTCAAATGTCTGCTCTAGATCCCGGATATGCTCCTCCGGTTGTTTTGACTTCACGATCATGTCGTCTATATATATCTCCACATTACGACCGATTTGATCCTCAAAGACTCGATTCATCATTCGGTATGTAGCTCCGGCATTCTTCAATCCAAATGGCATGACGTTGTAGCAATAGTTTGCCTTATCCGTCATGAATGCGGTTCTCTCTTGATCGTCGGGGTGCATGGCGATCGATTGTAGCCGGAGTAGGCATCCATAAAAGAAAGCAATGGGTACCGGCCGAGTTATCCACTAACGGTCAATCTTTGGGCATAGGATAGGAGTCTTTTGGGCACGCTTTGTTCAGATTGGTGTAGTCGGTACACACCCTCCATTTACCGGTCGGTTTTAAGACCATGACCACGTTAGAGAGCCAAGTGGTGTATTGTACTTCTCTGATGAATCCGGCAGCAAGGAGCTCTTCAATATGACTTTCAAGTGCTTTTTGCCTGTCGTCTGAGATATTCCTCCTCTTCGGGCCACCGGTTTCGACCCCGCCATATGGCCGGCTTGTGACAACAAGTGTGGGTCGATCCCCGGTATCTCGGCGACGTCCAGCGAAGACGTCCCGGTTCTTGTCTTAAGAATTTGGTCGGGTCTTGCTTTTATATCTGCGTCCATGTCCCTGCCGATTTTAGTTGTCTTGGAGGGATCCGTCCCGAGGATTAGTTCCTCCAACTCCCCTTCCGGCTCGGGGCGTGGGTTTTCTGGTTCACGGAGGTCCAGCTCTACCATGTTGACCGACTGCCGGGGCCGCCCCTCTTTTCTGACATCGGTCATCACCTCGTTGGTTCGGAGCCGCGGCGGGGATGACGGTTTTTCTTCCTCGACACGGAGAGTTTCGAAGTAACATTGCCGCGACGCTTTCTGGTCACCGGACACTTCAACCACCTGATTCCTATCATTGATCATTTTCAATTTCTGGTGCTTAGTGGACGCCAGATATCCCAACCGTGTATAGTAGGTCGGCCCAATATAATGTTGTAAGGAGAGCGGAAGTCGGCCACTACGAATCTTACCCGTTCTGACTTGAAGGCTTCCTTGGTTCCCAAGGTTAATCTGAGGTCGATATATCCTTTTGGGAAGGAACGCTCTCCATTAAACCCGATTAGGGTAGATTTGCATGGCTTTAAGTCTTCAACATCGAGGTGCATCCTCTGATATGCGTCCCAGCTTATGATATCCGCCGAACTTCCAGCGTCGATGAATATCCGTTTGACACGGCAGTTCACGACGATCCCGGTGATGACCAATCCGTCCCGGTGGCCGGAATAACCTCCTTGAGCTCCTCGTCCGTGAAGACCAACGGGGTGGTTTTGGTTTTGATGACGCGCCCTTAAATTTTAGTACTTCTTTTACCGTCAACACCTCCCGTAGGTACTTCTTGCGCTGGCTTATAGTATCTCCACCTCCTCCGAAGCCGCCACTGATCCCATTGCATTGGAGGTCAGCATCTGGGTATCCTTCGGGAGGGCCGGTTCTCCGTTTTTTCTCAGGTTCCGGAGCGTTCGTGGCCGGACTCCTGCTTCGGTGACTACTATTTCGTCTTCCTGTTTTCCCTTGAGTTTTAATGACGTATTGGCGCAATTTCCCTTCTCTTACAAACTTTTCGATAGCATCTCTGAGTTCATAACATTCGTCTGTGGTATGACCGGAGCAATCGTGGAAAGTGCAGAACTTTCCCCGATCTGTATTGGACCGGTTTCTGAGAGGCCTCGGCTTGGTCACCCTCTTCATCTCGGTCTGGGCTACCTCCTTCCACAGTTGGGAACGCGGGACATTCAAGGGGGTGTAGTTGCCATACTTCCCCTTATTGTCCGTTCGCTCCGGTCTGGGCCGGCTCTCTCTGCCACGTCTGCGGGGTTCCGCCTTGTGCTTGTCGAGATCCCTTCTTTCAGGCGATGAATTCCTTGCCTTCTCAGGCTCATCTGCATTGGCGATTTCCATTTGCTCGACGTCTAGGTACTTCTTAGCTTCGGTATAGAATTCCGTCAGTGAATATACTCGATTCTTACATAGATGTCGGGCTAGGCGGGTCATCGGGTCCAGTCCATTGACGAGGCAGTGTACATGGACCTCTTCGGATAGGGATCGTACCTATATTGCCGTATCTCCGAATCGATCCTAGGATACTTCTCGCAATGTTTCGCCCTTCTTTTGCTTTACTTTGCTCAACGTGAATTGAGATTTTGGTTGTTTCTTCTTTGGTGGCAAAGTGCAATTCAAACTTACGCCCAAGGTCTTCAAAGTTTCGAATGGAATTATTGGGTAATGAACTCAACCATTTGTGGGCCGGCCCGGTTAACGTGGCCGAGAAGAGTCTTAGTATGACCAGACCTTCTATTGACCTTACCCACATTAACTTTTCAAATATCTCCAGGTGATGACGTGGATCCTGGGTCCCATCATACTTGGGGAGATCGGCTAGGTCGAAATTCTTCGGGTAAGGTGCCGTGGCCGTTGCTCGCGAGAATGGGGTCCCACCCGCACCGGCCAAGTATTTCATCCTATACTGACGCGGTGATCCTCGTGTCCGAGGCGTAGTGATCGCCTCGCGTAGTTCATCCGAGTCCTGATCACGGTCTCGATTTTCCTGATCCCTATCGTCATTATGGCGGTCTGCTCGTCTTCGGTCTTCCCCATCCCGGATCCGCAAAGGTCCCTCCTTGTGCCTCCTGGGGGTCGGTTGGCGATCTCGCTCCATTCTGGCGTCCCCCTCATTCCTGCCATGGGGGCGTCGATTCGATTCTGGGCTGGTACGCGGACTATTGCTATCCAGGCGTACAACCTCCTTCCCCTTACGGGGGCTTCTCGGGGTTCCGCGTTGAAAAAGGTTTTCAAGCTTTTCCTCTATCATTAACTCCAGAGCATGAAAATCCTCCTGCCTTTGGAGGTGATCTAGCTTTTCCTTGTTTTTGAACCTCGAATCATCGACTCTTGGGTTCTCCTTAGGATGCGGACGTCGGTGTCTAATACCCGAGCGTCCGGAGCCGGACCGTCCGGGGCTTGGACTTTTGGGGCCCCTCGTGCAAAGACTCGTTGGGGGAAGGAGAAGTGCTCTCCGCGTCCGTAACGTGTCCCTCGGGCGTCTTTCCTCGGGGGTTGCTCGTGAGCCGGCCCGCTTCGGGCCCGCCCGAGGTTGATTTGGAGGTACAATACTTTCCTCATTCGGCCGGTCCGATCGCTGGCTTTGCCTGTGGCTTCTGGTGTTAGCCATTAGTGGTCACGGGGATAGAAGTTTAACGGTCCCACGGTCGGCGCCAATGTTCGGTATAGAACACGGATGTGATGCCGAGGGCCGATAGATTGATCTTGGATGTATGGGGCGGGCTTGGATATCTATGAAGGAGATAACCAGGAGAGCGTGGGATCACCGTCGTACGACAAAGGGGTGGTGTGTGTGCACAGTGAGACTGTATGTAAATAGTCTAGGTTTAGAGTGTGTGCACCTTGTTGCCTGCCTTCTATATTTATAGAGGCGTCTGGTGCGATATCCGGGACACGCCATTAATGGTGGGCCATTAATGGGGCGGATATTGGATGATACCCCATTAATGGGACGTGTCATTTGGGGCGGATATCGGGGACACGCCATTAATGACGTGTCATTAATGGGGCGGATATCCGGGACGTGCCATTAATAGGACGTGTCATTAATGGGGCGTGTATCTCGGCAGGCCGATATGATAGGGGCGGATTCTGCCTAGCCGAGATTTCCGGATCTCCTGCTATGATTAGCGGATTACGCCTCCTGGCTCGGCTTGGGCCTTGCCATGGACTTGGAGGCTTTTGGGCCGGTCCGTAACAACATTTATTATATTCTTTTCCTTGCTTTGAGATTTTTAATTTGATAGACTAAGAAATTAGTTTCAAACTGCAATAATATTTTTCTTAATGTTTATTTATTTATATTTTCCTTGCTTTAAGATTTTTAAGCTTTTATGTTTATTTAATTTGTTCTGGTCACCAATCGGTGTATTTATTTTTCAATCTGTAACGTTTCATATTCCTTTTCTTCTATGAAACGGAAAATTTAATGTTTATTAAATTTTTAAACCATAATTTTTTTTTATAAAATAAAATTTTCATTAAGATAAAATGCACATATTACATTTTTAAACCATAATTATTCTAAGAAAGACCAAAATCTCTCGGAAAAAAAAAAAAATGAAAGACTAAAATACTTGGAGTTTAGTCTCGCTTTAATTCTAGCGAGATGCAAACGCGAAGAGAAAAAAAAAATGCCGGAACTTCGTCTGGATTTGAAAGCATTGGGCCGAATTTCAATATGAAATACAATTTTGCCTTCGACCTTTTATTTTTTATTGGTCAAAGGATACTTCTATTAAAAATTTCAACGATTACAATCCAAAAAAAAGAAAAGGAAATAACAAGAGAAAATTCAACATCAAAGGAAAGGAAAAGTCCAAGAAAATACAAACAAACAGAGAACATAAAAAAACTAAGCAAAACTACAAACAAACACCATTTAATGGCTGAATGGAGGAAGAAGCATCATGAGGAACAGCATCCGCCTTCTGGGCGTCCAAAGCTAGAAGTGACAGTAAAGAAGGTGTTGGTTGTAAGACCCACCCTATCGGGCACACCCCTTTATAAGTATTAGTTGTGATTAAGTCAGCGGCACGGTTACCCCCCCGAGAGGTAAAGGACAAAGAGAACCCAGCCTTGGTCGCCAAAAGACGAATAATATCGAAAATAATGCTCCTACTCCTCCAATCGATTATATCTGGTGAATTGGCATCAACACATTCAAGAGGGAGAGACAATCAGTTTCAAAGACCACATTATTATGACCTAGATTAACAGCGAGCATCAATGCCCTCTTCAGAGCTAAAGCTTCAATCATAAATGCCAAGATGGATTTCACCTTATCCACAAAACCCCATTTGAACTCACAAAAATGATCCCTACAAATAATTCCAATAGCCGCGCCAGTCTTATTAGCCGAAAAAGCCCCATCACAATTATATTTAAACTTTCCAGCAGAAGGAGGGGACCAGAAAGCTAGATGAGTAGGAACAACCCTTTGACCCTCCGGATTTCTGTGCTTTTTATCGCAGTTCACCCAAAAGTCAAAATTGTTTTTCCTCGCACATTCAATAACATCAATAAGGTTAGGATCTTTATTATTAAAAACAACTTGTGCATTGGATTTCGCCTGGTTTTAAATATATGGTTAATGTCCATTTTTTGTTTCCGAGATTTTCTCAAAAGAGCAATCTTGCTTTGATTTTTTTTTTTTTTTTTTTAGCAATGTTACTCCGGAAGTGGCGCAATGTTGACCCATTTTAACAGCATTATTCAATCAACCATTAGTTGACCTAATTATGCTAAAATATGGTTCTATCACTTAAGATATTATGCCATGTATTTTGCCACATCACTATTTTGTTAGTAAAAAGAATCCAAACTCTCCTGGCACTTTCATGGAATTTCTTCGTTTGGAATCGAACAGGACAAGGACGACCAACCAATGTGGAAAATTTTCAACTTGTTGGGGAACATAGCGCTTGCTTGTTCTTATGCTACTGTTGCTTTTGATATCATGGTAAGGCAAGCGGTTGTTACTATGATCCTAATAACATAATTAAAGAGAATAGAACACTGGGATTGTATATGATCATCTATGACTTGTGTGAAAGGGGTATCTGTGTGCTTTGTTTAGGACACGTTGAAGTCAACTCCACCAGAATGCAAACAAATGAAAAAGGCTAACGTGTTAGGGATCACAACAACGGCGACACTCTTCCTTGCATGTGGTGGCCTTGGCTATGTTGCTTTTGGGGACCAAACACCCGACAACATCCTCACCAACTTTGGATTTTACAAACCCTTCTGGCTAGTCGACATAGGAAACTCATGCATCGTCATCCACTTGCTCGGCGCATATCAAGTCACCTCTTTACCCCCAAAATTTTAAGAATTAATAGCCACATACACCTACATTATTATAATGTGTCTTATGTGAGATATCAATACTCGATGGCAGATAATGGCTCAAGCATTCTTTCTTATAGTTGAAATGGGTGCAAAGATGATGTGGCCAGATTCAGGTTTCGTGTACAAAGAATATCCGTGCAGAATAGGCAAAGCGACATTCAGTTTTAAAATGTTGAGGATAGTTTGGAGGACAATATTTGGGATAATAGCCACTGCTATGGCCATGGCAATGCCCTTCTTCAATGAGTTCCTTTCGCTGCTGGGAGATATTGGGTTCTGGCCTCTCATAGTTTTCTTCCCTATACAGATGCACATTGCCCAAAGACAGATTAAAACCCTTTCACTCAAGTGGGGTGTGCGCTACAATTGTTGAACTTTGTTTGCTTCCATGTTTCATTGGCCGCAGCTGTTAGTTCCATTCATGGAATCAGCCACAATCTTTCATAAATACAAGCCTTTCATGTATAAACAATAGTGCAATTATATCATGTGGTAAAATAATAACGACGGTCCCAACCGGCGCTGTATGCTTCCCCTAATCTTAAGAGCTTTTAAGATCCATGAATACTCTTTTTCTTCAATGAATGAAGAAGTTGATCTTTTACTATATAAAAAGAGAGATGCGAGCAGTCTGGGTGTCGCCACGAAAATGTTTTCACCGTAAGAGTTCTCTTTGTTGTTGTCAAACTCTTTGGGAGTTGACTTTCTAAATTTACTATTTTTACGTTGGTAACTTACAAAATCTTATCTAGTCACTTTTAAATTCATAGTAATTGTAAACTTAATTAAACTTACAAGTTTACACATCAAATTAAATTTATCATTTTTATGTTTCTAATTTACAAAATCGAGTTGGTTTACTTCAAAATTCATGCTAACTTTTTCAATAATCACACTAATGGCTTTATATATGAATTTTATAGAAATTTCCTATGAATGTTGATAGATTTAATTTCAATTGTTTAATTTAAAATATATTTAAATCAATTTATCATTTTTTTATATTTTAATTATTTACTTATACGTTATCAATACTTATTAAATTGATAAAAGTAAAACGATACGATTTTACATTTCTATTATAAATTTATTTAGACTCGCGGATTTAATAGCCGTAGTCCTCTTCAGCTTAACTTTTTTAATTACATGATATCATTATTAAAATCCTATAACTCTTTTGAATCATTTAAATGATTTAATTAATATATTAATATAATATCCTAATGCCATTATTTTTAACTAAGAGGGATGATAAGAGGGGATAAAGGGCATTTTGGTTGTGCAGTTAGGAAATGCATTTGTAGTGAAGGACACGTTGGTGGCGGGAGATTGTGTTATCGTGGTTTATGCCGTTTAATTACCTTGCGCATCGCGTAAGGTCTGCGCTCGTTATTTTTATATTTTTTTAAAAAAAAAAAAAGAACACAAATTCTTGAATCACAGAGTTTATTAATTTAATAATTGATAAGTCTACCAAAAAATTCTTAAACCCGGAGTTTATTCTCTCGCTTTTAACGTGATTCAAATGCGAATTGAAAGGCTAAAAATAACAAAAAGAATTGCATGGCTGAAATTCGTCTGCTCCGGTTTTGAATCATTTGACGAAGTCACCGTAAGGAATATTCAGATCCCACCAAGTAATTGTATTAAAGAGGCATTCTGGATACTTTGAGATATAGTGAAAGAGTGGGAGTGAATGTCTATAAGTGTGTGTCAGTGAGGGTTGGCTGCGTCTCGGGTGACCCATTTGTGAGCATCCACATCGCGCGAGTTGCGACGTGTGAGAGAAGGTATCGAAATGGACGTTGAACGCGACGGCAAAATTGGTCTGCTAGTTGATGATGATGGTCTGCCCAAAAGAACTGGTTCTCTCTCTCTCTCTCTCTGGTTTTTTAGGTTCAGAAATTAGTCTCTAATTATCCCCCGTCCTTACTTTTTCTTCTTCGCATGACCTGCACATTCTATATATGCTGTTTTATGCGATTGGATTGAATCTTTTCTCCTTAAAAGATCGCCGATGCATTATTTTAATACGCTGGAAAATATCACCTCGATCGCAATTTCCTCATGTTTGCGCTTTTCATTCTTCTCGCATCGTTCTCTGCTGTTAAATCTTTTGCTTTCATTTCAAGTTTCGCCCGGGGAATCATTTTTAATATGAATTCATAAGTTTAATACTACCTCTTATCCTTAATTTAAAATTTCGTACAAAGGAATATAAAAGAGATCTTATATTAAGGACCAATATTATTTACGTGTTGGAACGACATCTTAACTTCTACAGGTTATCAGATAAAAGAAATTCAAATTTCGACATTTAAAATTATAGTCTCCATTTTTTTTTATTTCACACTAACCATAACGACCAGAACTTTGGGTGACTTAACTTTGTTTTGGTGTGATAAGAGAAAACTGAAAACAAGTAGTATACTACACAGGAGTCAACTATAATAAACAGTGAGTTTGTTGTTCAGCAAGTGAACAAGAGTGGGTGGAAGATGAATAACATTTTACATGACATGCAGGTAATGTGTTGACGGCGACGACGCACATAATAACTGTGGTGGTCGGAGCAGGAGTGCTGGCACTACCGTGGGCAATGGCCCAACTAGGATGGATGGGAGGAATAAGTTGTATGGTCGCATTTTCATGCATCTCTATCTACACTTACAATCTCATTGCTGATTGTTACAGATATCCCCACCCTGTCTCTGGCACTAGAAACTACACTTACATGCAAGCCGTTAAGTCTTACCTAGGCGGCAATATGCACATCATCTGCGGCATCGTCCAGTATTCCAAGCTCGCCGGAGTTGCTGTTGGCTATACCATCACCACCTCCATCAGCTTAGTGTTTGTCGCATCACAATATCCCTTCTCACTTCTACTTATGCTTTCCGTCTCTACAATTAAGTTGGGCCTGATTTCTTCTAATCTGTTATCGTGGTGTGTACAGGGCTATCAAGAAAGCAGGGTGCTTCCACTCTAAAGGCCGTCAAGCTTATTGCAAATTTTCCAACAATCCTTTCATGATTGGTTTTGGGTTCCTCCAGATATTCTTGTCCCAAATTCCCAATTTCAAGGAGCTTACCTGGCTCTCAACTATTGCTTGTATTACCTCATTTGGTTATGCTCTTATTGGGAGTGGCCTTTCTCTCGGCGTCCTCATCCAAGGCAATTAATCTTTATCCTTAATTATAATACATTCATTTATATTAGTATTGGCACATTCATGGGATGTCGTTTGGATTTGAACAGGACAAGGACAGCCAACCAGGCTAACCGGAGTAGAACTATCTGGAGTTGAAAAAATGTGGAAAGTTTTCAATGCAATGGGGAACATAGCGCTTGCTTGCTCTTATGCTACTGTTGTTTATGATATATTGGTAAGGCAATCGTATGTTACTATGATCCTAGCTAATAATATGAAGAGAGCATAAAGCTACGTCCTGTAATTATATTTATGATCATCCATGACTTTTGTGAAATGGATCATCTGTGTGTTTTATTTAGGACTCATTGAAGTCATCTCCACCAGAATGCAAACAGATGAAAAAGGCTAACGTGTTAGGGATCACAGCCATGACGGCACTCTTCCTTTCATGTAGTGGCCTTGGCTATGCTGCTTTTGGGAATGAAACACCAGGCAACATCCTCACCGGCTTTGGATTTTATGAACCCTTCTGGCTCGTCGACATCGGAAACTTATGCATAGTCATCCACATGGTGGGCGCCTATCAGGTTATATGCCTCTTTTCCCCTAAAATTTTATGAATTAAGAGCCCCACCTACATTATTATAATGTGTCTCTGATGTAAGAAATCAATACTCAATGACAGATTATGGCTCAAGCATTCTTTCTTATAGTTGAAATGGGTGCAAAGATGATGTGGCCCAAGTCAGATTTTGTGAACAAAGAATACCCGCGCAAAATAGGCAAAGTGACAATCAATTTTAACATGTTTAGGCTAGTTTGGAGGACAATATTTGTGATAATAGCCACTACTATGGCCATGGCAATGCCCTTCTTCAATGAGTTCCTTTCGCTACTGGGAGCCATTGGGTTCTGGCCTCTCATAGTGTTCTTCCCTATACAAATGCACATTGTCCAGAGAGACATAAAAAAGCTTTCACCCAGGTGGTGTATGCTACAACTGCTGAACTTTGTTTGCTTCCTTGTTTCATTGGCCGCAGCTGTTAGCTCCATTCAAGGAATCAGCAAGAATCTCTCCAAATATAAGGTCTTCACGTATAAGCAATAGCCCGTTGATTATATCATGTGGTAGTTGATTGATTGCTAATTAATCCTAGCTTCAGGAAGAATTAGTGTAATAATGACAATCCCAGAGTGAGCTGTCTGCTTTCCCTGATCTTATGAGCTTTTAAGAAGTGTGAAGTTTGTAGCTTTGCAGTAGCTAATTCGAGTCTCTTAACTTTTGCATACATATTCCATTTTTAAGATGATAGCTTGAGCTTTGATCAAATGAGTCACCAATTACAGTTGTATCAGTCAACCTTATTTTAAAATGTCAATTAAAGACTAACATCCTTTATTAATACTCTTTAGAAATTTGAAATCTTCAAATGCTACTACTCTTCTAATTTAACCCCAAAGTTACATTTCACCTTTTAATTTCTAGCATACTGGTTGGTAAAAGAAAAGTTGAAAATTTTCAAAGTGTTCCACTTTTGATTTCACATGCGTGTATAGCCTATGAACGTCGGTCCAATCTGGTCTGAACTTTCTTCATGTTGACAGCTTCTTCACATATTCTTCGCTAATATAACACTCAGTGGGGACGTCTGGATGGCCTCTGTTGAATGGAGTGCACTAATATCAAATCATAGCACTAAAGTCAGTCAGTTTTGTTTTTTAGACTCTGAGAATTGGAAATTGGGCAACAAATAAGAAGCATATGATGCTTTTCATATGACTGTGAGAAGACTTTGGGGGTCCAGGTATTAAAAGTGATTTGATTTAATATCGTCGAGTGGCTGCTTTTTTGAAAGCTTGACTAATCGTCTAATCCTGATGTAAGAGTCAACAACAATATCCTAACCCCACTATGTAAAATTGATAATGTGAATCTTCCTAACACCAACTTGTCATTATCTTCTTCACCAACCTCATCGTTTACTATGTGAAAACTCATGCTTTCTTTCTTACTTTACTGTGACAAGGCCGTGAGTTACGTCAGTGAGGGTTTGGACAAAATAAGCAGCAGCCTAGTGTTAGGTAGTAGGTGATTCTTTTTTGAAGAAAAAACTTTGGCGGTTGTGTTGAGGACGTAGTGATCTAGTCTGATCTTCGTCCATTTCACACAAAATTGAAAGAAAAAGAAAAGAAAATCTAATCCAAATCATAACAGTCTCCATGATTTAAGTTTCTTTAAAACAGGGGCATGAACGTTATAGCCCCTTGGTTGCAAAGCCAAAACCCAATCTTACCCCCTCTTGGCCAACTCGTCTCTTGTTTATTTACCGACACTCGTCTCCACTTTATGAGTACTACAGCACTACCTAATGGTGAAAAGAAATTCTTAAAATAATAGAACAGTAAGTGTTAAGCAACACTCTTGAAAATGACGTGAATTAAAAATATAAACTCAGTAAGAGTTTATTTTTATCAATAAATATATATTATAGCATATAATTAAATAATAATAATTTTATTTAAAAATATTTTAAATCTATATAATTAAAATTGAATCTATCAACATTCATGATTTATCATATTAAACAAAGAAGTTTATATAAAATTCATATATAAATACACTAAATGTGATCAAGTCCAAAAGTTTAAAACAAAGTTAAGAATGAATTGACATAATTTTACAAGTGAGGTGGGATTTAAGAATGAGTTAACAGTAAACTCAAACACTCAACTTATGAATTTAACAACAATAAACATACTACTTCCCTTTAAAATTTGTAGTACAAATTACACTACAACGTTGTCTTATATTTAAAATCCGAAGTAGTAGTATATTTTCTTAATAAAGATGACGAAACTCAGACTATAATACTGCCACACCAGAGGTGCTGTTTTAACCAACCCATACTAGATACTAATGGTACTGGGGGAAGCAATTAAAGAATGCCCTAAGTGGCCCTCGCAGATTAAGATAAAATGTTACAATTATTGGGGTGTCTTGTTTCTAAATTCTAAGCTCCGTGTTTGAACAAAACTCTCAAGAGGACCAAACTATAGATTACCATAATTGATCATCATTTTCTATGCAATCGCCGTCTCGTCTGTCTTTTAAGGAAAGAGATACTCTCCTTATCTTTCTTTTCATTTTCTCTCATTGGCTCCATCTAAATCATTGATTGAGAAAATAAGAAAAAAGTTAAAATAGTACTATATTGATTGGATGAATGTGATTTAGAGTAATGAGAAAAGGATGATGAGAGAAACCCAGCCCGTCGATTGTAATTACACCCCATTATGGTTCTGGTTCTGGTTCTGTATCCTGGTCATCATTTATAAATTTGTACTAGTTCTCAGTCAGTAGAGACCACTAAGGCCTAACCATCACGCAACGCAACTTCAGTGGTCTCTCCCCATGTTTGAATTTTGACCGTTGGTTTCGTCATGTCTTCCCGGCAAATATCCAAACCACATCAACAAACTGGAACGTCCCAAATGTCCAGAATTCCCCTACTTGCTTTTACCTTCCGAGTGCTTTTCTACGTCCTCCTCAGCTTCCCAGTGACCTCTAGCGCAGATTCGCGAACCACAGGCTCCGAACAGAACATCCTACTCAACGTTAAACATCAACTGGGCAATCCACCGTCGCTTCGGTCGTGGACCTCATCATCTTCGCCATGCGATTGGCCAGAGATACGTTGCGGCGATGGCGTCGTCACTCAGGTTCTTCTCTCAGGAAAAGGTCTCTCCCGGAAGCTACCGCCAGCGATCTGCGACCTCAAGAATCTGACGAAGCTCGACCTCTCAAACAACAACATCAACGGAGAGTTTCCGAGATTTTTGTACAATTGCTCCAACCTCCAATTCCTTGCCCTCTCTCAAAATTACTTTGCTGGCCCAATCCCCGACGACATTGACAGACTCAAAACTCTGACGTTCTTAGACCTTAGTGGCAACTCTTTTTCTGGCGATGTCCCGGCGGCCATCGGGAGATTATCGGAGTTACAAACGTTGTACCTCCACGGCAACGAATTTGATGGAACGTTTCCCAAAGAAATTGGGAGCTTATCTAATCTCGAAATTCTCGGTTTGGCCTATAATGACAAATTTGTGCCCATGGCAATCCCATCGGAGTTTGGGAACTTGAGGAATTTGACGTTCATCTGGATGACAGGCTGCAATCTAATCGGTGAAGTTCCTGAAAGTTTTGGCAATCTAACGAATATCGTGCAATTGGATTTGTCAATGAACAATTTGACAGGCAGCATTCCCAGTAGTTTGTTCTCTCTCAAGAATTTACAATTTCTTTATCTGTACCACAACAGATTGTCTGGTGAAATACCTAGTTCGATCCAGGCTTTGAATTTGATTGGCATTGATCTGGCAATGAACAATTTCACAGGTCCGATTCCTGAAGATTTTGGAAAGTTGGAGAAGTTGATGATACTTAACCTGTATTTCAATCAATTATCAGGGCAGATTCCGAGAAGTTTAGGCCTGATCAAAACGCTGAAGTACTTCAAGATTTTTGGCAATAAGTTGAATGGAACTCTTCCTCCTGATCTAGGCCTATATTCAAAGCTTGAGGTGTTTGAAGTCGCAGACAATCAACTGAGTGGTGTATTGCCTCAATATTTGTGTGCCAATAATGCTTTGCAAGGTGTGATTGCTTTTTCTAACAATCTTAGTGGAAGATTGCCCGAATCACTAGGAAATTGCACAACACTGCGCACAATTCAGCTTTACAGAAACAATTTTTCTGGTGAGGTTCCTGTAAGTGTCTGGACTTCCAAGAATTTATCAACCTTGATGTTGAGCGAGAACTCGTTTTCTGGTCAACTTCCTTCTAAACTTCCATGGAATATGTCGAGACTGGAGATCAGGAATAACTACTTTTCAGGAGAGATATCGGGTGGAATTGTTTCCGCAGTAGATCTAGTTGTATTTGATGCGAGAAATAATATGCTTTCTGGTGAAATTCCCAAGAAGTTGACGGCTCTTTCCCGGCTTAATTCTCTCAGGCTTGACAATAATCAACTTTCCGGTGAACTACCATCCGAGATCGTCTCCTGGCAATCCCTGAATACTTTAACACTCTCGAGCAACAAACTGTCTGGGAAAATTCCGGGAACTATTGGTGATCTCCCTGATCTTGTTGACTTGGACTTGTCTAAAAATGATATATCTGGTGAAATCCCGCCTCAGCTTGGCAATATGAGGCTCATTTTTCTCAACTTGTCCTCCAACAACCTTTCTGGTAGCATCCCAGATGTTTTCAATAACCTCGCATATGACACCAGCTTCTTGAACAATCCCAATCTATGCGCTTCTAGTCCAAACATCAAACTTCCAAAATGCTTGACCAAAACTCCTCGGTATCCAAACAAATCATCCAAGTTGCTTGTCTTGATTCTTGTTCTCACCATCATTGTGCTGCTAGCCACTGCCTCATTGGCCTTCTACAAGTTCAAATACATCTCAGGAAAGAATTCCAGGCGCAACCTTTCAACGTGGAAGCTTACTTCATTCCAGAGGCTAGATTTCTCAGCATGGAATCTCTTCTCAAACCTGACAGATGATAACCTCATTGGAAGCGGGGGCTTTGGAAAAGTTTACCGGGTTCCCTCTAATCGTCCGGGTGAGTATGTTGCTGTAAAAAGGATTTGGAATAGCAAAAGGTTGGATGATAATCTAGAGAGAGACTTTATGTCTGAAGCTGAAATCCTAGGCACAATTCGGCATTCCAATATTGTGAAGCTCCTGTGCTACATTTCAAGTGAAAACTCAAAAATCCTTGTGTATGAATACAAGGAAAATAGGAGCCTTGATAGATGGCTTCATGGAAAGAGACAAGCATCGACCACACCCAACAATCATCTGATCTTGAAGTGGCCAACAAGGTTGAAGATTGCCATTGGGGCCGCACAAGGACTCTGTTACATGCACCACGATTGCTCTCCACCAATCATGCATAGAGACATAAAGTGTAGCAATATATTACTGGACTCTGAATTCCGGGCGAGTATTGCAGACTTTGGGCTAGCCAGGATGTTGGCAAAATCTGGGGAGCCGCATACCTTGTCTGCCATAGCGGGATCTTTCGGCTACATACCCCCAGGTGAGCGATTGTGATGGAAAATAAGGAATAATTATTATGGCGTCAGATTTATAAAAACCATATTTACATGGCCTAACTTGCTTTTGCAGAATATGCCTATTCAACCAAGATCAACGAGAAAGTGGATGTATATAGTTTTGGGGTGGTACTACTGGAGCTTGTAACAGGAAAAGAACCCTATTGCGCAGAGGAAAGCACAAGCCTAGTAGATTGGGCATGGCAGTATCACAGTGAAGAGAAGCGCCTTGTTGATGCCTTGGACGAAGAAATCAAAGAAGCTTGTCATGTGGAAGAGATGATAAAGGTCTTTAAATTAGGCCTAGCTTGCACAAGCTTATCACCCGCAGCTAGACCTTCCATGAGAGAGATTTTGCGGGTTCTTCAGCAGTGTTGTCCACCAGATCATGACGGTAAGAAAATCGGAACTGAGTTTGATATTGCTCCCCTTCTTAGCGATCCCACGTACATTTCTAATTACAAGGATAGTAGCACGGCTATAGGTGAAAGTGATGAGAGTTACTTCTGAACCCACCTATCCATATGGCAAAGATGATATTAATTAGCTCTAGTTCTTAACGCAAGAGCTAGAGCTAAGAGCCCCAATCCACTGTGTCCTTTGTATTTATCATGCATGTGTTAAAGCTTTACATAATGGAGCAATTTCAATACAAATGACTCAAAAAGCTACCAATACCCATTTTAAACAAATAACTCATTTTTTTAATCTACCAAAATTAGTCAAGTAAATTTTATATTAAAGATTGGGTTGTATTTCACAATAGTTTTTCTCTAACAATAGCCCATCACCAACGTTAAAACAAGAAATTGACCAAGGTCTAAACTTCCAAGGGCAGGCATGGTAATAATAGACCAACTCAATCATCAGCCGTCATACTTTCCTCGTCTAAATCATCTTGCCCAATCAACTATCAACTATTAATTACACTTTTACATCATGTATCAGCCACATCATAAGCAAAGAACAGAGTTCAGCTTGTCTTGCAAATTAAATAACGTAAATATTTAAGTCGCATGAGGCAACGATCAAGGCTCTTCAAATCAGACCAAGA
Source organism: Acacia acuminata (assembly GCA_019022655.1). NCBI lineage: Eukaryota > Viridiplantae > Streptophyta > Magnoliopsida > Fabales > Fabaceae > Acacia > Acacia acuminata. The sequence continues at coordinate 4,857,597 of JAFJYI010000015.1, forward strand.
TTCACAGATAACAGGACCGAATGAATCCACCATTTTAAGTATCTCCATTAAGCTTCATCCATGTACAAACGATCGCCGCAGATCAATCCAAAAAATGCCAGTCTATTTTAATCATTATCATCTGCATTTGCTCCCTCCCCAACGCTTTTAAATACAACCTCGCCCTCACTCCAAGGACGTCACACCCCAATACAGTATAAGGTGGCAGGATGGGGACCAGAGGCTTCAGTAAACCACCTACCAACGCTCATCCTGTTCCATCCTGACTCCTACAAAAAGTAATAACCAACAAAAAGGAAAAAGAATAAAGATATAACTTGGTCACATAGCAAGAGTTTACAAGCATGCCTTGTCACTAGCTTCTGCAAAGATTCCGACCAAGCCCATCTTCAGTCCATACCACACTTCCGAGTCTGACATCAGGCTATAGAAAATGTGAAAAATAGGAAGAATTTAGGATGCCATCAAAGCATTAATCTAATTAATCTAAAAATCATACAAGTGAAACAAAGAGGAGGGTGTTGTCTTTGATCCTCTACACAAAAGTGGGGTTTTTAAGCACAATTACTGGAAAGCTAGCACGTATAGTGGTGCAGGACCTGCGACCACATATTCATCAGTCAGAAAATTGTTTACAAAATTCAATGACCATGAAAAATTTATTACCTAAGAAAAATGTAACAATAGGAAAAATATAATGCAAAAACATGTAGTCATAGTAAGAATAGCCAACAAAACTGGAAGAGAGTATGAACAGACCACGCCATTAGTATTAAAAAAAAAAAAGCTTATATAAGAAAAAAAGAGAAGACCATATCACATTCTCCTCTTATATCTTCTGAAACCCATCAAATACCAAAGTTCAACTGACAGTTATTTAACGGAAAAGGGTGAAAATGACTATAAAATTAACTATCATCTTCACTACGGGGAAAAAACAACAGAAAGAGATTAAAGAAGTTTCAAAACCTTCAATTCTTCTGTTATGCTATTTAGAAATACTCTATTCCCATCAAAACACCCACTCTTCAAAAAAGAATCAGAATCTGCCACACAGACACCCTGCAAAGATCCATGACCCTCACTATTGCCCAGACTTCCAAGTTTTTGTCACTGAGATCCAAAACAGTTCCTATTCCATAATTCCTCAACTTTTTTAAAAAAAATAACAAAAACTCACCTCGCAGTTGTAGTTCCGGTTGCTGGCACTTGGAGCATAGTCTGCATGTTCAGCCCTTGCCAAATTACAAGCTTTGACTACTTGTTGGTCCATATTAAAAGCACTTCGTTCAGAACTCAGCAAGGGTCTTATAGATGCAGTTTCTGCACTTTCTGAGCAATCCCGAACTTCGTTCCCGTCAACTCCATTCTGAAATGGATCACCAACTTCTAAATAAGGAACTTGACATGAACCAAACAACTTCCTGATGTTTTCCTTCACCAGTTCAGCAGGCTTACCTCATTTTGATTTTCCAGACCTCTTGATTTCTGCTTATCAAGTGTGCAAGCATCTGTTTCACTAATATATATGTGAGGCCCTACAGTACCTATTCCACCTCCCAAGAGCCCATCAGATGTTTTAACTCCATAATTGCTGTCAGCAACCTTGCTTGTCGAATCTTCTAACCTATCAATACATTCAATACTCATATGAGAGGAACCACCTGATCTACTACTACTACCTTCAGGAGAAAAAGAATCTAGCCTTAGTGGGCTAATAGATGCTCGCTTTTCTGGTTTGCCTGTCTTCGCATCCAGCATTTCAGTATCACCTTTTCTCTTATTGCATGTTTCAGAAGATACAGAGTGGCACTTTGAAGCATTTTCACCCATGTTTTCAGGAGGATGGATCAGATGCCTTGGCATTCTAGTTCGTTTATAACCATCTGGGAAAACAAAAGCAGGAAGCTGCTTTCGACGAACATGAGAAACATAAATTTCCATCCCTGGTTTCCAATATACGTACATGTTTATCCCTTGTCTAAATTCATCTACTGTATTACGTATATCAAATTGCTGCCCTTCTTGACCTCTTACTCCTGCTTTCCTTTGCAAACCCATGAAAAATGCAGAATGTGGACAAGGCTTGGAAGTGTCTGAGTACTCGTGCGGATATGGGTGACACTGCAACATCCCATTTGTGTCCCGCTCTATCTGCTCAGTCATAATTGGAAAGCATTATAACGTGTAAGCATATTGCCAATGAATAAAATCCCTGACATGGATTACATCCAATGGAGTGAACGTGGTACCAGAGTATCACAACACTTTACCTTCAGGGTAAGTTGTCTCCACCTAGATTCTACCCAGCCCTTCCATGCCAGTAAATCATCAGTACCTGCTGCTACTATGTCCACTTGCAGATAGTTTTTATATGCCTCAAAAAAGAGATATGGCTCAAAAAGAGAACCCCAGTGGGCTTTGTTGAGCTCAATTTCCTAGAAATAGATATTAACACAGTTGAAAACAAATTAAGTAGTGTGGAACATTAATGAGAACTATATAATTGTAAACTCCTCCTACCTCACAGATCCTGTTGCCATGGTGAAACTGTTCTATCATAACACGGAGAGTACTTGCTGAGACATTGTAGCTAGAATTCATGCATGGATATGCGGGAGTGATTATTGGCATTAGATGAAATCTGTCACGGGGGTTTCTACGAGGATCCCATACTGGGAAACCCAGTTCATTCTCTTCTATAGAACACAACATTACAGGGTTAGGCCACCGCCACTGTGTATACACCCGGAAGAATCGAGAAACCAACATACTAGGATTTGCATTAGGATAAAGCTGGCAAACACGAGCAACTAAAAGAGCCCAATTAACACCGCCAAGGAATCCAGTAACCTATAAAAAAAGAAATAAAAAATGAAGACAACACAAAATTAAATGTCCCCTGATGATAAAAAGCTTTAGAGGTGGTGTATCTTACATTTGAGTAAACACCACGCCTTTTTGCCCAAAACTTTAAACATCTCAGAGTAGCTCGAAAGTGCTAAAATTGTCAAGGATTACACAAGTATCAATTCAACAAATTAAAGAACCATTAAAATCTAATATATAGTAATAAACCAAATCAAAAGTATGTGTATATTACCTTAACATTTGGAACAAGTTTAAGAATTTGGTCGGCCACTCGGCAGCCATTAAGACTTCGAATGGTAGGTTCATCAATATCATACAGCACAGACCCACTTGAGATATCCAGGTCCTGAAGAAAAGTTTTTGAATCATATCAAATCAAAGTTAAGGTATTCAGAGCGGGGGGAAATTAAGAGCAAGGGGAGAAAGTTCAAAAGGATGATAATGCATTTTGCTTCAAAATAAACAATGCAAATGACAACTAGAACTGAATGAAGAATAACAACAAACTACAATGCCAGACAACTTAAAATCAGCAATTAACTTGTAGTTTTTGCAAACTTGAGTTTGGTACAAAAAGACAAGACACCAGTTGCCATAATTATCCTGAACCACACCAGACATATAACTGCCCCTCCCTCTCCTCCTGCTCTCTTCCTCATTAACCCCTTCCGATACTTGCATAGCACATCACCCCCCGCAAGAATATAAAACAGAAACAATATAAAAAGCCTCCACTTTAAGAATACCAAAAATACAGAAATCAGGATAATGAATGCAATGGCATGAGTATATACATATAAGTACAATCCATAAGGCACAGGCATGGACGGATCAATTTTTCAACAACAGGGCATTCATAATTTCATAAAGTGACACACTAAATCTAAGGAAACCCTCAAATCATGAAACGATTCCATGAAAGAAGGGGGTCAATATTTCAGATAAAATTACAGCATATGAAAATAAGCATCCAGAATGTATAAAACCCACAGAAAGAGCACATAAACTTACTTCGGGGACAACCAAAAGGGATACACTCGCATAAAGCAAATCAATAGATATTCCAAGAAACTTGAACTTCATTACTGGAACATGAGCATCAGAAACTGGTTGAAGTTCAGTAACTTCCTCCATTTCAGCAAGGATGTTATGAAGTATGATAAAAAAGTCTTCCTGCAAAAGTGATCCATATTTGGCTAAAAGTAGAACAAAATGCAATTTATGATACAAAATTGAGCAGAATCAACCAGCTACAACTTGTCACCTCTCGATTCACATATGAAGGACCAACACACAGAGTATCTATGTCAGCTCCAGGTCCATGCACCTGTAAATAAGTAATTCGTTACTTAAGATTCAATATATATATATATATATAGAGAGAGAGAGAGGGAGAGAGAGAGAGACCACCATTGATACAGGCAACATGTTATAAACATAACAATAAATTGAACAAAAATGAAGAAAAAACTCCCAGTGCCATTATAAATTTAAGACTACAACTCGAGTATAAGTGGTATCTCCCTTCCTCTCATCCTATGATGAGGAAAAATAGGACCCATCAATAAGATTAAACTCCACCACTGGCTGAGAAATTAACATATACTGATCATGATGAAGAGCCGAAAGCACAATTAAAATGCCCAGCAGAACTATCCAAAATGTCAGTCCTGGAAAGTTGTCAAGTGTTAAAACAACTGGATCACTTCTTACCAAATATTCCAATTTTCAACTGACCGTGATGCGTCTTGTGCCTCACACATATTAAGTCTGTTTCATTTCAAATCATCTCAATATTCTGATAAAGTCCTCAGAATGTAACCAACACTTGTCAACTTCAAAAAAAAAAGATAGTAAAAAAGTTCGCTTTCAACATATGAGTAATATGTAAATCGAATCAAAACACATTGACTTCCAAATGAATTGAAGTCCACTAACTGCAAAATGTCTAAAAATAATCCTCCAGCAGTCCAGCAGAAAGCCAAAGAGAGTACGGTATTAGCATACTGTATTGAAAACATTTCAATATCTTGGCAAAAAGTGACAAAGGGAAGGGGGGACTCACCCCTAGACGATAAGAACCAAATGTGAATATGACAGCATTTGCATCCTCTACCATCTGATCTGTGTATCCTCGTTGGCGAGTCAACTGCTTCACCCAACTTTTTACAATCTACATTGCAGGTCAACTTTGTTAACGTGACGTTTAAACTTGATTACAGCGAGGCACCTCAATCATTACTATAAACGGCAAAATATACAACAAAAGCGTCTTCTTTTACAAATGCCAAGGCCCGGATTGCCTTCTATATGCAATAGCGAACTATAAAATTCAACTTAACCGCCGGAAAATAATGTATTGAGTAGCTCCTGCCCTTGAATAGAAAAAGTGGCGCTAATCCTGATGAAGAGCGTGGGATATTGGGCAGAATAATAGTCAACAAAAACAAGCGTCAGGGAGGGGGGAGGACCAAGTCTAATTACCTGATCAAGGCGACCAAGTACCTCTTCTCTCTTTGCAGCTTCTTCTCTGCTCTCGTAAAGCCCGGAATCAACCAAAAACTAGTGTAACAGAAATCCAGTGAATAATAATTTTACTTTAAAAAACCATTTCAATTGACACTCAGGGAAGATAAAATACCCTTTCCAGTTCCATGTTCCGATGGAAATCAACCTCGGAAGGACCGGCTAGAGAGATGGGTTTTGTGATCCCATACTTTTTGGCTTGCTGAGGAGGAAGCGGCATCGAAGAACCATTCGGACTCTCGGAACCCATCATTTCAGTAGCCAAAGAAAGACCTAGATTGGAACAAAGGCAGTACGTGGTTTGACCTGCATATTCAGAACGCTACAGCGTGAGGAAACACAGTTGGGAACCGTAAACACTTATAAATTGAGGTCCCGAGTTTGGAGGTTGTGGATGATGAAATTGAGAGATGTGGGCATCGATCCGCTGAAGGCTGAGAGGTTGAGTGCGAATCCAGGTGGTAAAACGCGGGACGGCGCACAGAAGGAAGAGAGGAGGGAAAAGGGAGGGGGAGATATGAATTGAAAGGGGAAAATGTTAGGAAAGTGCGACGAATCGGCGAGACTCACACAGATGGATGTGGAGCGTGGAGGACGAGGGCGAGGGCGGAGAGAGAGAAAGAGACCCCAAAGTAGGGGAAACACCGCGAGCGGGGCTGTTGGATTTGGCCATTCCCGGGATTTCTTATGCTTTAACTGTGCGTTTGGGATGCAATTATTGTTATTATTTAATTTTAATAGTTTAATTTCCACACTGTTTGCTTTCGGTCGCCAAGAAAAACGTATATGAAGTACTTTCTGCAGTACGAGTCAAGACTGGCGGATAAATGCCAGTAGTATAGGAGTTTGACTCCTCTTTCTCATGTTCAGTTCGAACTTTGCCCTCTCCCCTGTTATATATATCAAAAAAAGACTGGCCGATAAATTAAAGGGAAAATTTCACCTATGTTCCAAAATATATATATATAACAGAAATATCTCTTAAAATTTTAAATTTATAGTGAAATCCTATAGAACATTTTTACAATATATTTCAAATTTTAAAAGTCTAAGATATCCTTAATAAATACAATTTTATTATATATATACAATTTTATTACGAGATGTCGGTAGAGGGCGTACGACAAAGGGGTGGTGTGTGTGCACGGATGAGATTTGTATGTAAATAGTCTAGGTTAGAACATCGCACCCATTTACGCCCTCGTATTTATAGAGGTGTCCAGTGCGATATCCGGGGCACGTCATTAATGGTGGGCTATTAATGGGGCGGATATCGGATGATACGCCATTAATGGGACGTGTCATTAATGGGGCGGATATCCAGGATGTGCCATTAATGGGACGTGTCATTAATGGGGCGGATATCCGGGATGTGCCATTAATGGGACGTGTCATTAATGGGGCGTGTATCTCTAAGCGGCCGATATGATAGGGGTGGATTACGCACTTAGCCGAGATTTTCGGATCTCCCGCTATGATTAGCGGATTACGCCTCCCGGCTCGCTTGGGCCATACTATGGACTCGGGGCTTTTTCCCATAACATATTTATTTTACATGTTTTGTTGTATGATTGAAAAAAAAAAAACAAACTTACTTGATATTCTACTTTGTTCTTAATATTTTTGGGCAAAATTTTTTATTTGGATTAGTTTGTTTTAGTGAGGCAACAAGATACAGGGACATTTACAACTTTTTATCTTAAATTAAATAAATTATTTTAAAGTATTTATATCTATCATTTTTCTCTAAAATGATATATAATATAATGATACAAAATATATTATAGTTAAGTAATTTATTTAACTTATTTAAACTCTTAAAAAATAGTCAATTAGATCTTATATTTAAGATAAAAAAAACTATATATGTGTGTGATAATATAATTTCTTGCTTTTAAATATAATAACAAGTCACCGTATGGAACTAACCTTGTAACGTGCACCTCACAAACATGACAATGAAAGAAACTAATTATTCTCCCAAATCTACCAACTTTCAAAGCTGGCATTTTACTGGCAATAAAAAAATTTAAAAAAAAAAGGGAAAATTACACTCGGGGTTCGAGAGATATTTACAATTTGGTCCCATGAATTCATGAAATTATTAAGTCCCTAGGGACTTCGTCATTAATTATTATTTGTGGAAGCAAAATTACTTTTTTGCCCAAAGGAGAAATAGCCTCGGGACCTCGAAATAAAAAATTCAAGTTTTCAAAAGTTGTTGTTAAAATAAGAATTGGGATTGTAAATATAGAATTTTTTGTTGCAAATCTCGGGACCTCGAATTGAAAAAATCCGGGGGTTTTCAAATGTTGTTGTTAAAATAGGAATTAGTTGTTGTAAATATAGAATTTCTTGTTGCAAATGATCCGGAACAATAGTTGAAAAAATTTATTTCAAAACTTATTTAAATAAAAATAGTTCAATTAGATCTTATATTTAAAATAAAAAAGACTAAACTTGTTGTTAAAATGTGATAATATAATTTTTTTTTAAATCTGGATTTTTTAATAACAAGTCACCGTATGGAACTAACCTTGGGCAAAAACGTAATTTTGCTTCCCTCACAAACATGACAATGAAAGAAACTAATTATTCTCCCAAATCTACCAACTTAATTATAAATATCATTTTACTGGCAATAAAAAATTTTAAAAAAAAAAAAATCTGACATTTTAAAATAACTCTCTTTGAGTGTTTCAAACTAGAATATAAGTTATATTTAACAGAAACTATATTCTTATAAGACAAGTTGGTACATATTTAATTTATTTACTAAAAAAATCAAGTATAATTTTATTACTATTATTTATAAGAAATTTAAGTAATTTTAATATTTAATTCTTATATAATTAAAAAAACATTCTTCATCTTCCCATTCCACATTTACTCCTGTTACGTGTATGATATTACTTCACGCGGTTTCTTTATAGTACTTAACACTCTTCACGCTGATCAGATCAAGCATTGATTTACTCTCTTTCTCCTTCAGACCTTTGAAGCTCTCTCATCCTCACTCGTCTCTCTGACTCACTCAATGGCCGACCGAATTCACCCGCACGACTCACCTCCCGTTTCCGGTGAATCCCAGCGCACATCGTCTACGGAACACGGCGTCCCAAGAAAACCCACTCCACCATCGCCGGCGAAGCCTGTCTTGCCTCCGCAGGGTGGAACCTACGTCATCCAGATCCCCAAGGACCAAGTCTACCGCGTTCCTCCGCCGGAAAATGCTCGCCGCCAGAGCCACTACGCTCGGCGGAAGAACCGCAGGTGTTCTTGCTGCTGCTGCCTCTGCTGGCTAATCGGTTTCATCTTCATCCTCATCGTCCTCCTCGGTATTGCCACCGGCATTCTGTACCTCGTTTTCCGTCCGAAAGCGCCGAACTACACAATCGACGGTATTGCCGTCAAAGGTGTGAACCTCACATCGGTAGCGGTAGCGGCGGCGTCATCGGCGATCTCGCCGGAGTTCGATGTCGCCGTTCGCGCCGATAACCCAAACAAGAAGATCGGGATTGACTACTTGAAGGATAGCTCCGTGGAAGTGTACTACAAGGAGGTGATGCTATGTAACGGCGCATTGCCGGCGTTTTACCAGCCGTCAAATAACGTCACTGTGTTTAAAACGGTGTTGAAGGGGTCCAACATTGAGCTGACGACCACACACGTGAGTGCTTTAGTGAACGCTGAGAGCAAACAAAACGTGCCGTTAACGTTGAAACTGAGGGCGCCGGTGAAGATCAAGGTGGGTGCTGTTAAGACCTGGAAGATTACCGTTAAAGTTGACTGTGATGTAACGGTTGACAATCTGACGGCGAAGGCAAAAGTGGTTTCAAAGAGCTGTGATTACGGCGTGGATCTATGGTGATGATACAATTCCTTCGGAGTTGTTTGGGTATCGGGATAGGATGAACTGATTTTGGTGATCATACTTGTTTGGCATTATATGTAAATCACTTCGTAGTTCATCGGTTGTTATATTATTATTTGCACGTAGATTTTATGAGTATATTATTATTCGGGATAGAATAATACATTGATGATGATATATAGTTCATCACACTTTATTTGGTTCATTGTGATTTCTTCCAATTTGGTTTCAAATGTTCCTTCATAGATTTGTGTTTATTCTTTTATATGTTGATGGTTGTAGAGTAGAGTAATTGAAAATGTTCTTTGTTTTAATATTATTTTCTAACAACACATAAATAATAAAATAATATTTTAATATTATCCCTCGAAATCTCACCATGAAAACACTTTCAATGAAAACATTTCTGGCATTTATTGTCAAATCCTAACATTATTGACAAATGTTCCTGCATAATTTGTGTTTATACTTTATATATTGGATTCTTTTTATTGGTTATGTCGCTTACACACCACCTCACCTCAACTATAATCGTGTTTGTTGATGTCACCACTTGTGTGGGAAGATGGAGACCTGGCTCTGGCTTTGGATCTCTGCAGACTTGCGCCCGCTGTATCAAACAATGCCATTTTGGTGCATACACAAATCAGGCATTATCTGTTGGGGACTAAAAAGATAATTCGGGATATTGAATTGTATTGAAAGAATTTTTTATTGTTTTGAAAAATTATTTTAGGATTTTTTTAAAAATATTTTATGGTCTTGACTGTAACATCCCAAATTTTGGGATTTGGAATTTGATTATTATTAGAGAAATTAAATGGTGAAATTTGCCTTAAAATAATTATGAAATTAATGATTGGACTTTAAGGAATGTTTTCCCCATAAATTTAGGACAAATAATTAGGGAATAATTTTTTGTCATAAATATTTTTAGAGATAACATTTTAATGCAAAAAAAAAAAAAAAAAACTCTTAAATGGAAATAAGGAATTAAGTTTTAATATTTACCTAATGTTTTTATTTTTTTTAAAAAATGGCCTTACCAAAAAAAAAATATATATACATAAGCCCATATTTGTCCTTTATTTCTTCTTCCTCTAGCCCATACGTGCAAATCATCCAAACTAGGTATCATTGACCAAATATACTACTCCAATCCATTTAAACTGCTCCAGCCCATATCACTCCAACTCATTACCTTTTATAATATACAGAAAAGTAGTTTTCTCTGCACAGTACCCACTCCTCTGATTTAGATCAGTTAAACACGTAAAACAGAAACACGCAAGAAAAATCACAGTGTTGTTTACGTGATACGCAGAGGCAGAAGGTACAGTTACGTCAAAAACAGAGAGCCATCCTTCTCGAGCCCCAACCCACGTCCATACCTTTCGATCCATCCTCTTTCTTTTCTCGGACTCCCTAGGTCCTTAAATATTTCCCTTCATTCATCCCTCCAGACCATTTCGGCCAGAGATACATAGCCGAGGAAGTGAGGGAGAGTTGAGAGATTTAACTTGTAGAGAGAGAGAGACCGAGGGTGGGAGAGAGAACAAGAGGGAGAGTTCAACTGCTACCATTCCTCTGTTTTAAATATCAAAAACAGAGGCAAGAGTGAGTGGGAAAGTGAGAGAGACAACAAGGGAGGGAAGGAGTAGTCGAGAGTGAGAGTAGGAGGGAGAGAGGTAAACTTCTATCTTGCTCTGTTATAAACACCAAGAACAGAGGTAAGTCCTAAGCTCCTTTTCCTTCTTGTTTCCATGAATGCCTAATGTAGGTTTAAAATATGAAACTTTGGATCCCTGTTACATGGGTGCTGAATAAAACTGAACTGTTGTAGGGGTGTCTGTGTGTCGCAGAACTAAGAAAGAAAGAGAAGGGAAAGCAAAACTTATAGTTATATGTGTGTGTGTGTATATATATTTCTAGTTTCTGAAATAAAAAGTATAACTTTCGGCATCTATATATATATATATATATATATACTGATATGCTGATGTAGTCGTTGCACATGTGGAGAATAAAGCAAGGAAACATGATTTTTTTTGGAATTATATAAATATGTGTGGCATAAAAGAGAAAATAATGGAAAGGCTTAATGAAAACACATTTAAACTATATATATATAAATGCATTACCGTGGCAGCATAAGAATGAAAAAAAAAAAAAAAAAAAAAAAAAAACTTAGGTTTTCCTTTTAATCTATATATATATATATATATATATCTAATCGCTGCAAACATGTATATATATATTATTGTACTTAAACGTTGAAAGTATATTCAATGTTACTGTTAGAGGGAATAGGAGATCGTTGGTGATATATGGGAATAGAGGTATAAAGTGTGTGTGTGTATATTTATAAAGGAAGTTATTGTATTAACATAATAATATGAAATCAAAAAGGCAGAATCTGATCTAACCTAACTAATCCTATATAATAGGATCTAACTAATTCCTATATTATTTCACTTATAATATTATTTTTATAAAATAATATATATATATATATATATATATAATTATGAGAAGTTTGTTAATATATAAATTATTGTTAAAGTATATGTGTACATACATACCACGTGCATTTTGAAGAATGGAGGAAAACATTTGTTGTCATAAATATATAAGTATATGATATTGCTGTTATAAATATTTTTCTCACTGCATATCTATTTTTGAACACATACACCTATATATATAAGTATAGTGTTGCACTTGGAAATTTTAGGAAGACTTTTTCTGTTGAGATTATGTGTATGTGTGTAGTATGCTAAATCATATGCATTTAAAATAATAATATATCATATTATGAATATCCAAAGAGTTTATTTGATTTTATTAATATCTAAAGAGCATAATTTATATAATGATTGATATTTATTAAACTCCTAAATTAAAGCGTTAAGATAGCCTTTGAGAGTTTAAAATACTTGTAGAGAAAAATAATAAATAAAAATAAAAACAATAAAGATAAAGTAAATAATTGTTACTACTATTGTTAGAAAAGAAAATTAATAAAATAAAAATTAATAAAATAAAAAGGGTAATAAAATAGAAGAAATAAATAAATAATAAAATAGATAATTATTATTATTAAAAAAGGGAATAAATAAATAAATAATAAAGGGAGTTATTAATTAATAGTAAATCGAAAGGAGAATTAATATTTCCAAGGTCTCCCGATTTTTTTAATACCATCATAGTTCGCCCACTTCAAGCATTATGATTTTATTATTAAAATTTGTATATTTTAATTTTATGAAATTGTAAGTTATAATTTTGAATATGTAGAGTTTTAGAAGAGTTATTAACAGTTAGTAAATTGGTTGTGATAGACTGATTTTTGGCGTATGTTTGAGCTCTTGGATTAGGAGCTTGAGTGTGATAGTAGGTAGCATCGGCGAGAGGTAACCACTTTCCACTTGTTACGTGTATTAGTATGTTGTTTGTGAGTATTTTGTGAAATGATTATAAATATTTTATGGAAATTGCCTTGTGGAACTTTATGATTTGAATTGTGAATATATACATATTTTTATTTATTTATTTATTTATAAGAATTGATAATTGAGATATTATGACATATATTTAAGAATGATTTTAATTACATGATATGAACGAAAAATCTTGGAAAATCCCTATTGAGCTATTTATTTATTGTGATAATTATGGTAAGGGTTGACTTGGGAAGATGGAGTAATCTATTCCACCACGTGGTGAGGCCTCCATCGTGCACGATGGTTGGCTTTCTATTGTCCCACTGTTCAATGAGGACCGGCCCACTAATTCAATGAGGGCATACGACACCCCACATGTTTAATGAGGGGAAAAAGCCCATGGTCCGGGACATGTGCTCGAGGATTTTGGTAGGTCCTCATCACATGACCAGTGAGCTTTTGAGTAACCAGTAACATGGATGTAACTTAGCCCATGGGTCTAGTCGGAGGAAATAAGGCGGTTCGGTTGGATTGGTGGGAGGTATCTTGGGAATTGTGTTAATGAAAAATTTTAATACCCTATTTATGATACATAATTTATGATATGAAATTTTGTAATGTGGATATTGGTGAAACTATATTTTTAATGTTTTTGTTATATAAATTATTCCACTTGGCACCTCACTAGCACATATTAGTATTCGTAATAAGTTGGATTGATGGTTACCTACATTTTTAGGTGATAGCTCCCATGCGAGGTCCATCGGGGAAGTCCCGGAAGCTTAGGCTACTTTTGCCAAAAGTAGTGCTTCTGTCTTTTTGGTTTATGTGGGATGATTGTATATTGCCACATTAGGGCTCATTCTGCATACTCTGATTTACTTTTGTATATTTTGGTGAATGTTTGGCATTACTTAGTTGTTAATGAACCCTTAATTAGTTATTATATTAAGTAAATTTTGAGGACGTTACACTGACTAGTACTAAAAGGATATTTTAGGATATGAATGATACTAAAAAAAGTAATTCATGGTCTTAAAAAAATTATTTTAGAATCTTGAAAAAATAATTCAGGTATTGACTGCTACTAAAAATATATTTTAGGAGATTTTTTCAAGATTCTAAAATAATTTTTAAGATCATAAATTATTTTTTTGTCTTGGAGTCAATATTCTCAAGATCATTTTAGTACTATTCAATACCTGAAAAAAAATTTCAAGATCCTAAAAATATTTTACAAGATCATAAAAAAATTTCATTAACATTCAGTATCATTCTCTTTTTATTACTCGACAGTTCCCCTTTTTTTTTTTTAAGGAGGTGTGTGCTTTACGGGGTGTCATTTGATGCAACAAACGCAAGTCCGTAAAGGACCTCCAAGAAAGGTGGTCCCTAAAGGACCTAAGCCAAGAAAGGTGGTGGAGGGATGAAAAAACACCGAAAAATATGATAAGAGAAAAATGACACAAAATTATCTGTTTCCTATTAAATATAGTTAGTTAAACCTTTCATATTTAAAATATATTATAAAAATCTCCAAAAAGCTTCATTGTTAATTTGATATTTTAAAGGATTTTTATGTCGTCTATCTATTTATTTAGGATTTAGATGCACTTTTCTCTAAATTAAATTCATGCGGCACATATCTTGCTCATTAAGAAATCTGAATTTTTCATATTAATTAAATAGACTAGTCTCCCTCGTAGCCTTCTGGGTCATTCTTCATTGATGCTTTGGGGTTGCGAGTTCGAGACTGATAATAAATATAATCATAAAACATTTATAATGAGAGTACCAATGTCAGTACGCGGTTGCTGGTAATACCGGATGTTATATATCAATCAAAGAAAAGAGCACGTGTCCTACGGAGCATGTGTCCGTGATACTAGAAGTTTTGTCTTTTTCGAAAAAGAAAAAGTAAAATTTTTTTTTTTTTTTTGCGTTGGATATTCTCTATCCGCTCCCCGTGTGCTACTACAAAAAAGTATTTTTGCATATTCTCTAAATTTAATAGAGCTGATATTTTTATTCCTATTTTGTATATTCATGAGTGTTTTTGCATTATGAAAAAGTATACAATGTTGAATATACTTTAACTAAATTTTATGAGTATTCTTACCCAATAACCCAATTAAATATAATTTATAAAATAGTGTGATATTATTTATCATAAGTGGGTACTAGTACATATAATATATTAATTGACATGATAAATCATAAATATCTAGAAGAACTATGGGAAAATTTACCTTAGGGCCCAAATTAGGAAAAAAATGTCAAAAAAATGCCTAAGAAAAAGTCATATCAAAAAAGGCCTAGGGCCTCTTCTGGAATTATTTCATAAAACGTTTGTTGTTAACAGGACTGATATAGTTGTTAACAGTGCGATATAATTGTTAACTTGATCTTGATTTAGTTGTTAGGATATTGTTATTAATACTACTAATTTAGTTGTTAATGGTCTACCGTTAACAACTATATCAGTCTCATTAACAACTAATATTTTATGAAATAATACCAAAAAAGATCCTGAAATCTTTTTTGACATGTGACTTTTTTGAGACTTTTTTTGACACTTTTTTCCTAATTTGTGCCCTGAGGTTAGGGGTGAGCAAATCACCCATGACCCGTATTTTTTTCCCCATTTTAAACCCGTCCAAATTAGCCCCGTAACGGGTACGGGGTTGCCCCGTACCCGTTTAAAATAAACGGGCGGGATACGGGTTAACCACAGGGTAACCCGTGTTACCCGTATATTATTAAATAGACACAAAGGCCGCTGGCATGGGAAGTATTAGACTGATTAAAATCTACTAGAATAGACATATTGACAGGTCCAATCACCAAAGACACGTGACTTCCTCCCATTCCCATTTCCCAATTCCCTTAGCCTAACCCAAGACCTTCCTTTAGTCGTCACCCTCCCATTCCCATTTCCCAATTCCTCCTTTAGCCTGTGCATCTCATCGTCTCTCTTGATCTCGCTCACCATCTCTGTCCGTCATCTCTCACGGATCCAAACTAATGGCCAGCGCTTCATCTCTCACGGATCCAACCTAATGGCCTACGCCGATCTCCATCTCGATCTTGCTCACATCGTCGCCTCAGCCGCTCGCCACGACCTCTTCCTCTCGTGGTCGTCGCCCAAAGCTGCTCGCCGCGATCTCCTTGCTGTCACCGCCTAAAGCCACTCGTCACAACGTCTTCTTCCGCCTCAGCCGCTCGCCGTGACGTCTCCCTCTCCCTCTGGGCCTCAACAGCTCCCTCTTGCCCGCAACCAACCTCTCACTCTCGGCCTTAGCTCAATAAGTTTTCTTGATGAATCTTACTTCTCTTTCTGTATTTTTTTGATAATTCTGTATCTATATTTGAGCAATTGATATGGCCATACGGGTTCGTGTTCAAAAGAAGAAGGGAAAAAAAAAGAGGGCAAATCCTTAAACGGGTTCCCTATACCCGTTTTAGGCTTACCCGTTTAACCCGTCCCCGTGATGCCCATCCCCGTACCCGTGATGCCCCGTCCCCGTGAAATTTAAATGGGCGGGCCGCGGGTTACCCCCCGGGGCAGCCCCGCCCGCCCGTTGCTCACCCCTAGCTGAGGTAGATTTTCTCAAGAAATATTGTCACGTCCATACTCCATGCTTCACCTTTTTCGTTTTGGGGGACCCAATTTCTTTTTATTTGGGAGAATTTTAGTTAGTCTCAAAGATGTGACATAGTTAACTTCTAATAAATTTTCTGAAACTTTATTCCACCCACTTCACTCAAAATGAAATTAAGTTTTAGGGATAAAAAGATAAAGATATCCTTATTTTATTTGTCTTACAAATTCACATATTTATCTTATAAATTTTTATTTGTGTCTTATAAATAGTCAAAATATTTTTATTCTCTATGCTCTTTTGAATCCCTTTATTTGTCTTGTAAATGCTCATATTTATTTTGTAAATTTCTTTATTTATATTATAAATAGCCAAGATGTTTTTAATTCATTGGATTCTTTCGAATCCTTTTATTTATCTTATATGTAAACACCTTTTTGAAAAGAAAAGAAAAAGAAAGGCGTCATTGTCTTTTCAGTCTCAAAACTTAAGTTTATGTTGACTCATAGGTGCAATAAAGTTTCAACAAGTTTGGAGGTTAACCGAAATTATTTTGCTATCAATGGCGCTAAGTTGCTTACTGAAATTATATATGACAGGAGAGTAATATATACAGATGCAGTTTGGTAGTCATACTCATATTCGTGAATTTGGGGGAGCTTGGATGGTTCTTCCCAATTGTCGCTTTTTGGCTTTTTTGTTTTGACTGGATCAACTGTCGCTTTGAGCATATATCCTTTTCTTCGTTCAGGCTCTTGGATTTGAAACAGTGAATGAATTGTGGTCGAACATACCCGTTTTCTGTCTGGTCTTCAACTTTTTCTATTTTTTTTCCTTCTGAGGTTTTCTGCAGTGTTAAATGTCGGGCGTCTTTTATTTTTGCGGTTTCAACACGAGAACAAGAGCTTCAACGGCATCAACAAACAGCAGCAAAACATCAATATTGTATCAACTAGTCAAATAGGGACTATGATCCTTGAGAATTCCCAAAACAAAATGCTTCAGTCCTTACATCATACTCCCTTTCTTAGAGGATCAGTTAACCCTTGAACGATAGAGCTTTACACCTTGCATCATTCTCTGCCACTGATTTGGTCACACTTTCCTTCTCTTCCTCTCCCTTTCTTTCTTTTTTAATCTACAATACAGGTTTACTGTACTATAATCCTCTAAAGAAAAACTAACTAGTGATGTATTTTTGTAGTCATTAATAATAATTTACAATAAAATAGCATCAAAGTCTCAAATTATTTTTTTATTTAAAAATCTATCTGTTGTTAATATTATTTTAAATAAGCAGTCAATAATTAAACATTTAAGTTGAAAGATATAATTAATCAACCAAGGTAAGAAAATATATTACAAGTAAAGTATTTATAATCTAATTCCTGAAAATGATATCACAATTTATTGCGTGGAAGCTATCATTGACCAGATTTTTTTAGGGAAGATTTTATATTTAAGTGTTAAAATCCAATTTTATTTGGGAAGATGTCGTAAAATAAGCAATATTGCCCTCAAAGTTTTTTTTAAAACCAATGTCACTCTAAATTTTTTTAAATTGTAGCAATTTCACTTCGTCCGTTATTTATGTTAAGTTTGATATTTAGTTAACCAAATATACTTGAATTGGCAATTTACATGATCCACATGTTTTTTTTTTTTTTTTTTTTTTTTTTTTTTTTTTTTTGAGTTAATATGCTAAATTTACCATGGAAGTTTTTACTCAATAACAATGTTGCTTTAAAAGTTTCCAAATCATATCATTTTCATCATGGTTGTTATTCAATTTAAGTTTACCAGTTAGTTGGTAAAATATGCTTATTTGACAATTCATATATCATCTATTTCATTTTTTTCCAAGTTAGATTTATACATAAAGAAAAATAAATAAAAATGCATCAGGTATGAAGGATTGGGTACGATGGCGGGGGTTTATTGTGGCCCCGTTCTCAATAATCTTATGTTCTACATCCAATCATTGAATATTTGTCTTCATTACTCACTGGCGAACGCGAGCTCCTCTTCCCTCCGCAACTTTTTCTTTAATGATGTTCACGTTATCATGCCGCTAGCTCAACATATTTGATCAATTAACAGACAAACTTAACATAGATAATATTCAGGATGAAATTACTGTGGTGGTTTGAAAACTCTTGGGGCAATATTCAACCCAAAAAAGTTTGGACAATATTGTTCCAAAGTGAAAACTTTTGAAACAAATTTACGCTTTAATAAAAATGATGTGAATGTCACATATACCTGTCAACTCATCATATTTGATTAACCAACGGTTAAAAACTAACTTGGATAACAATCAGGGCGGAATTGCCACGATTTGAAAACTTTCGGGTTAACATTGCTCTTTCATGACAACTTTATAGGCAAAATTGAACATTAACCCGATATTTAATTTTATGTTAAAATATCGTAAATTTGAAGTTACTTCCTGCAATTCTTAACGAGAAATTGGCACGCAAACAGCTTTGTTTGGACATCGTGGCGGAAATGGAATCAGATTCCACCGCACAAAGTTTAGATATACAATTTCCACTACATTTTTTATCATCTTTTCCTTTTTTTTTTTTGGGTAGAAGTGGGGGCAAAATGCCCAATCAACAAAAATTCAGATTAACAAGTTTTGGGCTGACATTGCCCGTGGCATCACTATACAAAAACATATGCATATGCAACCCTTCGGGAGTCTTGCACAGGAATTGCAAGCCAAATTAGTCTCTTAACAAGCTCTAATTAACAAATCAACTTGCACTGAAATTCCCTTCCCTATGCGTATGAGCAACACAAATTTCCCGTGTAGCATGTGTCATCCCGTGTATCCAATAAAAAAAAATGTTTGGGACTCTGTTATGTGCAATTTATTCATTCAATAGACAGTCTCGAGGAATCTGATTCATTCTCACCACATCAAAAGAATCTGATTCTACAAGCACTCTCTTGAAACCCTTACTAGCAAGTAAGCAAGAAACTAACCAAAAAACCTTAATCATATTGTAATTGCTATACATATACCTATATTATATACAAAACCCCCAACTATGCACCCTTGGCACCCCCTAATCAGCCCACCGCGCTCAACTTCTTGGCTGGCCCTTCGTAGCACCATCAATGTTCAACTTAACCAACCCTATCTAGGGGTTTTATACGCCCAAAATACATATACCTATGCAAAATCTTTATTCTTGCCCAATTTTTTTTTGTTATTTTTATTATGCAATACATACATTTGTATGATTGTATCACCTGGTATTTTTTTTTTTTAAAAAAGACATTTGTAAGCAAAATAAAAAATAAAAAATCCCACTGGTTTTGTTTTATTCCATTTCAATGTAGTATTTTTTTGCATGAAGTGTGACGATATCAATGTACTATTAGTCTATTTAGGGGGAAAAAACGATTAAGGTGTAAAAATACATGAGTTTTTTCTTAAAGTGCACCCAATATCAAATGTTCTTTAAGGCAAAAAAGTGACTGTGAACTTTCAAATTTCAATATATGTATAAAAATATACATTGATTGTTAGTTATCTTTTAAGGTTGTGCTAACGGGGCAATGCTTTGTGAGAAGAGTTGGTTCTGGTGGATTTATTCTTCCACAAAGCCCAGAATGCGGTGTTCGTTCCATGTAGATCTCTCTCTGATTCTTAATCATCATATGTATGTTGGATTCTCTGCTTCTACTAGCCTTCTTGCTAGCTCCCGTTACATCTTTGGATGGAGCTTCAAAATCAATGGTCCAGCTCGATCTCTCTTCTCTCTCACAACTTCCAGGTTTGAAGAAGAGACCGAAGAAGCTAGCTCATTATCAGAATAACAATGCCGGTTATACTGATTACATTATCAGCGGTAGCCATCAATATTTACTTCTTTAGAAAAATAAAAAATTCCGACATAATAGAAGCTTGGGAGTTAGAAATTGGACCTCATCAATAAGGAGCTTCTAGGAAAAAGGGTGGGTTTAGTCAAGTGTACAACGGAACACTTCCAAGTTTGAAAACCTATGTGGTGGTGAAGTGAATTTCCCACATATCCAAACAGGGCCTGAGGGAGTTCGCCTCTAAAATCGCCAGCATTAGGCGACTTTGTTACCAGAATCTCGTTCAACTTCTAGGCTAGTGTCACCGGCAAGGCAACCTCCTCCACATACATGATTAATGGCCAATGGGAACACAGAGCCAACTCAAGTACAACCAGAGTGGTAGGTACATGATAATGGAATATTTCTTACACTTCTTTAGTACTCTTAATTAATAATTTAGGACTCTTTAGTTAGTAAGTAATGACTTTTATTCTTATTTGGGCTTTGGGCGTTTAATTGAATTTTAGCCATTTTTAATAATAAAATTCCAGTTTTACATTGTTTTACTATTTTTACTATAACTCTTAAATCAGACATCGGATTAGCCTCATTCTTGTTTCATATTTCAGATGATTCAAAGAGCTACAATTGTTATAAAGACATGAAGGGAAAATTTGAACAAGAGGGCGGTCAATTTTGGAGCCGAAATCATATGTATTTTTCTAGATTTTATTTGGGCTCGAATTTTGTAATTAAAGTCCAGTTTTATTTTATTTCTGTTTTGGGCCAAACCAATGGAGCCCATTTCATTTTGGCAGCTAGGCTTTTACTTAGGTCAACCGCCAACACATTGTCATACACGTTTTCGACAGTTTTGGATTAAATACAGAAGTTTAATTTTCTTTGCAATGTTCTTCGCGTTCTTCGTCTTTTCTTTGTTTTTTCAGCCATGCTCGGTTAAATTCGTGGTTAACCCAACGTTAAAGATTCCATGATTCGTTGAGAGAGCTTGTGCTTATTCGGTAATTTAACTCATTTTTGTTTTCATCTTATCGGATTTGATTTACGGAAATAGTTCGAATATTATATTTAATATTCGGTTTGATTTATCCCAAGGATTTGAGTTCGAACTAGGTTTCGGTGTTCTTGTGCGATTGCACGGTGGGACGCCATTGTTCGGACATATTCTAGGCGATCGTCTAGTCGATGGATTTTAAGGCGAACGAAGATTTCGGTTCGTCAAAGCCAATCGTGAGTTAGTTATATTTCGTTCAATGATGGAAGTCTCGGAATCGAATGTTGGGTTGATCGATTTTAATAATTTTGTTTATTACTGTTCTATTTGTCTATTTTGTTTTATTGTTTCAAGCAAAAACCTCCCTTTTTATTGTTTAAATTTCGCTATTCACATTCTTGTCCATCCAAACCGCTGCGAATTCATTGGGAAAACGACCTAGGTTCCTTATTACTACAAATGTTTTATTGAATTTGGTTATTTTGAGAGACACGGAAAATCTCTGTCAGTACATTAGGCTATTTAGCTCTTGGATTACCTCAAACTGGTAAAGCTACTCCGAGCTCCGATCTGTATGCTTTTGGTGGAGCAGATATCCTCATAAGCTTTTTGTCTCAATGTCCCTCAAAATCCTAAATCTTGTCCATCCATATGATCTAACGTGCGTCAAGTCTTCAAACACTTAATTTTTTTTTTTTTTAAAAGTTGAATCCCTAAAACTGTTCACGAACGCCTTCAACATTTCAGCCTATCTCTTTCTTCTCCCTCAGTCTCCCGTCTCTCTCTCACTGCTCTTATCCTCCTCTTCATTTCCTTATCTAAAGAGTGTACAATTATTAGGAATTTAGCTGGACTACTAATAGTCTTGTGTAGTTGAATGATAAATTTATATAGTTTATACTGACCGAGAGATTAAAAAATTGGATATTCAAACGACCTTCTTTTTCTTCCAAGGAAACGACATGATGGTCTTTCAAGTGTGGCAAAAATTTCACAAAGAAAAGAGAAACACAGAGAGAAATATAAAATAGGGAAAATCCCAATTAATTTCACGTGCTTTTGCGCTTTACTCTAAGGCCATGTTTGGTTTGAAGGTAGGGGAGGGGGAGCAAAAAAATTTCTCAAATTCCCCATGGAAATTTTTTAAAATTACATAGCCTTTTGCGTCGTTTTCCGCACATTAACTTTAGAAACATGTCACATCATGATTATATCTGACTTTTCACACTAGGGATGGGCACCTCCCCTCCCTCCCTCACCTCCAACCAAACGCAGCCTAGGTTTATCTTTATAGTGGAAGGATTTTGACTCTGTGAGGGCCCATTTGGGTGGGCTTTTAAAAAAAAAGTCTTTTTTTTAAGTGCTTATTTTTTAAGCTCCAAATTGGAGCTTTTAAAAAAAGAAGCACTTTGGCTTTTTTTTGTGACTTTTACTTTTTAAAAAAATATCATCTAAACACATAAATTAATTAAAAAAGCATTTTATTTACATTAAAAAAGTACTTTTTTTCCTCAAAAAAACCCATCCAAACGGCCCAATCCAACAATAAAAGAAGTTACCCCGAACATCACAACACACCTTATATCACCACAAATAAATGTTCAATTGTTGAGAATTTAATGTTAAGCGTTCGTTATTGGCATTTCTACTTGTCATAGCACTAAAGGTTAGGCTTTCTTGGCATTTTCATTCTTTCTCTATTTTCATTCCCAATGACTGCGCACTCTTTAAATGGGGAAAGGAGGATGGAGGATAAGAGCAGTAGAGAGAGATGGGCCGAAAGGTTGAAGGCGTTAGTGAACTGTTTTTCGGGATTTAGGTTTTTTTATTTTAAAAAAATTAATTTAAGGGCTTGAAGACTTGGCACACTGTGAGCCATTTGATCATATGGACGGACAATATTTAGGATTCTAATTGACATTGAGACAAAATGCTTCCAAAGATATTTGCTCCCATGCTTCTGGTGCTCTTATAATCAAGGTGGTTTGTGGAGGAAGGCCCATTGAACTGAAGGCTTCACTAGATGAGTTTGTCCTAGTGGATTTATTTAGCTTTATTTTTTGTTTGCAAAGTAGCTTTGTTCTTTTGTTTGCCCTTGCTAAGTCAGCATATACCTTATCACCCACGTCACTCTTAAAAATTAGAGAGAATCTCATAGTTGAATTATTTAAATTCTATTTTGGGTTACTAAAATTAATAAATTAGTAATTAGGTTATGTGACATAATTAGAGATTTATAATTTAGGCTAAATTATCTTTATATCCCTTAGTTATTAAAAAAACAAAACTAGACACAAAATAATATCGTTTACGCTAAAAACCTTAACGACTAAAAATTCATTGAAGGCTTCAACATCGTAGAAAATTGGCGAAGAAGCTACAATAAATTGGTTCTAATGTTAAATTTCCATTCCTTAAAAACACGTGGCACTCCTACGTGGCGTTCAATATGCCACCTAATTGGCACCTCATCATTTTAACTCATTCCTATATTCATAACCCATCAGATGTCAAATCCCACAAAAACAAAAAGAATTCACTCCAAACCCAAAAATTTGATTTACAACAATAATGAAATTACCAAAAATCATATTTTTAAGAAGAAGAAGAAGAAACTATTTTCAAACACCCATGGACAATGAAGAACCCAGAAAACCTTTCCTTTCTTTATTGAACTTCACGGTGGCCTTGGTTGTGGCAGAGCAAAAGAGAGAGGAAGAAATGGAAATTGTGGTCCAAGAATTTAAGACAGAGAAAGTGTCAATACCACACAATCTACAAACCATCAAAGGCAAGCATAACCATAACCATGTGAAGCTGCACCAAAAAACTCAGTTGGCAATCCACAAACTAAAACCAATAAAAGTCTCATAAACCCGCCTATCAAGGGCAAGTTGTTCAGTAAGTCTTCTAAAAATTGCGATTATTATATAAAAGCACAAAGTTTTGAAGGCAATTTCAGGCAGCCACCGGACTAGCCAAAGATGAAGTTATCGGGGCGGAAGACATTACCAAACGGATCAGATCTGACGCAGGGAATAGTGAAGATGAATAATTGGGGAGCCATGAAAGCTGCGGCAATGCTAACTATGATGGTGGTTACAGTGGGACTTATGATCGGAGCTAAATTTGCTACACCACCACGGTGCTTCCCAATTAGTGATACCACTGTAAAACAATCAACATTTAAATATTCTACATTACGTCTTTATATAGGATTTTTTATTTCAACCGTCTTTATATGAGATTTTTCCTAAAAATTAACTAAATAACTAACCATGTGTGTGTGTGTGTATATATAATATTTTTACCTAATTTAAAACTTTTTTTCCTTGAAAAAACACATTAAAAAATAGGAAAAATTACGCATAGGTCCCAAGGAAGACAATTAATCACAATAAAGTCCTTTGAAATCATGAAATTACACAGAAGTCCCAAGGGACTTTTGTGTAATTATTTGTGAATTACAATTACCAATCTGACCTTCCCTCTATCCTTCTTCCTTCTCCTCTCTCTCCCTCCTCTCTCCCTTTTTCTTCCCTCTTTCAGAAATGATTCAACCCACAGCCTAACGAAGCCAAGAGTGGTTAGATCTGTGATTTTGCCACATCCCAGCGACTCGAACACCTCGGAGCCTTCGGCAAGAACAAGTAAGGGTCCGTACTGGAGCATGGTGACTGGATCTTCAAGCCGAAACTCGAAATCTCCCGCCAAAGGTTCGGGATCTGGCTTTTTTGGCGGATCTGAAGGCTTCTCCACGGAATGCTCTGATATCACTCCATGAATTTTCGACGAGTCACCACCTTCGCTTGACTCACGGCTGTAAACCTGGATTTTTTTTTATTTCTCACGTCCAAAGGCTATGTACAACAACAAATGCTATATTTACAAAAGAAAAAAGATATATTCACAACATCCTCTGAGAATTTTAACAGCTATATAAGGCTAGCTTAAGAAGTGAATATCATTTTAAAATATTAAGTTGTATGAGTAAGTGACTATTTGCACCTACTCATTGAACTTAATATCTGGACTTGAGAATAATTTAACATATTGTTGTCAATATATGCTTTTTCTGTTGTAACTATAGCATTTGTTGTTGTAAATAACCTTTAGACGTGAGAAATGAAAAAAATCCAGGTTTTTCAAAGGTTGTTGTAAATATATGTTTTTTCTGTTATAAATATAGCATTTATTGTTGTAAATAGCCTCTGCACGTGAGAAATGAAAAAAAATCGAGGTTTTCAAAGGTTGTTGTAAATATAGCATTTGTTGTTGTAAATAACCCTCGGGCGTGAGAAATAGAAAAAAAAATCCAGGTTTTCAAAGGTTGTTTAAGTTCGAGCGGGTAATTTAAGTTCAAAGCGGGTCATTTAAGTTCGAACGGGTAGGAAAAACATATATTTACAACAACCTTTGAAAACCTGGATTTTTTTTTTCATTTCTCACGTCCAGAGGCTATTTACAACAGAAAAAACATATATTGACAACAATATGTTAAATTATTCTCAAATCCATATATTAAGTTCAATGAGTAGGTGCAAATAGTAACTTACTCATACAACTTAATATTTCGAAATGATATTCACTTCTTAAGCTAGCCTTATATAGATGTCAAAATTCTCAGAAGATGTTGTGAATATATTCTTTTGTTGTTGTTATAAATATAGCATTTGTTGTTGTATATAGCCTCTGGACGTGAGAAATAAAAAAAAATCTAAGTTTACAGCTGAGTCAAGCGAAGGTGGTGACTCGTCAAAGATTCATGAAGTGATATCAGAGTATTCCGTGGAGAAGCCTTCGGATCCGCCAGAAAAGTCAAATCCCGAACCTTTTGCGGGAGATTTGAGCTTCGGCTTGAAGATCCAATCACCACGCTTCAGTACGGACCCTTAATTGTTCTTGCCAAAGGCTCTAAGGTGAGAGAGGAGAGAGAAGAAAGAGAGACATTCACAAATAATTACACAGAAGTCCCTTCATGATTTCAAGGGATTTTATTGTGATTAATTATCTTCTTTGGGACATGTGCGTAATTTACCCGAAAAATATTTGACGTAGGGCGTCATTTGAAAGAAAGCTCAGTGTACTTTTGGATAGAAAAAACGGGGCATGAATTACTTTTGTAATTATTTTGCGGCGGGAGGGCTAGCTACAGTCCCCGGTAAAGTTGCGCCACTGGTTTTGCATTTCAGCCACTTCCTCCTCCTGTGCCCCGTTCTGGAAGTAAAACGCCCTGGATTCCCTAGCGGCAGTATTCGGTACCCTGTATTGCACTTCCAAGAACTTTCTTGAATCCACGCGCCTAATTTTCGCGAGGACGCACTGATAGGGACGGCCTAGATTGGAGAGCATCCCTTTCCCACGTGATCTCCGTCTTCTCTCGCGGCGCAGCATATATAAATGCATCTTTCCATGTTCGCGTGCTCACCCTCCTGTCAAGGCTAAGGAATCTTATGTCTTCTTCCGTCGCCATCCTTCTTTGAAAGAAAAACAAAAATAAAAAGGAAGTAAATTGGAAAGGAACCGCAGCACAAAAGATGGGATCTCAGGATTCGCAGATGAAGATCGTCCATGGCGAGTTTGGTTACATACTCGAGGACGTTCCTCACTTCAATGACTATATTCCTAGTCTCCCCGTATCTCTCTTCTACTACTCTGTTTCACTTCCTTATTTTGTTTTTGTTACTTTCTCAATCTCAGTTTATTTTGCGTGGAAATGTGTTAGTATCAATAGCTCAGAAAAACCACACTCTCGTGTTTATTGATCGAAAGATGAATCCTTTACAAGTTTTGATTTTATTGGAGTTTGCTTTTCACTTCTATAATTTTACATTGTCCCTGATTGTATTCGCAGACATTCCCAAATCCGCTGCGATCTAACACAGCTTATTCAGTTGTGAAGTAAGTGAAGCCTTCTAATTCGTTAATGTTAGAATGTGCGCTGCTTGCTCGTTGCAATCATTATATTGATTCTTAATTGGCTTGTTATTTATGATTCAGGCAGTATTTTGTTCACGTCGATGACACTGTTCCTCAGAAGGTTCCATTCTGCACGTTAGCTGCTTTTTGTTTCCTTCGTCTATCTTAAACGTCTTTAACATTCAGTCTTCCCTGTTACTTGATCTATGAACTCTTTTTCATTCGAACTCAATATAGTGACCCTTCATGGTCTGTCTTTACGTCCGTATTCAGGGAAAAAAGACTGAAAGGGGGAGGAAGTTCTTCTATTGTTACATTGAAATAGAGAAAACTGATGCCAAAGGCTTCCATCCCCCTTTTCTTTTATCCTTTCAATGCAAAAGAAGAAGGAAAGAAAATTGTATTTTTTCCCCTTTCTTATCAGCATTAACAGTGTGCATTGGTTTTAACTTCTGTGCAATCCTTCCATAGATTGTCGTTCATAAGGATAGTCCAAGGGGTGTACACTTTCGACGTGCAGGACCTCGCCAAAAGGTAATTTTTTCTTGTGTAGGTGTATTATTGAGAACCCGTTTGGATTTAACTGACAGTAGCTTAATATGCTGTGCAGGTATATTTCAAGTCAGATGATGTGCTTGCGTGCATTGTTACATGCGGTGGTCTTTGTCCTGGACTCAACACAGTGATAAGGGAAATAGTCTGTGGTCTATATCACATGTACGATGTCAACAAAGTCCTCGGTATCGATGTATGTGGCATATTCACAATTAGTTTTCGTTCAATATATTATTTGTTGCCTTGTTATACAGCCTCTGAATTTCACTGGTAAATAAAGCTTATATAGTTGTGAAATCATGATGTACTCGTTTTGCCAGACTAAATGTTTTTGACCTATTTCATATTTTTCATGGAATGGCATGGATAATTACCCCTGCAGTCAACCATTCCCAACTTGGTATAGATATTTTGGATGCCAGGACTTTTTTTCTTGGACAAAAATGCTAGTACAGTAGTACTTAATTGGATGCTAGAATAATATTCTTAGTACAAGTTATGAACTTAGAGCAGATTTCATTTATGAAAGATTGTATCAGTATATATTTGTTTCCAACCTCTTAAGTTAATCAGGTCTATTTGGGTGCATTTATAATTCAATATCTCTTTAGAGCACTTCTATGTTCTTCTTAGGCATGCTAGAGTTCTCTTAGCTATGTGGTTTGTCTTTATTTCCACTGGATCTGCGTAGGAACTTAATGTCTGTGCTTTGAACTTGATCTATAGGTATGGAGCTTCTCATAACATAACAATATGAATATTTTGCAAAATCAATGTTGAAATTGCAATTAATATAAGAGTGAATTATACAAAATTTCACTCAGTTTGTTAAAATTGCATAGACTTTCCTCTTATTTTCAAAATATTCACTTCATTCAAAACTTTACAAAAAAAAAAAAACTTTTATAAAAGAACATGCAGGAGTTCTTGATGGACTTTACTTTAGTCGAGAAATTTAAACTTAGACTACAGCTGTAGATTTTGTTTGAAGGATATTCTAGTATATTTTACAAATAAGGGGGATGCCTACATAATTTTAACAAAACTTAAGAGAGGCCATGTAATATGTTATATGAATGTAAAATAATTGGGAAGACAGCATTTTGATGCCCACGCTGTAAGTGCTCCAATCATGAAGACAAAAGCATGATGAATAATCACACGAAACATGGGCATCTTATGGGGTTTGCAGGTGCTGGAAATCAATTACTTTCTATTCAAGGTCGACAACGACAATTTATGGTTCAAAGGCGCCAAATTCATACTATTAACTCAGATATAAGTTTGAATGGCTATTACTTTCTGTTCAAAACTCCCTTTAATATAGATTTTTAACTGAAATAGTACTTGAATATCTTGAAATCTGTTTTTATCTTCTCTCTATCTTTTTGATCATATGAATTGACTTGCACTACTGTGTACATTGGTTTCTCCACCAAATTCTATGTGGTTATATACAGGGGGGTTACAGAGGTTTCTACTCCAAGAACACCATTACTTTAACACCCAAGGTGGTCAATGATATCCATAAGCGTGGGGGTACCATTCTTGGGACATCACGAGGAGGGCATGATACTGCCAAGATAGTTGACAGCATACAGGATCGTGGGATTAACCAGGTCAGTTATGCATTAATCTTATTTAGATGAAGTTTCCTGGATGTTGAATGCTGAGAAACTAAATCTTGTTTGTTATATGCATTTAAACCTGCACAATTTGGTCATGGTTACAGGTTTATATTATTGGAGGAGATGGAACTCAAAAAGGAGCAGCTGTGATTTATGAGGTATTTTGTATTAAAATGCTGCTTCTCTTGGCCCTAATAAAAAATGAGAATAGGTTCGGAGACTCATTTCGCTTATAGGAGAAATATGGTTTGTAGATATCTTTGGTTAATTTTCCTTTTTGGTCCGTATAGTAGTACTCAGTTGGTAATTTGGTCTTTACAAAATACTCCTTCTGGTCCTTAATATAAGATATATTTACCTAATTTGATTAGATTAAGGAAGTTGGTTAAGTTACTTAATATGACATGTATTTTATAAATTACCTTAGCCACCTTCATTAATTCCCTTACTCCCTCCCCTCCTTGATTGTTGTTGAGGGAGTATCGATAAGGATAAATTAGGAAAAGATTGACAAATATGAAAACTTTGTTTTACAATTAGGACCAAGATCAACTATCAAAATGTCTTATATTAAGAATCAGAGGGAGTATGTAATTAAGCCCCTTTAATTTTATAAAACTTACGTTTTCCCTACTATTGAACCCCTGCTCCGCTATGTCAGTAAATTGTGTTAGCATGACCAATCATATACACTACTATGGCATGTGGATTACTACATTAGTATTCGTCAAGCACTAAAACATAGTCATATAGGTAAACCACATTCCCAAAAGTGCAATTGCCACAAAGTTTTGTTATCCTTCGTACAATCAAATCCTTTACAATGAATTTGGAAAAACTAATCCAAAGTGCTAGGTTGCACAGTCTCTCCCCAAAAATGCCAAAAGAGATTATTCCAAAAGCTGCTAACTGCTGGACAGTGAAGAAATATATGCCAATAGATAACTAAGTCTGTGGACCTGTTCTGCTACTGCTTGCCTGATTCATTGTCATTCTTTGCATCTTTTCATATGTTAGATAAACATCTTGAATGAATTTTGGTTACGTGCAGGAAATTAGAAGGCGGGGTCTCAAAGTAGCAATTGCTGGAATTCCTAAGACCATAGATAATGACATCCCGGTTTGCTTGATCACACTTCTTAGTTCTTTATAAATTCAACTCACTTTTTAATGATTTATAATTTATAATAACGAGGGAAGAGTTAGTTATCAAATTTTTGAAGGAACTTCATGTAATTTCCTTCTTTCACTTTAGGTTATTGACAAGTCCTTTGGTTTTGATACTGCTGTTGAGGAGGCTCAACGTGCCATTAATGCAGCACACGTTGAGGCTGAAAGTATTGAGAATGGGATTGGTGTTGTAAAGCTGATGGGACGCCACTGCGGTACACATCACATTTAAATTTGACATCCTATGAGCTTTTATAATTTGGACAATGTGGACCCTCAGTACTTAGTTTTCTTATGCAAATATAAATGACTTGGTTTTTCATTGAAGTCCTTGTAAATGATGCCAGTTTCTTTTCCTTAATTATAACCGAATATCTATGCCTGTAGGTCTGATTGCAATGTATGCTACTCTTGCTAGTAGAGATGTGGACTGTTGCTTGATTCCAGAGTCACCCTTCTACCTTGAAGGAAAGGGTGGACTTTTTGAATTTATTGAGAGAAGGCTAAAAGAAAATGGACATATGGTCATAGTCATTGCTGAGGGAGCAGGACAAGATCTTCTTACAGAAAGTATGCAGGCTGCGAACCAGAAGGATGCTTCTGGAAACAAAATGCTTCAAGATGTTGGTCTGTGGATATCTCAGAGGATTAGGGTATTACTCATATTTTACGATATTCTTTAAACACAATACTTTTTCCTCAGAAGTTTGTATAGTGCTATTAAATCAATATTATCACCTCCTCTCTTTTCCTGAAG
The DNA here is from genome assembly GCA_019022655.1 of Acacia acuminata. Taxonomy (NCBI): domain Eukaryota; kingdom Viridiplantae; phylum Streptophyta; class Magnoliopsida; order Fabales; family Fabaceae; genus Acacia; species Acacia acuminata. The sequence goes on from JAFJYI010000015.1 coordinate 4,888,773, forward strand.
GCAGATAGTTTCTTGATTGTGATGATTTTCTCTAGCTCTTACCTATTAGAGATCAACTGGACATCATGACATGCTGGACTCAGACCAGATTTCTTTGAAATTGCTCCCCCCCCCCCCCCCCCCCCCAAAAAAAAAAAAAAAAAAAAAAAAGAAAAGAAAAAGAATATTGCAGAATGTGATAGTGTGACGTTTTGCATTCATATGCTATATTACCTTTTGAACTTGGTAGCACTACTGCCAAGTTTGAACTTTGTCCTTTCACTTTGAGAATTTTTGCTTAAAACTTGGTGGCATTGCCGTCTGACATTTGAAGATTTTCTTCTTTATTTGTGGTTTTATGATTATCTTACCTGCTTACACCATATGACTACGAAATATTCTATATCTAGATGGACAAAGTGATTTATTATTTGGATTCTTAAACTTGGCTCAAACTCAATGGCACTGAGCAAAGAATGGTGAATGCATGACATATGACCTATTAACTTTTGGTACTGTAGCATCTTGATCCTGGAGCCTTTTGCACTCTAACATTCTTCCCCTCCTCTAACAGGATCATTTTGCAAGGCAAAATAAGATGGCTATAACTCTCAAATATATAGGTGAGTTTCTCCATGCTGAATCCGCTTTTATGGATTTATATGTTCATATGGTGTGTGCTATTTTGATGGGAGAGGAGGGAGCTGAGGGGAGAAGATGAAAAACTTCTTTTTATTGAACCTAGAAGATAATTTGGAGTTCCTAAACTGAGTTATCTGGCAGATCCTACTTACATGATCCGGGCAATTCCAAGCAATGCATCAGACAATGTCTACTGCACGCTTCTTGCTCAGAGTGCAGTTCATGGTGCAATGGCTGGGTATACTGGATTCACAGTTGGGCTGGTCAATGGCAGACATACTTATATTCCATTCAATGTAAGTCACATCCCATATCCTTAGGTACTGATTCATCGCTGTGGGTGTGTGTGACTGTGTGTACAGAAGCTGCTTGCCACTGATAAACCCAAAATATACTGTCCCTTCTATAATTGATATGAAAGAGTGAAACTGCATTTTCATTACACATTGTTACGGCCACACATTTAAATGCATATGAACAAAAACAGCTGATGAATCATGCCTATTTGCACTCTATTATTTTAGTTTCCAGAGTTTGTATTTTCACAACATCATAATTGTTCTGACTGTACTGTGGATGTCACAATTCTGAAAACCAGAGAATCACTGAGAGGCAGAATAATGTGGTGATAACAGACAGAATGTGGGCTAGACTTCTTTCTTCGACCAACCAGCCGAGTTTTTTGAGCCCCAAAGATGTTAATGAAGCCAAAAAGGAAAAGCCGCCTCCAACTCAGTTGTTAGATAATGGCAACTGCGAAGATGGACAACAGTCAGAAAAACAAGCTGGCAGTAATTGTGGGACAAAAAACTAAACCCTGGCTTGCTTATCTGCTGTTGTATTTGGTGGTGTCGTTTGGACCAAGAGCGGCTATGCTGGAAGCGTACAGTGATGGGAACTCTTCGATTTGCCTTATTATTATATAACTGTTGGTATTTAATCAAGGTCACCCGAGTCATCAACAATGAAGCGGGATAATGTCACTGAAAATGAGGTTTCCCAAAAAATGACTAGCCTACTGGATCATCAGTTTCTTTGGTTTTTGTTGGTGGTCGTTAGCAAGTGGCTTGGCAGTTTCTAATCTTAATAGTTTTCATTTTTATCTCCTATTCTTTTTTTATCAGAAATCTCGATAGATCAACTAAAGTGAAATATGAGGTAAACAAGTGTTGTGCTTATACCTGGGTAGAAGTTGACGAATTGTTTTGACCTGTGTTTGAGATTTTTAGGGACTTTGTTTAACAACGAGTAGTTTCTTTCTTGGTTCGGTAATCATTTTAGTTTTCGTTAGGATTGCTATGAAAAATGAGAATAATTTCTTTCTTGATTGGGTCTTAATTGAAATTTTCAAAATCTGTTTGCGATAACACTTGTTATAATGTTAGTTATATGTTAATTTTCAGGTTCCTCAATTATCTTATGACGTAATTTTCATTTTTGGCATGACATGTGTGAATTTTTTTTTTTTTTTTTTTTTTTTATAACGGTGTTAGCTGTTAACTATCTCATCCTTCATCTTCAGCCCTTCACTCTTACCCTCTCCTTTTCTGCTAGGAAAAGAAATGAGAGGAATTAAAGCTAAAAATACTAAAACACTGAAAGATAATCTACAGGGGCTGAGGTAAGAATCTCACTCTCAACTACTTAGTACAAAGGATAAAGTTATATTAAGGGTTAATGTGATTTTTGGTCCTTTAAATTTACCTTTACTCTTATTTTGATCCTTTAAGTTTTAAATAATAGATTTTGGTCTCTCAAATCTCATTTAGTTGAAAACATTGGTTCCTCTGACTCACTAAAAACGTTAAGCATTTTGCCCTACAGGCATCAAAACCAATATAAAGACAAACTAAAATGAGGACCAAAACCAAAATCAAAATGAGTTTAAATTTTAGGGATGAAAGATGGTACTCTCTCTATCCTTAATATAAGAAATATTTGCGGAATTGGTTTTGGTATAAAACATAGTTTTCATATTTGTTAATCTTTATCTAATTTATCCTACTAATGTCCCTCAACAATAATCAATAAGGAGAGGGAATGAGGGAATTAAGAAAGATGATTAATGTCTTTTTAAAAATATATGTCATAATAACTAAATTAATTTCTTTAATTTAATCAAATTAGACAAATGTGTCTTATATGAGGGTCGGAGGAAGTATTAACCTTATTAAGAATAGGCAATGTAAGAATCTCACCCCTACTAACAGGATGAAGTATGTTTATTCCTAAGATTGACTCGAACAATAACAGTCCTGTTTGGTTCGATTCCATTAGAGAGGATAACATGTAATCGATATAACAGAGACTCACAACGGTGTTTGGTTGGGCTTATGTAATATAAAAATGATTACATTTTGTAATCTTGATTAAATATTTGATGTAATCGGGGTTACACTATTAGGACTGATGAATGAGGATACAGACATCCTATAATCAAGTGAAAAAGACATGCTATTATAATTTTTTAATTTGACCAAAGTGCCCACCCATAAATGCAGCTAAATATTTAATAATTAGCACCATTAAATAAAAAAAATTAATTAATTATATAAAAATAAAAAAAAAAAATCCCCCACTAAAAAAGTTTAAAAATTATATTCCACAATTAAAAATATTAAAATATCCCATTAAATGATATTTCAACCATTAAATGTTAAAAAATTACCATGAACCCAACATGTACATTCCATAATATTTCCACCATTTAATAATTATTATGAATCCAACTATACATAGCACAAATTCTAAAAATTACATTGAATCAAACGTGTACATTATACATATGTGTATAGTAATTTTGTCTCTTACTATCTTATTCTCATATATTCTCATTTTCAATGTAATTCAACCAAACATTTTTATGCAGATACATCACCTTTTTTAAATGGCGAACCAAATAAATTCATACAATCATCATTACATTTCATTACATTACCTTTAATTTCGTGGACAAAAGGGACACTAATAGGATAGATGGTGAGATCTTTATAATAACCTAGTGGTTCCCTATTTGGCCCCTAAATCGGAATTCAATTTGAAACAACAAAAAATAAATAAGGAATTCAATAAGGTAAAGCCTAATTAATAACCTAAATAAAAATATTAAATAGGAAAATCACTTAAAATAACATCTATTCCTTAAATCTCTCTAAATTCCTCCATGTGGGTACTCTATCAACGTCACACGCTGCCCTTCAGCCCTACTAACACCTTCAAAAATAGTTGTGTAAATCTGTCTTATAAGTTTTTGTTGAAAAACAATATTACACTGAAAGTTTTTTAGGTTCGATGTCATTTTGAAAGGTTTAAAACATAACGATGTTGGCCTATACCATTAAAAAGCTAATGTTGACTGCTAAAAAAGTAACGTTTATTGTTAACTGTTTAATGGAAAATCACAATATTGTTTCATTTTTATGCCTTCGGCATAATATCAAAAAAAAAAAATCACGGTAATATTATTTCTCATAGAACACTTCTGAAGACAAATTCACATCTTAACCTAAACCAAATTTTTAATTATGAACTATGGTAAGCATATGAGATGAGATGAGTTTTATTTAATTTAGATGAACATGCTCTTGCATTGTGATTCTAATCAAGCTATAAATCACAAGCATTTCTTCCTGCTATGGGCCTGTTTGGAATAGCAGTGATAGAAGCGATTTTTGTATTTTATGGACTTTTCTTGATAATGAACTTTTTTAGGGAAAATTATAATAAAGGACTTAAGGAAAATAATATTTATTAAGAAGGACCATAAAAATGGTAATTATTTTAAAGGACCAAAAATTAAAACATTAAAATAGAAAGACTAAATTGTCCTTAGTCAGATTTCCTATATTCTCTCTGATTAAATTAGAATATGGAGTGATTGATGGATAATGACAAATAGAGACAAATCAGAATCTGCTAAATTAATGTCTCTACTGCCCTGAAATCATCTTCCAATTACAATCAAGGCAACTTCCTTTTCCATCTTTCATTTTAGAATATGTATTCATTAGGAATTTTATCTCTCCATAGAAGTCACCTCCCAGGTTATATGCTTTAGTTAATTTTAATTTTAATAGTCTTTCGTACTATTCATAGTCTTAATTCTTAATGAGTTGGGATGGTCACAGGTCGTTGGCGATGGAGGTGAAGAGAAGGTGAGAGGGGGGAGGATGAAGATCAAAGATGAAGTCTGAAGGTCTCTAGTACGTGGTTGTATCTTTGCTTCTTTATCTCTCCATGAAGTTTAGAAGAGAGACAGAAAAAGAAGTCACCTTAATCGTAATTGAGAGAAGATTTTGGTGTAGTGGAGACGCTAATTTTGTAGATTATGATTTTTCTCTATTTGTCATTATTCATCAATCACTCCAGATTCTGATTTAATTAGAGAGAATATAGGAAATCTGGCTAAGGGCAATTTAGTCTTTCTATTTTAATTTCTTAATTTATGGTCCTTCAAAATAATTACCATTTTTATGGTTCTTCTTAATAAATATTATTTTTCTTAGGTCATTTATTATAATTTTTTTTTTATGTGATTTTATGCGGGATAGTGGTGGCGAAGTGGGCTTCAAGATCTAAAGCAAAGGAGATGTGGCTTCACAAAAAAAAATGGTTTCAAGATCTCAAACTATATCAAATAGTCGATAATCTAACTTCTATTTTCTTTTTTTTTTTTTTTTTTTTAAAGCAAAAAATGATCTATTTTCGCTAGACTTCTAATGACCTTATCTAAACTTTTAAACTTATCCCAAGCCCAACGTCAATACTTTTGTTTTTGCCACCTTCCCGTTATATGTCTTTACGATTTTCATTCTCGTATTTTTTTTCTCTAAAAAAGCAAAAAAAAAACTTGGTAGTACGGCCCACATTTGACAAATTCATCAGAAAACCTGGAGGCTCACCGAGAAGTGACACGTGTTGGTCGATGACAGGGCTCTTCGCCGTCTTGAGCCGCATTTCACGGCGTCATCCTCCAAGTTAAATCACTACTCTCGCCGCCACTCTCCTCAACAGCCACACTTGCCTCTCAATTCGGCTTTCGCTTTTTCCCTGTTTTCACCTCACCTCGTTACCACCATGTCTGATCAACCGGTATCATTGTTCCATCCATCCTCTGATCATGAGGACTCCTCTCCGCCCTCTTCCCCACGTTCACAGCAACCGGAGATCTCCCCCGCCGCTGCCGCCATTATTCTTGGCGTCATCTTGCTCTTGATCGGATTAACCTTGACCGGCATCGTCGTGGCATCGATCATCATAATCCCACTTTTAGTTTTGTTCAGTCCCATCCTAATCCCCGCCGGTTTGAGTATGGCTGCATTCTCGTGGATATATGATTACGTTGCCGGGAATCACCCACCGGGCTTTGATCGGATTGGTTACGCCAGAGAGATAATTGCAGATAAGGTCCGGGACGTGAAGGAAAGGGTCAAGGCTGATGGGCAGCACGCGCAGGGTGTGGCTCAAGACGTCACGCACAAGTCCTAATCTATACATGTCGTTGAAGGTGGTACCATCTGAATTTGCTTATTTCTTTTTATTCTTTTGGTTTGGCCGGAATAATTTTTCTTCTCAGTTTTATCATGTTTTCAGGGTTCGTCTTTGTTCTGTTTTTTGCTATCTTGTTCCTGGTTGGAGCTAAATCCGTTTAAGCCTGTTAATAAATAGTAGTGTCATTTTGTAAATCAAGAATTCTTTTGAGACTTGATCAGCTTTTGGATGACAAATACGATGGAAGGAGAAAAGGAATGATGAATGTAACTCTGAGACACGGCATTGCCAATACTATTACAGTAAACAAATTCTTGAAGCCAAAACGAGGTGTCTGTGACTTGACACCCTTTTTTTTTTTTTTTTTTTTTTTTTTAAATGCATATTTTAGGGTGCTGTTGGTATAAAAAGATAGGATCTTGGACTGATCTTGAAAAATACTTTATGATTTTGAAAAATTATTTTATGATGTTGAAAAAATATTTCAAGTCTTGTTGGTACAAAAAAGATACTTCATAATCTTCGATTTGAGGATCTTGGTTATACTTGAAAAAATAGTTCATGATCTTGAAAAATAATTTTAGAATCTAAAATGATTTAAAATGATTTTTCAAGATCTTGAACTATTTTTTCAGTACCAATCAGTATCATGAAGTATCTTTTTAGTACCAGTCAGTACCCTGAAATATTTTTTCAACATCATAAAATAATTTTTCAAGATCATGAAGGACCCATCAGTATTTTTTTAGTACCGGTCAGTATTTTTGAGTATATTTTTATACCAACACACCTGAAATATGCATTTAAAAAAAAAAAAGATCAGGTGTGTGGTTTTGCGCCAAAAAACTGCGCTGTTTAGTGGCAGTGAATGGGAGTGAACGGCAAGGGTAGTGGACCCAAGCCGAATCCGTGACTTGACATAGTGAATGAGGGAAAAAGAATGAATGGAATATTATTGGTAAAATCCTTTTCAGTGAATGAGGGACGTGAAAATGAATGAATAGTTGTTAATATTATTAGTTGTTAAATTGATTTAGTTGGCTGTGTTTATACTAAAACTAAATAAATCGCATTCGCTAATAACTATATCGCCCCATTAACAACTCGTAAATCCAAATTTTCAGAATCAGTTTTCGAATTTTTTGGTAATAAGGGCCTTGAAAATGATTTTCCCAATATTATTACTTGGTGGCTGTGTTAATATACGGAAGCAGATTTGCTCAGTATCCCTTAGTATCTGTGAATCATGGCCGTCCAAAAATTGATCCAAGCTTCCAGAAAGTGACACCTCAAATTTTGATATTTACCACATGTAGTAATCGAAATATATGAGGTGTCGTTTTTGGGCGTTTGGATCAATTTTGGACGGTAAAGGATTGAAGGATCTTAAGAGATCTTGAGGAGAGGCACTACCGAGCAAAAACTGGATCCGTTTATATACAGTCAGATAAGATAAATGTACATAACCAAAATACACACTATACATAACATAACATGTAACAGAAAGCAAACTGAACTAATACAATTTGTAACTACAACTATGTTACACCTGTTAGTGTGCCTTTAGTACTGGGATACACGGCCTTTTAAAAAAATAAAAATAATGATTTTTCAAGTCATAGAATAACGACCAAAATTTGCGTTAGAGATAGTAAGAACGAAAGACGCGGCGGGATCGCAATTGTGGGGAGGAAGAATAAGAATTTTAACCATTTCTCTCATACCAGTTTCCCCTCAAATTAATCTTGCAGTGACTTCTGACAGCAAAAAGCGCAATCTAATCTAATGAAGTGCACGTTTGAAAAAGTCAGAAGTGATTTTTTTTTTTTTTTTTGGGATGGATTTTTACAAATGAAACATAAAATAAAAGTAAGATGTGATCTGTGATTAACAGTAACAGAAGCGACATTTTTTTATAAATGAACTCTTGTTTAAAATAGCGTTTGAAAAATCATTTAAAATGAAAAATGATATAAATCTAAGTGAATAATATATATATATATATATTAGTTGTATATATTGTGATAATTGAAGATAAATATTTAAATTTAAATTTGATAAAAAATTAAATTATTATTAAAAAAATTCTAAAGGACTTAATTAAATATGCTTTAATAGATACATTTTTTTTTTTGGGTACAAGGCAAGGAAGGGGGGGGAATCGAAACTAGGACCTAAAGGGGGAGATACTCCCAATACCGCTGCACTACAAGTAGTGCCGGTATTTTAATAGATACATTTGAATGTACACAAATGTATGTTTAATATTATATTTCTTATTGGATCACTTATTTCTAACATTTTTCTCCTAAAGCTGAAAAAAGTGAGTTCTATCATAAGCCATTTTTTTACCAAGTTCATCAACTCTCGAAGCTATCACAAACGGTCTAACTTTTTTCTTTGGTTGGGTTTATTTTTACCGTTTGATGGGGTTTTATTTATTTATTTATTTTTTATTTTATTTTTTATTCTCAACCATAGCCATGCCAAACTGGTAGAGTTGCGTTTTAGAAGATAACAGCGCAGATGCAATAAAATTATGCAGTGAGGACAGGAAATGCAATTAAACTCTTCGTTGAGCACGGAGTTATTGAGCGGGAGAGGATTTTCTCATTTTCCTCTCCCTCATTTTCTTCTTCTGATCGATTTAGGCTTAGTTGAAATCTTGATCCAACGGTCAGGATTTTATTTTATTTTTTATAAAAATTCAACTTTGTCTTTTTCGAAAAAGACAAAACTGCAAATTTTTTTAATCTGGACCGTTGGATCAAGATTTCAACGGTCCAGATCGGACTATAAGAAGAAAATGAGGGAAAGGGAAAATGAGAGGAACAGTACCCGTTATTGAGCATTGTGCATCCATAATTCTACACAACCAACTGGGGAAGACTTGCTGTGAGACTTTAAGAAATTACAAAATTAATGATAAACCTTGACAAAATAAGATGTCTTCCATCAAGACATGTAGACATCAGGGTAAACGAAATCAAGCACATTCTCAAATAAAATTATCCTCAAAGATCACATGATTAAATTAAATACAAAAGGCTTTATTATTAAGGTTGGATATAACAGTGTTCTGGTGTAGAACACATATGTCTCGCCTTAATGGGTTAGTAGGTGATTTATATAGTATCAAAGGATTCCCAAAGGTATCTATGTGGAAGATACCGAAAGGAATATCAGATTACTCTTCCAGATATCTATATAGAATATACTCCCTCCGGTTATAATTATAGGAACATTTTTTTAGTGCAAGAACACTTTTGTAGTGCAAATTGCACTAAAAAAATGTTCCTATAATTAGGACCGGATGTGGTATCAAAGAGAGTGACGGATCACTGTGCAACACAGGAATACCGTTAAGCTAAAAAGGGGTGGATCACTGTGCAACATAGGAATATGGGGTGTTTGCACAATGAGGCTGAATAGTAAATAGGGTGAATAGAGAATATGTACCTTTTAGGTTAACCTCCTATTTATAGAGATTACATTTAGGGTTTCAGTTCTTGGGCTTTGTGTGCCTCCAGGCCCATGTTTCAGCCGCACTACCTACACATTCCATGATTATAGCATTGATTGTAGGTCAATTAGTATGTTACCTGATTATGGAAGGATTCTGGTACAACTCATCCTTAGTGGGCCGCATAGCCAATGAGCATCATATATGAGTCCATAATAGATGGTAAAAAAAATGTCATACTGGCTTAAATGCTAAATGAATAACACGTGTTGAAAATGGATAATCATAAATAAAATTATGTTTAAAGCTTGTTATTTTCTAAATATTACTTATAAAAATACTTTCTTATACATTTTTCAGAACATCCAAATTTCTTTGAGAAAATTGAGAAAAAACCCCTCGTTAAAAATCTGGTTGATGATAAGGATCTGATAAAATTTTTATAAACAGAAGGTACCCTACAAATTTTGCATAAAATTTTTTGATGGGTAATTTTCCCCAATTTCTTTTTGATGCTTTTGATAAGAATTTCATTGTAAAATACAATAATATATCTCAAAAATATTTTACATCTGTTTAAAAAATCTATTTATATTTTTTTGCCAACATATATTTATATGTTTTTAATAATTAATAAATACATTTTTATATGTTTATTAAATATCCTCCCTTTGGGTTTTGGCTTAGAGGAGACATTTATAGGTTGGGACTTGGGACAGTTGGGAGGGTTACTCAACCTCAATTTTGACCTGGGCAACGAACAAACCACTTAACGACGTCGTCGTCGGTTGCCCAGGCGCGCGCTCGGAAAGATTTTAACTCCATGATCGAAGCTTGGAATTCCGAATTAATTAGCCTGCGACTTTGCGTAGAAGCCTTACTAAGTTAGAGTAGATTCTTGTGTGAAGGTGATAGATTGAAGTGCAACATTGAATTTTAAAAATAAAGCACTTGAAAAGACTGAGGAGCCCCTCGATCCTGAAGATTTCATACTGAATGTCCAATATGGTGAGATTGTGTTAGGTTTACAAAAAAATTTCTCCTATACTCATTCCTGTGACATCTTCCTCGTTCTCGTCATTAGCTACATGAATTTGCACGAGTTTCATTTTTTTCCCTGTTTTTTACTCAGTTCTCTATTGCTGCTATCAATGATACGGACTCCAGAAGTCGGTGGGAACCACTTGCGCCGACGAAGGAAGCCCAGGTATGCACCTTTCTTTTTTGGTTTATTTGGTTATAGAATAACAGTACTTCTGAATCTTGGTAGCACGGTTAAGTGAGATGAAAACTAGACAGAAAGCCCACCTCTTTTCCTCGTGTCTTTTTGTTATTGGGATTACTGTTTTTGGTTGTTAATTTTGAGTCTCATGGTGGGAACTAAATCTGTTGGCCTATTTTCCGCTTTATGCTCTTCCTTGAAGATGATTAACAAGAATGCGTCTGCAAGTCATGTCATGAGCATTTCCAACATTTTCCCCTATTGTTTCAGGAATTTCATCTGTCTCAAACTTATCATGAAGGACTTCTCAAGTTACAATCAAAAGAGTATGATAAGGCTCGGGAGCTTTTAGAATCAGTTCTCAGAGATCATCTTATAGCTAATGCGCAAGTAATTTTTTTTTTCCTTTCATAAACATTTTATATATTGGGGTGTCCCAATTTTATTGTAAAATAATAATTTGACGTGTTTCTCTTTGCCAGGTGGATAGAAGTGCCAGTGATGGCCATTTGTTGCAACTCAGGTTTTGTCCTGTGCTATACTGCTGATTTTATATCTACTGTTCTCTTATTGTTGCATGCTTCTTTAATCTCCTCTGTCAAAATCCAGAGTCTTCTATATGATGCCTACTTTTCTCATTATAGTACATGTTTCCTGCCCTTTACATAAAATAAATGGATTTTGAATATGGTTTGAGGTCAAACCTGATAATTCATTTCTTTTTTTATACAAAAAAGTTTAGGCAAGTTGGATCTTGGGCTAGGCTTAAAGAGCGTTTACAAAGTTACTTACATATAGTCTACCAACAAGGTCCTTACATTCGTGGGATTTGAAACCACAACCTTATGATTATGAGCCAACCTTTTTACTAACTAGACCAACCTTGGTTGGCCTGAGAATTCGTTTCTTGTGTCTTACATGTTGCAGATTTTCCCTGCTCCCATCTGCTTATCTGTTTTTTTGTGTAACCCTTTAGATTCTGATCTGACTTTAATTAGATCTCTGGTATTATGTAACTATGGATAACAGATATCTTCCCTGCATTGCAGTGGTCTAGTAATAGTGAACAGCACTTTTCTAATTGGTACTAGTAAGCTTTTTTGTTGTGGAATTTATGCAAATTGACTGACAAGCTAGTTCTATGCTAATTTGTGTTCACTTGAAATTATATTAGTGGTACTTATAGTTTTGTATCACTGTATCTACAGATTTTTGGCATTGAAGAACCTGGCCTCCGTTTTTCTTCAGCAAGGTTCCTATCGTTATGAAAATGCTTTACATTGTTATCTTCAAGCTGTGGAGATCGACTCTAAAGACTCTGTTGTGTGGAACAAACTGGGAACATTGTCATGCTCGATGGGTCTATTGAGTATTTCACGGTGGGCATTTGAGCAAGGCCTTGTATGTAGCCCTAATAACTGTAAGTACCTAGCTATCCTTTATTCTTTTATTCACACCATGCTTGACTGGTTATTGGAGTGCACCTTACATTTCCTCTGCCTGTACTTGGGTTGGGTTTTCCTTTCTTCTCTTTCTTCATAATGATTGAATGTGCCCCCCTGGGTTCTGTTTGTTTTTATCTAGTATTTATGCACCCCCTTGGTTGTGTCTTCAGGGAATTGCATGGAAAAACTTTTGGAAGTTCTTATTGCTATAGGTGATGAGGTTGCATGCCTCTCTGTTGCAGAATTAATTCTAAGGCATTGGCCATCACATTCTCGTGCTTTGTTTGTTAAAAATACCATTGAAGAGTCAGAACCATTGCCATTTGCTCCTAGAGGCATAGACAAGCTGCAACCTAAACATGTCAGGCTTAAATTTCCTAACAAGAGAAAGGCTACTAATGAAAATCTGGATGAGGTTGCTGCATTTAAGAAACCAAAGCAGAACATAGAAATTCACTTAACAGAAGCTTCCTGGGTGTCTCTTGCTGATGCACTGCTGGAAATCTTATTTCCATCAAATGCTCAGAGTTCTAAGACAGAGCCTGAAAAAGAAAGCAAGTCTAGGGACATAAGATTGAGCATATCTATATCCTGTTCAGAAAATGGCATGAACTCTGTGATCGGGAAAGGGCCTAGTGGCGACAGTATTGCTTTTGGTGATGGTAACATAGAAAGCTCAAGTGCCCTTAAAGGAAAGGAAGGAAATTCCCAAGAAGAACAACCACATGAGAGGCGAAGTTCTCGTTTGGAGAGGCTCAGGAGTCGTAAACCAGGGAAAGAAGAATCAGATTCTTCATTTGGCAAGGACCATGCCAGGTTTGTCAGTCAATATCTAGAATCTTTTATTGCTGGTGAATTGGGTGGTAGAGATTCTCTTGATACCACTACATCATCCAACATAGTAAATACTGAATCTAATGAAGTTTCTAGATTTGTTAGAGAAACTTCAAAAAACTATGGTGCTTACCATGTTGGGCACTTGCTTTTAGAGGAGATTGCAAGACAAAGCCTTACGTATCAAGATGCTTTTGTCAAATTCCTGGAGTTGGAGAAATTGACAAGGCATTGGGGAAAGGAAAGAACTGTTGAATGTAATCTTTTTCTTGCTGAGCTGTATTATGACTTGGGGTTGTGCTCTCCCTGTGGTTCTGATCAATCAAAGTGTATGTTAGACGCATCTTATCATCTCTGTAAGATCATAGAGTCTGTAGCTCTGGATTATCCTTTTCACTCGACTAATGACTTGAAGAATGAAGGTTGTTCTTTGGAAACCATTGTCTCTGCTGAGGGTAATTCTGACAGTTCACTTCTTATGAAAAACAATTCTTTTTGGGTTCGATTCTTCTGGTTGAGTGGGAGACTGTCTGATTTTGAAGGCAACAAGGCAAAAGCTTGTGAAGAATTATGCAGTTGTTTGTCACTATTGGTAAAGATGCAAAATTTGAATGATTCCCTATGTTCAGTCTGCCGCTCCCATTGCAAAGTTGTAAAAGAGCTAAGCATTGATAGAGTTCTTTATGAAATTAATATATTAAAGGTTAATTTCTTGATGGAAAAGTCTGTCAATAAAATGGTTGAGAAAGAGATGTATTCAGAGTGTGTATCCTTGCTTTCTCCGCTCCTGTTCTCTACACAAGATGTCTACATGGATTCATTATCTTTAAACAAAGCAGATGAAAAAGATGAAAAGATAACTTCGGTTGAACTCATGGCTCTAGATGTTCTAATAGAAGCATGCCAAAAGACAAAGCCACTGGATGTTGAGCTCTATTTGAAATGTCATCATAGAAAGCTTCAGATACTGATGGCTATTGTGGGGTTGAGTATGTGTACCACATCATTTAAACCTTCCTTCCAGACTCTCGGCATTAGTATTCCTCCTAATATCGAAATTGATTCAAAGGAAGGTTCAAGTAAGCAGTGTAGTCAACTGATGGCTGAGGAAGTGAAAGCACTCTCTGACTGTGTCTCAAAAGTGAAGAAAGTTATTGATCAATGTAGAGATTCTGTAAGTAAATATGATAGTTTCAGTACTCTTGGATCATTGACATGAAGTGTGTTTCTTGATGCTCATTACCCAGTTCAATTGTAAAGGAAGTTTATACTCTATTGTATTATGACACTCTTAATTGTCTGGTTGTTAAAACCAGTAGATTTTTGCCCTTGACTTTGATATCCCTTCCTGAATTTTATGTTTATATAATAATTAATTGTTACATATTACTAATTAGACAATATACCTGATTCCCCTAATCCTTGAACATCAAGATATGTCATTGTGGTTCAAAAGCTTTCCCTTGGCAAGTGAAAAAAAAAAATTTCTCGTCCTGCTGCCTATCTTGTGGTATTTGGCTCTTCATATATTTTGGGGTATTAGGTTTTTGGAAACAGCTTCTCAGCTTGTGGGGTAAGGCTACATATCTGAACCTCCCCAAACCTGACTTGTGGAAGCCTTGTGCACTGGCCCAGCCTTTCTTCATTGACATGTTAAGAATAGAATCAGATTCTCATGTTGGAGATTAACGTTAACTTGGTTGCTTTTGTTGTCATATTTAGAATAAAATTATAGCTTCATGCTATGCCAATGTAATGAAAGTGAATTGGAGGGGTTTACACGTATCCATCAGAGTGTTACAGTAGCCAAGTGTAATTTTTTAAAACAAGATGGTTATGAAGTTTGATTTTCCTAAACCCCTGTGGTGGTCAATTCAATTCATTCTAATTTTTCATCTTATGTAGGTTAGTTGGGGGTGTGGCTATTATAACTTGGAGTAGTTTTGTTTATTTTAATTATTTTTCTCCTCCTTTTTAAGTTTTGCCTTTAATTATTTATTTGTTCCTGATTACTTTACTGGATTTTTTTGTTAGTAGACCAATGAAAATGTCTTGTAAATCTCTTAGTCTTCAATACCATCAGCTATCCAAATTTTCCACTTACTTTCACTATTTGTTCCTGGGATTGATAGATAATGAATTTTACAATGCTACTTGACTTGTTTGTCCTGAATTCGCTTCTTCATTTGAATCTTATATTTTGAGATAGGCATCCATTATAGTTTTCCCCTTCATGAATGATTTTTACACGACCACGTATATTCTTAATTATGCTCACAGCAAACTTGTGTATCATAATTTCGTGAGGTTATTAATGTGGGTTCTGGAAACTTAGTTTTGTTGACAACACCTTTTGTTTCTTCAATCCTTTTAACAATGGAATGTCATTTATAGTGAAAACATTTTTGTCTTAATTATCATGCCTGCAGAATGGCCTTAGTGGTCCAATAAGCAGTATTTGTCAAGTTCAATCTCTGCTCCTGTCAATCATGAGCTATTTCGCAAACAAGCTAGTCTCCGACAAAGCCTCTGGTCTGATGATTTCTGATCAAGCAGAAAGCAGCTGTTTTGTTGATGCAGCCATTGTTTTTTGTAAACTGCAGCATTTGAACTCAAATATACCTATTAAAACTCAGGTGAATTATTTCCTTCTAGGAAGAATCTGACTTGTAGTGAAAATTGTCTTACTGATTCTTGTTTATATTCCACCACTAATCTTCTTTTCTGAAAGCTTATCTCAGGTTGATTTAATTGCTGCAACACATGACTTGCTTGCTGAGTATGGTCTTTGCTGTGCGGGTGAAGGTGGCAAAGGTGAGGAAGGAACATTTCTTAGATTTGCAATAAAGCATCTACTGACCCTGGATATGAGGCTTAAATCCAGCTTTAACCCTGTGAAGAAAGAACCAATGCAATGGGATGAGAAGGCGTCCCAAAACAATCTTATTAATGTTTCCACGGAAGAATCAAAGACTTACACATTAGATCTTCGGACATATTGTGCCCAAGTAGGTGAAATAGGTTCTGAGCTGAAGGATGATCATGAAGGAATAATATCCAGGGGCATTTCATCCCATAAAGTCCATGATAAAGACAGTAAGAATGCAGAGGATGACAATCTTGGAGATGCAGGGTCTGACTGTAAGTTGAGCAAAGGTGAAATGGTAAGCAATTCTTTGATTGAATGTGGAAATGAGCTTACTGAAGATGAAAGGGAAGAACTTGAGTCAAAAAATGACAGTGCCTTAGATCAGTGTTTTTTCTGCTTATATGGATTAAACCTACGATCTGATTCATCTTATGAAGATGATATAGTGATGCACAAAAATACAAGCCGGGGAGACTATCAGACCAAGGAACAATGTGCTGATGTTTTCAAGTATGTTCTTCCCTATGCAAAGGCATCATCTGTGAGTACTCTCTAATGTCTTTCTGCCTATTGTATTTGTATATTACAGCTTATCTATAGAATTCTGTACGGCAACTTGCATTTCCAATTGTGTTGATAAACTTCGTGTCTATCAGAGAACTGGATTAGTGAAGCTTCGAAGAGTTTTGAGAGCTATTAGGAAGCACTTCCTGCAGCCACCAGAAGATGTCTTGGCTGGAAACCCCATAGATAAGTTCTTAGACGATTCTGATCTGTGTGAAGATAAGCTATCTGATGAGGCTGGGTCCAATGGATTCCTGGAAACTATTACTAAGATTATTTTTCCTGATGTGGGAGGCCTCACACAGTATAACACATTATCATGTGCGAGGTATATTTGTGTACTCTAGATGCTATATCATCCATTAATTTATGCTTGTGTTCACCGTTCAGTGTACGTCCCCTTTCCTTGTTTTAGCTCTTTAGAGTGATATTGGTGTATTTTGACAATCAGGTCTGAGCCGTACTTGGAGGTATATTGTAACTTATATTATTTCCTTGGTCTGTCTGAGGAAATGAGTGCAACAGATAAATGGCCTGGCTTTGTACTGACCAAGGAAGGGGGAGAATTTGTTGAACAAAATGCCAACCTTTTCAAATACGATTTAATGTATAATCCTCTCCGCTTTGAAAGTTGGCAGCGTCTTGCAAATATTTATGATGAGGTGATTTGTGGTTACTGTAAAAACAATGATAAGTTGGGTTTCTTTGTCTGTTATCTGCAGTTGTGTTTCTTAATAATCTTAGCTGTGCTGATCCAGGAAGTAGATTTGCTGCTGAATGATGGAAGCAAACACATTAATGTAGCAGGATGGAGGAAGAGTACTACTTTACCACAAAGAGTGGAAACCAGCCGAAGGAGGAGTAGACGGTGCCTTCTAATGAGCTTAGCTCTGGCAAAGACATCTGATCAGCAGGTGTGTGTATCTCAAGTGACACTAAATTATGTTATGACTTATGAGGAATATAAGCGACATAATGTTAAAAGAAGAAAATAATTTATAGGTCCAAAAACAAAAAGCTCGATAAGCTAGATCATATTAATGAAATATTTAGATGTCTCATTTGTTTAGGCATATGACACCATACTGTTGAACCGTCTCATAGATGTATAACGGCACAACCTCAGATATATTTCCAAAATAGCCAGTAGTTTAGAACTATTCCAGCAATGGTAGGCCAGAAAGCAAAAGCAACAGCCTTGATTGATTACAGCACCCAGATGCGACACACACAAAATGAGCAATCAGGATGATGCCAAAGTAATCTGTTTCCAAGAATCAAAACAGAGCGGCAACCATTGATTTATATCTGCTGCAGTGACACTCTAATTGGATCCATCCACTCCAAGAATTTACAGATAATAAAGCCTTGTCAGCCTCTGCCATTCAAATACAATCATATATCAGACTCCTCCAGTCCTTAATATAAGGCATGTTTGGAGAGTTAATCTCGGTCCTAAATATAAGACATAGTTTTCATATTTGTTAATTTTATCCTAATTTACCCTATTATTTGATGCTCCCTCAACAATAATCAAGAGAAGAGGGAATTAAGGAAGATGAATAGGGTGTTTTAGAAAATACTTAGTCATATTAACTAACTTCACTAATCTAATCAAATTAGGTAAATACGTCTTATATTAAGGATTGTAGGGAGGAGAATTCAAGGGATCACCCTTTACGTTTTTTTCCACCAATTCTCCTCAAACTCTCACTTTTCATCCCCTCCCTATCCATATTTCCATATTTTTAGCCACATCAGGCCTTCTTTTCCAAGCATGCAACCCTCAATTTTCCCACTTCTATCCCAATGTTAGTGTTAATGCAACCCTCATAATAGATTATCCATGGGGTTTTGGATCTGCAACTTTACATGCTTGCAGTGTTGATTTCATATTAAAAAAACAGATTCTATGGAAGTCTAGGCATATGCACGGTCATATCTTGGTTAATACATTGGATCTGTTTTTAACTATTTTCATCAACTTTTTGTTGCTACAGTGTGAAATACATGAGTTATTGGCACTGGTATACTATGACAGCCTCCAGAATGTGGTGCCTTTTTATGATCAGAGGTCTGTTTTGCCCCCAAAGGATGAAGCATGGATGACGTTTTGTGAGAACTCAATGAAACATTTTAAGAAAGCCTTTGCACTTAAGTATGTTCCTTGTCTCTCATGTTGTCTTTTTTTTTTTCATCGCACTACTTTATTATGTTTTACATGATTCAACTCTTTGTGCAGACAAGATTGGTTGCATGCATTTTACTTGGGCAAACTTAGTGAAAAACTTGGATATTCACATGAAACCTCATTATCTTATTACAAGAAAGCTATTTCGTTGAATACGTCAGCTGTAGATCCAGTCTACAGAATGCATGCCTCACGCCTGAAGCTACTCTTCAAGTATGGAAAACAAAGTTTGGAGATTCTAAAGGTTTTTTCCCCTTTTATGATCACTTATTTTCTCTTTATTATTTGATGTGGGGTTTATGTCTTTATTGCTGTGAATTTATACTAATTCGAACTCAAACCTTTTGATGTCTGAAGTGACATGATTATCATAGATTGCTATCTGTCTCCTTTTGGTCTTAAATAGGTTCTTTCAGCACACTCCTTTAATCAATCCATGAAAGAAGCTGTCATTAATATCCTCGGTGAAATGGATGAACCCTTAACAAGTACAAAGGAAAAATGTATACAAGCATGGTCCCTTGTTTACAATGACTGCCTGTCTGCCCTTGAGACTTGTGTGGAGGGGGATCTCAAGCATTTCCATAAGGCGAGATACATGTTGGCTCTAGGGATTTATAAAAGGGGTGAGAGTGGTGATATAGAGAGGGCAAAAGATCAACTATCATTCTGCTTCAAGTCATCACGTTCTTCCTTTACAATAAATATGTGGGAAATTGATAGCTTGGTCAAAAAAGGAAGGTACAATTTAATACTTATTTGTTTCCTTTTCTAATTGTTAGTTGGAACTAGAGGAAATTCAAATTTTATTGAACTATATGGCTTGTCTATTAGCTATGCTGTGGAGCATGGAAAGTGTTATATTATTTCCAAGTAACCTGGTTTGCAATTTTGCATTATTGATATCAGGCGCAAAACACCAAGTTCTGCTGGGAACAAGAAAGCCCTTGAGGTTAATTTACCAGAAAGTTCACGGAAGTTCATTACATGCATTCGTAAGTATGTGCTGTTTTATCTCAAACTCCTGGAGGAAACTGGAGATAGATGTACTCTTGAGCGTGCATATAATTCTCTTCGTGCAGATAAGAGGGTAAATCCAAAAGCCTACTGCATTACTTTAACATAGGTTATTCATCTATTGTCTCCAATAGAACAAATTACACTTATTCATCTATTGTTTACCAGCTCATTGTCTCCAATAGAACAAATTATACTTATATATATATATAACGAAAAAACTTTCATAGATGATTTAGTAATTTATAATTTATCCCTCAGCATAATTTCTTCCGTCAGTTTTAAGTTTAGCATATTACATATGCAGCAATCAGTATCATAACCTGACCTGATTTGTTTTTAACTTCCACCATGAATGCAGTTTTCATTATGTATTGAAGATCTTGTACCTGTGGCCATTGGAAGGTACGTAAAGGCTCTGATTTCTTCTATGCATAATTCTCAGACTGTTGGCTCCCGTTCAGTAGGCAGTTCTGACTATGTTCTAGAGAGGCTGTTTACATTATTCATGGAGCAAGGGAGTTTATGGCCAGAGATATGCTGCTTGCCTGAAATTAAGAGCCCAGATACCACTGAGAGTATTTTATATGGGTAATTTACTTTAAACTAGTGTATTTTATCGTTTTCCTACAAATCCTGAATTTTTGAATCTTGTTCAAGCTTCTCTAATTGATTTATAAGTCTCTTATATCTATATGTCAATGGAAATTCAATTCTTAAGCAGGTCATCTTATATTTACAGATATCTTCATGAATGTATCATGTCATTAGAAGAAAAAGGAAGACTGGAAACTCTTGAAGCAATAAATGAGAAAATTCGCAAACGTTTCAAAAACCCAAAGTTGGCAAATAGTAACTGTGCAGAAGTTTTCAGGCATGCTTCTGTTGCATGGTGCCGATGTCTTATATATAACTTGTCACAAATAACTCAATTATCAGGTGGATTCTCTAATGAGAACAAGGCCGTTAATTTGATAGATGGTGGTATGGACTATAGCCAGTTGCTCTGTGTTGATCTTCAGACGCATGAATTATGGAGTACAGCTTTCGAAGATCCAATTTACCGAGAAAAAATTGAAAAAAAATGGAGCCCCACTTTATCAAAAATCAAGAATACAGTTGTCAAGAAAGCTTCAGATGATGATTTGGAGACTGCAAACACTTTGCTTAGAGCTTCCTACAATTTTTACCGTGAGAGTTCTTCTGTAATTCTTGGCTCTGGCCTCAAGCTTTATATAATTCCATCTCAATTGGCAACTGAAGCACCGTTCCACCCAAGTATGCATGGGATTGAAGCGCTTGATCTGAGCATCCCAAGGAAGCTTCTGTTGTGGGCTTTTGCACTATTATATGGTCGCTGTGCAAATATCTCAGTTGTTGTGAAGCACTGTGAAGAAATTACCAAGGTATGCTCACTAAGATTTTCTGCTGCACCATCAACTTCTATTAACGAGAACAAACACGTAACATCTTTGAGTAAGGTGCTTGACATTAAGATATTTATTAAATGACATTTGCCTTTCTTCTTGGAGCTTTGAGTTAGGAGTTGATCTCCCCTTGACTGGTAAAGCACAAATTTTATAGTAATTTTCTCTAGAATTTTAGTCCGCAGCTGGGTTTGGAATTTTTTATTTTTTGGGACCCAAAGCTATATTTACCTATTTAGATTAAGAAAGATGACTTAAACTTCTATCTTGCCAATGCATTGATGGCAGACATGATTTTTTAATTGAGCCAAAAATCAATTCACATTGACTTGTTCTGAACTTCTGATCTGCAGTCGAAGATGAAAAGAGGAAGTGGAAATTCACCTTCATTTTCAAATTTGGCACCCACCACTCCAACTGTTGCAGGTTTTTTCCTTCTTCGTGATTGCTTATTTCAGATTAGACAGTGATTTCAACAAGTCCATGCAAAATGATGGTGATGATGCATAGTAATATACTTCCATAATTTTTAAGAACCCTTTATTTTATCCGCTACACGCTACTGTCTGCATGATTTTATCATTTACTAACTTCATGGTGGGTATCATCTGAATTCACATTGTTTTACCAATCAACACGGCCTATGAATGTAAATCCCGCACTCAAGATAATTGTGGAATTTTAAATGCAGGCAGCGGAAAAGAGGGAGCGAATTCCACTGGATACAGTGATGGAAATCCCACACATGTGACAACAGTGGGGTCTGGTTCATCGTCTAGCCACAATACCCCTAATTCAGCAAGTTTGCGATCTTCCTCTGATGAGATTCAAAAGAGCTTCTTAAATTCTCCCCAACTGCAACATTGCAACACCATGGCGGAACGGAGCAACTCGGTGGCACTTGAAGGAGATCCGCAGAGCTTGACTTCATCCAAGTAGAATGCATCCAATTTATTGGATTGGAAGATGTCATGTCACTCCAGGGATAAGGATGTACATGTATGTTGTACAATTGGTAGATCTTGCTCTGTTGTACGGGTAAAATGTAAATAACTTATTGAGTTATATGCTTAGAGCTTAAATAGAGTGTGCCATCGTATTTAAAATTTTGATGGCTGTAGCTTTCTATGAGGTCGTGATCCCTAAAACAGAACGCCCTCTAATTCTTTCTTCTTTTTCCTTTTAAAGTTTTATTCTGTCATGTTACATTGAAGAGAATTAAGAGCATATATCTTGGCTTTCCTCATTGTTCGTCTACCCATGGAACTGGTTGTGTTTCCACATTCAACACTTTTAAAAGCAAATTTATTTTCCTCTGTTCCAAGAATTATTTTGACGGCAGGCATCTCAAAGGCCAACCATTCAGACGCTTGTTTTATGATACTTGGAACCAATTTGCCCTTTCTAAATATGCAGTTAAATATTCTCATAAAATCACATAATGGATGGAAGGGTTACTCTGTTTCAAGTTCGCCATAAATTTATCATCACCTGGTGCAATGTAGTGAATGATTACATGCAAGACTATTACAGAGTGTAATAATGTTCTTGATATTTTGCTAATAATAATAGAATGGCCGACTTAGAAGCTCCCTGACAGTCTGAAAAATGACTTGAGGGGCAGAAACATAAAACGAATTATCCTCGCACTCTTATCTGTAATGCAATAGCTAAATTTAATATAACTTGTTTTCAAGGGTGTACAAAAAAGTGAAAACTAAAATATTATTTACGGTGGTACTAGGAGATAAGGCTTTCTTCTGTACAGGGTAAATTCGACTTGGTATGCTGTCTCCCATCTCCAGGCGATTTCGATGTTACTTCAATCTGTATCCTGCGTCTCCCACTCTGGACAGAGTCTACAAATTCGTTTAAGCTTCCCAAAAGTCAGTGGAAACTACAAATCCAAATAATTACTTAAATTTAATTTGGTCGCTTCATTCTGTAATTTTGTTAGAGCTTTCTTCTCTATCCTCCTCACCCACTCCTTGCTGACTTGGAAAAGCCTCCCAATATCCTCAAGAGACCTAGGCCGGTCATCATTAAGACCAAAGCGTAGGGCTAGCACTTGCTTTTCCCTTGGTTCCAAGTCATTAAGAAGCTCATGCATGTCTTTTTTCATCTGCTGCTTCATGACAGCTTCTTCAGGGCTCTCTATTGATGGATCGGCCAAGAGTTCCTGAAGCATGGACGTCAGGAAATAGATTACACCCGATACCAATATCAAATGCGACAGGATAATGTTCATGAGTTTATGATGTTTCATTAAAATGTGAAAATATCTAGAGATGGAAAATTAGGAACGACCTCCTGGCCAAAAAAGAGCATTCTATGCTTTATGAGAATGTCGTTAGGAGTTAAACAAATGGCGAAACACTAAAAATGGACTTCTGAAGTACGCCCAGTCAATAGCGATACTCAGTGGATGAAATGAATGTTCAAACTAATGTGCCTGAACGGCCACGCCGACACTTTCCCCTAGCAAGGCTTTCACAGAGCATGAAAAGATGCATGCTCAACAAGCCTCAAGGATTAAAAAAAGACGAATCTTTAAGCAGGAGAATTAAGCACGTACCATGTATTTTACACTAAAGCAATCCCCTATCTTCTGATTAATTGAACTGACAACCCTCAGACAATTGTGAGCTGATCTGACTTTATCCACAGAAAGCCCTGTTATCTTTGCGATTTCATAATCATCCGAGTATTGCATGGCAGTACTTTTCAAGGATTTTTGCGCTTTCAGTATCTGATTTATTGCCTTGCTCAATGACCACTGAGAAGAATAATGAAGGAGAAAAGAACACATGGATCAAATTTCAAGATTTTTCTGGCAGGAGATATGATATTGGTACTAAGAAGCAATCTCTTAAACAAAAGAGACATACAGGAACTAAGATTCCCCGGGCATATCGTGCCACCATTCTTGACATCGATTTCCTTATCCAATACTGTACATAGGTTGAGAATTTGTAACCTCTTGTACTATCAAATCTCTCTGCACCTTGGAGGACTCCCACATATCCTGCCTATAAAATATGGAGACAGAAGATATACTCAATGCAGCAGTAAGAGAATGCTCATGCAAGCAAATTATATCTGCCAGCAAAGTTTCAATATTACTAGTACCATATAATTGTCACTGTAAGTCAACTTCAAGAAAGCATTGCTCATAGCATCAAATAAAGTAACACCCATGATTTCCTTTCTAAGTTTTTTTTTCCTGGAAACCGTGAAGAAAGATAGTAAAGCATAACTGACACAGTGACATATCAATAGTTCTAGCAAAAAGACCTTATTTTGTGAGAGGGTGTCAACAGTTCAAGATGCTTGAATAACAGACACCAAATGCTCCTCTAGCCCATGTTTTATATCATGAGTAAACATGTGGGTAGAGGTCGAAGAAGAAACTGAAGATAATCAGAAGAGAATAATTCTTGTGTATTATTCAGAGAGGGAACGATTACATTCATACACAGAGAGTCGGATCATTTAATGAGATCCAGATTTGATACTATATAATCACTATATAATTAGGAAAGAATTAAGAATCTGAAACAATAATCCTAATTATCTGCTATAATCTTGGATTTAATCAATCCCTATAATCATGGGATTCCTGCTATAATCTTGGATATAATCAATCCCTATAATAACTACGGGATTCTACAGAAACTCATCCTAGAAAATAATACTAATACAAACTAATCACAGTAACATTTGGAACACACCTGAAGTAAATCTTCTGATGCGATTCCCATTCCCTTGTATTTCTTGGCAAGGTATAGAACTAGGGATCGAGTGCTCCTTATAAGCTCATCTCGACAATAAAGGCCATAATGCAGTTGCTGCCTCAACCTCTTCTCATCAACTCCAGCTGCTTCTGCCCAGCTCCTTAGGCTTACTACTTCCTTGGTATCCTCTTCCATTGCTGCTCTAATTCTTTCCAACCCTGTCAGCACCTACAGTGGCACAGAATTTTAATAATAACAAATCTTTCACATGCATGCTACAAATTCACTCTATTCTCTTCACAATAGCAAACCTTTACTGCTGTTGACATTTCCGCTTCTTTTTTAGCCACTGTTGCTCTCCTGCTTTTATAATTCGATGCTCTTTTAACAGATGAAGCTGGTAGGCGCAAGAGACCATCCTGAATAGTTTCTGAAGGCAATGTTTGAGATAAAACCTTGGTAGAAGTTAATGCTATCTTCCTTCTTGGTTTGTTTTCTTTTCTCTTAGACCGGACAACAACTTTACCCAAGTGGTAATCTGCCTTGCCATTTGTGTTATGCTCACCAACTTGCTCAGGATGTTTGTCAGAGAAATCCAAAGAGCATGAGGTTTCAAGAGATCCTGACAGACGAGAATTTAAAAACTCTAGAGCTCCAAGCTTTCCTAGTTGCAATTTGATATCTTTCTCCAACTTTAGCACCTCAGAATCAGAAAAGGTTTCTTCTAAAATATCTAGGTTTTCCATTAACAAACGAAAATGTGATGCCTTGAATGACTGGAAGTTTGTAGTAGTTGTAAATGTCTCCTCTCCAAAAGGCATTTGGGTATTATCAATCATTTCCTGAATACCATTCAAAGATTTCCTTCCTTTGTTCACCTAAGAAACACATGTTTTTATCATATTTCAGGGAGCTGATGATAGAAAACAGAACTATGCATAAGTACTGCAAGTTCGCAATATAATAAGGGCTGTCATAAAGGATAATGGCTAACCTTGATTTCTCCATCTTCCAAACAATCATCATGTAGGGTTTCCAAAACCGATGATGAACTGGATGCCCTGCGAAAATCATTTTGGAAAGTTTCTCCTTCCTCGTAAACGGTTGACAACCAAGATAACCTCGTGGGACTGAAAGGAGCTTCCCAGCCTCCAGCTGAACCATGTTTATTGTATCCAAAAGTTAAAATTACAGAGAGAAACACGATTACTAAAAAAAGGCTAAGTTGATCTGAAACAGAAACTAGAAATTTCAATTATTCCTTCTTTTTTGGCAACGGATGACAAACGTAGTTACATAATTGAGCGCCTAAAGGAGTATCCGTACATGAGCTTATCAAGCTGCTTTGGAACCAGAAAATTAGAAGTTTTACAGCCCAGGACTTGACGCACAAACTGAAGAAGAAATGATTTTATATGTGCATCATCAACCATGCTAAAATGGAGTACAAAGACCTCTAAGAAGTGGACGGTATAAAAAATAACTCACCAGAAGACGAAGAAAGCCTGATAGGTGAAGATGTGAAAGAATGAGGAGATTGAACAGGAACACTACAACACCTGAGATTTAGCCTAAAACCAAAATTCATTGTGTTATCTGGATATCAGTAATGCAGAGTAGAGTGGAGGCCATGAAATGTTCGATGAAGATCGAATACTGCAAAGATTGCACATCAAAAGTATGGATATGGCTCTCTTGTCACTCCCACCACCAGTTGTTCATCTCCTTTGCACTGGCTGGAAGATTTTTTTCTTCTTTTTTCGTTTTTTCTTTTTCTCGAAACTAATAATCGTACGTGCAGAGGCTAGAAACAACAGGGGAAAAAAACAGAAAATAAAAAATATAAGGGAAAACAAAAAAGAAGGAAGTTAAAAAACTCAAACATGCAGGCAATATATACAAATTTAAGCTCTTTAATAATGTTACTCGTGTTGTTATGTATGTTACTCGTGTTGTTATGTTTTCAGCCTAAATAAATGGTTTAAGCTTAGTTCTTAAATTAATATTAGGGGAAAGTATTTCTCTAGTCACTGGAGATAAGTTATCTCCAATGACCCCTAAAATCAGGTCGTTTTGGATTAATGAAGGATGTGTTTATAATTTTAAGTGAATTAATAAAGGGTGTAAAATTACGAAACACCCTTCATTAATCCAAAAACGACGTAGTTTTTTGGTCATTTAGAGATAACTTATCTCCAGTGACTGGAGAAATCCTTTACCCTTAATATTATAATAGTATTAGTATTTTTTTTTTGATAAACATATTAGTATTAGTATTAACATAAAGGGAAAAGTATTTTTTCATTCACTGAAGATAAGTTATCCTTTACCCTTGAATTACTATTTCTATTACTTAGTTTGTACTACATAATAGCAATAAATATTATTGGCCAAAAAATAACAAGAAATATTAAATTTGTTATATATTTTAGCTTTTTGAATTAATTTTTTCAATTTACTTCTTCAATTTGAAGAGATAATTAACTTCTTATTGTGTGCTATAACCTTAATATATGCATGTATAAATTTAACAACTTTATTTGTACTTAAACTAGGAAATAAAATAAGTCATCCTCCTTGACTTAACTAAGAGCTTGTTTGGATGAGCTTTTTTTAGAATAAGTCTTTTTTTTCCCAAAAATAATTGTTTTTTTTTTTGGTTAATTTATGTGTTTGAATGAAAGCTTTAAAAAAAAAAGTAAAAGTAGCAAAAAGACCAAAAATTCTCCTTTTTTTTAAGCATAAATTTGGAGCAAAAAAAAAAAAAAAAAATAAAATAGATGCGATAAAAGTGAGAGAATAAAAATTAATTGATCAGTCATTTATTTTGGGGTGAAGGTGCAATTTTGCCAAAGAACAATTACTAAAAGAAAAAAACGTAAAGACAAATATTTAATTTTGGGATCTTAAGTGCAAAAAAACAATTACATTGCACCAAAAAACACAATGCCGTCTGTTTAGTGAGAAAACGGAGGTTTGGATGCTGATGTGGTACGATGACATGGCAAGCTCTGTCAGAAGCAATTGACTGTGCCCTAATTTTGCAAAATCATCGAGCAAGACAACCAAAAAACTTGAAACCATTAGAGACTGAAATTGCGATCCGGGAGAAACCGAGAGAGAGAGAGAGCCGAGCGAAAGGAAGAATGTGAAACCCAATAGAAGCAATTGAGTGTGCCCTAATTTTGCAAAATCATCGAGGAAGACACGACCCAAACTCGAAACCATCAGAGAAGGAAATCGCGATCCTGGAGAAACCGAGAGAGAGCAGAGCGAAAGGAAGAACGTGAAACCCAACGGAGGCGTTATCAACGTTGTGAAAGGCGAAAGTGTGAGTTATTCTCCGACATTGTGAGCGCGTGCGACTGAAATCCTAAAATTGCAATCCTGGTTGTGAGCATGTGACTGAAATCCCAAAATCGTGCAAGCAATTTCATTGTCCACAGTGGCGCTAAGGTTCAGGGAGGTTCAATTTGTGGATAGGTAACGGTCCTTTTTTGGTTATAAATGGGGTTCTTTGTGGTTTATTGACTGATTAAGGTGTGTTTCTTGCAGCGTTAATGGCTGATAAAGGGAAAAGCGTTGCTCGTTTGGGAGAGGCGATTGAACCTAGGTTGGGAGAAAAGGACGAGGTATTGGAAATTAATTACCTCACTAAGCTGAGGAAGGTAAGTGAAGTTGTTAATGTTGAAGAACAAACTGTTAGAAGCTTTTACATAAGGTCTTCGAGTGAAGGGGATAACGAGCTTGATGGTGATTTTATAGAAGAACTAGGTGAGGTAGATGATGATATAGGTGACTTACATGACCTAGGTGGGGTAGAAAACACTGTATTAGACCAAAATGTTGGAGGGACAGGGAAAGGTGAGTTGGACAGTGATGATGATAGCTTTATGGCTGATTCAGAGTCAGAATCGTGTGAGAGTGACGACAGTCTAGAAGATGATTATGAAATACATGAAGACACTGAGGTTAGTGATGAGGAAGAGGAAAATTTAGACTGTGGGCATCCTGTACAAGAGAGGCCTAGTTTAAGGCAGTTAGATGGGTCTGAAAGAAGGCCCTATTTCACAGTGGGTATGACATTTTTGGATAGAAGTGAGTTGAGGAGGGCAATTGATAGGTATGCTATTGACAATGGGGTTAATGTGAAAATAACTAAAAGTGAGACGAAGATGGTAATTGCAACTTGTCAAGAGGGTTGTCCATTTAGGTTGTATGCCTCTAGAGATAGGGCTGGAGTTGGGTACATGCTGAAAACACTTGTTCACGAACATATGTGTGCTAGGGTTTATAAGAATCGTAGAGCAAGTGTAAGATGGCTAGCTGAACACTTCAAGGATAAAGTGCAAGACAATCCTCAATTTAGTACAAGTGAGATGAAAAAGGAGGTTGAGCGTGACTTGAATCTCTTTGTGAGCAAATATAAGTGCAAGAGGGCGAAAAGGAGAATAATGCAAGTCATGGATGGGAGTTTTTTAGATGAATTTGACAAATTAGAAGCTCACTGCAATGAGCTGAAATTGTCAAATCCAGGATCCGATGTAAGTGTTGAGTTAAGTCCTGAAGCGTTAGATCAAGGCAGGAGGGTGTTTAGAAGGATGTACGTGTGTTTTAATTCATCGAAGGTATGACATTGTTGTGACTTATATGACTTGTATTTTTTGTTTGTAGTCAAATACTTGTTTTTTTCCTTTGCGAGTCTATATTTATTTTGGCTTTGTTGGCTTTCTATTAGGTTGGTTGGAAGGTTGGGTGTAGGCCATTCATTGGCCTTGATGGGACTTTTTTGAAAGGGAGAGCTAGAGGGATTTTGTTGACTACAGTGGGGTTAGATGCAAATGATAGTATGTTCCCAATAGCTTTTGGGTTGATCGATAAGGAAACCAACATTAATTGGACTTGGTTCATAGAGTGGCTTAGATTGTCTCTTGAACTTGAGGAAGGTGGTAGAGTAACAATTATATCGACATGCGAAGGTAAACTAGTAATTATGTCTAACCTTTAGTTTCACTCTTGATCTTCTTAAGTGATATGTAAGTAGCTAATTTTTTTTTGTACATGTAGGGCTGGCACAAGCTGTCAGTGAGGTCCTACCATTGGCTGAACATAGGCTCTGTGCAAGGCATATTTATGCCAATTGGAGCAAAAAATGGAGGGGACATGAGCTTAAGAAGAAATTCTTCACTTGCGCCTGGAGCACGTACAAGGAACAATTTAGTGACAACTTAAAGGCAATGGAGAAGGTTAATAAGGCAGCAACTGTTGGAGCAGTAAGTTATTGTGTCAATGGATGGGTAAGAGCGTACTTTAGTAATAGATGTCTCTCTGTAAGTGAGAGTTTTAATGCTTGGATTTGTGATTGTCGATATTTCCCAGTAATTAAGATGTTTGATGGGATTAGGCTTAAGTTAATGGAAAAATGGGCTGCTAGTGATAATATTGTTAGAAATTGGAAGGGCAACTATAGCCCTAAATGTCTTGAATTGTTTGAGACAAATAAGTTCTTGGCTGTCCATTGTAGGGTTTTTTTTAATGGTGACGATGGGTATGAAGTGGTAGAGGGTAGTGATAGGCATTCAGTACAGCTAAATAGGAAAGTGTGCACTTGTAGAGCATGGGATTTAACTGGAATCCCATGCCAACATGCCATATGTGCAATGTACCATGTCAACCTTGATCCCAATAGTCAAATTTCACGGTATTACCATAGGGAAACATTTGTCGCCAGCTATAGAACCAAATTTCAACCCGTGAGGGGCCAGAAATTTTGGGAAATTGACAAGTTCCTACCAATGCTACCCCCACCTGTATGTAAATTGCCTGGCCGACCTCCCAAGAGAAGGAAAAGGACGGAAGAAGCACAAAGAAAACGCAATACCTCCTCTGCACTTACAATGGAAGCAGCTGAAAATGCTTTTAAGCCTCCTCGGGTGGAGAAATCAACCAAAAAAGGGACAATCGAAGCACGTGCAAAGAGGTGAATTCAATTTTAAACTCACTTACATGTGCACTTTTATCATAATAATGCATTTGTTGATTTTTTAACTTTTTGTACTTCCATGATATTGATAGGTACAGGAATTGCAAGCAGCTCTGTGTAGGGGCAATGAATTTGCTCTTATGTAGTTGGTGATTTAGCATTTGACATTCAAAATGATAGAGATGTCATTTTATATCAAAATAAGTTGTTTATGAATTTGCTCATCTGTAGAAGTTTCATCATAGTTGAAGTTTGGAACTGCTTATTAAAATATCAATCTTCTTGATTCTACGCTTTGAGATGTATTTTTTTAGTCAGTTTGCAAATTGCTGAGTTTATGTGTACTGTTTTGGCTTAGTTTCATCATATGCTTCTGTTATGTCAGTTGTGCTACTGATATTCTCTTATTTGTCTTGCAATGTTGCACTGGAAATATCAATGACATTGATTTTCTGCTTGGAGATGTTTTTTTTTAGTTTGCAAATTCCTGAGTTTGTGTGTACTGTTTTGGCTAAGTTTCATCATATGCCTCTGACCACTCAGTTTGCAAATTGCTGATCTTTTGTTATCATAGGTGATTTTTGTGGTTCAGGTCAATGAATTTCAGCAGCAATTGCCGAGATTTATGTAAAAAAAGAAAAAAAGAAAATCGAGATTCATATAGGACCTGTATTATGTTAGCAGCAATTTTAGCTATGTGACTGCTTCAGTAACTTTATATATTAAGGAAATTTGCTATTCCCTTCCCTTCATTCTTCCTAGTTTGCGTATGTTTTACTATGCTTTTGGCTTGGTAATAATATTTGCTTTATGTTCCTTTTATGTATCTCTTATTTAGATTACTATTTCTTTTATATTTACTAAGTTGCATAGGAAGTGAGCAAAGTTGCCATTCTGTTTTGCTTTCTGTCTCTCTTGTTTTGTTGAGATCATGACCACGTGAGGATCATGACCACTATTTAAGGCTACAATAGATGGTACTTGTTGATACAGCAAGTCTTTTCATACGTTTGGTGTACATGTAGGATTGTAAAAGCTTTTATTGTTCTCACATCTTTTACATTCTGCATATTTGCACTGATTTTCCTCCATCGCGCTTTTTGCTTTAATATTCCATCGCCTTTTTTGTAATTAATTGATTTGTTTCAGGCCCCCCCTCGAACAAACCCCGGCCTGGACGGAAGAGAAGAACAGCAGATACATCTGCTAGTACTCAAGAATCCTCCTCAAGACCTTCCCAACAAACCTCACCACAACAGCCTACTACACATACACCACCACTTTCAACTCCTACTCAACAGTCATCACAAACCCCTGTTTATAGACCAGTACGCCCATATGGATTCGGAGTAGTGGTGGATGAAAACACTGGTTGAAGTGTTTACAATGTCAGATTTATTACCACATTTCATTGTCTGAGTTAATTCCACTCATTTTTAACATACTCATTTGTTTTCTCTCTTTTTTTTGCGCAGCCTGGCCAAAGTTCAGAAGTAGTGATAGAGGAGGGTACACCAACAGAGTTTCAAAACAATGCCACCCCACAAACAAGATTTCCTATACTAAATGAGGGAGCAATCAGAAGATCTGCATCTGCCACATCAACAGCCCACGAAGGTTCCAGGAAGATTCACTTCGCATTGCATACTGATTCGCCACTGCCAGTGCAACCTCCTGGATTTTGTGTTTTGTCTTATGACCATCTTTTTCCTTTTGTTGAATCAGTGTATATATATATTTGCTTGTATATTTTGCTAGGTGTAAATGAAATATATCATATGTATCATTTTGTTTAGCCTTTGCTTCAAAATGGAGGCTGTAGACCATTTGTGAAACATGGGATTATTTTGTACCAGGTGTTCAAAATATTTGTTGTACCAAGTGTACACTTATTATGCCATATTTTC
Source organism: Acacia acuminata (assembly GCA_019022655.1). Taxonomy (NCBI): domain Eukaryota; kingdom Viridiplantae; phylum Streptophyta; class Magnoliopsida; order Fabales; family Fabaceae; genus Acacia; species Acacia acuminata. The sequence goes on from JAFJYI010000015.1 coordinate 4,921,540, forward strand.
TTGTCATATTTGTTGTCTTTTTCATCTTTACGAGCATATTGATGAGGTATCAATATGTCCATTGAGTAAGGGATTTTTAAACTCAGGTTGATCAAATGATCAATTATATATAAAGCTTATGTCTCTATGAGTAAGCTACGCAAATGTATACATGAATTGGAGCCTTTGTTTCTTTGATGGGTTGAGAAGGGGATATCTTTATCTTTCCCCTTTTGGATTGCATGCCAATGAAAATTATTTTGATCTTAATTGGTTCACAAAATGGAGGCTGTATATATTCATTCTACCACTGCGTTGCATAACACAGATACAACCAAACACATTACAAAGTTCTTACTCATAGCTACATCTTCCGATACAACAGATACAACCAAACACATGTTACAAACAATAAAGATATAGCACTTTTAAACTTCTTTTCCCACTTCCTAAGTTCCACATCATATAGTTCATGTGTGCGTTTAAGCTTTCTCAAGTCACGTTGTATTGCATCAAGCTCTTCACTCACTCTTTGCCCATGTTCTGCTCTTCGAAGGATGGAATTTTCATCATAAAGTTTGTCAATGTCGTCTAGTAGATCCTTAATCACAGTATTTGGCCTCTCACCGAATTCATTATCATGCCAAGCAAAGAATCTGCACCCCCCATCCTGGATGAGCATACGTTAGATACAATTTCACCTACCTTCATATGTAAAAGAAAATTAATTGAATTAAATTTCAACTCACCACTTTCATGTAATTTTGAAATAGAATTCCTCAGGTAATTTTTCAAACAAGAACAGCAATGAGCTCAAAACCAGCAAACTTTGAAGTATGCAAACAATAATAGAGTGTAATGAATGTCTTAAAACATTGGGTCCTCAAAGATTTTTCAAACAAGAATGGACAACACACCAAGTCTTACAATTGTAAGTGCAGCTAAGTTGCATCAAAGTTGAAAGCCATATATACTTAAATAAAGTTGAATAATGTTGGCCATAAAACACGTTCATTACTTGACAGAACTGACCCCACAGGTTCAAAAATAATGGTTAAATCAGCAATCCTTAATAAACACCACAATATTGTCAAATGAGCAAAATGGACCCGAAAACCACCGAGCATGCTAGATGACAGAACAACAATGGTTAAATCAACAACTCTTGACTACAACGTGCATTTCCCATTTTCGCACAGATCCACAACTTGGAATTAAATTGCAGACAACACCCAATGCGCAGAAAAAACGTTGGCACCCAACAAATTCCCAGACTTCAATTACAATCCACTTTGATTAATGATGCCTACCTGATAGTAGTATGGATATCCGTAGAACCACCGACCTGGGTTGCCGTCTGTCCACGATGTCCATCTCGAAGCCACCATTCTGTGATAGCAGTACCTCCTTGGAGGTTCATAATCATCCTCACGACTGGGTTGTCGCAGAAGCACCACCCTCCGCCTACATCTTGCCATCGATGATGAAGAAGATGACGCCATTCAAGCAGATCGCCGTCGCCTTTTCTCCCAGATAGTGTTTTCCTTTTCGCCTCCTACGTGTTTCGCCGTTCTTTCTTTCTCTCTGCTCTCTCTGCTTTCCTCCACAAACGGAACGCGTTCTGGTTTTCTCCAGATTGATGATTCCTCCAGCAACGCGTTTTCCTCTTCAGTGTTCGTTCTCTGTTCTTGCTGTCAATTTTTCGTTTTCTCCAGCAAGCTAGAGGCCGAACGAACAATTTTTGGTTGTCTTGCTCGATGATTTTGCAAAATTAGGGCACGTCAATTGCTTCCGACGAGCTTGCCATGTCATCGTACCACATCAGCATCCAAACCTCCGTTTTCTCACTAAACAGACGACATTGTGTTTTTTGGTGCAATGTAATTGTTTTTTTGCACTTAAGATCCCAAAATTAAATATTTGTGCTAGCTGCTCTTTTAGTAATTGTTCTTTGGCAAAATTGCACCTTCACCCTTTATTTTGACACCAAAACCCTTACTTGAAGAAGTAGTTAGCTCACTTGCCTCCCCAATACTTGAAGCTTCACGTTGTCGGCTTCGCAGGGTAGTCTTCTCTGCTCTCTGACTCTTCTTGCCGGCGGATTGATCCAGTCTCATTTCTGTCTCCTTCTACTTGCTCGTGCCACATTACTTACCCTTTCTCTGAAAGTAAGTTCGTTCTGATTAAGATGGTTTGGGATTGATAAACAAGTACAGTACTGTGTGTTTAGATTAATTTTTGAAGAATAATAAGTTTTATGAGATAAACATGAAAGAGAAATTTTGCCCAACTTAAAAAAAAATGCTTTTAAAATCACAGTGCAGAGTTACCCAAACACTCACCCTCTACGCCATGATTGGGTTTCTCTCAAAAGTAGTTTCCCAGCAGCCCTCAAAATCTTAAAATCTCATATGTTAAACTGATCAAAGAGCTCATGTTGCACCTACTATTAAAAATGCATCAACACTTAGAATGTTGTCTTTGGCTCTTCACACTGCTAATACTTTCTCTGGCTTTTAGTATAAGACACCAATCAATAATTGTATTTGGTCCTTATTATAAGGCATTTGCTTGTTTTTAAAGCACATTAATTTTTTTTCATGTATACCCATAATTAATAAGGGTAGTGAGTGAGAGTAACAATTAATATAATATTAGAGTTTAGTGTGATATAAGAGTAATATTAGAAGTTACTTAAATTTTAGGACAACTTTATTGACTTTAACTGTTTTTATTAGTCTGTGAGAATTGTTAGTTAGCGTGGGAGTATTACTCAACCTTCAATTTCTCTCCCCTCTTCCGATGGCTCTTCATCAATCTCCCACCTCCAATTCTCGTTGGTTCACATCCTCCTCCTCCTCTTCTTGTTTACGGATTTATGTAGGACCTCCATTACATGAGCAGTATCTTTTACACCACATCAAAAAATTTGGGAAGGTCTTCAAAATTGTGTTTTGTGTAATCAATGGGCAAGTCAAATCCTATATCCCTCATGAACCTCAATCAACTCTAATTTTAAACAGTCACTTCCCTTCCTAGTTTCACCATCACGCGAGCAAGGAACAATGTAATAATTGTTACTAATGTATTGAGTAGGTAGAAATTGAATATATAATAAACAAAATAGCATAACAAGAATCTATATTAACTAAATAGAACATACAGAGAACATTTAACAAATCTGTATAATATGGAAAACTATAAAATGAACTCACAAGACTGCCGTATTTCGAATGAACAATGCAGAAATCCGGGCCCAACTTTCGTTGTGTTATTAAGACAATTTTGCTCCTTCAATACGGATGCCGAAGATTGTCTGAGCAATTGTCTCCCAGGATAGAGCGGATCGTTCGTCTCCAGAAAGATGGCTCTGTCTGTGTGAAGCCCAAGCGAATCCAACGAGTCTGCTTTCGGAACGCACAGAATATATATGCATAATGCAGAGAGAGAGTGCAGAAAAAACGTAATCTAATCTGTGACTAGGGCGCCCTATTTATAGACTCTGAAAAAACACGATCAGATGGACTTGTCTGGCTGCCGCGAACCGGGTGCGTTGTGCAAACAGACGCACGAACGTAACGAACAAAGGCGACTCGCGTACATTCACGGCAAAGCGGGTGCGTCGTATGAACGAGACGCACTAGATCAGCGAACGGATCACAAAACGCAGCTGCTTGTTGGAAAACCCAAAGAGGCACAACGGAAATATCTAAACGTTCGGAAATTCAAAAAATTATTTAATAAAAAATTATTTTTTAATCCAAAAAATAATTTAATAAAAAATTAATATTTTATTTCACACGCCGAACCGGGGGCGGCGCGCGTGTGGTGGACCAAGGGTCACCTAAGTCCTCACCCCTCCACAAAAGTGGGTTGGTCCAAGGGCCCAATTAGTAGGAGCCAAGTTGGGGCTTATATACCCTCCAACTTCTCTCCAACTAAGCAATGTGGGACTATTCTCTCACACACATTCCTTCTTCTTTTTTCCTCTTCTTTTCCATGCTTCTTCTTATTTATAACCCATGGGATTTTTCTCCTAAAATTCCAACAATAATAAGGATAACTAAAATAAGCATCGGACAGCTCAAATAAACAACTTGAATCAAGTTATTAGCAGGAGATCTTGAAAGTGATGAATCTGAATGTATATATTTGATTACAGATCTAGGGGGTCAGTTTGAATGAAGCAAGCGAGTATCCTCCTGTAGTCAATGGAATTAAGGGAAGCAGAAAAAACATTGATGAGGACCTGGTCTTACTTTAGTTGAGGAACAAGCCAAGTAGCATGTATCTCTAAAATATCAGCTAGCTTCCCATGTTTTGTGTACCACTAACCAGAGGTTCTGGTGAGATCAGTTGGTATTGTCAAAGTACTTGAATCAGATGCTATGTTGCAAATTACAGAGACACTTAGATATTTGCTAATATTCAATTCACCCATCAGTTTAAAGACCTTGGAAAAGCAGTAGTGCTTTTATTTTTTTTTTTTTTGGCCTGTTGTTGGCTTCTTTTTATGATTCAACCTTTTAAAGAGAAGCTTGATTCATTTTACTATATAAAGTCCTGATTCAAGTGATTTCGCATTGAAAGTTTGAAACCTAATGAAATAGCGTGGAGAAGGAGGAGGAGACCTATAATGTTGAACTCAACGCTTTAAAAAGAAAAATCATGATTTAGTAGCAACTTTTGTCAACGTAAATACAAAAGCACAGTTAAAAAAGACGAAAGTATATTTAATATTGGCACAAGCCTCAGGTGCATGTCTTTCCGTTCACCTAGCCAAAGACACCACAACACATAATGGAAATACAAATTACTTTCAGCTTCTGTGCACACCTAGTTCTAATGGGACACAACTTGAAAGGAAAATCATTCATTTGGTATAGAAAATACACTAGCAGTCTATGCATACATGAGCAACCATCCTAAATGACTGGGTACGCTTAAATTGGAGGAGGAGGAGGAGATTGGTCCGGCTACCGTCCTCTGCTTTTCCCATCCTCTTTCTCATCTAGGTCATCGGATGAAGATGGACGGTCGTATTTTTTAATAATTTTTTAATAATTTTATTTAAAAAAATGGACCGTCCAGATCTTCATCCAACAGTTGCGATGAGGAAAAGGTTGGAAAAAGCAGAGGACGGTAACCAGATCCGGAAGAAAAGGTGGAAGATTGTAGAAAAACAACGGGAAGAGGAGAGCCAAATGGCGAAAGGTTGAGGAATTGGCAGTCGCAATGAAGAGCTGAAGACGTTTCCAGTGTTGATTTATTTTTAACAGCTGGTGCAATGTGAGCTATTGGATCAACTGAACGGATGAAATTTTAAGATTCCTAGGGCTGCTGAGGAAAAGGACGCTAAGGTTATCTGAATCCCAGTCAATACTTACCTATATGGATAGAAAATTAAGAATTTTTTACAAAGAATTATGTTTAAGCGCCAAGATAACAAATTATTCATATATAAGTGTTTTAAGCTCTTAAAATTATTTTGCCGTTCCAAGAGTCATTCTATGAAAAGGATAAATTTGTAATATTTGAAAAACCTATAAGTTTAGGAGATAAATAATTTACTCCATTTAAAGCCCCTTAGCCATGAGACGAACAATGGACTAGTGTTAAATTTTTTATATGTCAAATTTAAATAATTTATTTTATAGGTAATTCATTCATTACACATTTTTGCTTAAGGCAATGTAGGACATTTAATATGTGCATCTCTCCTAATAAAAATTTAAATATTAATTCATTAGGATGTGAGAAATTAACCTCTTCCGTTATTTTTATTTTTCTTTTTAACGAAGGACAGAAGCGAAATCGATAAAACCACCCTATGGGAGCCCACCAACTAAATAAAATCGGGGTTTGCGTGTGGTTGGTCACCTGTTTAGGTCAATATTCTAGAATGTCGTAATAATTAATAAATTACAAAAAAAAAAATTTCCTTCTAGAACGCTCCTTTAAAAGTCTTTCCAGACTTGCAAGTTTAAAAACATGATAAAAAAAGTCAGCCATATTAATTAAAATACATGACTCTATTCCCTCGTCAAATCTATCTTACAAAGTCACTGCCTATCTTCGTCAAATATAGAGCACAAACTATATATAGTAATTATTATTTTTCACAAAATTGATATATTTCAATTCAATATTAATCCATGAAAAGTACGCGACTCGTTGGATAGTAGAATTTTTAAATTATATACAAATATATATTATTTGGCGGCATGGTGACTAGATTCCGATCCAAATACAAGCTTCGAATCGTAGGAGCAGCCGGCATGCTGATGGTATTGGTGGTGTCAGCGGAAAAAGAAGGGAAATATTAAAATCAGAATTGAAAAACTCCTCTTAAAATATTTCAATCAAGCTAAGAGTAGTTGTCAAACGAAAAGGTCAGAGTCAATCGAGGAATTTGGCCTCCAAGTGAGAAATGGCAATGGCGTTCCAAGTCCAATTCTGATACGACGGAAAAATCTTGAATATAAGAACGGTCGCCAACTACACATCCCCATATTCATTATTCTGAATCAGGATACCTGATACTGATTTTTCAATCAGCACTGTGCAATCTATCCACGTGAACTGCTTCCAACCGGAACCGGCCTCATTGTATTTGACTTTTCGCTGTTCCGCAACTAAACAAGACACGGAGGCTGAAAGATAGCAACAACTTTTAATCGCTTTGTTCTCCGATCTCATTCATGGCTTCTCTTGATGGGAAACGGCTACAGGGGGTTGAAGAAGGCGGGGGATCAAAGAAGAAGGAGCTCAGTGAATTAAAGAAGAGAAGGAAGAAGAGTAAAAGGAATTTATACATGCCAAAGCTTAGTTGCCTCAGAATCGAACCTGAATCAACAGCGGAAAGTTTTGATGTGGAGGTTGTCGATGCTTCTGGACAACGCCCCCATCCCTCTCACTTGGTTATAATGGTCAACGGTCTTTTAGGCAGGTTAGTCTTGCCTTTCTCAACTGGTTTAAACGATAAATGATCCGATCCTAAATATAAACAGTAATTACAAGCTTAATCATATATATATATATATAGGATCGGTGGGAGTACCATGAATTGATGATCAATATTTTACATTAAAGTGTTTGTTGTACCATGATGTTTGTGCAGCTTATCAATTCTAATTATTTGCATCAGAGAACAGTCATGTACTTAAGCTTAACCTCTGTTACTTATCGCAGTACTCAGGATTGGAAATTTGCTGCAAAGCAGCTTCTCAAGAGACATCCATATGATATCATTGTACACTGTAAGTCCCTATAATCTTGCTACGGTGCTACGGCTATTTCATTACTAAATGGTTTGGATTATTTCACCATGAAATGGAATGCGAACGTGTACTACTATGCAATGCAGGCAGTGAATGTAATTCTTCTATGCTGACATTTGATGGCATTGATGTCACGGGAGAGAGACTAGCTGAGGAGGTGAGCTATATGCAACTTTGGCACTAAGCACATCGTATTAATACTTCTTCCATGTGGTATTTGATTGAAGAATAATTTAGTATAAAATCATTCGTAAGATAATTAATATTCAATTTTTCTTTCATTAAAGTTTTAAAGACATTTTTTAATAAGAGTGAAAGTGAAAAACAAATTGTTTATGACATATTTAATAAATTAACTATCACTTTTTATTTTCTATAATTTAGTTAAAGCGGAGAGAGTAATTTCATACTGTTTACTTGTTCAATCTATAAAGTTTTGATTGTTTGAATCTGCTGTTCCAATTCAAATGTTCCCACCTCCCTTTCTTTTCCCAGGTCATATCAGTTATAAAGTGTCACCCAGGTGTTCAGAAAATTTCATTTATAGGTCATTCTTTTGGTGGCCTGATTGCAAGGTATGCAGTAGCCAAGCTTTATGAGAGGGACCCTTCAAAGGAAAATACTCGCGAGAATGGACACTTTGGGAATCACAATTCAGATCCAGCATGTAATGAAAGGAAATCTAAAGGAAAAATTGCAGGACTAGAGCCCTTAAATTTCATAACCTTTGCGACCCCACACCTCGGATCTAGAGGGCATAAGCAGGTGGTTCTATTATATTGGTGCATTAAGACTTTATTCTCTGTTCTTACATGTTCAAGTTACTCGGTTTATCTATCATTTTTTTGGGACTTATTAGGAGTTGTCTGATGCAAATGAGCAAGTAAATGATGTAGTTTTTGAATGCTTCAAATTAAAATATTCTTCAGGCTCCGGTGTTTGGTGGATCTCACGCTCTGGAGAAAGCAGCAACTCGTGCTTCATGGCTTCTTGGTAAAACAGGAAAACATCTTTTCTTGACTGATAAAGACAACGGAAAGCCTCCACTTCTTGTTCAGATGGTTTATGATAATGAAGATATGAAATTCTTGTAAGCTAGATTCATAATTTGATTCTGATGACTTACCTGCCTCGTGGGAACCATAAAAGATAACAAACTGTGCCTCTACTCTGCAGATCTGCTTTGCAGTCCTTCAAACGACGTGTTACCTATGCAAATGTTCGTCACGATCGTATCCTTTTTCTTTTGCTTAGTGTAGGTGATGGACAAGAACTCTAATCAGTAGAACTAATAATGGGTTGGATTCAGTGTGTAAAAAAAAAAGGGTTAGACTCATCTTAATTTTTTTGTTGCCCTGTCTGGAGTGCTTACATGAACAACTTAACACTATAACAGCACTTGTGGGATGGAGTACCTCATCTATAAGGCGTAGGAAAGAACTCCCCAAGCCCAAGGTATTCATTGCGTTCTTCAGTAACCTAGTTTCTTTGAATAGTAGCTTGAACTTTTACTTAGTTTCTGTGTATAGTAACTGCTAGTTTTACTTTTACTCAGAATCTTCCAAGGCACGAGAAGTATCGACATATTGTAAATGTGGGGATAGCAAATCCCACTAACGTTCCTGAGGATGTTCTTGCTGAAACCAAAGTCAATGGGTCTGATAAAATTGACCTGGAAGGTATGTTCACCTTTCTGAACTCACAAGTGTGAGAGAGAGTACTTATAAACTGAAATTTCTCTGGTTTTGGCTAGTCACTATGTTCTATAGTGCTTGTCCTTCTGATTTATGGTTCTGATTGAAGCGGAAGAATTGATTATTTATGCTTTGTAATATTCTCGATCATTTTACTAAAATATAACAACACTTGCCAGAGGAAATGATAAGAGGCTTAACGAAAATGAGCTGGGATCGCATTGATGTGAGTTTCAGTGGCAGCAAACAGAGATATCTGGCACATAATGCTATTCAGGCAAGTTCTGCATTTTGAAATAGAAATTAATCGTGCGGAAGAATCGCAATGCTTTTGTTTCGTCCGATTCTTTCTTCAGGAAATATTGGGACTATTGAAGGCTCTTCTTCACTATCACGTGCTACCTGTATGCTTTTACAGTCTGTGCTGATTCTGCAAAGCATTTAACATCATCGTATTTTCACTTGTATTCAGGTCAGGTTCTCCTGGATCAATTCTTCCGGAGCAGATGTTATCCATCATATGATTGACAATTTTGAATTATAGTTTTCCTGCCATTTTTATTCTGGTTGACCCCTTTCCTATACAAGGAAGCTTAGGGAAGAGGGAATTGTACAGGAACAATAATATAGAAGGAATGTGAAGCATTTAATTTTATCTTTTTACCAGTAATTGTCCTTTTCTTTCCCTTTATTTGGCCACCACACCATTCGTGGTCTTCAGTATATAATAAATGCTGACATTCAGATTGAATCACTGCGGCAAATCATGTTAGGAAGGCTTAAAAATCAAGAGATGACTGAGTAGGTTTTGTCCTCCTATTTGTTGCACAATGTTCAATTTTCACTATAATGCATTTTGATTAGTTAACAAAAGAAGAGTGTTGGTGAGATTCAAACAAACTTAGGCCCCATTTGGATTAAAAAAAAAGGTGGGAATGGAAAGGAATTGAAATGAAAAGAATGGAAAATATTTTGCCTTGATGCGTTTGGTTCGCACTGAAAAAGAAAACAGGTTGATAGGAAAATTTTTGTTTGATTGAAAGAAAATAAGACAAAAACCATTTTGCCCCTAAAAAAATATTATTTTAAACAACACCACGCACATTCACAAAAAAGAGACAGACACATTGTGCTTGAGTGCATACTCGAGTGTGCACACTCAAGTGTGCATGAGAGTGCACACACAATAGTGTGTACATGCACACTCACGTGCACACACAATGGAGTGTGCACTCATGCACAATGCACACTCGAGTGTACACTTTGCACTTTTTTTCCTCCTACTTTTGGTCGCGATTCTCTTCCATTTTCGTCATCTCTGTTCTGACGGATTTGCAACAACAGAGAGACCACCGTCAGCGGCTTCCTCCTCCTCCTTCCACAATGTTTTCTGGCATCATTCTCTTCCTCTCTCTAGCTTCACTCTTTGCTCTCTGCCATGTGATCAGGACAAAATGGACTTCAGTCCATTTTCATAGGCGCTGGAAAATGGCTTCCCACCATTTTGTGTGGAAACCCATTTTCATTCAAACGTGGGAGAATGGTGCGCGCAGCGGGAAAATATTTTCCAAGGAAAATATGATCCAAACGGCCGTCACCCCTGGAAAATCCCAATTTTCCTTTCCCCCCCTAATTTTCTTCAATCGAAACGGGGCCTTAGATGTATGGTAATCCTTCCGGTCCTTGATATCTATTTATATAATTAAATTAAATTAAGGAAGTTTGTTAAGTTAATTAAAATGATATATGTATTCTCTAAAACACTCTAGTAATCTTTCTTAATTTCTTTATTCCTTCTCTTCCTCAATTATTATTGAGGAAATATTAACATGAGTAAATCAAGAAAAGATTAACAAATATAAAAAAATATTTTTTATACTTAAAGTTAATATCAACTTTTTAAATTAGTCTTATATTAAGATAGAGGGAAAGTGAGAGAAAGTATATATGGTTGAATTTATTCCTTGGATTCCTATCTATCCCTCTTTTTTTTTTTTTCCTTTCCTTTTGACCCTTCCTACGCCAAATCTCTCATGAAAGACAACTGAATGTAAGTGATGATCAACTTCCCACTGGGAGGTGCATTTATTCATGTTCCATCTGGCAATAAATCTATCTGCTAACTAAATCCCTTTATGGACTTCAGTATCCGATTGAGTTTGAGTTAATGGTCGATGTTGGTTTTTAATATGATTTATGGGGTATAAAGTGAGTATGTGAAAAAAAAATTATCTCGATTTATGTAAATATGTTTCTAAAATGTTAATCCAAGGCATTCCAGTTGGTACGTAAAGTTTAGATAAATGTAGATATTACTGAAACTCTTCAGTAGAGCATGTTGAACAAAATCTACTTAAAAAATCTGACCTTATGCTTAAAAATATGCACCAAAAACTGAATATTAACTGCACTACCCCGTTTGATAGTTGGACACTAGTGTGCTTGAATTTGCTTGTGAGATATGAACCTCTGAAATACCAATAACTTGGTAATACTGTAGTTCACCGAGGAAAAAAAAAATGGCTTTTTGATCAAACTAATAAAATTTTTTTTATCAGATTAAAGCAGATTGGAAACATTTTATCAATCTAATCTTTGTTTTGTGGCGCCGTGTCGGATCACGCCAATAATGGCGCAAAAATGGTTTGCGCCCATGACGACACAAACGATAATTTTTGTGTCGGTGGCGCAAGACCCTCTCACGCCACCCAATAATTGGGTGGAGTGAGGATCATGCGCCTCTCAATCTACGAGAGGCGCATGCCTCCCTTAAAAAAAAAAATTAAAATATAATAATATATATATATAATAATAATAATAAATGATAAAAAAATGGAATAATTTAAAACTCTACTTCATTTAATTTGGAGTCAAAAGAAAGAAAGTATGGAGCTGAAATAACTAACTAAGAATGCCCTTTAAAAGATTACTCGGTATAATTTGGTTATAACAACGGATCCCAAAACATGGGATCTATATATTTGTTGTTATACGAGATCCCAAAATCAATACTATTGTTATACAAATATTTGGGATTTGTATAACGACAAATATATACACCAAATATTTGTATAAAATCGTATTGATTTTGGGATCCGTATAACAACAAATATATAGATCCCCTATTTTGGGATCTTTTGTTATAACCAAATTATACCGAGTAATCTTTTGAAGGGCATTCTTAGTTAGTTATTTCAGCTCCATACTTTCTTTCTTTTGACTCCAAATTAAATGAAGTAGAGCTTTAAATTATTCCACTTTTTATCATTTATTATTATTATTATTATATTTAATTTTTTTTTCTTAAGGGAGGCATGCGCCTCTCAGAGATTGAGAGGCGCATGATTGGGTGGCGTGAGGGTCTCTTGCGTCACTGACACAAAAATTGTCAGTTTGTGTCAGTGGTGCAAATCATTTTTGTGTCATTATTGGCGTGATCTGACACGACGCCACAAACAGCATTAAATTGGTAAAATGTTTCTAATCTGTTTTAATTTGGTAATTTTTATTATTATTATTATTAGTTTGGTCAAAAAGCCAAAAAAAATTGGTAACTTAGGAGATGTAGAGCCTGTTTGGCAACCTTCAAAAACCTAGGTTTTGTTAAAGTTATGACAAACACCTCAATTTTTCTCCAAAATCATTTTCCACCCAAAACCTAGGTTTTGGGCTCAAAACCTAGATTTTGTCAAATCTAACTTTTTTTCACTTTTAGCTTTTCAAAACTCATTTTGCAGATTGTGGGTCCCACCAAACCCCAAAATACCCTCAATTTTAATCCTTTAAATCTACCTCATCTCTCCTATAACAATTCACGTTCTCACCATTTTTTTTTCTTTGATTGAAGCCGTTCTCACCATTTTAAACATCACTCTTGTATGTTGATATTTTTTTTTTTTTTTTCTGAGCAAAAAAGTATGCTGAATTTTTTTACAAGTATTTTTTCTGTACAATTTATTAATACATATATGTTTGATCTAATTTTTATCATGTTACATAATTCACTAATGATAGAAGTTTATTTTTCTAACAATTTTATGTAATTTTTAGTATTTATTATTGAATATAATGTTTATGATATTTAAAATACCACTTTATCCTTTAAATGCAATTATACAAAAAGTTAATGTCTTTTTTGGTAAATTTGATCCCTAAAAAGCTATTGTGATAAAAACATCCAAACACTATCATTTTTTTCCAAAATCATTCTCAAAATCATTTTCCAAAATTATTTCTCTAAAACTTAGGTTTTACCTCATAAATAGTGAAAATCATTTTCCAAAAACAACTCTCAAACGGGCACGTAGATACCTTGACTCCGTGACTTGACTTGCCTTGGCAAAATAGGACAGAGTTGGCGTGTTGGAGTGGGGATGGGCAGAGTTCAGCAATGAGTAACTAATTTCTTGTTATTGGGAAGAGATTTTAACCATTTAAACTTTAATCTGGATGACTTATAATCTTTAAGGCACCAATTAATAATTTTACAAATCAATAAAAACAGTTAAAATTAATAACGTTAGCCTATAATTCAAATAACTTCCAATATTATCCTACTAATTGCACTAAACTCTAATATTATACTCCCTTCAGTCCTAATTATAGGAACACTTTTATAGTGCAAATTACACTACAAAAGTGTTCCTATAATTAGGATAGGAGGTAATATTGATTATTACTCTCACCCGCTGCCTTTATTTATTAGGGACACACATGGAAAAGGATAATTAATGCTCATTGGGAATAAGCAAATGCCTTATAAAAATGACCAAATAAACTTACTAGTTGGTGTCTTATAATAAGGACTAGAGAGGGTAATTGTTAATTTATGATTTTTAAATGATAAATTCTTTTTTATAAAAAGGGATGATTGTAAGATTATCTTTATTTTTAATTTTGTATATAATAAATAAAGTTTTATTTAAAATAACAAAATTAAGTTAAATTAAATAGGAATGAGATATTGTCACTACCATTTTTTGTCACTACCAATGTCACTACCACTTTTTCACGTTAGATTAGAATCTCATCTACTTTTATCATTTCTCTCTCTTATTGAAAGTGGTAGTCCGATCTAACGGTGAAAAAATGGCTAGGGGTGCCACAAATTTAATATATATTTCAAACCTTACTTGTTTTGCACTTTTCATTTGGTTTTGCACGTAAATTCCCAACTTTTAGGTAGTTAGTCCAGCTTTTTTCAATAGCTTATGTCAAATTTTGAGAATAATAAGGTAGTTAAAATTACTTCTTTTCATTAAATGTTCTTCATAAAATTTATTATATATAATTTTATCTTTCTAATGATACTACTTTTATACTAATTAAAGAATATTTTAGGATTAGTATTTTGGACAAGTTTTGAGTTTTGTTAACAGATAGTTATGTGAATATTGATGATGACTAATATTTAATTTTAATCAGTCAACTTTTGTTATTAATAATATTTTTAAAATCATATTGGTTATGAAATAATTCATACTCTTTGTAGGTAATTATTATAAAGAAGAGTGTTATTATTGATACTTATTTTAAGAAAAAGAATAGTGAGTCTTTGCCCTCGTCTACCTCTAATGTTGAATTATCAAATCCGAGACTCCTTCAAAGTCTCTTCGCCCCGTAGGTGAAATTCCGGGTCCGTCCCCTCGATTGGTAGTGACAAAAAATGATAGTGACGGCCCCGGCGCCTAAGTAGCGCATGAGGAGCTTGACTCCTTCCCATGTCCAGGGTTCAAAACCCGCCTCCCCTACTATGTGTATCAAAAAAAAAATTTGATAGTGACAATATCCTATCCCAATTAAATATGGAACTTTTTTTTATCAATAATTAAATATGGACTTCAAAATCAATATAATAATAAAAATGGGCGATGGACATATTTTTACTTTTAAAAAATGTGAGCATAAAATGTGGCCCGAGTTTAACCAAAGAAAGTGGAAAAATCAATGAATGTACCAAAATGCCACAAGAGGCCATGATGCCTGACCTTTGATTCATCCGCAATTTGTGGACTTCTAATCCGTAATTTGGACTTTTCTATTGAGAATTAAAAATAGGAAAAGGAAAATTAGTGCGGTAAATTTATTAAATTTTATTTTAAAACTAAAACAAGAATATGAGATTTTTAATTTTGAACACATTATTCTGAGTTAAGTTGCGAAACTTGAAAGTTAAGTAGTTAGTGAAAAATTTGATATTATTAATATAGATATATATGTTGTTTTGACACATGAAACTTGTGCTCTCAAAATTATCCCTAATTTGTTAGATTTTAAAGTTGTGAAACATGATAGTAAAGCCGTAAATGTAAAATTTAATGTTGTTAATATAGATACAAATATTGTTATTGACTCAGAAACTTGTGCCTTCAAAATTATCTCTGGTTTTTAAGATATGAAGTTGTCCAATATGAAAGTAAAATAGTTAATGTAAAATATGATGTTGTTAATATATATATATACACATACACACACACATATATATATAATGTTGTTATTGACCCTTAAAATTTGTGCCATCAATTTAGGACATTTTGGTTAGAATTGGAAATATAAGATTCCTACATTCATTCTGACTTGAAATTTAATAAATTCACAGTACCAATTTATCTTTTCTCATTTTTAATTATATTTTTCTGAAATTTTCTCTCCCTATTTTTGTAATACCCCGGATTATTATTAATAGTAATAACTTTTTTTTTTTTAAATATAGCCTTGGTGGGCCAAATACTCATAGTTCTAATTGCTTTAGGAATTTTCAGCTTATGTACTAAGAAAAAGATTTTAGGTAATAAGTTCATTACTTGTCAACCAAGTCACATTAAATTCACATCATGATTGATTGATTTAATTTAATATACCCTATTAATGAGTTGGCAATAGTAAAAGAGCCCAAAGCTAAACCCTAGTTAAAATTATAAATAGAGGTCTAGCCTAACCCCGAATACTCATCTTCTCTTCTACTATTTCCTCTATTCTTTCTCTATTTTTCTAAGAGGCTAGCAAAACGGAGACCAGGTAATCCTAATCCCATGAGTTTTAGGTTAATTTTATAGGTTAATTTTATATGAATCTTGATAAGTAATTATGGTCCTAAATATATTATATATGATTGTTATATGTAAAATATATAATATATAATCCTAATTCCTAAACCTTAGGAGAACAAAACACCTTCTTGTATTTATACATAATTCTTCTTCTCGGCTTGCGCAATTAGCTTTTCGCAAGCCATTTAACTTTTACTTCATGGTTCATGAATATATATATAATATATATATATATACCTGTCCGTCTTTTTTGCCATTTGACTTTTGCAAGTCATTAACTTTTGCATGCCATATTTACCTGTACGTTCTTTTTTTTTTTTTTTTTTTTTTTTTTTGGGCTTTGGATGCCTCGACTTTTGAGATTGAAACATAAATATTTATATCTTTTCATTGTTATACATAATATATGTAAGTCTTTTGTCCTTTTTTTAAAAAATCTATAAATGCCTTTCCTTTCATTAATATATATATATATTGAGAAATCCATTTTATTATGGGTGTATTTTAAAATAATTAGATTTTACTCAGATAGGTATTTGAGTTATAATATGAGTTGGATCTATTTGAATTATTATACTCTTGAATAGTTTGGAAAGTCATGATGCCCTTGAGCAACTGATATATTCAATGAAGAAATTGATAATTGTGAGGAAGAGCAATTAGCAATTCTAGCTAGTTTGTTTTATTCTTTTTGTTATAAAACACTTTTATTTAAGTTCGGATTTATGTTTAGCTAATAAGTTAGTCTTGCACTTGTCTCAAGTATAAGTGCGGCGGTAATAATTCCCAAAGTTGGTTATTTCAAATTTCAGTAATCATTTATGAAAATTATTACAATTTTATGTTATTATAATTGTTGGAAATTTGGGGGTGTTACAATTTTATATTAAAGGGATTGTTTGGTTGGTACGTGTTGTGTTGTGTTACGATAATATATTTTGAAATTTATTTTTCCCCCTTCATCATTCAAGATACTCTCTCTAGTTTTTATTATATGACAACAACTAACAATTCTTACATACCAATAAAAACATTTAAAATCATTATATTTGTCCTAAAATTTAAGTAATTTTTAATATTACCTCTACTAATTGCATTAAACTCTAATATGATATTAATTACTACTCTTACCCACTACACTTACTACCCTGGTCATATTTATAAGTCAATTTTGACAAAAATTTTAGTCTTATTTATAAGTCTAGTTTTAGGATAGTAATGAGATTGTGAGAATTTTAGTTATATTAATTGTACCAATGAAAATAGGGAGAGAAGAAAAAGTTAAAAAATATTCATTTATAAATTAGACGAAATTGAAAATATACCCCTCAATAATTAAGCTAATTATCTCCTTTGGTAAGTGTAATTTAGTTTAAAAAAACTTATAGATAAGACCAAAATGATATTATTTATGAGTTTAGCTAAAAAAAATATTTAATATCATTTAAAAACAAATTTAATGTAACTTATAAAAAATGAGCAAACATTTAATATTTGTTAGTGGTTTATAAAGTTAGGGGGAGTATGAGTTTTTTGGCACTGTGAACGAAGCTATCCCATCTCTTTCTCTCAACGTTAAATTTGGGTTTCTCACATCATTCTTTTTTTTTATCCTTTATAATCTTTAAATACATCCGTCCAATCAATATAGTACTACTTTCACTTTTATCTCATTTTTTTAAATCAATAGTCAAGATGTGATTAATGAAAGACAATAAGAAAAAGAATAAGGAGAGTATCTCATTTCCAAATATTAGCCTACTCTACTCGTTTCGTAGTGCACGTACGACGTTGCTCTCTCAATTGATGGGGAAATTATTTAAGGCGTCGGAAGGAAGGGTTGATCCTTTTCTCTCCATAATAGAGGTGGCAGTGGCATTCAATCTCTGACCCCACCTATTTCAGAATTTCAGCTTCACGGTTTCTCTGCTGTCACTTATCTACCCTCCCTTCTTTTCCTCTCATCTCGATCTCATTCTCTCTCACATCACCCCCACTCATGCACATATAGCTCCCGCCAGGTCCCAGTTCATTTCAAACAAACCACATTTTGCCTTCTGCGTAGTTCCGCTTCCTTCAACAGTTCAACCATCTAAAAGTTATATATATATTTGTCAAATTCTGGGGTTCTGTAGAAATGGCTTGTCTGTTACTCCCACTGAGTTCACTACTATATACCACTTACGTCTTATTGATCTTGAGGTTTTTGTATTTACATCATAAGCAACGGCTCCTCCTTTCTTCTGCAGTCTCCTCTTCTTCCTCTGAGAAAATGGTCAGCAATGGAATCTGTGTGGGTTGGCACAGATATTTACTAATGGTCATATACTTGCTCACTCTCTTTGCGTCAACCTCAATCTTCACTGATCAGAAAGGCTTCATGGCTGAAGGTTAGGTTTTATATCTATACCCTGCTGGTTTTAGTGCCAAAAAAAAAAAAACAAGCTTTTTCATACACAATACTTTGCTGATTTTGTATTACGCTTATGCATGCAGGAAGAGCAATTCCCGCGTTAACCCCGGTTCCAAACTCATATAAGGTGTGTGTTTATGTATAATTAAGCTTCTTTCTGTGTAATAACAGTATATGTATGTTCCAAAACGCATAATATTTGTAATTTGTAATTCTACATTCAGAAGGGCATGGAAGAGCCGGGGTTAGTAAAGGAGTGGAAACCTCAGATAGGATCAAGGCCTCCAAGGTGTGAAGGAAGATGCACGAGTTGTGGACGTTGTGAAGCGGTTCAGGTGCCAGTGACTCCTCAAGTTCAAAGGCATGGAAGAACAGGAACAACACGTTTTGAAACAAGAGCCATTCCACACTCCAGAAGCGATGACCTTTCCAACTACAAACCCATGAGTTGGAAGTGCAAGTGTGGCAACTTCTTTTTCAATCCATGATTCAAATTTCAAACGGGAAAGGGGAAACTAAACAAGTCCCGTTCATTTTTTGGGGGACAAGAAAATCGTATCATCATTTTCAGTACTGGAAATATAGCCAGCATCTCTTTCTCCGCCCTATAGTGTAGAGAATTTGCAACTATGTTTATGAGAATGTTTACTTTCATTATGAACGTGTTATTTATTGTAATTGCGTGGCCATTTATCAGGTTACAAGCCAGAATTATAATAACTTGATAATTAAGGAGTGTAGTGTTTATAAAGTATGTGGCTGTTTTGTCTCTGGCTATCTCTAGGGTTAATAAAGAAGCCTGAGAAAGCGGAAGCGTGAAGGTTTGTGATTGGACTAATGCAAATTGGCAGAAAAAGAGAGAAAAGAAGGGTCGGGTTCAGAGCATTCCCTGTATTTTCCATTTTCATATCACCGCAAGATTTGCGCATCAGAATTCACAGTCGCTGAGCTACAGAGCCCACCTCCAAGGGATTTACACAAGCCCACGCCAGCATACGTCATCTTTCTGACCTACAAATAAATTAATTTTCAATCCATTCAATAGTCAATATAAATATGAAAGAAATTTAAAAAAGTTATAAAGCATGTTTGTGATCATTTTTTTTTTATTGTTAAATGTGTTTATTCAAAAAAAATTGAGACAAAAATCATATATTTATGTATTGTAAATCACGATTAAAAAGCTATTTTAAAATACTTCAATTACCATTTCAAATAAACATATACTTTATAACTGACTCTTCATATTTTAGCGATGAAAATTATCAAAACCAAGGGGTGAGGATGCTGTATAAGGTCAAATATCATTACTACGATCTTAGTAGTAGATCTTCTATTTCTAATATAACCTTCGGTCCTAATTATAGGAACATTTTTATAGTGTAAATTATACTACAAAAGTATTCCTATAATAACTACGGGATTCTACTAACTCATCCTAGAAAATAATACTAATACAAACTAATCACAGTAACATTTGGAACACACCTGAAGTAAATCTTCTGATGCGATTCCCATTCCCTTGTATTTCTTGGCAAGGTATAGAACTAGGGATCGAGTGCTCCTTATAAGCTCATCTCGACAATAAAGGCCATAATGCAGTTGCTGCCTCAACCTCTTCTCATCAACTCCAGCTGCTTCTGCCCAGCTCCTTAGGCTTACTACTTCCTTGGTATCCTCTTCCATTGCTGCTCTAATTCTTTCCAACCCTGTCAGCACCTACAGTGGCACAGAATTTTAATAATAACAAATCTTTCACATGCATGCTACAAATTCACTCTATTCTCTTCACAATAGCAAACCTTTACTGCTGTTGACATTTCCGCTTCTTTTTGAGCCACTGTTGCTCTCCTGTTTTTATAATTCGATGCTCTTTTAACAGATGAAGCTGGTAGGCGCAGGAGACCATCCTGAAAAGTTTCTGAAGGCAATGATTGAGATAAAACCTTGGTAGAAGTTAATGCTCTCTTCCTTCTTGGTTTGTTTTCTTTTCTCTTAGACCGGACAACAACTTTACTCAAGTGGTAATCTGCCTTGCCATTTGTGTTATGCTCACCAACTTGCTCAGGATTTTTGTCAGAGAAATCCAAAGAGCATGAGGTTTCAAGAGATCCTGACAGACGAGAATTTAAAAACTCTAGAGCTCCAAGCTTTCCTAGTTGCAATTTGATATCTTTCTCCAACTTTAGCACCTCAGATTCAGAATCAGAAAAGGTTTCTTCTAAATTATCTAGGTTTTCCATTAACAAACGAAAATGTGATGCCTTGAATGACTGGAAGTTTGTAGTAGTTGTAAATGTCTCCTCTCCAAAAGGCATTTGGGTATTATCAATCATTTCATGAATACCATTCAAAGATTTCCTTCCTTTGTTCACCTAAGAAACACATGTTTTTATCATATTTCAGGTAGCTAATGATAGAAAACAGAACTATGCATAAGTAGTTTTTGAATTTCATTCCATTTAAAACACTAATCCTTATAATTTAATAATTATATGGACTATTTTGTCCTTTGATGGAGCAAAACATATGGTTTGAAGGGCTAAAATCAAAATAAGGACAAATTTAATAGATAAAAAATTATATTAACACTTTTCATTTTTATTTGTTAGGGGTATTATCCGAAAAAACACGCTAAATTTTTTTATTCAAAATATCTTATAAGTTAAAACACACATTTTGGGAAGGTCTTCAAAGTTGTGTTTTGTGTAATCAATGGGCAAGTCAAATCCTATATCCCTCATGAACCTCGATCAACTCTAATTTTAAACATAGTCACTTCCCTTCCTAGTTTCACCACCACACGAGCAAGGAACAATGTAATAAGGATAACTAAAATAAGCATCGAACAGCTCAAATAAACAACTTGAATCAAGTTATTAGCAGGAGATCTTGAAAGTGAATCTGAATGTATATATTTGATTACAAATCTAGGGGGTTAGTTTGAGTGAAGCAAGCGAGTATCCTCCTGTAGTCAATGGAATTAAGGGAAGCAGAAAAAACCTTGATGAGGACCTGGTCTTACTTTAGTTGAGGAACAAGCCAAGTAGCATGTATCTTTAAAATATCAGCTAGCTTCCCATGTTTTGTGTACCACTTAACCAGAAGTTCTGGTGTGATCAGTTGGTATTGTCAAAGTACTTGAATCAGATGTTGCAAATTACAGAGACACTTATATATTTGCTAATATTCAATTCACCCATCAGTTTAAACACCTTGGAAAAGCAGTAGTGCTTGTATTTTTCTTTTTCTTTTTTTGCCTCTCGTTGGCTTCTTTTTATGATTCAACCTTTTAGAGAGAAGCTTGATTCATTTTACTATATAAAGTCATGATTCAAGTGATTTCGCATTGAAAGTTTGAAACCTAATGAAATAGCGTGGAGAAGGAGAAGGAGACCCATAATGTTGAACTCAACGCTTTAAAGAGAAAAATCATGATTTAGTACGCAACTTTAGTCAACGTGAATACAAAGTCACTGTTAAAAAAGACGGACCCGTCTCAGGTCACTACAAAAAAATATCGCATTAGCCACGGAATTTTGCTACGGAATTCCGTGGCAAATAAATTTTGCCACCGATTTCCCACGGAATACAATCCATCCCAGAATAAACCGTGACAAAGCCCATTACCTACGGAATTTTTTTCCGTGGAAAAATTTGCCACGGACATTTCCGTGGGACATTTGCCACGGAATTTTCGTGGCAACTTTCCCACGGAAAATTCGTGGCAAATATGTGCCACGGAATTTCCATGGCAAATTTCCGTGGCAGATTTTTCCATGGCAAATTCCATGGCAAAATTTACCACGATTGGCAAAATTTACCCGTCAATGATTTTACCCACGGAATTTTCGTGGCAAATTTTTTTTCCCTAACCATTTTTGTTAACAATTTGTGCAAAATTTTTTTTTTCTCAACCATTTTTATTAACAATTTGTCAGCTATATGTTCTCAAGTTCAAAGTAGTATATTAAATCACACATATATCCAAATAACTAATATATTAAATAGAAATAAATACCACACAAGTTCAAAGTACTAGAAGACTTAAAAAAGGGAAAATATATGTTCTCAGTCACAAGTATCATAAACAATAAAAATTGTTAACGTTCATTCTCGCCGTCTTGGTTGCATTGGCGAGAGGAGCGCCTTGATTAGCAGGGTTGGATAAAGTGGGTAACTGAATCTCCAATCCTTGCAATGCTGACATAATTAAATCGGTTTGTTGTTTAAGTTGTGCATTCTCTTGTACAAGGTGTTCATATTTTTCTAACATTTGTGTCATCTTCGTTTGCATTTCTTGAACGTTAAAATCCCCTGAAGAATTGATGGAAGGAGTTGTGGTAGAAGAGACAACATAATGAGTTTAAGATCCAATGCCATAGATTCGGCCTTTCTTGGTCTTACTACCAGTAACTTCTAACCATAATTTGAGTTCTTCTTCATTAGATTGGACACTGCCTCCCTCAGAGTGATTGATGCCTTTCGTCTCAAAAATTCATCCAGCACAGTACATAGAATAAGTACCCAAAAACAAAAAAACTGATTGAAAAACTGATAAAGAAGGATGAACCATTTTAGAAACAATAAAGAACTACATAACTAGAAACATATGAGACTACAGATCCATACAAATTATGATGATCTTATAGCAACCAGCCAACCATCAATCTAGTTTTCTATTTGGACTCTAAATGAAACTCAAGCAAGGCAACTAAAGATAATGAATAGATCAATTTAAACAAAGATTTTCAATGTAAACTCAAGCAAGGCAACCAAAGATAATTTTTTTTAACATATTACAAAAGAAAGTATGGAGCACATCAATTTACAATCAATTATCACAATACATCAATCTAAACAATCAGCTACATTCACAATTACCTCTTCACATACTTATCTCAATTTTAATAATTCATATTCCAGAAACAAAATTAGCCAACCGTACCCTTTCTTCCCATTGCGCAAAAATGATCCCGGGTGTGTGTGTGTGTTTATTTTAAAGGGTGTGTTGTGCATATTGTTATTAAAGAAAGGAATGGTGGCACGGACCGGGTTCTAATGTTGGGCCAAATAAAAACAAAATGGGCTGCAATGAATTAACGAATGGAGGGAGTATTATGGATTTCTGTGAGTATGTGCGCTGGAGCTGAATGTGAGACGGATAGTTGAAGATTATATGTTTGTGTTGGTGTGTTGAATTTTGAAGGAAGGTGTGCCTTGCTTGTATGGTCCAACCCAAAAATTTTACTAATTTCTACATTCCCCTTTTCTAACAAATATTAGGCCATAATAAATCCCTTATAATAAACCTTGGATCTATTCTTTTCTCTAATAATTTCTTCAGGCCCTAACATATTGTTCTTAATTCATAGAAATTATGCCTTTAATAAATTCTAAACTTCATGAAGGGTAAATTTTTCCATAATTAATCCCAAATCCTATTTAATTCTCAATTTCCAAATTTTGGGATGTCATAGCCTCAATAGTAATGGCTCATAATGACTAATAATGACTATTAATAAAGATTATTCCTAATCCCTACAAATCAGGGATTTCTATAAATCTAATAATGACCATTAATGAAGATTATTCTTAATTCCTTCAAATCAGAAATTCCTATAAATCAGAATACAATTTGCTATATAATCCCTGTCAGAGTTCACTACTATATACCACTTACTCTTATTCTCGAGGTTTTTGTATTTACACCAGAAGCAACAGCTCCTCCTTTCTTCTGCAGTCTCCTCTTCTTCCTCTGAGAAAATGGTCAGCAATGGAATCTGTGTGGGTTGGCACAGATATTTACTAATGGTCATATACTTGCACACTCTCTTTGCGTCAACCTCAATCTTCACTAATCAGAAAGGCTTCATGGCTGAAGGTTAGGTTTTATATCTATACCCTGCTGGTTTTAGTGCCAAAAAAAAAAAGAAAAAAACCAAGCTTTTTCATACACAATACTTTGCTGATTTTGTATTACGCTTATGCATGCAGGAAGAGCAATTCCCGCGTTAACCCAGGTTCCAAACTCATATAAGGTGTCTGTTTATGTATAATTAAGCTTCTTTCTGTGTAATAACAGTATATGTATGTTCCAAAACGCATAATATTTGTAATTTGTAATTCTACGTTCAGAAGGGCATGGAAGAGCCGGGGTTAGTAAAGGAGTGGAAACCTCAGATAGGATCAAGGCCTCCAAGGTGTGAAGGAAGATGCACGACTTGTGGACGTTGTGAAGCGGTTCAGGTGCCAGTGACTCCTCAAGTTCAAAGGCATGGAAGAACAGGAACAACACGTTCTGAAACAAGAGCCATTCCACACTCCAGAAGCGATGACCTTTCCAACTACAAACCCATGAGTTGGAAGTGCAAGTGTGGCAACTACTTTTTCAATCCATGATTCAAATTTCAAACTGGAAAGTGGAAACTAAACAAGTCCCGTTCATTTTTTGGGGGACAAGAAAATCGTATCATCACTTCAGTACTGGAAATATAGCCAGCATCTCTTTCTCCGCCCTATAGTGTAGAGAATTTGCAACTATGTTTATGAGAATGTTTACTTTCATTCATGAACGTGTTATTTATTGTAATTGCGTGGTTTATAAGGTTACAACCGAGAATTATAATAACTTGATAATTAAGGAGTGTAGTGTTTATAAAGTGTGTGGCTGTTTTGTCGGCTTTTTTTCCCAAATTACCCCTTATTAAATAACTAATTACCGAAATGCCCTTGTTTCAAACTATTTCCCAATCTGCCCCTTTAGTCAACTAACCCAAATTTAGTCGACTAAAACGTGAGGCGTTGAATTTTTTGACTTTCCGTGATTTGATTTAGTCGACTAAGCATTGTGGCTTAGTCGACTAAATTTTTTAAACTTTTATCATGTTAAACACCATGATTTGCACTTTTATTCACCATGTTAATTAAAATATTAATATTATAGGAGAGTTTATAGGAGATTATAAATTATTAAATAAATTAATATCTCCATTGATAAATTCTCCTTTCATTCTAATTAATTAAATTAGAGTTTTTCAAATATATAACATCCTACAATTTAGTATTGGTGGGCATTTATTAATAAATTAGTATCTCCATGATCTCCATTGATAAATCTCCATTGTCAAGCATCCATAACGCTTACAACTGTAGAGGAGGAAAGTTATATGCATTCAATTTAATAATAATTGGAATATTGGTGGGCATTTATTAAAAATTCAATTATGAGATTATTGCTTTCAATATTGCATATTTTTTTTGACTTTCCCCGTGATTTAGTCGACTAAGCATTGTGGCTTAGTCGACTAAATTTTTTAAACTTTTATCACGTTAAACACCACAGATTTGCACTTTTATTCAGCCATGTTAATTAAAATATTAACAATATTATAGGAGAGATTATAGGAGATTATAAATTATCAAATAAATTAGTATCTCCATTGATAAATTCCCTTTCATTCTAATTAATTAAATTAGAGTTTTTCAAATATATAACATCCTACAATTTAGTATTGGTGGACATTTATTAATAAATTAGTATCTCCATTATCTCCATTGATAAATCTCCATTGTACCGCATCCATAACGCTTACAACTGTAGAGAAGGAAAGTTATATGCATTCAATTTAATAATAATTGGAATATTGGTGGGCATTTATTAAAAATTCAATTATGCGATTATTGCTTTCAATATTGCATATGCCAATTTTTCGATATTGATGTGCCCATAGAAATCAATATTTTATTTAATTATTGATTACTTCCACGATGAATTTATTTTCATTGAAGTTTTGAATATCTTTAGTTAATAAATATATTAGATTTGATTGATATGATAATTAATAAATCTCCTAGTATATCTCCTTATTTTATCGAGGATTTGATGCATATTAAATTAATAAATGGAAGATAATGTATATCTTATGTCCTTAAATTCATCAAAAGATTTTATTGGTTTTATATTTAAAAAGGATAGTATAGAGTCCTAAATTGTAGGATGTTATATATTTGAAAAACTCTAATTTAATTAATTAGAATGAAAGGGAAATTTATCAATGGAGATACTAATTTATTTGATAATTTATAATCTCCTATAATCTCTCCTATAATATTGTTAATATTTTAATTAATATGGTGAATAAAAGTGGAAATCTGTGGTGTTTAACGTGATAAGAAAATGCTATTTAGTGACTAAGCCACAATACTTAGTCGACTAAATCGCAGGGAAAGTCAAAAAATTCAACGCCACGCGTTTTAGTCGACTAAACTTGGGGTTAATCGACTAAACAAGGGCAGATTGGGAAATAGTTTGGAAACATAGGCATTTCGGTAATTAGTTACCACTCTGGTCCTATTTATAAATCCCTTTTAACCAAAACAATTTGGTCCTATTTATAAGTTCATTTTGACCAAATAAATGAGATTGTGACAATTTTGCCCATATTATTGTACCAATGAAAATAGAGAGAGAAGAAAAAGTTAAAAAGTACCCAATCATAAATGAGGGTAAAGTTGAAATTTTACTATATAATCA
This sequence comes from Acacia acuminata, assembly GCA_019022655.1. Lineage (NCBI taxonomy): Eukaryota > Viridiplantae > Streptophyta > Magnoliopsida > Fabales > Fabaceae > Acacia > Acacia acuminata. Next base: position 4,948,491 of record JAFJYI010000015.1, read on the forward strand.
TTGAGCTACTTATCTTTCCTTACTATGTGTGATTTAGTAAAAATGAGACTTATAAATAAAACCAAAGTGATATTTAATAAGCGATAATTTGGAAAAAAAAAAAAAAAAAAAAAAGCCTTGTTTTGTCTCTGGATATCTCTAGGGTTAATGAAGAAGCCTGAGAAAGCGGAAGCGTGAAGGTTTGTGATTGGACTAATGCAAATTGGCAGAAAAGAGAGAAAAGAAGGGTCGGGTTCAGAGCATTCCCTGTATTTTCCATTTTCATATCACCACAAGATTTGCGCGTCAGAATTCACAGTCGCTGAGCTACAGAGCCCACCTCCAAGGGATTTACACAAGCCCACGCCAGCATACGTCATCTTTCTCACCTACAAATAAATTAATTTTCAATCCATTCAATAGTCAATATAAATATGAAAAGAAATTAAAAAAAGTTATAAAGCATGTTTGTGATCATTTTTTTTATTGTTAAATGTGTTTATTCAAAAAAAATTGAGACAAAACTCATATATTTATGTATTGTAAATCACGATCAAAAAGCTATTTTAAAATACTTCAATTACCATTTCAAACAAACATATATTATATAATAGATCTTCTATTTTCTGAAAATATCAAAACAAGGGGTGAGGATGCTGTATAAGGTCAAATATTATAAAAATATTTTTATAATATAAAATTGTAATATAAAAACATTTTATATAGTGTAAAATTATACTACAAAAAACGTTCCTATAATAACTACGAGATTCTATAGGAGCTCATCCTAGAAAATAATAGTAATACAAACTAATCACAGTAACATTTGGAACACACCTGAAGTAAATCTTCTGATGCGATTCCCATTCCCTTGTATTTCTTGGCAAGGTATAGAACTAGGGATCGAGTGCTCCTTATAAGCTCATCTCGACAATAAAGGCCATAATGCAGTTGCTGCCTCAACCTCTTCTCATCAACTCCAGCTGCTTCTGCCCAGCTCCTTAGGCTTACTACTTCCTTGGTATCCTCTTCCATTGCTGCTCTAATTCTTTCCAACCCTGTCAGCACCTACAGTGGCACAGAATTTTAATAATAACAAATCTTTCACATGCATGCTACAAATTCACTCTATTCTCTTCACAATAGCAAACCTTTACTGCTGTTGATATTTCCGCTTCTTTTTTAGCCACTGTTGCTCTCATGTTTTTATAATTCGATGCTCTTTTAACAGATGAAGCTGGTAGGCGCAGGAGACCATCCTGAAAAGTTTCTGAAGGCAATGATTGAGATAAAACCTTGGTAGAAGTTAATGCTCTCTTCCTTCTTGGTTTGTTTTCTTTTCTCTTAGACCGGACAACAACTTTACCCAAGTGGTAATCTGCCTTGCCATTTGTGTTATGCTCACCAACTTGCTCAGGATGTTTGTCAGAGAAATCCAAAGAGCATGAGGTTTCAAGAGATCCTGACAGACGAGAATTTAAAAACTCTAGAGCTCCAAGCTTTCCTAGTTGCAATTTGATATCTTTCTCCAACTTTAGCACCTCAGATTCAGAATCAGAAAAGGTTTCTTCTAAAATATCTAGGTTTTCCATTAACAAACGGAAATGTGATGCCTTGAATGACTGGAAGTTTGTAGTAGTTGTAAATGTCTCCTCTCCAAAAGGCATTTGGGTATTATCAATCATTTCATGAATACCATTCAAAGATTTCCTTCCTTTGTTCACCTAAGAAACACATGTTTTTATCATATTTCAGGTAGCTAATGATAGAAAACAGAACTATGCATAAGTACTGCAAGTTCGCATTATAATAAGGGCTGTCATAAAGGATAATGGCTAACCTTGATTTCTCCATCTTCCAAACAGTCATGATGTAGGGTTTCCAAAACCGATGATGAACTGGACGCCCTGCGAAAATCATTTTGGAAAGTTTCTCCTTCCTCATAAACGGTTGACAACCAAGATAACCTCGTGGGACTGAAAGGAGCTTCCCGGCCTCCAGCTGAACCATGTTTTTTGTATCCAAAAGTTAAAATTACAGAGAGAAACACGAACACTGTTACTAAAAAAGGGCCAAGTTGATCTGAAACAGAAACTAGAAATTTCAATTATTCCTTCCTTTTTGGCAACGGATGACAAACATAGTTACATAATTGAGCGCCTAAATGAGTATCCGTACATGAGCTTATCAAGCTGCTTTGGAACCAGAAAATAAGAAGTTTTACAGCCCAGGACTTGAGGCACAAACTGAAGAAGAAATGATTTTATATGCGCATCATCAACCATGCTAAAATGGAGTACAAAGACCTCTAAGAAGTGCCTGGTATAAAAAATAACTCACCAGAAGACGAAGAAAGCCTGATAGGTGAAGATGTGAAAGAATGAGGAGATTGAACAGGAACACTACAACACCTGAGATTTAGCCTAAAACCAAAATTCATTGTGTTATCTGGATATCAGTAATGCAGAGTAGAGTGGAGGCCATGAAATGTTCGATGAAAATCGAATACTGCAAAGATTGCACATCAAAAGTATGGATATGGCTCTCTTGTCACTCCCACCACCAGTTGTTCATCTCCTTTGCACTGGCTGGAAGATTTTTTTCTTCCTTTTTCGTTTTTTCTTTTTCTCGAAACTAATAATCGTACGTGCAGAGGCTAGAAACAACAGGGGAAAAAAACCGAAAATAAAAAATAAAGGGAAAACAAAAAAGAATGAAGTTAAAAAACTCAAACATGCAGGCAATATATACAAATTTAAGCTCTTTAAGCATTAATGTTACTGGTGTTGTTATGTTTTCAGCCTAAATAAATGGTTTAAGCTTAGTTCTTAAATTAATATTATAACAGTATTAGTATTAATATAAAGGGAATTTCTCCAGTCACTGGAGATAGGTTATCTCCAGTTACCCCTAAAACTATCGTTTGGAATTAATGAATGGTGTGATTGTAATTTTAGATTAATTAATTAAGGGTGCAAAATTATGGAAACACATTTCATTAATCCAAAACGACGTAGTTTTGAAGTCACGGGAGATAACTTATCTCCAATGACTGAATAAATCTTTTACCCTAATATAAAAAGTATTGAAGGCAATATATTTTTAATTTAAACTAATTCAAATTACGATTTCTATTACTTAGTTTGTACTACATAATAACAATAAATATTATTGGCCAAAAAATAACCAGAAATATTAAAGTTGTTATAAATTTTAGTTTTTTGAATTAATTTTTTCAATTTACTTCTTCAATTTGAAGAGATACTTAACTTCTTATTGTGTGTTATAACCTTAATATATGCATGTATAAATTTAACAATTTTATTTTTACTTACACTAGGAAATAAAATAAGTCATCCTCCTTGACTTGACTAGCCCGTTTGGATGGGTTTTTTTCCCTAAAAAAAGGTCCTTTTTTTTTTTTTTTCAAAAATAATTGCTTTTTTTTTTTTTTTTTTTGTTAATTTATGTGTTTGAATGAAAGCTTTTTTAAAAAAAAAGTACAAGTAGCAAAAAGACCCAAAATTCTCCTTTTTTTTTTAAGCTACAATTTGGAGCTTAAAAAAAATAATACAAATGGGATAGAAGTGAGATAATAAAAAATCAATTGATCAATCATTTATTTTGACACCAAAACCCTTACTCGAAGAAGTAGCTAGCTCACCGGGTTCACATTTGGTGCACATAATTATGTGCCCAATTATGTGCTCATACCTCTATTAGAGGTATGGGCATTTTTTTTAATTTTTTTTATATATTGTATTTATTTAGATTTAAATTATATCCACTTTACGGAATTTTTTTTGCACCAGTATCTCAAATTAATTAGTTTCCAATCCCGTATTTATACGTAACACGATTATCATGGAAACTAATTAATTTGAGATACTTGGATGCAAAAAAAATTTCGAAAAGCAAAGATATAATTTAAATCTAAATAAATACAATATATAAAAAAATTAAAAAAAAAAAAATATGCTCATACCTCTAATAGAGGTATGAGCACATAATGGGCACATAATTATGTGCACCAAATGTGAACTCCTAGCTCACCTGCCTCCCCAATACTTGAAGCTTCACGTCGTCGGCTTCACGAGGCAGTCTTCTCTGCTCTCTGACCTCTTCTTGCCGGCAGATTGATCTAGTCTCGTCTTTGTCTCCTTCTACTTGCTCATGCCACATTACCCACCCTTTCTCTGAAAGTAAGTTCATTTTGATTGAGATGGTTTGGGATTGATGAACAAGTGCAGTGTGTGTTTCGATTAATTTTTGAAGAATATATAGTAAGTTTTATGAGATAAGCATGTAAGAGAAATTTTGCCCGACTTACAAAAAAATGCTTTTAAAATCACAGTGCAGAATTACCCAAACACTCACCCTCTATCAAACGCCATGATTGGGTTTCTCAAATGCAGTTTCCCAGCTGCCCTCAGAGTCTTAAAATCTCATATGTTAAACTAATCAAAGAGCTCATGTTGCACCTGCTATTGAAATTGAAAATGCATCAATACTTAGAATGTTGTCTTCAGCTCTTCATACTGCTAATACTTTCTCTGGTTTTTATTATAAGATATCAACTAATAATTGTATTTGGTCCTTATTATAAGGCATTTGCTTGTTTCTAAAGCACATTAATTTTTTTTTTTTTCATGTATGCCCATAATTAATAAGGATAGTGAGTGAGAGTAACAATTAACATAATATTAGAGTTTAGTACGATATATGATTAATATTAGAAGTTACTTAAATTTTAAGACAATTTTATTGACTAATTTTAATGCTCTTATGTTTTTTATTAATTTATGAGAATTGTTAGTGTTTTTATTAATTTATGAGAATTGTTAGTCCGTGTCTTATTATAATAAGAGAGTATTACTCAACCTTCACTTTATCTCTCCTCTTCTGATGGCTCTTCATCAATCTCCCCACCTCCATTTCTCGCTGGTTCACATCCTCCTCCTCCTCTTCTTGTTTACGGATTTATATGCAGGACCTTTTGGGAAGGTCTTCAAAATTGTGTTTTGTGTAATCAATGGGCAAGTCAAATCCTATATCTCCCTCATGAACCTCGATCAACTCTCATTTTAAACATAGTCACTTCCCTTCCTAGTTTCACCACCACGAAAGCAAGGAACAATGTAATAAGGATAACTAAAATAAGCATCGGACAGCTCAAATAAACAACTTGAATCAAGTTATTAGCAGGAGATCTTGAAAGTGAATCTGAATGTATATATTTGATTACAAATCTAGGGGGTTAGTTTGAGTGAAGCAAGCGAGTATCCTCCTGTAGTCAACGGAATTAACGGAAGCAGAAAAAACCTTGATGAGGACCTGGTCTTACTTTAGTTGAGGAACAAGCCAATGGAATTAAGGGTGAAAGTGAAAAAGAAATTGTTGATGACATATTTAATAAATTAAGGGAAGCAGAAAAAACCTTGATGAGTATCCTCCTGTAGTCAATGGAATTAAGGGTGAAAGTGAAAAGAAATTGTTTATGACATATTTAATAAATTAACTGTCACTTTTTATTTTATGTAAATTAGTTAAAGCGGAGAGAGTAATTTCATACTGTTTACTCTGTTCAATCTATAAAGTTTTGATTGTTTGAATCTGCTGTTCCAATCCAAAAGTTCCCACCTCCGTTTCTTTTCCCAGGTCATATCAGTTATAAAGCGTCACCCAGGTGTTCAGAAAATTTCATTTATAGGTCATTCTTTAGGTGGCCTGATTGCAAGGTATGCAATAGCCAAGCTTCATGAGAGGGACATTTCAAAGGAAAATGCTAGCGAGAATGAACACTTTGGGAATCACAATTCGGATCCAGCATGTAATGAAAGGAAATCTAAAGGAAAAATTGCAGGACTGGAGCCCTTAAATTTCACAACCTTTGCGACCCCACACCTTGGATCTAGGGGGCATAAGCAGGTGGTTCTATTATATTGGTGCATTAAGACTTTATTCTCTGTTCTTACATGTTCAAGTTACTCGGTTTATCTATCATTTTTTTTGGGACTTATTAGGAGTTGTCTGATGCAAATGAGCAAGTAAATGATGTAGTTTTTGAATGCCTCAAATTAAAATATTCTTCAGGCTCCGGTATTTGGTGGATCTCACGCTCTGGAGAAAGCAGCAACTCGTGTTTCATGGCTTCTTGGTAAAACAGGAAAACATCTTTTCTTGACTGATAAAGACAACGGAAAGCCTCCACTGATCTTGTTCAGATGGTTTATGATAATGAAGATATGAAATTCTTGTAAGCTAGATTCATAATTTGATTGTGATGACTTACCTGCCTCGTGGGAACCATAAAAAATAACACACTGTGCCTCTCCTCTGCAGATCTGCTTTGCAGTCCTTCAAACGACGTGTTGCCTATGCAAATGTTCGTCACGATCGTATCCTTTTTCTCTTGCTTCGTGTAGGTGATGGACAGAACTCTAATGAGTAGAATGGGTTGGATTCAGTGTGTAAAAAAAATAATGGGTTAGACTCATCTTAATTTTTTTGTTGCCCTCTCTGGAGTGCTTACATGAACAACCTAACACTATAACAGCACTTGTGGGATGGAGTACCTCATCTATAAGGCGTAGGAAAGAACTCCCCAAGCCCAAGGTAATCATTATGTTCAACTTGATTTCTTTGCATAGTAACTTCACTTAGTTTCTGCGTATAGTAACTTGCTAGTTTTACTTTTTCTCAGAATCTTCCAAGGCACGAGAAGTATCGACATATTGTAAATGTGGGGATAGCAAATCCCACTAACGTTCCTGAGGATGTTCTTGCTGAAACCAAAGTCAATGGGTCCGATAAAATTGACCTGGAAGGTATGTTCACCTTTCTGAACTCACAAGTGTGAGAGAGTACTTATAAACTGAAATTTCTCTGGTTTTGGCTAGTCACTGTGTTCTATCGTGCTTGTCCTTCTGATTTATGGTTCTGATTGAAGAGGAAGAATTGATTATTTATGCTTTGTAATATTCTCGATCATTTTACTAAAATATAACACCACTTGCCAGAGGAAATGATAAGAGGCTTAACAAAAATGAGCTGGGATCGCATTGATGTGAGTTTCAGTGGCAACAGACAGAGATATCTGGCGCATAATGCTATTCAGGATAGTTTTGCTTCTTGAAATAGAAATTAATCGTGCGGAAGAATCGCAATGCTTTTGTTTCGTCCGATTCTTTCTTCAGGAAATATTGGGACTATTGAAGGCTCTTCTTCACTATCACGTGCTACCTGTATGCTTTTACAGTCTGTGTTGATTCTGCAAAGCATTTAACATCATCGTATTTTCACTTGTATTCAGGTCAGGTTCTCCTGGATCAATTCTTCGGGAGCAGACGTTATCCATCATATGATTGACAATTTTGAATTATAGTTTCCCTGCCATTTTTATTCTGGCTGACCCCTTTCCTATACAAGGAAGCTTAGGGAAGAGGGAATTGTACAGGAACAATAATATAGAAGGAATGTGAAGCATTTAATTTTATCTTCTTACCAGTAATTGTCCTTTTCTTTTCTTTCCCTTTATTTTGCCACCACACCATTCGTGGTCTTTAGTATATAATAAATGCTGACATTCAGATTGAATCACTGCGGCAAATTATGTTAGGAAGGCTTAAAATCAAGAGATGACTGAGTAGGTTTTGTCCTCCTATTTGTTGCACAATGTTCAATTTTCACTATAATGCATTTTGATTAGTTAACAAAAGAAGAGTGTCGGTGAGATTCCGACAAACTTAGGCCCCATTTGGATAAAAAAAAAGGTGGAAATAGAAAGCAATTGAAATGAATAGAATGGAATGGAACGGAAAATATTTTGTCTTGATGCGTTTGATTCGCACTGGAAAAGAAAATAGGTTGATAGGAAAATTTTTGTTTGGTTGAAAGAAAATAAAGTAAGAAAATAAGACAAAATACCATTTTGCCTCTAAAAAAATATTATTTTAAACAACACCACGCGCATTCACAAAGCAAAGACAGACACATTGTGCATGAGTGCATACTCGAGTGTGCACACTCAAGTGTGCATGAGAGTGCACACACGATAGAGTATAGTGTACACTCACACTCACGTGCACACACAATGGAGTGTGCACTCATGCACACTCGAGTGTACACTCTGCACTTTTTTTTCTCCTTCTTCCCGTCGCGATTCTCTTCCATTTTCGTCACCTCTGGTCTGACGGATTTGCAACGACAAAGAGACCACCATCGGCGGCTTCTTCCTCATCCTTCCACAATGTTTTCTGACATCACTCTTTTCCTCTCTCTAGTGTCACTCTCTTTGCTCTTTGCCATGTGATTAGGGCAAAATAGACTTCAACCCATTTTCATAGGCACTGGAAAATGGCTTCCAACCATTTTTGGTGGGAATCCATTTTCATTCAAACGTGGAAGGATGGCGTGCGACGAGAAAATGTGATCCAAACGGCCGCTGCCATTGGAAAATCCCAATTTTCCTTTTTCCTCCCTTGATTTTCTTCGATTAAAACGGCGCCTTAGATGTATGGTAACCCTTCTAGTCCTTGATATCTATTTACATAATTTAATTTGATTAAGAAAGTGTGTTAAGTTAATTAAAATGATATATGTATTTTCTAAAACACTCTAGTAATCTTTCTTAATTTCTTTATTCCTTCTCTTCCTCAATTATTATTGATGAAATATTAATATGAGTAAATCAAAAAAAGATTCACAAATATAAAAAATATTTTTTATACTTAAGGTTAATATCAACTTTTTAAATTAGTCTTATATTAACATAGAGGGAAAGTGAGAGAAAGTATATATGGTTGAATTTATTCCTTGGATTCCTATCTATTTTATTTTTTTCAATTCAAACTCATAATTGCACGGCATAAAAATGATGAGGATTTGAAGCAGTGAGATCAAATCAGAGAATCATGGGTGAGGGGATACATAAAAATTTAATGTCAACATTTCCGTGTTATGCTGAAATAACAAGAGCACATGATAGCGCCAACAGTGAGCAATTGTCAAGCTCAATGTCTCCTTCACTCCTCCCTCACAAGTCACAACGATCTCTTCGTCTTTCAATATCAAGTTATCAACAGACGCACCCCCCCCCCCCCCTCTTCTTTTCCCTCCTTTTTTGACCCTTCCTACGCCAAATCTCTCATGAAAGACAACTGAATGTAAGTGATGATCAACTTCCCACTGGGAGGTGCATTTATTCATGTTCCATCTGGCAATAAATCTATCTGCTAACTAAATTCCTTTATGGACTTCAGTATCCGATTGAGTTTGGGTTAATGGTAGATGTTGGTTTTTAATATGATTTACGGGGTATGAAGTAAGTATATAAGAAGATTTATATAAACATAAAAAAAAATGTTATCTCAACATTCCAGTTGGTAATAAAGTTTAGATAAATGTAGATATTACTGAAACTCTTCAGGAGAGCATGTTGAACAAAATCTACTTAAAAAATCTGACCTTATGCTTAAAAATATGCACCAAAAACTGAATATTAACTGTACTACCCCGTTTGATAGTTGGACACTAGTGTGGTTGAATTTGCTTGTGAGATATGAATCTCTGAAATACCAATAACTTGGTAATACTGTAGTTCACCGAGGAAAAAAAAAATGGTAACATAGGAGATGTAGATACCTAGACTCCGTGACTTGACTTGCCTTGGCAAAAATAGGACAGAGTTGGCGTGTTGGAGTGGGGATGGGCAGAGTTCAGCAATGAGTAACTAATTTCTTGTTATTGGGAAGAGATTTTAACCATTTAAACTTTAATCTGGATGACTTATATATATAGTACTCCCTTGATTGCTAATTATAAGAGCTATTTACCAAAATTTGGAGAGATTAAGGAGAGAAGTTAAATTAATTAATTATAATTATTTTCTAAAAATACCCCCACTGAAAATTAAAAATTACATTAAGGCAAATTAGTTGAATCAGTATCTGCACACAATCCCGCGCAATCAGTACTCTCGCTATTTCTTCTATAAACTTCATAATGTTATTGCTTTTTATAGGATAAAATAGAGAACTGGGAAAGAATTCCTTTTAAAGGATACTACCAACATTAGTGTATTGTGAATCGAACTATCCCCGTGACAAAAAAATTAAAACCTATAAAAGAGGTTTTTCATTAAATTAAAAAAAAAAAAAATTCTATACGATTTTAATATAAATTTTTTTGCTGAAGTATAAAGGCCAAGGACACTAATAGAATAAAATTAAAGGATTTAATAAAAAGAGAACAAGTATGGATATCAAATTTTAAAATTTGAGTAAAAGCATATATTCCTGCAAAATAATTTTCCCTCAATAAAACTAATGTTTAAAAAGTAATTTATAGTATTAAAAAATAATCCCCCTCCTTTTTATAAGAGTTTGCAATTTGAATTTCCTTGATCCTATTTAGGTTATATAAGCATTTCATGTGTTTTTACAATTTTTACCTCTAATTAATTCTTATAATCTTTTTCTCATACTACATGCTCTTTAATAATTTTTTTCTGATAAAGTCTTTTATACTTTCTCTCGTTACTATTATATTTGTTTCTCTTATTTGCATCCTTATAAGAGAGGCATACTTAAAATAGTTTATTCCTTAAATATTTATTACTGTTAACTCATTGTAGCTGTCTTATTAAACTGTGTAGCTGATGAAGTATAATTTAAAAGAGTTTGGTCAGAATAACATTCAATTACAAGTCAAATTTTTGCAATTATAAATAAGGGTATTATAGGAAAAAATTGACAAAAGTTAAAACTTGCTTCTTATAATTTGACCAAAACTAACTCCAAAATGTATTCTTATAATTAGGATCGGAGGGAGTAATTGTTAATTTATGATTTTTAGATGATAAATTCATTTTTATAAAAAGGGATAATTGTAAGATTATCTTTATTTTTAATTTTGTATATAATAAATAAAATTTTATTTAAAATAACAAAATTAAGTTACATTAAATATGGACTTCAAAATCAATATAATAATAAAAATGGGTGATGGGCATATTTTTACTTTTAAAAAATGTGAGCATCAAATGTGGCCCGAGTTTAACCAAAGAAAGTGGAAAAATCAATGAATGTACCAAAATGCCACAAGAGGGCCATGATGTCTGTCCTTCGACTCATCCGCAATTTGTGGACTTCTAATCCGTAATTTGGACTTTTCTATTGAGAATTAAAAATAGGAAAAGGAAAATTAGTGCTGTGAACTTATTAAATTTTATTTTAAAACTAAAATAAGAATATGAGATTTTTTTATTTTGAACAAATTATTCTGAGTTAAATTGTGAAACTTAAAAGTTAAGTCGTTAGTGAAAAATTTGATATTATTAATTGTATTTTTCTGGAATTTTCTCATTTTTAATTGTATTTTTCTGGAATTTTCTCTCCCTATTTTATATTAAAGGAATTGTTTGGTTGGTGTGTGTTGTGTTATGACAATATATTTTGAAATTTATTCTTCCCCAAGGTACTCTTCCCGATTTTTATTATAAGACAACAACTAATAATTCTCACAAACCAATAAAAACATTTAAAATCATTATATTTGTCCTAAAACTTAAGTAATTTTTAATATTACCCTTACTAATTGCACTAAACACTAATATGAAATTAATTATTACTTTTTTTGTAATACCCAGATTATTATTAATAGTGACAATTTTTTTTTTTTAATATAGCTTTGATGGGCCGATTACTTCTAGTCCTAATTGTCTTAGGAATTTTCATTTTATGCTCTAAGAAAGAGGTTTTAGGTAATAAGTCAACTACTTGTCAACTAAGTCACATTAAATTCACACCATGATTGATTGATTGAACTTAATATACCCAATTAATGAGTTGACAATAGTAAAAGAGCCCGAAACTAAACCCTAATTTTAAGTTATAAATAGAGGGCTAGCCCCCAATATTCTTCTTCTCGTCTACTACTTCCTCTATTCTTTCTCTATGTCAATTATTCTTCTAAGAGGCTAGCAAAGCGGATACCAGGTAATCTCTTAGGCTAATTTCATATGAATCTTGATAGGTAATTATAATCCTAAATATATCATATGTGTTTGTTGTACATGAAATATATTATATGTAATCCTAAACCCATGAATCTTAGGAAAACAAAACGTTGATGCATTGGTGATTTGTCTTTGATGATTGAATTACATATACATATACCCCTTTCATTTTGGATTGACGTGATCAACTTTTTACAAAACCATTCAACCTTGGAATTGCTGATGTTTGAGGGATCTATTTGAATTATTATAGTGAGTTTGAAAAGCGAGGAAGAATAGTGAGGAAGAGCTAGTTTTATTTTACTTTATGCTTTGAATAAAATATTTTTATTTAAGTTTGGATTACTTTAATGTAATAAGGTAGCCTTGTGGGACACAAGTGCGGCAGTAACACTTCCTAAATTTGGTTATTTTGAATCTAATTAATTATTCATAAAAATTATTGCAATTTTATGTTATTATAATTGTTAGAAATTTGGGGTGTTACACTTACCCTCCCACACTTACGGTTATATTTATAAATTTTTACCGATCAATAAAAACATTTAAAATCATTATTTTGACAAAAAAATTTGGTCATATTTATATGTCTACTAGGTCATAGTAAATGAGATTGTGAAAATTTTAAGTCATATTAATTGAACCAATGAAAATAAAGAGATAAGAAAATTTTAAAAAATATTCATTTATAAATTAGACAAAGTTAAAAATATACCCCTTAATAATTAAGCTAATTACCTCTATTTGGTGACTGTAATTTAGTTAAAAAAACTTATAAATAGAATTAGAATGATATTAATTATGAATATAAATAGAAAAAACTATTTAATATCATTTAAAAATAAGTTTAATGTGACTTATAAAAATATGACCAAATATTTAATATTTGTTAGTGGTTTATAAAGTTAGGGGGAGTATGAGTTTTTTTGGCACTGTGAACGAAGCTATCCCATTTCTTTCTCTCAACGTCAAATATTGGCCTACTCTACTTGTTTTGCAGTGCACGTACGACGTTGCTCTCTCAATTGATGGGGAAATTATTTAAGGCGTCAGAAGGAAGGGTTGATCCTTTTCTCTGCATAATAGAGGTGGCAGTGGCATTCAATCTCTGACCCCACCTATTTCAGAATTTCAGCTTCACGGTTTCTCTGCTGTCACTTATCTACCCTCCCTTCTTTTCCTCTCATCTCGATCTCATTCTCTCTCACATCACCCCCACTCATGCACATATAGCTCCCGCCAGGTCCCAGTTCATTTCAAACAAACCACATTTTGCCTTCTGCGTAGTTCCGCTTCCTTCAACAGTTCAACCATCTAAAAGTTATATATATATATTTGTCAAATTCTGGGGTTCTGTAGAAATGGCTTGTCTGTTACTCCCACTGAGTTCACTACTATATACCACTTACGTCTTATTGATCTTGAGGTTTTTGTATTTACACCAGAAGCAACGGCTCCTCCTTTCTCCTGCAGTCTCCTCTTCTTCCTCTGAGAAAATGGTCAGCAATGGAATCTGTGTGTGTTGGCACAGATATTTACGAATGGTCATATACTTGCTTACTCTCTTTGCGTCAACCTCAATCTTCACTGATCAGAAAGGCTTCATGGCTGAAGGTTAGGTTTTATATCTATACCCTGCTGGTTTTAGTGTAAAAAAAAAAAACAAGCTTTTTCTTACCCAATACTTTGCTGATTTTGTATTACGCTTATGCATGCAGGAAGAGCAATTCCCGCGTTAACCCCGGTTCCAAACTCATATAAGGTGTGTGTTTATGTATAATTAAGCTTCTTTCTGTGTAATAACAGTATATGTATGTTCCAAAACGCATAATATTTGTAATTTGTAATTCTACATTCAGAAGGGCATGGAAGAGCCGGGGTTAGTAAAGGAGTGGAAACCTCAGATAGGATCAAGGCCTCCAAGGTGTGAAGGAAGATGCACGAGTTGTGGACATTGTAAAGCGGTTCAGGTGCCAGTGACTCCTCAAGTTCAAAGGCATGGAAGAACAGGAAAAACACGTTCTGAAACAAGAGCCATTCCACACTCCAGAAGCGATGACCTTTCCAACTACAAACCCATGAGTTGGAAGTGCAAGTGTGGCAGCTACTTTTTCAACCCATGATTCAAATTTCAAACTGGAAAGTGGAAACTAAACAAGTCCCGTTCATTTTTTGGGGGACAAGAAAATCGTATCATCACTTCAGTACTGGAAATATACCCAGCATCTCTTTCTCCGCCCTATAGGGTAGAGAATTTGCAACTATGTTTATGAGAATGTTTACTTTCATAAACGTGTTATTTATTGTAATTGCGTGGGCATTTATCAGGTAATTACAAGCGAGAATTGTGATAACTTGATAATTAAGGAGTGTAGTGTTTATAAAGTGTGTGGCTGTTTTGTCTCTGGCTATCTCTAGGGTTAATGAAGGAGCCTGAGAAAGCGGAAGCGTGAAGGTTTGTGATTGGACTAATGCAAATTGGCAGAAAAAGAGAGAAAAGAAGGGTCGGGTTCAAAGCATTCCCTGTATTTTCCATTTTCATATCACCACAAGATTTGCGCGTCAGAATTCACAGTCGCTGAGCTACAGAGCCCACCTCCAAGAGATTTACACAAGCCCACGCCAGCATACGTCATCTTTCTAACCTACAAATAAATTAATTTTCAATCCATTCAATAGTCAATATAAATATGAGAAGAAATTGAAAAAAGTTATAAAGCATGTTTGTGTGATATTTTTTTATTGTTAAATTTGTTTATTCATAAAAATCAAAACAAAACTTTTATATATTTACATACTGTAGATTATGACTAAAAAACTATTTTTAAATACTTCAATTACTATTTTAAATAAGCATATACTCTATAACTAACTATTCATATTTTAGTGATGAACATTATCAAAACCATGGGGTGAGGATGCTGTATATCTTGAGGTCAAATTTCACTACTACGATCCTATCAGTAGATCTTCTATTTCCAATATAGTATTACTCATTACTAATTCTTAATATAATGCTTTTTGTAAAATTTAAAATGTTTAAAAATATATTCTTTCCTTTCTTTTACTTTTGGTTTTTCATCCTCATTATTTCTCACTCCAATTAATTATACTAATGAAAGGACTCTTTTGAAAAGTTGTTAACCTTTTCTATATCTAATTACTTCTTTCTTACAAAAATTGTTAATAAAACCTAAAAGACAAGAGGTGGGAGGAGCCAACACTTAAATCATTTACAACTCCCTTTTGTCCTTTTAATATAAGATATAGTTATCTAATTTAAATTGAGAAAGTTTATTAATATAATATAAAATGTATACTTCCTCTGGTTCTTAATATATAACATTTGAGGAATTAATTTTGATCATAAATATAAGACATATTTTTTGTATTTATCAATTTTTTTAATTTACTCATATTAATACTCTCTTAACAATAATTAAGAAATAAAAAATAAATGGAAGAATTAAAAAAGATGACTAGAGTATTTTAAAAAATACAAGTTATATTAACTTAACTAAATTAACTTTCTTAATCTAATCAAATTCAATAAATATATCTTTATATTAAATAGGGATAGAGTATTTATTAAAGCCTTCGGTAATTTTGTTAGATGCGCAAAATACGGTAAGACCATTCTGGATGTTTTCATGGGGCCACCCCATATTTGATCTAATCCACCAGAGAATAAATTCTCTCGCGTTGCCTTCTGGCTTATTATACGTAACCGAATAAAGAGGGGGGAAACGGACAGTCTTTTTGCTGTTAAGTTAACCCTTGAGGTTGCACAGGGAAGCATTTAATGCCTGTCTTCATAAAGACACTCTTTTATTGGTGCCTGCCGCTGTAAATAAAAATAAAAAGTTAACGTTGTTGGATTTTTCTTGAATCCTCATTCACAAGTTGGCATTCCGAGATGCTATTACCAAGTCGAATGGATTGACTGCTTCAGTGCGACTGTAACATCTGGGTCTTACTTGATCACTAAGCAATTGCCTTCAAGAAAATCCTGCGAAATGTCAGGCTAGTATCTTTTGATATTTAAAACTTCTTCTTGGGTGTTTTCTTCCTGTTTTATAATTCCTCATATTCTAAATATAGGATAAAGTTTGTAATACAAATCACACCACAAACTTTGTCTTACATTTAGAACAGGATATAGTACATTATTGACATTCAAATTCAAAGTGCTTCTGGACCCAAAAAAGTGAAAAACAAAAGAACGGGTAATAACTAAAACTTCAGGAAGAGCGAAGGCTAGTTTAGGATCACTTAGAGACCTTGAAAGTGTTTGTTTATATAAATTGAGACAAAACTCATCTCACATACTTACCTCGTATACTGTAAATCAAGATTAAAAAGCTACTTTTAAAGGCTTTAATCTCAGTTTCAAACAAGCACTACAACATCACTTCAATGAGGTATATGAAAATCAAGAGGCGTTCACAGCCACGTATCTTTATTTCTAACAGTCCAACAGTACGTTCAACACAAGAATGCACTTTAGTCTCACCTTTTCAAGAGAAAGCAACATTTCAAAATTTTACTAATCCTTGGTCCAGTTCTGTTCCGCAGGAAATAAGCATGTTTAAAAAAATTAACTAGAAGGATATGTCATGGCTAAATTCTCCGTATCATGAAACATGAAAGAAATCTGTCGCTTGCAAATCCTGTTTAAGAGTGTTTTACGTGGACGTTCTGGTGTGCATTCCACTGCAGGCCCATCCATATTATAGAAGTTCCTAATAGGAAAATTGGAAGATTAGAATAATAATGCAGTACGTTCCAGTCCTAAACACATAATCTGGGAACAAGGAAATAATACGCCCTCTCAAAAGTCTATCCAAATGATAGTTACTGGCAGTATTACGCTTCAGATTTCTTTTATCTTTTTCATTTCCTCTAATTCTGGGTAGTTTGTTTTTTTCAGGGGAGCCCAAAAAAAAGTAAATAGCACAATTCTTAAAACTACAAGACAGTTTTGAAATGTAATGCACGTCAATATGGTGGTGAACAAGGAAAGAAATGCTCATACCTGCAAATATGCCAACGGTGGTCAGGTTAGAAATTGCCATCGTGTGATAAATCAGGTATTCAGTCAAGAAATGACCGAAAGCATAGATGAATGACAAGAAAGTAGCCAGATAAAGAGGCTTATTTTCAAGGTTGAGAGCACAAAGATAGCAAAGAGTGCAGGTCAAAAGTGTCCATATTCCAAATGTTCGTCCATGAACTTCAGACACTACACATTAATTAATAAGTATTATCAGTTCTCGGTAACTCGTGACATTATTCTGGTGAAAAAAAAAAAAAAAAAAAAAAAAAAAAGCTCATGACATAACTAGGATAATGTTTGGAAGCAAAGTCAATACAAATAGCTTAAACAATGCATTAAAACAAGTTTACCAATAGAAAAACATGCGGGCTTGCTTGCAATTACCTAATGACTACACAGGAACGATAAAAGACAGGTACTTATTTTTTGTTTTAAGAACTCTTGTATGTTTCTTAGGCAATCATATCAACTTCAACATGCTGATTTTAGGGGAACCAATAAGCTCATAAGAACAGGATGTATGCAGGCTATGTTTAAACTGGGGGATTTCACAGCTAAGAAGCAGAGATAAGAATAACATTCCTGCATCTGCAAAAAGGTCTCTCTGATCTCTATATATGAAATACTTCGGAATTGGAAAACACCAATTAACTTGCTCTCAATGCTGCCATCAAGTTGACCTCACAAATAGCAGTTAGCAGTTTAATAAACAGATTGGTGGTGTAAAGAAATGGGAGAGCGGAAAAACTAATTTCAAATGCAATTGACTAAAAAAAAAAAAGCTTTGCAAATGCACTATCGGAGCTGGAGATTTTCACTCGAAAAATCTTTCATGAAAATCAGAAACGCCCTGTTTGCTTGTAAATGGAAAGGTTGGCTCAAGGAGTTCGGCTGTGCATATAAATAAATTCTGATAAGATAATAATTTCAGTACAGACACATAGCAGATCTGATACATTGGACCTCCCCTAAGTTTTTACCTATTTGACTCAGCATACAAAGACTTAGAAATATGAATATACTCAAAATCCATTGCTGCCGCTGAATTAGCAAACTGTCTCCAGCTACCTAAGAAAAATCCGTCTAATGTTGACACCCTCGAAAGCAACATATGGAGATTATTTCATCAATGAAAGTGAATGTAATTGAAAGCTAAACAGGCTGTCTTCCAAAAATCCATTGCGAATCTAAGAGTTTGCCGATTATGTGCGCATGAAAATATAGGTATTGTAGGAATAGAAGAATTTCAAGAAAGAGTGTAAGGAAACAGGATAGGACTTACTATCGGTCTTAGAGAAGACAGCGAGTCGAAGAGCCCAAATGTCAAAGAAACCGAACCAGACTGAGGCTAATCGGAGCGTGCCAACCAGCATCAGCCACCATCCTAACAGCTTCATTTTCCGTTCTCACCCTGCGCGCCTCAGTGCCTTCAGTTTTCTCCAACCTCCGTTTGAGAATTGCTTCCGCCACAGTTAACACTCGAGAAGACCGCGGTTATCTCGAAACGATGTCGTTTAAATGACTCTGTCCATGGGATTTTGGATTTCCCTTAAAAAAAAAAAAAAAAAACTCTACGGAACTCTGTCGTTTCAGAAGGCAATTCCCGGATGCCAATGCCAAAAATAATTTGATTTTGATGGGAAAAAAAGTTGGACTTACGTCTTTTTAAATTTTAAATTAACAATTCCTCTGCTTTTAAAAATTTATTTCATCCCCCACTGCTTTTGACAGAATATATATATATATATATATATATATTTTTTTTTATATAAAAATTTTAAGAAAGAGGTTGGGCTCGCCACCTACGATTCAAAGGTAAATGCTTGGAAGCAACAAATTGATCATGGCATATTGGGTTAGAGAGTACACATGTCTTCACCTCTTTCCAGCGTTTTGCACTTCTTTGTAGACCTCTAGGATGCCTCTCCTATCGGCTCGACTAACTCCAAAATTGAACACCTCCCAAAGAACCCAAACCCGACCTCTTCATCAATTGAATTAATGAGGAGGGACAGAATATTTCAATCCAACTACTGTAAATAAGTTATTAATTTTTTTCTTATTACAAATCCAACTGCTGAAATTGTTGGCCTTTTTTGTTGTGATTATTTGTATGGCGTCTCTTGTTGGGCTGTTGATACTGGTTTTGCATGCACATATTTCCCAAGCGAAATTCACGTGAGTTTTTAGCAAAAAAAAAAAAAAAAAAATCACGTGAGTTGCAAGTTGCAACACGAGAAAGATAACACTTTTTCATACGATCCTGCAACAAGATCGGGTCGGGTCACACGTCAGAACCCATGCAGACGGGTTTCAGACACCAACATTTCCAACTTCGGGCCGAGAAACTAGTGAATCTGGATGAAGAAGGGTCCATGAAGCAAAGGGACAATGGCCCAGTCCAATCAGAATCAGAATATCTTAAGCTTATCAATTTAAGCACTATATTAATTAAAATAAAATACGGGTAGTCTTTAATATAAAATACAATTGGCTAATTTGAAGATATTAATTAAAATAAATACATTAATTAATTATAACATATGTTACATGATCTTTCTGAAGTACTTATGTATATTATATAAAATCTGATTTATAAGTTGGGTAAATTAGTTTGGATAAAAATGATAAATATAATAATTGAAAATAATTTATTCAGCTTCACTAATCTCCACAAAATAATCAAATGTATCTTATATTAATGACATATAGTATAAAAATTCTAACAAGCAGTTAAGCTGTGTGTATATATAAATATTGTCTGCAATATATGCTCAAATTTAATAGTAATAAAAAAAAAGGGAAGTATAGTGTAGAAGTAAAAGAAAAGAGTGGAGAAGTAGTGGGGAACAAATTTCCAACCTTGAGGCGATAAATGGAAAGTGTGCCAATGAGGTACGTGCAATATGGCTGGGAATTGGCAAGTTATTGATTAGCTTTTAGTGGACGTCGCTTGCTCCAAAGTCCAAAGTCGCCTTTCTTTATTTTAGTATTCCTTATTTTGTTCATTCCAATTCCAATAATTTCAGCTCCACTTTCATAACACCACGGAGCTTAGCTTATTATATTATTATTCTACCTTGATTTCAATGATCACCTCTAGAATAAGACGTAGCTAGCTACGGAGATTAGCCTGAATAAAATTAACAACGCACTAAATATGCTTTCCCTTAGGTTTTGGAATTTTTCTTTTCACGTACGATAGACATTTCTTTGGCCCCCACGTCGCACTCTGCTTGATTAGTGGGTCTTTAACGAGGTTTTGGAATTTCTCTTTGATGATCATCAGGGTGATCGATGTTTATTGAAGGAGAGAAAAGTACAGAATAATTAATATATACTTGACATTTTGTATGATACTTTTGTAAATATTAACTATTGGATGAGTAGCTTTCAGGCATGTCTATGCCACTGGAAAGTGGAGTATGATATTCTGATTTAGACGCTCACTTGCATGCATCTTCTATACACTCCTTCTAATATACCAGGATTTACTTTGGTTATCAATATAAAATTTTAATCAATTTTCTTTTCCAAATTTATAACTTTTTTCCTTAAATATCTCTATTGAGTACATATAGTAAGGACTCAGTTTTCCTGCCTATCCTTTAGATAAGCGGTGGAGTTAACTCCCTAAACATTCAAAATCAAATCTGAATGGTCTAGATTTTATTTTTTTATTTGGTGATTTTTAAATAAAAAGATCATTTTTAAAAAATATTAGTTAAGAGATTATTTTTATTTTAGATTTTCTACCCATTAAAATGTTTTTTTAAAAAAATAGAAAGTAAAAAAAAAAAAAAAAAAAAAAAAAAAAGATCTGGACGGTACAGTGGAGCCAAACTCCCCCCTAGATCCCACATATAGTAATTTAAGAGTATTAATTATTTCTAATGCAAATAACAATTGAAGAGAGTATTTTAGGAAGATGATCACACAAATCTTTTTTATATAAATAAGTAGTCAATAACTAACTGGACTTATTTGCTCAATCTTTGCAAATTAGCCACTCAGCTCCTATATTAACATATATTTGTATCGTCATAATTATCATCGTCGCTATTTTGGCCAAAATTTTTATCATAATCACACATATGTAGTCTTGCTTGCAGTTGCAGGGGATGGTTGATGGAGATAACAGTTATTGCTTCGTCATTTACCTCAAAAGCATCTAAGAAATTTCTTACTTGAATATGCTGCAGTTAGCTAGGTGTTACATTCATAGGAGCATTCGATAACAATAAATTATCCCTGGACTATATATACCTAGCTATTTATTATCACAGGATCGGAACTGACACAACAGAAAGCTATATAAACATATACATAAAAACACAAACGTATATATAGCACTTGAATATGAAAACATTGAAGCCTATCCGTGCGTGCATGCATATGATCATTGTTGAGGTTTGAAGGGCTGGTACTTCTTGAGATCTTGGGCGAGGCCTTGGATGGAGCCGGCGGCGGAGATAATGGAAACGATGAAGCAGGCCCAGCTCAATATCTTGAGCCAAGTCCAAGTGAAGGAGAATGGCCTCATATTAGACTGCTTAATGTACATTTCTATGGGGAAGTAAACCGTTAATGGCCAGAAGGAGAGTGAACCAATGAGCCCCAAGAAGTCATTGAAGAATGGGAATATCATCGCTATCACCGCCGTCACCACCACATATGCACTCCTCCACACCAACCTGAACCAGTTCAAGTTATACGTCCCACACATAGGAATGTTCAAACCATACTCGTGATTCACGAACTTGCTCTCGCTCCATCTTTCCTTGCTCAAGTTCTCCACGAACCCAAATATTGGCTGGCAGAACACCTGCATGCATTATGCTCATATCAACAAGTTTGGTCAATATATTGTAACGTTACTTATAAGCTTGTAGTTAATTATATAGTACCTCTTGATCTCGTAAGTGTAATTATATTATGAATGAACGAGATGTTATATTATGGACGGGGAAGTATTAAATATTGAGCAGTTTGGTGGACGGACCTGGTATGCTCCGACTAAGTGGACGGCGATGCAGACATTGGCAAAGTCAATGAGCCAGAAGGGCTCGTAGAAGCCGAAGCCGGTGAGGAAGTTTCCAGGTGCGTCGTTTCCGAATGCTGCATAACCTATGCAACCACATAGGACGTAGAATAAGGTTGTGGTGAAGATTCCGATCAGACTTGCTTTCTTCATTACTTTGTTCTCTGGAGGGCTTTGTTTCAGGGTATCCTGATGCAGGTCAAATCACGTGGTCCCCCTTTAATTATTAGGCTTGAAATTAAAAGTAAGCTGCATATTACTCTTCACATGTACAGTACATGTCATAATTAATTATTCTAATTAAAGTCACTGCTTAAATATTGCACTGCACATGATGATGCGCAACTGCTTTAATATTTTACAATTTAAGTGTTTTTTGTGGGTTTCTCCTGTGTGGACGAGCTTCAAGCAATAATTAAGTCCCGTTCATTATGGTTGTGCACATGGTATATATAACTATTGTTTTTGACATGCAAAAACATGCAGCACACTATCTGTGTCCATTTCATCAGACAGCTCCTTGTCCTTGTTTCACAAACTTGAACTTATTTTTTTATTTACTGACTGTACTACTACTACCTACCAATGAGGGAAGAATCTACTTGGGAGAAGTTTAGCGGTGGCAGATGATTGATCATGAGAGGAGCCTAAAAAAATGGTGCGCAGAGGTGTTTGGAACAGAACGAGATAAGGTAGGATTCTACTGTTTTGTAAAATAAAGCAATATGTATTTTTCATATAGAAAAGATAGTGGTCCATCGATTTGGTGGTCCATATCTGTATGCAAGGAATCTTAACTAGCTAAGTGGGACGGATGGAAGTATATGGATTCTTTTAGCATCTTTTTCTGATATAGAACGTGGACTAGATGCAAAGCTTTTATTTGTATTTTTTTTTTCTCCCTCCACTTTGGGAGAGGATTTTCTCCTGAGCAAATTTCTCATTATCTCTCACAGACCGTTGAAATCTTGATCCAAAGGCCCAGAACGATTTTTAAAAAAAAAAAACCGTGGGCCCCTTGTATTAAGATTTCGACGGCCAGGATTTACAGATGGTGAGGGATGGACAGAGGATTGATAAGGAGAGAAACCGGACTCCACTTTTTGAAGAAAAGCAGAATAAAGGAAGACTCAGAACATCTAAAGTTTCTGATTAGCACAAACTCAACCGATACTGATGTGGAGACAAAATAAGGTACGAGAGATAAAAAAATAAAGATCACCAGAATTCTAAACATGATCTTTCCAGTGGAATTAATTCGACCTACCATATCTGTAAACGGTCGGTTTCTGTGGTTAAAAACCATTGATTAGAGCCACTTCTTTTGAATGGCCACAATAACCCTTTTTAGTGGGCAATTTATGCAAAGGTTTTCGTCTTCTCAGTCGTTTTCATGAGGAAGCAGCAAATCTACAGTTTTCGGTTCATTGGCCACAAAGCCACTTGTTTCGGCTTGGCCCCAAACTACAAGTCGTCCCTCGTGCTTAATATAAATCGGCTACCTCTAAATAATCATGATCTTAAAGAATCCACATAGACCATATTATGTCTAGAGGCCGGAAATGCACCATACCTAACTCAGTACCAGTAACATACAGGTTTGAGTATTTATCAAAGCCACTTGTATTAAACCCCAATATGAAGTCATCACAGTTGAATTTGAGGCAATTATAAACTTTAAGTATGACTATATATTATTAAATAAAATAATTTCTAATTAATGCTATTATAATATCAGAATGCTATATCCATCGATTATATATACAGTGTTATAGAATTTCATTTACATCTAAATATATAATATTCATTAAGCATATGTTTAAATTACCGATTAACTAAATGATTTGTTTTATCATATTCAAAATTGAAGAGTACTATAAATCTAATTACCCAGTGTCGTCGGTCAAACCTAAAAAGCTTCCAGCACACACAGAGACACAAATAAACAAATGAGCATGCGCGCGCCGTTATTATTTTATCATAAAAGAAAGAGATTCCCCATTATTCACGAATGAATTATATAATTTTACTTCTCGTCACCTCAGTGCACGCACACGAACCTAAATAATGAATTAAATTGTTCATTATCTGCTACTATTCACAAATAATAGAGATGATGTTACATGCATGCATGGCCTTCGATCTAGGCAAAGAGTTGTATTAAATGATTAGAAAATAACAACAATGATATGATGGTAAGATTAAGTATGAATTGAACTTGCCTGGATTTCAATAAGGACATTAGAATAAGCATAAGCGAAGGCGATGTCTCCGATGGCCTGGAACGTCCTCCAAACCTTCTCCGATCCCGACACGTCCACCCCAACTTGTACTCCAGTTAACGATGTCCGTACGTGTTCCCCACCTTTAATTTCATGACATGGACCAAGTACATATGGTTAGACCTTGGACCCGCAGGACCATTTACCACCTTTTAGAGATCCCAGTATATGTATATATACGGAAATATAAGAAGAATCAAAACCAATAAAGTTGAGGAGTAGTAGTTTTCACTTTTCACTAACCTGTGACTTTAGCTATGGAGAGTCCAAGGCCAATGGAAGAATAAGCAAAAGACATAATGGCTGCGACGATGGAGAGCCACCAGAGCTTATGGAAGTTTGGTATTTGGCTAAGCACAATTTGGATGCAAGCAAACATGATCATAAATGGGTTGTTTGATATATAACATTTCTCATGATGCCCGTGTTTGTGAAAACAGTTCGACCTTTTCACAGCCCTGTATGTTTTGTTAATTAATTATCACATATCAAAGAGAGAAAGCGAATATATTAGTTTACTTATACAGTCACTTAATTATATTCCACACAACTAAGTTAAAAAGTTTATGCGGTAAATTCTTACACCATGCTAATTGACGCAGTTATGGTGTAGCCGATAGTAACGCCTACAAGATTAACGTATTGAGCTAAGCCACACAGCTGAAATTTCCTACCTCCTGTAGAAAGAATATTGGGAATAAATGTTAACTACAAGTAAAAGGATATATGCTTGTCTTGACACTCAAGAAACTATCAGAAGCGTATATTAGAATGAAGGATTAGGTCCCACACTCCCACATTGAATGATTAAAAGATGAATTAAATTAAGGCATATACATAACTGAATAATTAAAAGATGAATTAAATATATATAATGTCAAGGCAAGCTATTTTGATTGAAAGACAAATTAAACCTAATATATATATATATACACACCTAACTAATTCATAATTTTAATTGTAATTGTATATATAGTAGAGAGTAAGGTACAAATTAAAGTACCTAGGATAGATCTGACAACCATGGAATAGGTGTAGTTTCTCTTGCCGTTGACGGGGTCCGGCGAACGGTAACAGTCAACAAGAAGAGTGGAGGTGAAGTAGGTAATGAAAGAGAAGGCAAAGAGTACGGCAGGACCAGCCAGCCATCCCATTTGAGCTATGGCCCAAGCTAGTGAGAGCACACCGGAGCCTATCACCGCCGTTATGATGTGGGCACTCGCAGTCACCCACGTCCCTTCAGAACCAAAATATCAAATTTAAGTCACAATTCATTTAGTACATATGGTTTTAGTTTTCAAAAGATGTGTACCAGTTCTTTTGACTCGTCCGTCGTCGTCGAAGTTCTTGCCTCCATCGCCAAGCGCTTCAGCTGGAGTTTCTACGTACATGGCATTCTTCTGAAACTGATGATGATTACTATTGCTAGCCATGTCTAATTCAGAGAACGTACACGAATTGATGTGTTTGGTTTGGCTAGCTCAACTATATAATGGAAGTGTCTGGCGGACACACGTATATATATATATATATATAGTTGAAGAGGAGAGAAGCTAAGGCAAGAAAGTGAGACAGTGCCTGAGGGAAAAATGATAGTGCGTTAAATAGAGAGCTAGGGGAGGTGATAATGGGAAGTCAAAGGTTTGAGGAATTTGCAGAAATAGTTATGGAAGGAGGTGGTTTATGGAAAGGCAATGATATCTTAGAAAAAAATTAATAATAATAGAGAAAAAAGAAAAAGAGAGAGTTAATGGGAGAGTAGGGAGGATTAAGATGATAGGTGGTTGGAGGGGTGGAATGTTTGGAAGCGCTATGAACCATTGAAGGTGGCAGATTCTGGTGTGGTTGTGGAACCAAAAAGCGTCCCCATAGGCTTCAATTTGCTCCATCCATTTGTACACCTTCATTAATTGTAGTAGCAGCCAGTGGTCATGGGTTCTTGAAATCCCTATTCTTCTTTTCTTCTCTCTTTTAGTTTCTTTATATTTTTAATATCCCGCAACAAACTTCACTTCCAATTTTTATTATTCCTCCTAGTAGCTTAATGAATATTCTTTTCCTTTTACTTTTTGACCATTTACCGTATAGATCTTAGTTCCCTTTTTGTTACATTGAACTAGTTCGGCGTTTCTGGATTGTGCAGTAACTAAAAGCTAAGAGGAGAGTTATACATAATAACAGAATCGGGCCATATGAGTTCACTGTGTCTACAGTGTACATACTTGAATGTGATCATCTATAGAACTAGCTAGAAAGCATATGTTCATGAGTTGGCCTTATCGCTGAAATTTTGCTGCCATTTTGTCACTTGCATAATTGAACAGCCACTTTAGATCTTTGCTTTGCTGTCCCCTCCATCTTTGTGGAGCCACATACAACAGCAGGTCATGGCCAACAATATAGCCAACTTTTTTCTGTTGATTTTAGTTACTGTGACTACTCTTCCAACAAGATAAAGCAAATAAACTACGATCAGGGTTTCTGTTTGTAACACAAAAGGGCAGCTGTTTTTTTGATTCAGCAAAGAGGAAACACACTAGTTTTAATTTGTCCAATCTTGTTTCTTACGTACGTATTACTTCCAAGGTTCCAAGTAAAGCCGAAGGATTATCTTCTCGAGAGGACAATCGTGGCCAACACTTATACAGCAATTGTACTTCCACGTTTTGACCACTACACATTTCTAAACCAATATATGAATATACCACTGCTGTCTGCACTATACGTACGTTAGGTGAATTTTATGGCGCAACTTTGTGATTTATACATATCATATAATGACTGGTAATCTCTTTTTAATTAATGTAACTAATCAGATTTTGTATATATTACTAACAATCTAACTTGTTACGAAAGACTAAACATTCTAATATCAAAATCAATATTGCAACTCCTTTGCAACGTTTTGGTAACAATGTCAATGAGTAGGATTACATCTACAGTTTATAACCTTTTTCTGGTTTTGAGACGTTCTCGAATGTTCAAGAGATCAGAATCTTTCTGTCACAAAATCAAACCGTACAAGGGCCCATATGATTGAACTATACAGGAAACAGTGATGATGAAAACGCCACCAAAAAAAAGATTCCAACATATAAGTCGTGGCAGGAGAATATGGTAATGTTGTGTGGGTGTTTGTGGATTGGCAGATGGATCAGCGTATATAATTTGTGAGGGTTGGCGATTGATGTTCTGTCTATCAATACGATGCATTTTCTATAATAAAATGACTGGACAAAATTGGAGGACCAAAATTCTTGCCTCGATCATTTGTGTTCGATATTCGAGCTTATCTATAATACTGGTTATATTGCAGAAAATATTCTCAATAATTTTAATATTTTTCCACTACTAATTATAAGCCCCACACCGTGTGGGTAAAGGATCTTTGCCTTTTCTTTTCAGTGCATAGTTACTGAGTGCGTTTGATTAATGACCTTGGAGCTATCAAAATAGAAGTTTCCTTTCTTCTTGGTGGTTTACCTGTAAGTGTCCTTTACAGCAGGATAACACAAATTTGAATACGTGCACTTGTTAAGAGAGATAAAAATCCTTTGCATCCTAAATCTTAAAAGGATTATACTCTTGACTAAATAAAAAAATTCCCTTGTGAAAATAGTTAAAGGGGCCGTTCCATTTTTCTCAATGACATTTTTTAGGAAATAAAATAACATCATATCAATATGATGTAGTTCATTATATATTCCCTCCCTCCCTTATTAATTATAAGATCTTTTCAATCATTTTACACATGCCAATAAAAGATTATTACTCGTTTGAAGGTATTAAATTAGGCTAACTTTTCATTTTTGTCCCCATTCAATGAATAGGCTTGTTTTCAAACCAGCTATGATTAACGATTCAACAAATTTTCAAAGGGCTTGCATTAAAATAGACTTTTGTGTTCATCATATTTGCTAATCAATCAAACAACCTACCAACTAGCGTTGCACTCCCTGATTCAAAATATGAATTTTTTAAGATTTTAGCACAAAGATTAAAAAAAATGGATTGATATATGGCTACTAAATTACGAAATAATAAGGGAGTAATAGGAAAATGTTAATAAATACTGCTTTGATAGATATAAAAGAGATATAAAATTATAAAAAATATTTCATGGAGATTTATATTATGAAATGGAGTGGTGCGTAATGAAACTAAATTGAGGATAATAACTTATAGATTGAAGATAATTCTAAAAAATTAAAAGCACCAGAATTTGAGGGAGAATCTTTTCCTCTTTAGTTTTTATGATGTTATTCTTTTTTCTGTGTGGCTGAGTTTATCTGATTATGTGCTTATCGATCGGCTGCCAAACACCCAATACCTTCTCATGTAAAAGGGTTGGGAATTCCACAATCCAAATCCAAGAGGAGACAAGATTATCATTTGGATTTTGCTTTAACATATTGCCAGAAAAAATTGAATTTGTGTAAGGTTTCAAAAGAATTTGGACCAGTTTTGAAGCAGTCGCAGTCACAGTCACAATATGTTGCCGCACGCAGCTGCGTTAATTTTATGGGATATGTATAGTATGCAGCTTCTGCGTTTTCTTTTCTGGTCATATATATAATTGGCATCATCTTTACCTTAATTAGTGTCACCCCAAAATGCCATATATAGTTCTCTCGATCGAATCTCTTAAAAAATGCATAAAAGGAGTGAGCCAACATTTTTTGGTTTATGCTCCTTTTCCTCTCTCACCCTCTTCCTTTTTCTCAAGGGTATCGCACCGTGTTTTTCTATTTTAATATAAGGTATAATTGACTTTTTTTTATAAAGATTAAGAAAACTAAATAAATTACTTTGGGAAAATTACACACAGGTCCCAAGGAAGACAAATATTTACATTTAGGTCCCATGAAATGACAAAATTACACAGAAGTCCCTAGGGACTTCTGTATAATTATTTCAGAGTAGTAAATGACCCTTTTGGACATTCAGCATCTGAAACAAAGAAAGCAATGAAAACGAGCGGGAGTAGCTTGGAAAAAGGGGAAAACGCTGAAATCAATAAGCATTACAGGTGGATCGAAAACTAGAAGAAAGAGACTCACCTTCAGATTCACACTTGCAAGCCGTGACCTTCAAGGAGGAACAAACACCCCGTTTTTGAGCTAAGTGCAGGAGGATAAACAATGAACAAGCTCTCACTCACTCTCTCTCTCCTTCCTCTTTCTCTTACTCTTACAGACTCTTCTTGGGTTTTTGCTAAGACAATGTGAATGAATGGAAACCAAAAGACCAGATTATATAATGCATGGAGGGGGTTGTTTTCACTGTTTCTTGCGTGTTCAGTCTTTGGCCAAAAGAAAAATGTGATTGCATTTTGCTCTCTTTTTTGGGAATGAAACAGAGGGACTACTCTGTTTTCACTAGTTTGTGGTTGATGTGATAATGGAACATTCAATAAAAAGTTCTGATATGATTCAATAAACTTGTTGTTAAAACCGCAATTGTGTGTTGTAAATATAGAATTTATTGTTATAAATCGCCTCTGGAGCTCAAGATGTGAAAAAATCCAGGTTGTAAAAACTTGTTGTTAAAACCGCAATTGTGTGTTGTAAATATAGAATCTATTGTTGTAAATCGCCTATGGAGCTCAAGATGTGAAAAAATCCAAGTTGTTAAAACTTGTTGTTAAAACCGCAATTGTGTGTTGTAAATATAGAATTTATTGTTGTAAATCGCCTCGGAGCTCAAGATGTGAAAAAATCCAGGTTGTAAACACTTGTTGTTAAAACCGCAATTGTGTGTTGTAAATATAGAATTTATTGTTGTAAATCGCCTCTGGAGCTCAAGATGTGAAAAAATCCAGGTTGTAAAAACTTGTTGTTAAAGCCGCAATTGTGTGTTGTAAATATATCATTTATTGTTGTAAATCGCCTCTCCGGAGCTCAAGATTTGAAAAAATCCAGTTGTAAAAACTTGTTGTTAAAGCCGTAATTGTGTGTTGTAAATATAAAATTTATTGTTGTAAATCGCCTACGGAGCTCAAGATTTGAAAAAATCCAGGTTGTAAAAACTTGTTGTTAAAACCGTAATTGTGTGTTGTAAATATAGAATTTATTGTTGTATATCCTCACGGAGCTCAAGATTTCAAAAATTCAGGTTGTAAAAACTTGTTGTTAAAACAAATTGTGTGTTGTAAATATAGAATTTATTGTTGTAAAACAACCTGGATTTTTTCACATCTTGAGCTCCGGATGCGATTTACAACAATAAATTCTATATTTACAACATACAATTGCGGTTTTAACAAGAAGTTTTTACAACCTGGATTTTTTTCAAATCTTGAGTTCTAGAGGCGATTTACAACAATAAATTATATATTTTACAACTGATAGCGACTTCGGCAAGTGCACCGGTCGTTATAAGTAATAAAGTAGTGAGAAAAGATCGTCCCATGAGGAATAGTACTCCAATCACTAATTTGCTATTTTCGCTTTAGTTGGATGAATGAGTAATATGGGGTGAGTTGTAACCAAATAGAATTTAAAGAATTAAATAAAGAATCCAAAATATGAATCTCAAGAACAACTGAGAGAAAATATGAGTAATCCAAAATTAAGACCTTCAATTAAGAAATACGCAGTTAGGGATGAGAATCCTCCTATGTTCCTCTAATAATTTGAATTGAATCCCTAATTGATTATTATTCTCATGATTGACGATCAATTCTCTAAAGTTAGACTAAGTCCCAATGTCTTGATGCTACCTTAGTCCGTTATCTTTGAAATCAATCTAATGTCTTAGTATTGATTGGAAAGATTATATTTTTAAACCGTAATTATGAGATCGCATAAAATCGTAAGCCTATGTATAGGTCATGCAACTCTACGATGAATTAACGGATCTAGTTAAATGCACCAACATCTCTATTGTCATACATTAACCTATAAACAATCTAAAAGTGATCAATCTTCAAGAAAGCTTTAAACAGATAATTCATTCAATCAAGAAAAATAAAGATCAATAAAGAATCCAACCAAATATTTTAAATTCGCATAGGGTTCATCTCGCCTCTAACTACAAAAGAAAACTAGCAAGCATGGCTAGATTAACAAAATAATAAAAAAAATGGAAATCAAACTCGTTCTTGGTCTGCGTTTTTTCACTCTCTCGATGCGTGCCCAGCCTTCTTCCTCAATTGCAATTCGTTTTCCTCCCGTGTGTGCTGATCGCAAAAAAACTTTGCGCTGAATTGTGATGCGTTGTTCTTCTCTTCAATTCCCGTGTCTGTGCTAATACGTGGTGTTCCAATATTTAATGGATCCACTTTTGCTTTTCTTTTCCCCCGCGGGTCCCACGGCATCATTCCAATTTAAAAGATTGGATATATCTAATCTGATAATCCTTTGGCCATTATTCACGTTTGCAACCTTTTAGCATATTATATTATTTAATATAATATGTCATATCTTTTTTAATTGAAGCCTTGCCCAATAATGTTACGCCCTTCCTATATTTTCTCCTCTTTTAGATCGATAATATCTCCTACAAAATAAAATAGGATATCAATAGATTTTTTTGTTATAATTTTCTTTTTATCCTATATCTAATTAAAAGATAGATAAGCACATAAAGATAATTAAATAAGTACAAAATATTAATAAATTCAATTCAATATATCCCAAAATCTATACTTATTTAATTATAAAATATTTACTTATCAACAACACACAATTTCGGTTTTAACAACAAGTTTTTACAACCTGGATTTTTTCACATCTTGAGCTCCGTGAGGATGATTTACAACAATATATTCTATATTTACAACACACAATTGCGGTTTTAACAACAAGTTTTTACAACCTGGATTTTTTCACATCTTGAGCTCCAGGCGATTTACAACAATAAATTATATATTTACAACACACAATTGCGGTTTTAACAACAAGTTTTTACAACCTGGATTTTTTCACATCTTGAGCTCCGTGAGGCGATTTACAACAATAAATTATATATTTACAACACACAATTGCGGTTTTAACAACAAGTTTTTACAACCTGGATTTTTTCACATCTTGAGCTCCGGATGCGATTTACAACAATAAATTCTATATTTACAACACACAATTGCGGTTTTAACAACAAGTTTTTACAACCTGGATTTTTTCAAATCTTGAGCTCCAGAGGCGATTTACAACAATAAATTATATATTTTACAACACACAATTTCGGTTTTAACAACAAGTTTTTATAACCTGGATTTTTTCACATCTTGAGCTCCGTAGACGACGATTTACAACAATAGATTCTATATTTACAACACACAATCGGTTTTAACAACAAGTTTTTACAACCTGGATTTTTTCATATCTTGAGCTCCAGAGGCAATTTACAATAATAGATTCTATATTTATAACACACAATTGCGGTTTTAACAACAAGTTTTTACAACCTGGATTTTTTCAAATCTTGAGCTCCAGAGGCGATTTACAACAATAAATTATATATTTACAACACACAATTGCGGTTTTAATAACAAGTTTTTACAACCTGGATTTTTTCAAATCTTGAGCTCCAGAGGCGATTTACAACAATAAATTCTATATTTACAACACACAATTGCGGTTTTAACAACAAGTTTATTGAATCATATCATAACTTTTTATTGAATGTTCCATCATCACATCAACCACAAACCAGTGAAAACAGAGTAGTCCCTCTGTTTCCTTCCCAGAAAACAGAGCAAAATGCAATCACAATTTTCTTTCGGCTAAAGACTGAACACGCAAGAAACAGTGAAAACAACCCCCTCCATGCATTATATAATCTGGTCTTTTGGTTTCCATTCATTCACATTGTCTTAGCAAAAATCCAAGAAGAGTCTGTAAGAGTAAGAGAAAGAGGAAGGAGAGAGAGAGAGAGTGAGAGCTTGTTCATTGTTTATCCTCTGCACTTAGCTCAAAAAACAGGGGTGTTTGTTCCTCCTTGAAGGTCACGGCTTGCAAGTGTGAATCTGAAGGTGAGTCTCTTTCTTCTAGTTTTCGATCCACCTGTAATGCTTATTGATTTTTCGTTTTCCCCTTTTTCCACTGACTATTCCCGCTCGTTTTCATTGTTTTCTTTGTTTCGAATCTTTGAATGTCCAAAAGGGTCATTTACTACTACTGGAAATAATTACCTGAAGTCCCTAGGGACGTGTAATTTTGTCATTTCATGAGACCTAAATGTAAATATCTGCCTTCCTTTGGGACCTGTGTGTAATTTTCCCAATTACTTTAAACTATTGATATTTATTTTTTAATACTAAATTAATTTTTTTGACTTATGAACTTATATATAATCAAATTATGCATAACATATGCTATAATCATCTAACTTAATTACCTTTTTTATCCTCTTTAAAAAGAAGAAGAAGCTAATTATAACTTATATTAAGAAAGTGATGGGTGTTTATTATTCCTTTCATTAACGGGCCATACGTTGGGAATCATGTCACACGGTGGGCTCACTATTGCCATCACAATTTTTTTTTTTTTTTTTACATAAAAGTTTAGATGAAGGTAGACACCCAGATCCTATCGCACTGGCAAGACGCCTCCGTGCTCTCAAAAAGCGCTTTACAGAGGTACTTATAGACGCCCATCAATGAGACCCCGATATCGACCAAAGCATGATCGAATCTCCTTTTTTGAGTGAAAACCGACGCTTTACCTAATCAGGTATCAATCCTCATTGCTTATTGCCATGACAGTTACTAAATGCTACTAATCTCTCAAGTTACGCGTCCTATCCTATCCTTCAGAACTTGGGCGGAAGAACCAAGTCTCAAGCCCTGTTAGGAGATGTGTCTTTTATTTAGTGCCTAACGTTGGCTCATGTAAGAATAAGATTGCATCTATAAAGGAAAAAAAAAAAAAAAAAAACATATTTTCCCATTAAAAAAAATGATTTTTTTTTTTTTTGGCTAAGCACAAACATATTTTTATTTGAGTTGAGGTAATCTTATTCGAAGCATTGTTAGACACTAAATGTGGGCACCTCTCTCCATAAGCGGATCTAGGTTTTGGACTTGCCCCCTCGAATTTGTCACTTGATTAAATTTTTTTTAAAGATGTATTTAATGCCCCATGAATTTGTCTCTTCCAAATTTTTTTTGTTAAAGATGTATTTGATAACATTGATAATATGAAAATTAAGAACATGTTTTTTGGGATTGGAGGGTTATTATTAGGCCTATTCCTAGAGGTTGTAATAGAATAGCTTATGAGTTAGCTAAAGTGGGTATCTCTAAGTCTACAATTCTAGTGAATTGCCCTTCCTACTTAACGGTTTGGGTGGATCAAGTGTGTGTGTGGGAGCTAATCCCCTTGTATTGTAATTCCGGTTATGTATTTAAGGCTTTAGCCATCGTTCCTATAAAAAAAAAGGCAATTATGATGGAATTCTAAAAAATAAGGCCTAGAACGATGACATTATAATTATTTTTATTGTAATATACTTTTGTTATTAAAATATATGTATTTGAATTTATTAAGTACCTATCCTTTATTGTAATTTATGTATTTGCATTCTAATAGCACTTAGCTTTACTTTTCTAAATGACAAGTTTGTAAAATAACTGTCTCTCTTATTACATCATCAAGATTCACTTTGATTTCATGAATACTTTTTTGATATTATTTTTTTCTTGTTTATATTCTTTTATTTTTTTAATGCTTTTAAAACTTTCCTTAAAAAAAAAAAAAAAAAAAAAATCGGTATGCCCTTGAAGCCCCCATTGAATAATTTTTAGGATTTGCATTGGCCTCTCTCAATAAAAATTCAAACCTTAATTGATCATGTTCGAGGGACTATGACCCAACCTTATTGGTAAACTAATCATATCTAATCAGTGATATCACTGTCCATATATATTTTTTATACATGAGGGGGGGGGGGGATCGAGCCCGCGACATGGGGGACAGCCAGCTCCTAAGCTGGCCCTAGGTGCCAAGGGCACAATGAAGCGCAGGGCTGTCCATATTTTATTTTAACAGGGGTTTCTTGTGGGAGCTTAGTATTCATGAAGACAATGGGCCGAATAAACCTTCAATGGAGTTCTATAAGCCCAGATGGTTGGCCCATGTAAACTTTGCTGACTCTTATAATTTGATTCCCAGACCAGTAATTATTTTCATGCTTGGCGGAAAAAAATAAAAAATAAATGATGATACCATACCTGATGAACTTCTTTAGTACGTCTGGTCCATGCAACCAATAACCTATGTTCAAATAAAAACTTTGAAAAATAATTGTAAGCTGTTAAATATTTTATATCACAGCAGCATTTCACAATGTTTGACAGTGTGTTTATATTAAAATATTAAACTAAAATATTTTGTGCTGTCTGCCTCAAATATCCATGTTCTTTCCCGTGTTAAGCTTCCGAAATCGATTTGTGATAAGGTTGATTCTCTGTGTATGAATTTTTTCTGGGGTTCTTCAGGTGATTCAAAGAAAATTCATCTTGCCAGGAAGGAAATTTTTTTTTTTTTTTAACGGTGGAAAGGGGAGGTCTAGGGATTAGATCAGCATCAAGCTCTATTAGCTAAGCAAGTGTGGCGTGCAGCTGATTCTGTTAGTCCATCGTTGTTCACTCAATTGTTAACCTTTTTTAAGAATGCCATATAACATTTCTTGGATGTGGAAAGGAATCTTGGATTCAGCAGATTTGATTACTCAGAATCTAAGAATGGAGAGTTGGAGATGGTTCAAAAATTCTGTTAAACCACCGTTTGTGGTGGCCAATGCATCAAGATTTTGATTTGGTGTTGAGATATCAACTTGTTTGAGATATTATATTACATACCTCTTTTAATTGGAACCTTCAAGCTTTATCTTTATTATATTCTCCAAAGGTAGTAAATGAAATTGCAAGAATACCTCTTCCTTTTGCTGTTTTGAAGACTCTTTTCAACGGACACACAATTCAAAGGGGAATATAGTGTGAAAGATAGATTTAATAGTCCTCTTATTCTAAATATAAGACATAGCTTGTAGTGTAAATTACACTATAAAATATGTCATATATTGATGACCATAGGTAGTATGTGTTTGGAGAGATCCCTTTCGGATCAATTTTGAAAATTTTTGTTATTTCTCTTCCTTATAATTAGTATATTCTTTTCAAATGAAAGATAATTAATAAGGTCATCCCCTCATCTACTGTTCTGGTAAGACATCATCTTGATTCTTCTGGTTTATGGCCTTCTGGATGTGCAGTTGAGGAAACGTTGGAACAATTAGTTTTTCAATGCCCTTTGGTTAAGGCTGTTTGGTTTGGTTGTCTTTTAATTAGTTTCTCTTTCAGTACATATTAGCATTATTCATGAGATCATATCGCTTATTAATACAATCTGGATGAAGAGGAATCTTTCTATTCATAATGGAAGGTGCTCCATCCATATTATTAGGAAAATTAAGGGTGCTTTGAGTATTTCTAATGTTCTTTTCCTAAATTCAGGACCTTCTTTTGATGTGGCAAGGAAAACTTCCTTCTCAGGCCTTCTGAGTGCGTACTGGTTCGAAAGATCAAAAAGAAAGGAACCACATAATGTCATGGAATCATTTGTTTTGCTGAAAAAATAATATGCAGATCCTACTCTTTTTTATCTCTCTTACTGCAGGGCTTCTCAATCTTAAATTATAAATTCAGAGTATGCCGCTAATTATAAATCTCATAAACTGCAAATTCTTTGTCTTACTGTTTATACAGCTGCATCTTTCTATTGGATTGTCTAGCAGGGCATCTCCAAGTTTTTAGAGTTTTTGAAGTCTCCTTATTAACATCTTACAATAATTTTCCCACATATTCTTTTACTGGTGTGAATATTCATTCACTATTATTTTCATCAAAGATAAAATAGTATAAAAACAACTAATATTTTGTTAAATCATTATTAAATAACAATTATTTTAACAGGGACCATTTAGGGTATGTTTGGTTTGGGGGGAGGGGAGGGGAGGGAAGGGGGAGGAAAATGGAGAGAGAGAAAAGTTATTTGTAGTGGGGCCCACAAAAATTTTCTCCCCTTTTAATATTTTCCCTCCATTTTCCTCCCCCCCTCCCCTCCCCCAAACCAAAGGGACCATTAAAGCTCTGCCGTGGGAATGAAGAAAGCGGCTTCCTTTCTTTGGTCATCGTCCAGCAACCGCATTAACTAAAAATTCTTCTCCAAACTCCTAATTTCCTAAATTTAGGGATCAAAATTCAATCAAATCGGAAGTATGCTGAAGTCCAGCATGGATATTCAGGGAACAGTTATATGGAGGATTTCATAATTAATCCACGAGTGGTTGTAAAACGAAACCATACAAGAGCCCTGAAATAGTGACAAATTTGGTCGTTGGCGCGCTAAGTCGTTAAAATCCCCCTGTGGGTCCCCCTTCCCTTCCCTCCGTCTCAATTCCGCTTCCTTCTGTTCTGATTGCCCGAGCGATCCCTCATCATTCACCGAAGCATCACCCCTGGCAGAATTAATGGATGCTCCTTCCCAATATATCATCGTCCTTTTGGTTGGTTAATCTTCTTTTATATTTTTCCTGTTGCGTTTTTTTCTTGGTCACTCTTTGGTCTCCATTATTTGTCATTCGAATTTGGAATCAATTCGATCTGGCTTCCACCTGTTTGAGGGATTTTCACCTTTTTTGTCAGGCCGTAGGGGGCGAAATGTGGTTCATTACCTGCATTTCAGCTTCTTAGCAACCATGATTGTTGTTAGAAAATTCTCTTCTTCAAATTGCAGGCCTGTCGTTTTATTTTCAGGCTTAACGAGATAATCTCGAATTTCTTGTTGGTCTGCCGTAAGTCAAACCTTTTGAACTTCAAATTTGGGGGCAGTTTTTAATTTTTTTTAAAAGTATTATATGATTGTTATCCATGTTTGACCCCTCATAATTTATGCAGGCTTTGTACTAATATGCTTTTCAATCTTCATTCTTCTCATGACTATATCTCTGCCCTTATCTGCATACAAACGAATTGCGCTTGTTTGTAACTTTTTGAGATAGGTAGACACTTTAGTTTAGGACTGAAAGGAAGCTTTCTCCTAATCTTTAGGAGTAAGCGGGGACGAAAAAATTAAATTTTCTGGAAAGTAATAAAATTCCTCCTATTTGGTTTGCTAAAAATCTTAAATTCTTGAGAAGTTAGGCCTCATACTCAAATAAGCTATACCTCACTGTTATTTATCATATATTTCCAATCTCATCTTTAAAAATCGTGATAAAAAATTCAATTAAAAGGATATTTTTGACTATAACATTAGAAAAATACTATGACTATTTTAAAAATAGTTTAGACTTCTTGAGAATTTTTTAAAAAAGAATCAAGCAATTAACTATGAATTTTCCAGGACTGTTTCGACGCATCCTAGTCTGTTGTATTTTCCCCCAGTTACTTGTTTTAAAAGAAAAAGGTTGTTAAATGCTTCTTGTCAGGTCTTCTCCTTCTCATCCACATTTATGAATTCTAATTGTTCTGTGGTCCTTACTTGCAGCTCTAAAAGTCAAAAGAAGGAGCCAAGGTTGTTAAGGTTCTCACAATAGCCTGTTAATTTGTTTGAGGAATAGGGTTAGATGAAAGATCAAGGTCGGATTTATAGTTGCGGTAATTGATATTGATTTAATAAAGATAGATGCATGCCCTGCTTATTGTATTACATGCGTACATATGGCAAGTTGGGCGATTTGTTGGTCTGAAATATAAGAGCTAGCTGCTGAAGTTGCCTGATGTGATCCTACATTCAGTCAGAATCAGGCCTGTGGCTATGTTGAATATTGTGCAGGAGATCGCTGTCTATATTGATAAGTTTCACAACCTTGACCTTTTTCAGCAGGGGTATGTTTCCTCTTCTATTTTATTTATTTTCTATTTAACTTTATTAATTGACAACCTGATATACTATGCTTTCTATAGATGGTATCAAATTAAGATTACTATGAGATGGGAGGATAGTGAACATGTCTCTTTTG
Source organism: Acacia acuminata (assembly GCA_019022655.1). NCBI lineage: Eukaryota > Viridiplantae > Streptophyta > Magnoliopsida > Fabales > Fabaceae > Acacia > Acacia acuminata. The sequence goes on from JAFJYI010000015.1 coordinate 4,987,832, forward strand.
GAACTCCAGCAAGAGTTGTTCAATATCAAGGTAACATGATTAATGTTATAGTCTATTTTGCTCATCTTTTTTCTGCATCATCCTCTTGTTTGTTTTATACTCCTTTGGTCCTTAATAATAAGATATATTTAAGGAGTTGATCTTGGTCCTAAATATAAGATATAGTTTTCATATTTGTCAATCTTTTATTAATTTATTGCTATTGATGTTTTGTCAATAATAATCAAGGAGGAGAGGGAAGGAAAGAACTAAGGAAGATGACTAGGGTGTTTTAAAAAATGTAAGTTATATATTAACTTTCTCAATTAACTTCATTAATTTAATCAAATTAGGTCAATATGTTTTATATTTAGGATGAGAGTGAGTATTTGTACAAGAGTAAAGTTACAAAACAATCATCTTTTTTCTTTTCTTTGAAATTTCTATCTTATACTTTTATGTTTTGTGGATCTACATCTTTCTTAGTGTAAAAATTGTTGGATATTTGGATTGCCTATTTCTTACATTCTGAACTAACAGCTGAGGTAGCAAATTCCTATTCTGCAGCTCCTGATATGGGTTCTAGCAGTACATATGGTGCATGGAGGATTGATGACACAGACAACAGTTTCTCAACACAGCCCTTTCGGATAAAATATGCTAGGCAGGACATTCATTTATGCATGATGATAACGTTCAGATTTTTGCTTGATGGATTTGAGGTAGGGATCTCTCTTGTTTTCTACTCTTTCTTGGAGTATAAACAGGAAGAAAGCAACTGGAAAATAATGCTGAATCAAGATAACTAAATTTTGAAACATTAGATAGCACCTTACCATTATCTTTTCCATTCCTCTCTTTCAAATTCATCGTTCTTGTAACACTGAACTCTATTGTATCTTAATCACAGGGCTTACCTACAGCTGCTGTCATTATGAAATTTGAGCTTATCTATGCTCCCACAGTTCAGAATGGGTAAGTGCTAAAACCAGCATATTCACTGGTCACTTAGTGTAAAGGAAAACAAGCTTTTCCTTTTTGTTTGATATCTCTTTGTTGAAAATGTACACTGATTGGTTTCCACCATCTACAGTTCTGACTTGCAAGCTTTTCTGGATGCATCCTCTTGTGCTGTCCATGAATTTCGACTTCCCCCTAAATCCCTTTCAGGATTGCATTCATATTGTCCTGTCTATTTTGATGCTTTACATTATGTGCTCGTTGATGTATGTGTGCACGTCAGTATACTGAAAGCCACCTCTTACCATTCTGCATTGAAGGTACCCAGGTTTGTCTCATGCTCTAATTTTAGTGCAAATCAGTTTGAATTTGAATCCATCATCATTATTTCCATTCAATTCCCTTTTAGAGCAGATGACCCAAAATTAGAGCATATCCAGCTATTTGATTGCCTTTGTCTTCTTTTGCATGTTTGATTCACATGTGGCCTCTTGTTTCTCTTGAACCAATCCATCTATTTGGCAGCACTGAATCTTTGGTGATCAAAGTTATGGCATGTTGAATTGATTGTGTTATAAAATTGGATGTCTCTTTTTGGAAACCATTGTTCATTGAGGCAGCTTTGTTGAAAATAGCTATTGAAAGCTCTTTTTTTATTGCTTGATTTGATGTTTTTTTCCCTTGACCGCTTTATTGCACTTACTTGGTTTCTACTATAATACTTGTTGCTCCTGAGTATATTTTTGCGTCAATATAATGCAATCACCTTTCAAGAAACGGAAAGTTTATGTCTTCTCTAGTTCACCTCCGCACATGCATGTGCTTTTGCATTGCATGTGGATCAGGGAGTACCAGTGTGGATTGTTTTTCATCTTGATATAAATTTTGCTTATTGCTTTATTTCTTCAGGCATTCTTCATGCATTAACAGAATGGTTTGTGTCACTGAACAGGAATTGGGTGGTGTTGTAGATATGAAAGATGTCTTGCGCACCAAAGCATTACTAACTGCTTATGATATATTGCTTGAAGAACTGTTGAAGCTTAGCAAAGCAATTGCTCAAACAATTGATATTTCAGAGTTTGTGTCAAAAGGGAGCATTGTTAAGTTAACAAATTCTATTCTGCAAGCAAGTCAGGTTGCTAGCAATATTGAAGTTTCAGTACAAGGCAAGCCAAAAAATGGTCTTGAGGTCCTTATTTACATTTCTTGTTGCAGATTATTGCTTTTTCTTTTCTTTTTTCTCGCTTGTACATCATCTTTATGGTTTCATGTTTATTTATCATGTCTGCTCTTCTTATCATGTCTGCTCTTCTTGTACAGGGACTTAATGGTCCTCTGGATTTTCAGAATGCTGAAAAGCTTCGTTCCTTATCAAAGAGTGAATTTTTGGGCTGTTTTAATTCTCTTGGAGATCAAATGCTGTACTTGTGGAACAAATTTTTAAAGTTCCATAGGTTCACTCTTTATCTTGTACCATTACAATTTTGGCTAGACTTGTGGGACTTGACATCTGAATCTGATATGTGTTTTATCTTTTTAAGCTTCATCCTTAACTAATTTTGAGATAAAAGTGTAGATTTTTCCTTCTCAGCCTGTTTCTCTTTTTCCGTTTAATGAGCAAGCATACCCAACTTCATTTAGAAACCTCGTCTAGTTATTACTGGAACAATCTCTCTTTCTCGGGGATGCTAAATCCCCAGCAATATGCATCCTTTCTGTGGCTGGTTTCAAAAGATGTTTCCATAGGAATGCTTTTGATAACAGCATCCATCCCCATGTTGACATGCATCTGTTAGAGCATTTACAATGAAACTTGATATTGGCTTGCTCAATTGATTTTTTTTTTTTTACCTGTCCCTAGGGAAAACAAAACAAAAGTTATAGACTTTTTACGTGATGTTTGGGCTGAGGATCGTAAAGCTGAGTGGTCAATATGGATGTTACACTCTAAGGTAGAGATGCCTCATCATTACATAAAATGTGAGAGTCATGGGTCTTCCAGCAAACCTAAGCATAGAAGATTTTCCAGTTCACTAAAGGTATCTGATGAGGTAAGCACCTTTAGTTTTCTGATATCTTAACTCTTCATGGGAAGGAAGGGAGAGGGGGACTTGATGGAAAACAGGGTAAAATCCTTAGTTTTGTCCATATTTTGTACAGCCTCCTCAGACTGCAGCAACACGTGCTGAACTTCATCGAAGGAGCATCGCCCAAATGAGGGTAAGTTATCACCTGATATATATTGACTACTGATATCCTGACTTTCATTATATATCGGTTGTTGATTTGTGAATCCTTCCCCGCAGATTAACAATCGGTCAATTCAAGACATGCAAATATTTGGAAATCCCGCTCATATGCCTGTTGTTGTTGTTGAACGTGTGGTGAATGCACCACGGCGTACTATCAGTGATAATTCATACATGAAGCATGTAGAGCTTATGGAATCACATAGCTTACAAACACGGCTCAACTCTGCTATTGAAGACAAGCAGTCGGCATCAAAAGTTAATGCTTTCACACTGAAGATTGTTGTCTTCGTACATGGGTTTCAGGCAAGTTGTGCTGTCAATCGTGTAAAACATTATCCAGCTTTTTATGTATGACTTGAGATTTTTAGTCCTATCCACTTGTTTTAGAGAGCTCAGAGTAATTTAAGTCTATTTACTTTATTACAAATTCACGTTCATGGGCAGGATTTTCAAATATATATGAGCAAAGCTAGGTGAGTCAAGGGTCAGCCTCCTTGATTATATTTGAGATCAAACTTGGTGCAAGCTTATAAGTGAGCCTAATATTAAGGAATGAATAGTGAAAGTATATATTGACAATGTTATCTACATCATTCTAATCTTAATATTTTAATGCATGCCTTAAATCTAACAGATTGCAGAGAACCTGGAAGTTTTATAACATAAGCATAGTTGTTCATGACAATGACTGGCTCTTTCAGAAGAAGTGTGTAACTTTCAACTTTCAAGTGAAAATAACAGAACTATAAAATGAAAAATACTATTGTTTAGAATTTCCTGTCTAGTCAATATTGGCAAATAAAAATCACAGTATTAAAATGGAAAAAGCTTGTAACATTGTAGGGGCATCATCTGGATCTACAACTTGTCCGAAATCAATGGCTTCTGATAGATCCCAACATAAAATTTCTTATGTCTGAGGCTAATGAAGACAAAACTTCTGGAGACTTGAGAGAAATGGGCCAAAGGCTAGCTCAGGAAGTTATTTCTTTTCTTAAAAGGAGGATGGACAAAGCATCTAGATCTGCCCCCCTGGGGGATATTAGAATAAGTTTTGTGGGACATTCTATCGGGAATCTCATTATAAGAACAGCAGTAGCAGGTAGATCATAGATTTATATGTGATGCTGTGCTCAAGTTTGAATTTTTGTCGCTAATTTTATTCTTCATGTTTGCAGACAACATCATGGAACCATATCTAGGATACCTACATACGTATCTTTCTTTATCTGGTCCACACTTGGGGTATCTTTATAATTCAAGCTCCACATTTAATTCGGGATTGTGGCTTTTGAAGAGACTGACAGACATACGGTGCATTCATCAGCTCAGTTTCACAGATGATCCAGATATCCAAAAGACGTTCCTCTATAACCTGTCTAAGGTATGGAAGGTTTTTACATAAATTAAGGATCAGATGACAGGCATAAGAATTTATCATGCCTGACCTTGCATATCAAGTTTCTATGAAGAATACGTTATTCATTATTTTATCAAATGTCTCGTTTTAAATGTGTATAGTTAATAACTAGTTATTGGATCTCTTATTTGTTTTAAGGGGGCGTTCTTTAGGAATTTAATCCATAAAAGTTAATTATGTTTTGTAGGATTTCCTTTTTCCTTGTAAATGCTCTAATATTTTAAGGTAAAAAAAGAATAACTCCTTGACATCGGGACTTTGGCAAACAGCCCCCTGAATCTGAAATTCGGCGATCACCCATCCTTTATACTGTATTAATGTGTGAATTTTTTTGGTTGAAAAATAAGGATGAGATTTTTTTTGTGATAAAGAATTTAGGCAAGTTTTTTTGTTTTTTTTTTTTTTTTTTTTTTGCCCGAAAAATTTAGGCATGTTGAACTCAAGACTTATTGAGATATTAAAAAGGTTTGATTTCATAATTTAGCAATGCCAAATTTGAATATGGGACGGTCTTTAGTCATGGTGCCAATGTAGAGTGTTCTGTTCAGGATGAATTGATCTTATCCCTTGCAATCACTTCGTTTTAGTTTCTAATGCAGTTCCAAACCCCCCCCCCCCCTCTCCTTTTACAGCAGAGGACCCTGTACCATTTCAAGCACATTATATTGGTTTCTTCCCCTCAGGTATTTTCCTCTATCGGGATTATTCAAATTATTGTTGGGATTGTCTTATTCTGTTTGGTTAGCGTATATTACAATCATGGTGAGGAGAATGGGTTTAGAGTGAAATTGGAACTTATTTCATGGATTCCGTTACTTATCAATTCATGCAAAATATACTCATATATCGACATAAAATTGTAAGTTTTAGGAGTCGTGTATTCTTCGTCCTTCTAATTACAAATAGCATTGAAATGGGCTTCTCAACTCAAAGCTTCTCATTTCGTTTATTTAAAAATGAAAATAACATTTCAATATTAGAAGCCTTACTTCATGCGAGTTGATGAACTGACCTGTCTTCAAGAATTCGTAGCTTTGTGGAATGAAATATTTGAAGAAAGGCGTGTTACTGCATTGTAATTAAGTGAAAATTTATTTCCATTCTTTGTTCTAGTGGCATGCTTGCTTTCAGTTTGACTGGGAATTTCATTTTGTGGGGGTTCTTGTTCACTGGTGTGCGTTGTTCAGGATGGTTATGTGCCGTACCACTCTGCTAGGATTGAATTGTGTCAGGCAGCTTCATATGATACATCAAAGAAGGGAAGAGTGTTCTTGGAGATGTTGAACAATTTGTTGGACCAAATACGTGCCAATCCCTCGCAGCATCGAGTGTTCATGCGTTGTGATGTCAATTTTGATACGACTACCTTTGGCAAGAATTTTGATTCCTTCATTGGCAGGGCTGCTCATATTGAATTTCTCGAGTCTGACATTTATACCAAGTTCATCATGTGGTCTTTTCCACAGTTTTTCCGTTAACATTTTCTCCGCTTTGCCTTTTCTTAACTCTTCAGGGGTTATATCAAATTGATGTCCGAGGTTTAAAACAGGTGCCTTAGTTTACTGTGCACTTATAGCTATAGATCTAATCTGTATTCTTTCTTCAAGTTGGGCATTTATGTCAAATTGTGTACATGTTCTTTTAGGATGTGTTCCGAGGAACCTGGTTATGTCATCAACATATCATAATAGGTTACACGACTAGAGGTCGTAACAGTTACCTCCTTCTGTCGCTTCATTTTCTTTTCTTCTTTTTTCCTCCAAACGAACAGGACTACTCTTGTTTTTCCTCCGGTAATTGTTTTTTCCACTGTTTCCCCGGATTATGTGGCTTGAACTGTGTTATATAATCTGAATGTATCGTATAGGAGCGCTGAATTCCTAAGTCAATGTTGACCCGGATTTCCTGTTTTGCTTGTGCAATACGCGTGATATTCATGTGTGTTGGTTTAACAGCCACACCAATTTGTACCTTGTAATTAAGTGATAAAACTAGCTAACTGACGAGCCTTTTTCACTTTATTAGATTCAGCTCCTATTGGAGCTGCATTCACGACTATTGGGAGTTGACTCTACACCGTACATGGGTGTGTTGCAGAAAACGTCTCAGCCGCCAACTTCCATTGAATCCTGATAATGAAAATTGAGATATAGAATAGAATAATCTCGCCCAAAGGCTGAGTGACCAACTGTGTTCAAGGCCTAATAACACAAGTGTATCCTATTTGATGCGACAAAGCAGTTAGCTTTTCTGAACAAAGGAAACGATTAACAGAATCAAACTGAGGCATCAAAGAGCCAGCTATATCATTAACTTGGTGCCAGAGGCTGCATAACAAAAGACGATATCAATCCAAAAGGAAAAGGAATTTTTGTTCGAAACCAAATAAAAAATAAAAAAAAATCCCAATTTGCTTGGTACTGTTCCCTAGTATTCATCTCCTTCATCACTATCCTCTTCCTCAGCTGTTGGTATAATGTGGAGGCAAATCCTATTAAATTGGCTTAAGCTATTTTAATAGAAAGACCAACCTAATGCATATGTCTAATTAATTCAAAGTCTAATAGTCAGCTGACTTAACCCTAATACAACATTTTCCAGAATTCCAAGGTCCTCAGGAGCCTTCCCAAACTCCACGTCCTCCCCAGTATACTACAACATAAATGCAAGTTTACGCGTGGCATCAAACTCATGATCTTCGAAAAGACAACACCAAGTTGAAGATCACACACACAACCACTCTACAGCTGACCAGGATACATCCTAGGACAACAGCTAGGTTGGTAAATGGTAATTGATGCCACTCTAAAATCCAGTTTTCTCCAAAACTAGATCTGGGGATAGTACTTACATAAACATGGTATAAACAAATCCTATAACTGAAGAAACATGGTACTATGATAGTTACTTTTGCTGAAACTGCGGAATTCAGCGATCTTACACCACAATGTATAATTTATTAAACTTCAATTCTGCCAGTAACTAGTTTTTATATGGACAATACATATAATCCTGTGACTAATGCATCCACAAAGAGAGAACAGCAAATCATTATGAAAGTGAATAAATGAAAATAAAGAAAGTAATAGTGAAAAAGACCATTCTCATCGTTAGCAAGAATGAAAAGTAAGCAATTCCACCAAAAAAAGAAAGAGAAAAAAAAAGCCTAAATACGATCAACCAAAGTCTTCCATGATTCCCGATCCTCTTAATCTGTAAGAGAAATTATGCATTTGAAAATGGAGCTATCCATTAGGTAACAGTTGATCCTCAAAACACAATTGAGTCCCATGCTTCTCTTCAAAGTAGTTATTTTAGATAGTAATTCCATTATGGCCATAGATTTAGAGAGAATTATCAGCAAGGCAGCAGCATCATGGTCAAGATTGTCTGATCCAATCTTGTGAAGTTGTTTGCATGCATCAACCCATGTGATATTCTTTAATTATTGGTCAACTTGCACCAGAACAGACTTTGGAAGGCAGCATCTTGGGAGATGCAGTTTTCCAGTCCCCTTATCCCATATTCGACCTTATGCATTAAATTGATGCTAACATTGAAACTATGGATTGCTCCAGTACTTCTTAAGCATTAAGTTTTCTCCCAACATGCATCACTAACAGTCACAGAGAAGGGGAAATTCGCACAAGGATTGCTCTCTAATTACATCTCTCCTAGCAAGATACATCCCCAATGAAGGCTATATACACAAATCCCAACTTCTGATAGTCCCTAGGATTGTAAATCATATGTTGTGACAGAAGGGATAGAATTTTACTAAATTGCAACTTCAAGCATATAAACCCTTCAAAGAACTAATGTTCCCACAATAACGTTGACCAAATCCATGTAAATTCTTCCACAATCCAATGTGTTGTTTCACAAATTATGTAACAAAATTACAGGCAAAGTGTAACCAAAAAAAAGTTAGAGGCAAAGTAATAATAGCAAGAAAATACTAAAGCAGGGTATATCTTGGTTATTCTTTAACGTGTGCTTCGGCCAATAAATTTGGGGAATCTAAATTATCATGAGTGAAAATTTGGTCAACATCGTTGTTGCAACATCAATTCTTGGTCAGAATTCACATGTTCAAGCAGCAACATGATGATATAATTAGACCCCTTACCACACAAGATGAAACTAGTACAGTAACGACGTAGGGATAGAGTGCAAAATTCACATAACTTTTTTTTTTGGTCAACTATTAATGATCAAAAGTAAAGATTTGACTACACAACCTCCATTGGAAAAAAGGTCCCAATAAAGAAAGAACGCACCATTTTTCTACTCATGAGCCTTTAGAAAATGATCTGTGACCTGGGGAAACTTACCAAAGTTTAAAGCACTATAGCGATTGGTAATTTTACTCTAGACGGGGGGTTCAAAACCAGCTTCAAGGGGGGGCAGATGCTGAATCTTCCTAAGAGCTACCCCTACGGTACAGTACAGTAGCGTACGATGAGACCCAAAAACCTTAAAGAATATCATAAGAAAAGGGTAAATTTCCTAACTGATAAGATCCTATTGATATGCCACTATAATCATAAACCTGAATGTGGCGAAGGTACATGGATATGCACACACCTAGATTCATATACCTTTCTTGAAAATCCCTGATACACATATGTATAGGATCTTACCAGTTATTACAGTCACATTATAGGTGAATAAAGAAGACAAGATTTACCCTTCTGAACAAGCTCCGTCCGAGTCAGGCCCTCGTCAGAAAAGAACAAGATCATGCAAGTTCCACTTGAGTCAAATCATGCTGAGGATGCTCCACTTGTGCATAAAAGTGAAACAGTGATCCCGATCAAGTCCAATATGCTCCCTGACTCGTTATAGGACCACACTTACCACATGATTTTGTTTTTCTATTTCCGACCACCATCCACTATCCCCACAGAACGGAAAAATAACTCGCAAACACTACTCTGAAATGATACTGAAAGGTCGGAGGACTCGGTTAACTGGCAAACACTCCAAGTTTCTGAAAACCCGTACTGTATCCAAAAACCCAGAAAATAATACTCTTGGACAGTGCAGCCCAACAAAACAAGACGAACGAAAGGAGCATAAACGCAAAATAAGGGAGAAGCACCAAAAATTGGAAACAAAATATAAAGGGAACAAAGAACAGTGAGTTGATAGGACAAATTACTCTGTAGGTAAAATAAATGAAGAAAAACATATACAAATAACATTCTCATCGTCATGATCATTAGCTATGGAAAATGGGTAAAGCATTAATGATACAAAAAAGTGGAAGTCAATGAATCATCAAAATCCTCCATATAATGTCCTGTTCTTTGCATTTCAGAGTAGGATGAAAAAAACACAGATCGATGACGAGTCTTAAGCTCTCCTCTGTCTTCCTTTAAGGTCTCTGGTTGCCGCAAACAAAAAGGGGGAAAGGAGTAGAACACAAAACAAGACCGAAGGATTAAACGTAAAGGGGAAAAAAGGTGTTTTTGGCCGCCTATGATGGAAAGAGAAGACAAAAGAGACGAATAAGTATATTTGAAGATAAATATATATAAAATATAAATTGCCTGGCTCCATCTTGTCTGCCTTTTAGGACCCAATGAGAAGCGAGAAGAGAACACAAGCAGCCACATTGTAAAGCTCTCATCTAAGAATGGATATAGAGAGGAACAGTGAGGCCGGTGCCTCTTTGGGACTGGGAGGAAGAACATAATGGCGTTGATTGCATGAAACGGAAGAGAGAATCACGTCGTCTTCGTCGAGGGCCATTGAAAACAGGAACGGTAGTCAAAAGGCGAGCCTCTGTTTCTCTCAGAACTCGGAGAGAAGGAATAGAGAGAGAGTGTGTGTGTATGTAAAGAGAAATGCAAGGAATGGTTGGGAAAAGAGGAAAAGGGGCGTTTAGGAATGGAGGGAGGGAGGGAGGGAGGAGTGTGTTGCGTGGGAAAGGCGTTTTTTCAACTTTGTGAGTGTTGTTGCTGTTTGTGGAAACGCTCAGCGTTTGGTGTGTCCTGTCTTGAAACAGTTTTGGATTACCATATAGTAGACAATAATGATGTTGTTGTTAAACCCTATCCCAAGTTCTTTTTAGCCCCATTAGACATCCACACAATTCAGATGTATAATGAGTCAGTAATAATTAAGGGTGTAATCCTTCTGCAGGAATAAAACATTTTCTCAGATGTTAAAGAATTAAACTTAATTATAAATTTTTAAAATTTAAAAACATTGAATAAAATTTAAAAACATTAAAAGTATAAGAGGACAATTTTGGCAGGTGAGCAGAAGCATTTGAGATTAAAGGACTCTGAGAGCATGTTGCAGCGAGCAGATCCATTGCTACTTTTGGTGGTAGAGGGTACCACTGTCACACACATTATCAGAGCCTTTTCCGGTCCTCTCTGTCAATATCAACCCATCCATACATCAGACATGCTCATCTTTATCATCACTCCACACATACTACATTTACACGATACAGTTTAGCCGTGCAGGGTATGTTTGTTTTAGAAAGGGGAAAAAAAGAGTTTTTTAAGCACTTTTTTTCTAAGGTTATATACAAAACTTCTCTTATATATTTATTTTAAAAATTATAATAATATTTTTTAAAAATTAAAACAAACAAATCTTTTTTTTTGTCATTTTTGCAAAAAAAAATTCTTAAAAGAGATTTTTTCCCCAAACGAGCACTACTCCCAAGCCCCTAAAAAAAAGTTACAAGTCATATACAATAGCATGGTTGATATAATAAATGACTTACAGTCTTAAGTTATCGTGAATGTAAGTCAAAATAAAATTTATCTCATATTTTTCTTGTACATCATAAATCATGGTATAAAAAAAATTGATTCTATTGTTAACCCAAACAAACAATATTTTTATCAACAAGTTTATGATATTCATTTTTTATTAGGATTTTTAGTATTTAACTTTTTTTTTTTTTTAAAAAAAAAAGGTATTTAGCTCTCTTCTTTAAAACCTATAGTGATTTTTTCAATTTAAAAGAGCCCTATGTTGATTTAAAAAGATATAAATTTGACCAACATATACGTTATTATTTGAATCATAAATTGTCATTCTTCCTGAACAATGCAATCCTATAAATTACATTAGCAGACTTCTTGGCATGGTAAGAAAAAGTGTCAAACAAGAAAAAGTGTTGGGTTTGAAGTTTTTTAACTTACCAAAACTAGATGTCAGACAGGACAAAGCGTTGGGTTTGAAGTTTTTTAACATACCAAAACTAGATAATATTTTTCCAATATTTTTTAAAATGGGTGGTTACTGTTTATACATGGAAACGTGGTGGCTTAAAAAAACACATGATCATATATTGATTTTGACTAATAATTTTATATTTAAAGAAAAACTTGATTTTAAATTGTAAATTCCATGAAACCGGAAGAAGTAAAACACAGTGTTATTTGTCAAGGGCTTGTATATCTGTTATAAGCTTGCTAGAGATCAATCAGTAATAATTATAAAAAAGATTATAAAAGATTTATAAAAAAGTTTCAGAAAACTTAATTATTTTAAAGTTAAACGGATCAGAAAACTTAATTATTGCCAAATATATAAATAGTATAGCACTGACAATTTATTTTTGCCCTCCATGTAGAACACTAGGTTAATTGCTTTGAATATAAAAATATAAATAATGAATACAGGGGCAAGATAGCAAATAGAGGCGAGAAGGGAGGGCCCCAGCAAAAATTAATCAAAGAGAAAAATTAAAAGTAAATGAAATGAGATTAAGATTTAATTGAAAGTAGGGCCTACTGCCACACACAGACAACGAGAGGGTGCTTCTCTCTGTTGTTTTTTTCGTGTGCTTTGCCTTCAACGCCACGCAACTGTTTTCCCTGCTCCTGCCTTCATTTTTCTTACTCGTATTTCCATTTTCGTAACTTAAGAAAAAGTTGATCCGACCCCATTGTAAGTGCAGTTTATTCATATGTTTTTACTGTTTTTTTATTATTACTAAAAAATAATTTGTCGGAAGAGGGAATAGAAATGAAGAGGCGTCTTTTATGAGTTATGAGATCCAAAACTAACACAATGCTCTTAGCTTCTTAATATAATAAGAAGATATAAGAAAGTTGGTTAAATCAGTTAATGTGACATGTATTTTATAAAACATTTTAGTTATCTTCCTTAATTTTCTTTTTTCCTTATTGTTGTTGATTGAATATTAAAGAAAAAAAAAAAAACTGACAAATATTAAAGCTATGTTTTATATTTTAAGACAATATCAATTTTTTAGGTATGTCTTATAAACTGAAAAAGTAATTTTGTTAAAAGAAAAAAAGGGAAGAGGAATGATAGGTGCGAGTGTGGCTACAAACGATAACTGAGAAAACGGCATTCAATGTGAGGCCTCTCGTCAGTTTGTGAGTATATGTGAGGTGCTCAAGGTCCCCAGCAAATAAGGGTTCGTTATAGTAACCGAACTATATATATATATATATATATATATATATATATGTATGCTGTAACATGATCATCAGAGCACGTCTTTTGGTAAGTGGTGTAGAGTAATATCATAAATGAATGATAGATGCATCTATCCCAACGGAATCCATAAAATATATTTATAGAAGGAAACAAAGGAGAAGGTGGGAGGTCAATTCCATGCCCTGGCAAAAAAACCAGGTTGTCTTGTGCCTTCTTATAGCAACTCCAAACACACTTTTAAAACAGCATTTATTCTTCGCCTTTATCATGTCTCTGAATAAGCCTTCCACATACTGCTCTGCTTTCCCAAATCTCCAGCAAAATCTCTCTCTCCTCCTCTCCTATTTCTTTCCAATGTGCATGCCCCCCAATGAAATAATAGTACCGGTCTTTATATATATATAAATTTTAGAAAAGGGGTTGGGTTCACCTACGATTTAAGGGTAGGGCGAAATATATCTTCCTCTTAGGTGATACCGATGTTTGGGCAAGGCGAGCCGTCTATTACCTTCAGGCGTTAATTTAAACACTTAGGACCTAGGATGTCTCCCCCAGCACCTTAACCAACTCCAAGATCGAACCCTCTCCGTTTGATGAGAATGTTCAACTCTTTTACCAGTTGGGCCCAAAAACGAGGGGTATACTACTATCTTTTGTGGCTTGGTAAGTTGGCAGCTTCCTCAAAACATTGGGCCCATGAATGAAAACATGGATTAGGCCTCAAACTTTAGAAAATCCTGGGCCTGTAATATGAGTGTTCTTCTATTTTTGATGAATGCCCTACTAGATTAAGATCTTGGTTTAATCAAGAGTGTATGGGATTCATTTCCCCCCTATATAATTTCTTTGGTTGTATTTCGGGTTCACTACCCTCTTCTCTTAATCCAAAAAAAAAAAAAAAAAAACAAAGCGAGCTGTCGTGGAGTATTTGATTGCTGGATTTTCATCACCACTTGGTCTGTGCAGTCCCCAGGAAGTGGAAGAATGGGCACTTTTTGAAGGTTTACAACTTCCCTGGAACATGGCTTCAGGAAGGTCATTCAAAAAATATGGTGGATATACTAAATGATGTGGGAAGCGGCAACAGAGTCTGGTTGTATTTCATATTACAGGCTTAATGGAACTTGGATGGAATTTAAAGATTACTCATATATCTTGAGACCAAAGCCAACCAGGTGGGTAACAAGCTTGCGAAGGAACATTTTTCTAATTCTTGTTTCTTTGATTTGTGTCCTACTCATCTTAGGACTTTAGTGCTTCAGGCTATGCCTTCATTTATACCAACAAAAAAAAGAACTAGCACGGATCTGTGCAATATTTGTATTATAGAAATTCTCTACCCTACAATAATCCTAATACAAATGAAATACACATTAACATAACGGCAAGCAATTAATTATATAAGAAATCAAACCGAGAAGGTGAAGTAACCAAGGCTCTTTGGTCCAGGCGACATATAAAATAATACCTCCAATTTTAAATATAAGATAAAGTTTAGTGGTGGTATCGGAAAATTTTTTAGCTCGAACAAAAAAATAAACATATGAACTGAACTTTTACTTATTTTCCGGTCCCTAATTATAGGAACACTTTCATAGTGTAATTCTTATATAATTAAAGTACCAAATAACAAATATATTTAGTCTTTTTTCTAAGACACTTACTTGTTTTCAAAGAGCATTAAATATTTTTTTGATACCCATAATTAAAAAGGGTAGTGAGTGAGAATAATAATTAATATGATATTAGAATTTAGTGTAATTAGTAGGGATAATATTGAAGATTACTTAAATTTTAGGACAAATTTAATGACTTTAACTATTTTTATTGACTTGTGAGAATTGTTAGTTGGTGCCTTATAATAAGGATCAGAGAGAGTATTTACTAAATAGTATCAAATAACATTGAAAATACAAATAAATAATAACCGACAATTATAAATCAAAATAAGATATAAGATGATACTAACCTTTTCGGGTAAGGTATCTCAAACAATAATTTTAATTTCCTCTCATAGTCCAATGAGTAATGAACCAAATATTATCCTTATAGAGAAGATAAAAAATTAGTTGGAGCTAAATTATTAGCTAAATAAAATATCATATAATACTTACATACATACATACATACATACATATATATATATATATATATACTCCCTCTGGTCCTTAATATCAACTAACTTTTCTCACAAACCAATAAAAACAGTTAAAGTCAATAAAATTGTCCTATAATTTAAGTAACTTGCACTATTACCCCTACTAATTATACTAAATTCTGATATTATATTAATTATTACTCTCACATACTACCCTCATTAATTATGGGTAAACATGAAAACAAATAATTAATGTTCATTGGGAACAAGCAAATGCCTTATAAAAGGACCAAATAAACTTGCTAGTTGGTGCCTTATAATAAGGACCAGAGGGAATACTAACAAATTTTAAAAGGTCAATTCGAATCAACTTGGGGCTAAGGCCCCACTGCCAAAGGGTAATTCCGCCACTGACTACAAAATTTTCCTATAATTAAGATATTTAAACCAAAAGTTCCTCCAGAAATAAAGACCAAGAATCAATAAAAAAAGAAATGACATGTTTAAGTAAGCTTGTAGCAATTAGCGGAGAAAGTTGATGTGCCTAAAAGGGCCCCAACAACGATATGCCCAAAAAGTAACACCCCCAATTTCTAACAGTTATAATAACCTAAAATTTTACCGAAATTCAAAATAAACAACCTGGGAGTACGCCGCACTTGTACCGGGACAAGTGCAAGGCTACTTTATTACATTAACAAAAAAAAATCAACTTAAATAGATGTGTTTTATTCAAAAAGAAAGAAAATAAAAATAAAATAAAACTAAAAGCTAGATTCATTGAAGATTCTTCCTCACTTCCCACCGCTAGCCCCAACTCTTGCACTGTTTCATCGAAATTCCGCTCCCCCGAAGGATCATCGTGACCCATGAATACAAAAATCAGCAATTCTTGGTAATTCTAATAAACAAAGATAATATAGAAGAACAATAATAATAACAATAAATAAAATATTTATATGATGATAAAGGAAAATACCATATAAATATTTATAATCTAAAATATCAATATCAATATTCATCATATCTATATATTCTCATCGAATCAAATATTATTCATTATCTTTTTATTTAATTTTATTTAGACCCGGGAAACCCTGCCAGTCTAGTCTATTTAGTTTAGTGGGAAGAGAACCATGGTAGGCCCGGAAACCTGGCCTACCCCGTGACCCGGAAACCCCGCCACCACAATCAATCAAATTGGCCATCAAATATTTCTTCCTAGTGTGCACACCTCTTCCCAAAGTTGCTACTAGTGTCCCGGAAACCTGCCAGACACCACTTTGGAAAGAACGGATACTATCTTTTCACATCGGTGGCATAAAGCCCAAAGGTTGTGTTCATCACTTGGGAGGTACCGTCCCAAGCTATCTTCCCACCATTAATTCATTACAATCACACAAAATCAAGAAATTCAAACTTGTCACAATTATCAATCTCTTCATTGAATATATCGTTACTCAAGGGCATCATGATTTTCCAAATTATTCAAGAGTATATTAATTCAAATATCCCATATAAGAGCCGACACGTATTATAACTCAAATACCTATCTCGTGTAAAGTCTAATTATTTTAAAATACACACATAATAAAATCCAAAATTATTTCTATTATTCAATTATCTTTTATATAATTTTCTATTATTTAATTAAATATGATATTCTGATATAAAATCTATTCATATCTTATTTTATTATATAGCGAATTTACATAAAGAAGGAAAAAGATGTCAAATAATATAGCATCTAACATAATATAATACAATATATTAATTGTATTGTCCATAATATATATATATATATATATATATATTGTAATTGATGAAAGCAACACGCACAGAGCAACATGCATGCATCTTGAATAGGTTAAATTACTTTGCAAAAGGAATTAATACGCAAACCGAGAAAAAGAAATCTATGTATATTCATCCACTTAAATCAAAAATCCAGAGCAATGCAACACAACACAAGGCATCTTATAATCAATATTAAACCACTTTGCAGAAGGCTACTCGCGCGAATCGATAAGAAGAAAAATCTATTTGTATACGTATTCAATACTAATTCCTATTGTTTTAGGCATTAGAATTACCTATCAAAATTTACATGAAACTAACCTAAGACTCATGGGAATTAGGATTACCTATCAGGATTCATATAACATTAACCTAAGATTCATGGGGATTAGGATTACCTATCAGGATTCATATAACATTAACCTAAGAATCATGGGGATTAGGATTACCTATCATGATTCATATAACATTAATCTAAGATTCATGGGGATTAGAATTACCTATCAAAATTTACCTAAAACTGACCTAAGCATGGGAATTAGAATTACCTATTTGAATTTACATAAACCTAACTCATGGGGATTAGAATTACCTATTTGAATTTACATAAACCTAACTCATGGGGATTAGAATTACTCATGAGGATTAGAATTACACATGGGGATTAGAATTACCTGATCTCCGTGTTGCTAACCTCCTAGGAGAACAATTGACGAGAGTATGGAATGAGGGTGTAGTAGCGGAGAAAAGTTTAGCGGCAAATAAAATATCGAGTGTTTCCTTAGGTTTAAGCGGCTAGACCTAACTTTTATAATTAAAACTAGGGTTTTAGCTATTGGGTTGGGCTATTTACTTATTCCCGATAAAATGAATTAAAATAAATTATAGAGTTTTATTATTAGATATATTTTGAGTCCGATGATGAATTCAAAAATTTAAAATATAATTTGATCTAACTAACTCCTAGATTCTTGGATCTAACCTTGACTAATCTAATAATACTATTTACAAAATAATATGACTACTACGTAAACAATACAACATTATTAATTTATTATTATTATTTTCTATTATTAATCATTATTATTTTATTAGTATTATTTTAATCTATTATTATCATTATTATTTCTATTATTGCTCGGGTATTACAATCTACTCCTCCTAAAAATAAGTTTCGTCCCCGAAACTTAATTAATTAATTTTATTATTATTATTATTTCTAAAAATCCGGGTATTACACAGCCCTAGGGCTCGATTGGGATTGAATTGTAAAGGGAAATTACCAAAAAACCAACCTACTCTCGAAGGAAAAAGGAACGTGCAATTTCAAATTTCCCCATCTCAAAATCATCCCATCGCCTCCTCGCTCGACTCTCATCTCGTGCTCGTTGCTCACTTGCTGTCTTCTCTGTACACCGTCAACCTTCTGAAGCTCGTGTGTGTTGCCGTCGCCATCGTCTTGTGTGTCGTCGTCACCCTCGTGGTTCGCCTATAAGTAACATTTTGGGGATTAGGGTTTTTCGTCTCTTTTTTTCTTAAGCAAAGTATAATGCTGGGGGAAGCTCTTAAATTCAGCGGTAATTAGGTAATTTCACTCGTCTTGACAATTTGGATAGTTTCAATCGGGTATTTCAGTCGTTGTTGCATTTAATGGGCGATTAGAAACCCCCCGCATAAATGCTCGTCATATTATTGTCGAATTTAGCCTTGAAGTGAAATTGCTCTGTGGTTGAGAGCTATTGCTCTTGGATGAGTGAAATATAATAATGTCGGAATTTCGAACATTCACTGACTGGTTTGTTCTTCAAGCTGCTACTTGTCTAGCCATCTTACGAAATAAAGATGTGATGGTAGACTTGCATAGTGTTTGGACACTGCACTAGTCTACTTCTTAATGAGAAATACTTTCTGGATAGTTTGGTGATGTTGACACATGATAACGAGTTGGTCTGGCACTGTTAAGGCCTTGCGTCATGATAATTTCAGAGCAGTTAGTGGTGATATGTAGATAGTCCATAAGTATGATTTAAAATTAGGTGTGTGTGGGTATCAAACTCATTTGGAACCATGGTGTTTTTAAGTTACTTTAGTGTGTGGTTGCTTAGAATTTAAACTTTAAAGCTCCTTTATTCTGACCCTATTTTCTCGTCAATTTGGAAATAGCAAATTTGATTGATTATGAAAGATTGCACCGAGATTTTAGTCTAATTATTGAACTTGGTTATTCAATCATCGGTGGTCTTTTTAATTAATAAATTGGTTGTATGTCTACTAATGTATCAGATCAGAAATTCGTGCATATCTTAAAAGGATGTGTATAGTACTCTTTTCCCCCCCAATAAGTGAATGTATAATTCAGGTTGGAGCCAGTATGTTATTGAACTTCAAATTACCATGGGTAATAAGTAACCAAGAGAAGGACTTATGAGTTTCTTCAACTGCTGGGCAAATCAAAAGTATAATGCTGGTTTATTTTTTATGAACTTTGTTTAATTTTTGGTCTTTTGTTTTGCTGAGGTTTTCATTGATCTTTGATGCATTTGATTTTGGGGGCTCATTTGCTCTTTTGGATCAGATTCTTTGATCTAAATGTAATGCAAACTTGCTGAAATATATGCCTCTCGAATTTGCTAGAATTTTGTCACTGCTGGACTTTAATTCTTAATCAAGTTGCTACACATATGCTGATGCATATTTATGAATCCTAATTAATGATCTATAAGAGAACTTCGTTACCCTAGCTTGCTTTGTTTGCTTTGCATCTGATACCTTGCTTGCCTTAGATTGAACTAGTTTATGAATATAGATGCTGAAGGCTTTATCTGATTTTACTAGAACTCATCTATCTATTTTATTTCAGGCACTCATGTAGGGTTCATGTTATATCCTAGCTACAAATGTGGGATGGCTCAGAACAAGGAGCGGATGGGTATACAATGCCACACTACACCGACGAAGAATTTCGTGAATTGAAGGTGGGCTTCTTATGGTGGCTCGTCACCCATCCTCGCAACAACCATCGACAAAAAGTGTTGTCTTTAATGGAGGACTACCACAAGAAATTGAAGAGACATTAGGGGGCATAGTTGTTAGGACACATGTATTTATGACTCCTTTGTATTCATGAGGATGACATTAAACCTTCTTGTTATTTTGTAAATTGTCTACTGATGCTAACTTGATAATCTTTATTCAATGACAACAGAAATTTTTTGATTATGTTTTGATGTGGTCATGGACTGAGAACAAGAAATTTTAGCTTCTGTTTTGGTGTGGTCATGGATTGAGAACTGCAAAATAATGGACAGGATTAACAACTTCAATAGGGGTCACTTACAACAATAACAGGGGTCACTTAAAAAAAATCAGGGGTCACTAACAACAATATCAGGGGTCACTTACAACAATAACAGTACCTACTTACAACAATAACATGGGTCACTTACAACAATATCAGGGGGTCACTTACAACAATATCAGGGGTCGCTTACAACAATAACAGGGGTCACTTAGAACAATATCAGGGGTCACTTACAACAATAACAGGGGTCACTTACACCAATAACAGGGGTCACTTACAAAAAAAGCAGGGGTCACTTACAACAATATCAGGGGTCACTTACAACAAAATCAAGGGTCACTTACAACAAAATCAGGGTCGCTTACAACAATAACAATACCTAATTACAACAATAACGGGGTCACTTAGAACAATATCGTGGGTCACTGACAACAATAACAGGGGTCACTTACACCAATAACAGGGGTCACTTACAACAAAATCAGGGGTCACTTACAACAATATCACGGGTCACTTACAATAAATTCAGGGGTCACTTACAACAAAATCAGGGGTCACTAACAACAATAACATGGGTCACTTACAATAATAACATGGGCAATTACAACAATATCAGTACTGAATTACAAGAATAACAGTACTTAATTACAACAATATCAGTACCTAATTACAACAATAACAGTACCTAATTACAACAATATTAGTACCTAGTTACAACAATAACAACACTTAATTACAACAATAACAGTACCTAATTACAACAATATCAGTACCTAATTACAACAATAACAGCACCTAATAACAACACCAACAGCACTAAATTACAACAATAATAGCACCTAATAACAACACAAACAACACCAAATTACAACAATAACAGCACCTAATAACAACAATATCAGAACCTAATAACAACAAAATCTAGACCAATATATTTTTCAACGTCAATTACATTTGGAACAAAATATGAATATGTGTACATAAATGACACTTGGATACAATTGTGACAACAATATACAACCTTCATTTACAACACCAAATGCATCTACAAATTCATAATGTCAACATCACACACCGTCTCCAAAAATAATATGGTGTGGATTTCTATCTAAAGCCATATACAACAAAAGAGTGTGAGATGCAATGCCCAAAAAGAAACATCCAAGGCACCATCGATGATCAACTTGGATTTGGATACTTGCAAGTCTTGATGAAGTGTCCTGGCTCATGGCATCTACCACAATGATAAACCTTCTTGGAATTGAGATTCCCGTCTTTTTCTTTTGCATCTACCTGATGGTGTTGTAGTAATTGGGGGCTCCAAGAAAGTCTCTGTTAGCATTTGGTGTCATATTAACAACTTTAACAGTCACATTAACAACAATCTCATTTCAGCGTTTTCACATTTAGTCATTCCCCCTAACAAACAGACCTCCCTCTGTTTCCATGCAAAAAAAAAAAAAAAGCAACCTACAACGTTTTAACATTCAGCTCGTATTAACAACTATATCAATCTATTAACAACTATATCAGTCATATTTACAACTAAAACAGTATGTATTGACAACTATCCCATTTCAGCGTTTTTCAACCAAATGTAGCTTCATCCCATGCACCCATTCCCACTTAAAAACATATCTTTCCCTTTGATTTCATGCCAAAAAACATGGCAACATTTTTGTAACCCAACCCAAAAATGATTAAAGAACAACTAGAATGGTGATAATGATATCTTGAGCAAAATCTTAGTATTTCTTACCTATTTCCTATCTGATTATAACATAAATTTGGCCAAGGTCCAACCTTTCAACCACCTAACCTTCAACTGGAAAAAAGGTTCAGCAACAGCAAATTTAAACCAGCTGAGTTCAGCCTATAACGAAGTGGATGATTGGTAATATAGACGTTCTCTCCCTCGCTGAGTTGAGCAATGTATAGGTTCAGAAAAACCCAATTGTTCTCTCCCTCGCGTTTGCCTTGTGCGATGGTTTCTTCTCTTCCTCGTGTAGGCGCCAAAACTGATGAAATATGTTCACTTTTTATTAATTCGGAGAGTTGTTCCTGTTCCTTTTTGCTTTTTAATCAGGGGTGTTAGTGTCTTTTCTTTTATTAATTCAATCCCAATCGGGCCCTAGGGCCTGTTTTGGGCATATCATATTGTTGGGGCCCTTTTTGGGCTTATTTTGGTTAAAAGGCCTCTACAGTGATTTTCCCAAAAAACATGGAGCGTAAATGGAGAAAAAGGTAGATGGAGATAAAAAAAGATGGGTCAAGTTGCAGATTTGCCAACTAACTATTACCCGAGGAGCGTACGGCACAAATAACAATTGAGAGGACCAATATTGCCAAATCAACAATTAAAAAGTTAAAAAAAAAACACACACACACACACAATTTGGAGCAGATTCGCCAACGAACTATTACCCCGTTGTCTTGGTGTCTCCGTCTTCCATTGACATCGTCACGGTGTCGCGGCGTCGGCGTCTCCAAAGCTTCCATTGTTGCCGGTGTTCCACTCACCCTCTTGAACTTATCCAGTAGTCCACAGCATTTGACCGCGCACCTTGCACCCTGGTTCCATCCCTCTAATGCCACAAGCAGCAACCACCGCTGCCACAATGCCTGCTCCCATGGGTCCCATCTCTATTGGTGTTTGCCTTATCCAATAAGAAGGCTTAACCGCTCTTTTTTCCAGCGTTTCCGCCACCGTCCTACGCCAGTGCCTCATATTTTAACTTAATTGTGATTTTTTTTTTACTAGTTATTTGGTGTTTCTTTTCACTTTTTAATTGTTGATTGGCAATTTTGTTCCCCTCAATTGTTATTTGTGCCCAACGCTCCTCGGATAATAGTTGGTTGGTAAATCTGCACCTTAACCCTAAAAAAATTGTACTATATATATACGCCTATGCCCTATGGTAAGGGCCACCATAACCCCATTACCATGTCCATGTCCGCCAGCGGAAGAATGACTCCATATGGTAGTCTTTTTATATTTATTTTGCTTTAAGCAAACATCTAGGAAGTCGTAAGAGGGAGACCATACAATTCTATCTCAGAAAGATGGTAACAACTACCTCGCCAAAATTTCTATTTATTTTTGAAATATTTATTCAAATATATTTTAATTTATTTTTAGTGTTACCTTGATGGGTGAGCATGAGTAAGGCGGGCAGGGTGAGACCCATGCCCAATATCTGTCCGAAAGATTATTGGGTAGAAAAATGCAGCTTGGTGCCAGACCCTTCTCAATAGAAGCTGTAACATTTTCGGGCTAGGCAGGACAAGCTTCTCTATCCAAATAGTGATAATTGTCACACCCAATGTGAAAAAAAAAAAAGTTTCAATCATACCTCATAAATAATGTTGTAAACTTTAAATTTAAGCCATAACTTTAGAATATTCCAAAATAAATCTACTACTTGAGTCTTGAAATTAAAAAGACTACCATATGTCTTAACAAATAGTCAAATACACCTACGTCAAGAATTACATAACATCCATGGTCCATTAAATACCGGGCATCATTAGTAATAATAATGGTCAAATATTCAATGGATATATTAAAGTATTAGTAAATATATAATATAATATAATGTAAGTGTATTAACTATTATATAAAAAATATTTATATCAAATATAATAATATATATACTTACCGAGGAGGGAGACATACCCTGCCCGATGCCTGGTCCTACCCGCAAAAATGCCCAACCTGATTGTGTCCAATTTTTTCGGGGCTTCTCTTTTTGGGCTGAGCAATGTGATTTTTTGTAGCCTCGAGCGGGTGCACCGGGCTGTTAGGCTTCATACACACCCCTACTTGATATATTTATTTTGAATCAAATATTGTGATCTCCAACCAAATGTGGTTGGTGGTTGGTCCAAGAGATCAGTTGCGGTAATGCACTTGAAATTCACATTGTATGGAGCTATCATTGTTGGAATGATCGTCCTTGCCACTGCAGAACCCAAATCCGGATTAGTCAAAACCAAAGGTTTTAATGAACTGGGTGGGATATTAAAAAAAAATATATTGTGATCTCCATTATTTTATATCATGGATTTATATTTTATTTGATGAAATTTATTTTTGATACATTTATTCTTAAAATATATTTTATATTTAGAATAATTGTGCAAAAGGAGGTTGCTGATAGTGGGATAGTGGCCATATATATCGGGAGGTATGAGATTTATTTGAGATTCAATATTCATATTTTTCAATTAGAATTAATATCTAATATAAGATTTTTGTTTGATAGTTAGAAAATATGAGAAGTTATGACAATCTATATATATAAAGTAACGAGGAAAGAAAAATTCTAAATAAAGGGGTTAGGATTATATAGATAATAAATAATATATATTAATTTAAACATTTTGAATCTAAGACGTGGAAGGGCTTATGTGTCGCGAAGAGAATTATTGGCACCTCTACTTTTATATATATAGTAAGAGATGTTTCATTGTTAAAAAAAAAAAAAAAAAAAAAAAAAAAAAAAAAAGAGAGATGTATCTTTCCAAGGAGGCTTTATCCGGCTGGAAACTGGCCATGCTCATCCCATGTATGAGAGACTTTGCAAGTGTGAAGGAAGTAAACGGGGGAAAAATTTAGACCCATTTTAAATTCCCTTTTAGTGCGGGTGCTCCACTCATTTTCTTCTCAAATAAGTGAGCCAACAATTATGACGGAGACAATGAAGTCTCAGAGAAATTGGTAAGTTTGGCGTATTCAATTTTGGAGTGATTAAAATCGGCATTATTTCACAAAGATGTCACCTTGCTCATATATATATATATATATATATATATATTGATTGCCCGTTGGCACTTTTAAAGTTTTATATCATTTTAACACATAATGGTATGTATTGTGTCCATATTGCTGGTCGGATTGGCAATATTATTCTTCTTAAGCCAAAGTTTCTAATTGTATGATTAACGGGCCACTTTTCAGGCGTAATGGAGTTGAATTCAGACACAACCACATTTTTGCTGCTGTAGCAGCAGGTTGTTCCTGAATCAAAACATCAATAACTTTCTTCTTCTTCTTTTGCATTTTTTTTTTTTTGGGAATGCTGCAACTGTTTGATTCAGTGAATATATATATTCCTCCCTTGTGGGCTACACACTGACATCTGACTTCTCATGAACAAAGATGATATATGGTATAGAATATGCACTGACGATCATCCTATGCTGGTGTCCTTGCGACTCAATTCTTGGCCCTTTTGCTTGTACTTATGGCGGACATACATGTTCTGGAATTTAGCTTATTTGACACTGAGTTAGTCAAAGCTGGCTTTCATCCTCTTGTCTTCACACTGAAAAGCTATCATTATCGAAGCTTCTTACTTTTTCTTTATCATGGCCTTTCCCCAAAGAAATAATTTCCCTTTTCTTCGTGAATCCCATTCTTCTAAAGATGACCCTAACTTTCGAGCAAAAAAAAAAAAAAGATGACCCTACCATCCACTCATAAAGATATATAATAGTTTTGGAGTTGCACCCGCACGTGTGAACGTGAACATGCATATACTTTTGCGTCAAAGTAAACAATAATGTGTTCTGTGTCCATGTCCCTGTGCTTGTTGCTTTTACAATTTTCCTTTTTTAGAGTTCTGACCATCACAAAACCTTAACCACACAGTTATCTGATTCACACAAGACGTTTGGTTTCCCTTAATGATATAGAGTATAGATCACCCATAGTGTAATTGCATGTATTTTTCCATTCATGATGATTGGAGACTGGAAATATCTGTTGGTGGTTGCATATACTACTCTGGAATACTCTGATACACCACTTAAATTTTCTGTAATAAACTAATCATGAATTGAGGTTGTAAGTGGAGATTCATGTCTCACTATCTACGGTAAGGCATGGAAGATGCCCCTCTCTAGCTAACACGCGCCATTCACTTCTCATAAACACAATCAAAGTCCCCACCAAAATAAATGAAGACCGAGAAAAACAATTAAAGACTTGATTGACATTGATTTTTTCTCTCTTTTCCCAAGCTTAAATGGGAACATGATTCTTTTCAATCGATTTTATCTTTTATCTTTTCTGACTGATAGCTTCCTCAGGGGCCCTCCGCTTACAAATGTGCCTTTATTTTATACATTACATTCAAAAGGGAATCGCAATATCTTTCAGTCCTCGCCAAATTATGCCCCCTTCCATTGTATGTCTAATCAAGCATTGGGAAAAAAAATTCCTAAAATCAAGTTGGCCGATGATATCAGGTGTGGGTCTATGAAATATGGATTCCGTGGGATATATATTACTATATATGAAGTACCATAGCATTAATACGCAGAAATTTTACAAGATTAAATATACATCAGAAAGGGAAGCAGGAACAACGACAAAGAGTCAGTCACAGAATCTAGAGGCTACTTTTGCATATAGGAAAAATATAATAGCAAGTTGCACTCAGTGAGTCCCTCATTAACATAGTGGGGGAGTCTAAGATTTCTGATCTAACACTATCAGTCTAATTACTCCCTCTTTACCCTTCTAAGCCCAACACTTGATCATAGATTTATTATGGTAACAATCTTTCACATTTATTTGGTACTGGTCTTGTCTGGCAACTTGCCAGAATCGTATTTGCATGGGTCTGCTTCAATGAGTCGCTGAACCACATCTTTCATGGTCGGTCTATTAGCAGGAGATTTGTAGGTGCACTTAATGGCAATTCGGATCACTTGTATAATCTCCTCCATGAATAAACCTGATAATCTCTTGTCCATTATTTCATTGATCCCTTCTCTGCTGTCTACTTTGTTTGAAACCCAATATACAATATTCCTGTTCTCTCCAAACTCTGCCTCCACAGGCTTCTTCCCAGTTATCAGTTCCATAAGAATTACGCCAAAACTGTAGACATCACACTTGGTTGTTGCTCTTGATGAATATGCATATTCTGTGGCATCCACAAAAACACGTGGAGTCAATCATGCATACTGAAAATTACATTACTAAACTCACAAATATGGAAAGCATTATTGATATTATAGGTCTTTTAACAGATATTTTTTCTTCAAATCTGAACGATAATGACTGAAGGTCAGAGAATTATTTATTACCTGGAGCTAAGTAACCATAGGTTCCTGCAATCACAGTTGTGGTGGAATCTCTGCCTCCTCTTGCTTGTAAAACCTTGGCAATTCCGAAATCTGCAACCTTGGGCTGGTAATGAGCATCCAGAAGGATGTTTGTAGACTTGATGTCTCTGTGAATAATTGGAGGAAGCAGATCATGGTGGAGATATGCTACGCCTTGTGCTACCCCTAGTGCGATCTGATGACGTGTAGGCCAAGTCAAGTTGATCCAGCTTTTGTGCAGGGCATCCCAGAGATTACCATTTGACATGTACTCATAAACCAACAAGCTGAAGTCCAAGCTAGCGAAGTAGCTGTACAGTTTAACTATGTTCTTGTGTCTTATATTTCCTAAGGTTGCCACCTCATTTTTCAACTCCTTGTCCAACCCCATGCGATCCTCTTGAGCTGAATCATTTGATGTTCGACTCCATAGCTTCTTGACTGCAACAAGTTCACCACTCTTCAACTCAATCTTGTACACTATCCCTGATCCACCGTATCCCACTATATTCTTGTCCACCATGGCCTCAGTGATCTCCTGCCGATCATAATTTAACTTGTGGAAGCTCTTCAAGTCATAGGAGAAGAATGAAGAAGATAGTGACTCATCATCTTGTCCCTTGGTTGACTTATCTTTGGTTGGCATACGCCTTATAAAAGCCAATACAGCTCCAAATACAATGATGACCAAAGCTACTGCAATTGCACCTACCCATATGACACTTAGCCTTTTTCTGCTGCCACTTTGTGAACACACAGGGAAATTCTGGTATGATGAGTTAGAATAAACCGGCAACACACAGAGACCAGGATTCCCTGAAAAGTTTTCTAATAGCCCTCCTTTCATCAATGAGGAAGGAATTGGACCAGAAAGCAAATTGTTTGAGAAATTGATATAATTGGGTAAGAGTGAAGATAGACTATCATAGATGGTCCCACTCAAGAGGTTGTTGGAGAGATCAAGAACGTTGAGGGACTGTAACAAGGAAAGTGAGCTGGGAATGGAAGAACTTAGCTTGTTTCCTTGCAGCATCAGCGAATTAAGCCTCTTCAGGTTTCCAATTCCTGAAGGTATTGAACCAGACAAAAGGTTGTAACTGAGATCAATCTTGACCAGATTGCTAGCACGAGAGATGGTAGGAGGAATTGAACCAGAAATTCGATTCTTCTGTAGGAAAAGCTCTGACAAGTTTCTTGAATTTCCAATGGACTCAGAAATGGAACCAGAAAAATTGTTGTATCCCAAATCAATAATTGAAACATGTGGCAAGCCAAAGATATCCTCAGGAACCGGGCCCTGCAAGTGGTTACTACTCACTCTGAACCTCAAAAGAGTCAAGCATTTTGCATAAACTTCAGGTAGCTCTCCAGAAAACTGATTATCCAGAACAAGAAAATAGAGAAGTTTACCTCCCCTGCAAACCTCTGTCGGCAAAGGACCAGATAATTGGTTTTCAGACATGTCTAAAACTACCAATTCTGAGAACTGACCCAGATTTCTTGGGACATGACCACTCAGGAAATTGTCATAAATAGACAATATTCTCAAGGATGTTGAGTTGGCTATCACAGCTGGGATTTCACCTGTGAGGCTATTGTTGTAAAGCTGTATGACTTCAAGCTTGGGAAGGCGACATATAGATTCTGGGATTTTCCCGGTCAACTTGTTGACCGACAAATCAAAGTCTTTGAGCTCCATGAGATTTCCTAGCTCCTCGGGTATAGCACCAACAAGACTGTTATAGTAAAGCTCAAGATATTGCAAATTTTTCAGCATTCCAAGCTCTGGAGGAATCTGACCAGTGAGGAAGTTTCCACTCAACTCAAGATCAACAAGAGACGTGAGGTTTCCTAAGGAAGCTGGAATTTGGCCTTGTAACATGCATGTTGTGAGAACCATAGACTTGAGATTAATGAGATTGTGAACATCCTTTGGAAGCGTCCAGAAGTCGAAGCCTTCATTTTCGTTGAAGTTAAGGACCTCGAGTCTGGAGAGATTGAACACAGACAAGGGAAACCGACCCGTGAAAACGTTATACGACAAATCAAGAACCTTGAGAGATGTCTGAAGAGGTGAGAAATCAGAAAGCTTCCCAGAAAGAAGCATGTAGCTCATGTTAAGCTCTTCCAAGTGGGAACAGTTGAGTATGGAGTCAGGAAACAAGTTTTTCTTCAGGTGGTTATTGCTGAGACGAAGAACACGTAACTCCGGCAAGTAATAAGAGCATATATTTTCAGGCAAGTCCCCGGAGAGTGACCAACCGGAGATGTCAAGACTGACGACGTCTCCTCGGTCGTTGCAGGCAACCCCAGTGAAGGTGCAAACAGGTTTTCCTCCGGCGACATCCCAACTGGACGGGAACTTACCGGAGAAGGACTCCTTCATGAAAACAAAAAATTGAGACTGATTGGTCTTAACACTGATGACCAGTGGAATACAAGACATGGAGACAATAAGAACAAGAAAGAAAATGGTTTTACGATCCATTTTAAGTTTAGAGTACTAAAGTGGGTATAGTAGTATTCGAGGTTACTAATGTTATGAAGAAGGAGACAAGTGAGAGGTGTATATAAGATGAAATTGGAAGTGAGTGAGGAGGTGGAGGTGGAGGGGTGAAACAGTGAAAGAGATGGACAGATGGTCCTTAGTGACGAAAAAGCAGGTTCTTGATGTGTATATACAAAAGAGCAGGAACATATATATCGCAAAGATGCTTATACATATACGATTATACTGCGTCCACTAGCTCATGAATAATAATGCATCTATCCACTTTATACTTTCTATATACGAGTTGCAGAATATATAACTGCATCTGATCCGGGACACCACCGCATTATTCACTGACCACGACCTCTTCCTAGCTCATCCATCTGTTTTTTCACCAGTTTTTTTCCTTCAACTATGCATGCATGTCGTCTGTATATTTTTCTGCTGTTGGATTCCTTTCGGTCAAAACCTATAATACTAGTTATGCGATTTGGACGATGGGTATAGAACAGAACCAGTACCTTTTCGGTGATCTTTAGTTGACCTGAATGAGTTTTATAAATATTTGATTTGTTTCGTTGCTTCAGCAAAGGTTCCTAATCAGTGTTTGTAGTACATATTTTTTTTATTGCGTGTGGGTACTAATTAACACTTGACGACGTCTCATTCAGCTATTTATCTCAACTTGGTTTGATCAAACCTGAAAAGGCTAGCGATCACGTCCAAACTATAACCAATCAATGATTTATAGAGGGAAAATATTTATCAGGTGAGTCAAGAAAAAAGTCTATCCTTCGTTATTTCCCAAACACCCTTCAGTGATTTCTAAACTAATAATATCACCTCCGGTCTTAAATATATAGTAACACTTACACTATAAACTTTATCCTAAGATCAAAGGGAGTAATGAGTAACTTTCCTTTTGCTTATGAAGACCGCTAGATTACTCCTTTGGAGCCCTTTATAAGGCATTTTTGTCCATTTTTACCCTGTTTGATAAAAAGCTTAAAACTTTATTAACTCTATCATAAAATTTAATAATTTTTCAAATTTATTCATATATATGCATTATAAGCGGTATAAAACAATTACTCATATGTTTTATTTATAGCACTTCCAAAAATTTTCACACAAACCAAATAAAACCTTAAATTTAATTAATTTTGGCATGAAAATTAAATCAACAACTTTTCAACTCTAATCTTATTTAGAGGTGAGCATGGGTTGGGCTAGACCCCGAAGGATCATTGGGCAATAAAATGCAGCCCGATGCCTAGCCTTGATAGAAATCTTAACATTTTTAGGATGGGCAATAATGGGTTGGGCATGACAAGCTTCCTTACCCAAATGATGATACCCTGCCACACTCCTATTGGAAAAAAAACAGTTTCAATCAAACAATGTTGTAAACTTCAAATGTTATCTATAATTATACACTTTAGAATATTCTAAAATACGTTTACAACTTGAGTCTTGAAATTAAAAAGACTACCATATTTCTTAACAAATAGACAAATACACATACGTGAAGAATTAAATAACCTCCATAGTCCATCAAATACAAGACATCATTAGTAATATCATGGACTAATGGTCTAATAGATTAAGGGTCAATACTCAATAGATATATTAAGTATTAGTAAATATATAATATAATATAAGTATATTATATAAAAAATATTTTTATCAAATATAATAATATATATACTTACCGGGCACGGCCACATGGGCAAGGTGGCATACCCTGCCCGATACCCGGTCCAGCAGCAAAAGTGCCCAGCCTGATTATGCCCAAATTTTTGCTAGGCTTCTTTTTTCTGGGCTGGGCTGAGCGATTTTTTGCCAGGCTCGAGCAGGCACACCGGGCTCCTGGGCTTCATACACACCCCACTCTTATTTAATATACATAATATTAAATGAAAACAAAAGTCAATATAATAATAAGTAAAAGGTTAAGTTATACCCGTACATTCATTTCAAAACTTTAATGGGGTGACATGTAAATAGGATTAAAAAAATTTCTCCCTCTATCATGTATATTTTTTTGGGTCAAATCTACCATGTATATATATAGGACCAAAGTAATATATATTATACTCCCTCCGGTCCTAATTATAGGAGCAAATTTTAGAGTTGGTTTTGGTCCTAATTATAAGAATAAATTTTAACTTTTGTCAATTTTTTCCTACAATACCCCTATTTATGAACTTTATATATACTAAAACATTAATTTCATTGTCTTTTATTCGCAGATGTTATAAACTATGCTAGCAATTATCGAGGGAGCACAATTACAATAAAAGTTCCGTCAGAGAGCGTGAGGTAGTATTATTTGCTTGATCGGAGCGTGGTTTAGGAAAATAAACTTGTATTTGTATTACTTAGTTCTATCTTTGAGAGATGTATTTGTATTAAATAAACTTGGGTAAGGGTATTTTAGGAAAATACACATAATTAACTAATTTAACTTCCTTCCTTAATCCCTCTAAATTCATGTAAATAGCTCCTATATTTAGGACCGGAGGGAGTACTTCATAAACACAACAATAAATGAAAGGTAAAAATATACATTTATAAAATATATATATATAAAAAAAATAAGGTGCCTTATAAATAATGCTAAAAAAATTTCCTCCCCCGCTACCATATAAATAAGACCAGACAAATATTCTGCAGTGCTTTTTTTTTTTCAAAAAAAAAAAAAATTTTTTTTTTTGAAATGCTTTTAGAAAAATGAAATTTTAGCCGTGACAATTAATTTTCCAAAGAATAAGTTGCAATACTTTTATCTCTCTGCCTCCACAACCTTGACACGTTGCATCCAAATTTAAGTGTCCATATTTTAAAAATTCAAAATGGAACAGCTAGTTGAATTTAGGGTAAAGGAGCAATTTTACACATGTACTTTTCTCCTAGGAGCGCCCAGCAAAGACTTTTTTTCGGACAAAAAATACATATGTGGTTTTATCAACGTTAACTTGGATATGAAATCACACACTTTTGCCCTTATGGCCCCACCACCACCGCCGGCAACCACCACCACCTCCAGCCACATGGTGGTGGAGTCACGTCATGATATATACATTTCATCATGAAAAATTTCTTGAATAATCATATTATATTATTAATTGGATTGTTGTAAAAATAAATAAAGGGAGTCCGAAAATATATCATGCTTGAACAAAACAAACATATAGTTTAGTACCTACAAATAAAGCTAGGTTTGTAGGAGAAAAGGACATAACAGAACATATACTCATAAAGTATAGTGGTTTCTTGTGACTTTAGTTACAATGATGTCCTGCTCGCCACTATTCCCTCCTACTTGTTCCTCCCATTATTTATTAAAGAGAGAGAGAGAGAAAACTCAAATGGGACATTTTTTTTATTGGGTGGACTTTAACTGTAGATTCCACTTGCTTTTGCCTTTTTCCAAAATACAAATTCAATTGGATGTCAGCGATGAAACTGGCTTAGCTAAGATTCAATCTGGGTCACAGATAAATCGGAATTGTGAAGAAATGAGAATATATGTATAAAAGCAGAAAGGTAACATGGAACCACCATAGACTCACATGAATATTTTTTTTTGGCTCAGAGACTCACATGAATATAGAGATAGGCCAATCCTTCCTCAATGATCAATACGAATCTCTAATACCGTGCGCCTACATGTGTGGACCTCGTCAAAGCAAAATTCCTTTTCCCCTTGTTCATGGGTAATTGCATGGCTGCTATATATATGTTGATGTCTCTGTAAGCAGATGGTGAAAGCAAGTGCATAATCCTTATTAGAATATAATACTACTACTGAATATATAATATGATAATATCAGCAGGCAAAGCCCTGATTTTATCTTCTTAAGCGTGTCAGGAAAAAGGGTTTTGTTTTTATGTCATATCTGAACAAGTGAAAGTGGAGATGAACGATGTGCCATTTGACAAATGAAGAAGTCCTCTTTTCTGCTAACCCTTTTTACGGTTCCCACTCCAGAAGTTTAGGGTCTCAGAAAAAGGTGCAAAGTTAATTATAGAGAGGAAAGATTAAAGGATTCTTTTTTTGGTTAACCAAAAGATTAAAAAAGTTCAGAGATGATTGTGTTAATTCACGTGAAATCCTTACCAAAAACGCAAAGATCCATGAGGTACTGATTGCTGTATTTAACTCTGCTTTCTGTGCATGTAGTAAGCTTTATGGAGAACGAGAACATGTACATCAATTATGATAAGGATATATGAAATGAAGGATATGTGGAAACTCAATAAACGAAAGGGGGAATCTACTTGTGATATGAGTGCTCAATGATGGAAGCGCAAAGCAAAGATGCGCACTCACTCTACTTTCCAAAAGTTATAGACCCAAAGTGTCCTTATTTATTTTATCTGTACAATATTCTGATATGGTAATATACCATTTTGCTTCTGTGCCCCCACAAATTCCTTAGCACTTGTCAAATAATTAGTAGAAGACCAAAATTCCTTTGCTTTTTCTCAACAACTCCTGTCACATGCTCATTGTGGCTTCTGCTTCACATCCATTTAATAAGTTTAGATGACACATTGCCCATCTCTGTCGGCTGAACATAATTTCTTTTCTTTTTTTTTTTTTTGATAAAAGGGATGGCTGAAAGCCTACATATAAAATAAAAGGAAATTACACATAAGGGAAAATTAATCCCAGACGCTCTTGGTCAAGCCAAGATCTCAAATATAAAAGGACAAATATCAAAAATAGCAGTTTTTGAGATGCCCATTTTTACTAAAGCATCAGCAATTTTGTTATAATCTCGTGACACAAATTGCAATAGCACATGCCACGGCTTCCCTAACATCACTCGGATTTTAAAAATCGGCAGACTTCCAGCAACAAAATTATCATTCTGTACCAGCTTCAATTTTTTTTTTTTTTTTATAAAGAAATTTTAGGAAAGCAACAAAATTATCATCCTGTACCAGCTTCAATTGAACTTGAAACAGAGATCTGATCTGTGTGGGCTTCAAAAAATAAAAACAAAATAGTTTGTGGGAATTGGACAGGCCCAACTGATGTATGATTCCTTTACTGCCCAATTAGCCCAGCAACCCAATGAAAACTCCAGGGTGGTACTTGGTGATCATGATGGACCTAAGACCATGCCCAAATGATGTATGATTCCTTTACTGCCCAATTAGCCCAGCAGCCCAATGGAAACTCTAGGGTGGTATTTGGTGGTCATGATGGACCTACGACCATGCCCAAATGATGAATGATTCCTTTACTGCCCAATTAGCCCAGCAGCCCAATGGAAACTCCAGGGTGATACTTGGTGGTCATGATGGACCTAAGACCATGAACAAATGCCAGGGTGCTTCTGTTACTTGCCATTCTTTAATTTTCTGGTTCAACCCTCCATATTCTAGACTGTCACTTTCAATGATTTCTTTTACTCACTTTAGAGAAAAAATTTGCAGTCAACTTTGCTCCGACAACGGTTTCAGTCTTATTTCTCTGCCTCGTTGACTGGAATAGAATTACAATAGTACAATACCACTGCCCCTTGGAACGATCCAAGGGACACAACCAGTTCAAAGTTAAGACAAATTGAGTCTTGCGTTTTATACTTCTGAGGCCTCGCACATCTAAATAGTAAAAGAGACATCCATAATTTGTAAGTGGAATACTATTGGAGATCTCTTGAAGAATTAACTTCGTCCTTGCCCAGTCACAAGCCATTTATTATTGTGTCAGGATTGGATACGGTGAAAGCTGAGTTCGTTCTATACCAATTAAACACGATATATGCTACCATAACTGAAAGCTGATTTTGTAACGTAACAAGTCTCTTTAACACTCAATCCTGAAGAGAAGAATCAAGCAAGGGGATCCCAACCTAATTCCTTATACTGAAAACTGCTTCTTCTTATTGCAAGTTACACATGCGTGCTACATATATAATCTCTGGCTAAATAATTCACTAGAGTTCCCTCCTAGTCCTCTCTGTATAATTTACATTTGTACTGCAAACGAGTAGATGGGTGGTTTCTCTGATGATGATCCAAAACTCAAGTCTCTTATCAAGTGCTTGGCTTGAGCTTAGGCGTGTGAGGGTCCTGCATTTTCTTTTCAGAACCATCTTTGCTAATGACGATTCCAACCAATTTACAAGGCTCAACATCCTCAAGCATTTGAACCACGCTCCTCATGGTAGGCCTTAAAGCAGGAAGCCTTGCCGTGCACAGAATCGCTATTCTCAACATCTTCACAGCCTCCTCTTTATACATATCTTGTATTCTAGAAGCCACCACACTCATTATGCTCTCTTCCCTCTGCATCTTGCTCCAAACCCAGCTCACTATGTCTTTGTTTTCCCCATACTCTGCTTCTATTGGCCTTTTCCCTGTTATCAGCTCCATCAATACCACTCCGAAGCTGTACACATCACTTTTCTCGTTCACTTTATATGTATACCCATATTCTGCAACAAACAGGAGACGTCACGTTAAGAAATAGAAACATAATGAAAAGCTCATATATGAAAATGATGATGGATTTAAAACTCACCGGGAGCAATATACCCATGTGTTCCTGCAATGACTTGTGTAGGATCGTGGCTAACATTGGGCTGAACAATCTTGGCAAGTCCAAAATCAGCAATCCTAGGCTTCATGAACTCATCCAACAAAATGTTACTAGATTTGACGTCTCTGTGAATCACTGGCTTCTCACACCCATGATGTAAGTACTCTAATCCCTTGGCAGCTCCAAGTGCGATTTCATATCTCTTTTTCCAGTCTAGTTCTATCTTCCCACTTGCATGAAGTCGATCCCATAAGCTTCCATTTGGAAGATACTCATAAACAAGCAAGCTAGAATCCTCGCTTGTGATGCTGCAGTAAAGCTTCACGACGTTCACATGTCTTATAGAGCTCAGTGTCCGTACCTCTGCATCAAATTCCCTTGACTTGGACTTGTCGTTGTGCTTTCCGATCATCGGAGTACTACTCCAGCTCTTCTTCCGACCAGCAGGATCCATATTCCATATGTGCTTAACGGCGAGTACTTTACCGTTTGAGAGTGGGACTTTGTACACGTTTCCTGATCCTCCTGTCCCTATGAGATTCTCTTGCTTAATGGAATCTAGAATCTCGTCCTCAGTGAAACTCAGCACGTGGAAGGATTTTAGGTCCCATGATTCTTCCTTCAAAGACCGTTCTCGATATTTTTCCTTCTTATCTAGCTTCATGTAAAGAGCCAAACAAACAAGAAGCAAAATCAAAGCGATTGAGAAGCAAATGATGAGTGTACGGACGCTTTTAGGGATGCCTGTATGAGCAGCGCAAGGCCTAAAAGAGTTGATCGCGTCAAGAGTGCACAGACCTGGGTTTCCATCAAGACTACCATTGAAAGCTTGAATTGAGAGAGATTGTGGGATTGGACCTGTTAATTGGTTGTTCGATAGATCAAAGAGGCTCAACCGGAGGAGTGTGAAACTCGCCGGAATCTCACCAGAGAGTTTGTTTTGGGACAAATTCAATGCATTAAGAGCTGGTAAATTACCCAAAGATGAAGGGATATTTCCAGATAGTGAATTCACTGCCAGTTCGATATCACTAAGGGAAGTACATAACCCCAAAGAGTCAGGTATAGACCCAGATAACCTGTTCCTCTGTAAATAAAGGCTGCTCAAACTTTTCAATTCCCCAATACCCATTGGAATTTCCCCGGAAATATGATTCTCACTTAGATCGATTGTCACCAAGGATGTTGCTTCTGAAATTTCTCTCGGTATCTCACCGGAGAAGCGGTTCCTTTTAGCATGTAAAGTGGCTAAGGCCTTTGCGTTCTTGATATCTGACGTAATTGAACCTTCCAACTGATTCAATTCGACATCGATTATCTCCGCGTTCGGCAATCCCCATATTCCAGAAGGAATCGTCCCCGAAAGCAAGTTATCGTTGACTCTGAACCGACTCAATGTTGTGCAGTTCGCATAAGTAGCTGGTATTTCCCCAGAGAGCTTGTTTTGAAGTAAAAGCAGTTTATGCATCTTTCCTTTGCTGCACATATAAGGCGGAATAGGACCCGTCAACATGTTCTCCGACACGTCAATGAAATCAAACTCTGCCCAAGAGCCAAGTTTCTGAGGAATGGGCCCTGACAATTGATTAGTGTACAAAGAGAGATTCACGAGCTTTTTAAATTCATTGAACTCAGGTGGAATTTCCCCTGTTAACTTATTTTCAAACAGCTGTAGGGAAACTAGATTAGTCAAGAACTTCAACTCGGAAAGATGGCCTTCAAGCTGATTAGTTGATCCGTCCAATTTCGCAAGGCTTGTGAGATTTCGGAACCCGACTGGAAATTTCCCAGTTATTGAGTTGTTGTAGAACTCCAACTGCCATAACTTCCGAAGATTCCCAATCTCTGCAGGAATCTCACCGGATATAAAATTATCCGAAAACTCCAAATTTACAAGCTGAGTGAGATTACCTATTCCTGCTGGTATTTCCCCTCCGAGGCTACAATTCGTTAGATAGAGCCATTGGAGGCTTTTAAGATTGACCAACTCAGTTGGGAAAGGTGTGATGTGAAATGGGTTGTCTCCAACACTTAACTGCACGAGACGCGTCATGTTTAGCAGAGACTTCCATGGGAAAGTTCCAGAAAATCCACTCTGGTTCAAAAACAAATATTGTAATTGGCTGAGAGGAGATATATCAGGAAACGGCCCCGAGAAATCGTTGTTTCCCAAGTCTAAGTATACTAAGTTGACACAGTTTCTCAAATCCTCTGCAACTCTGCCATGCAAGGAGTTGAATCCGAATGCAAGCTTATGCAGAGACGGGAGCTCGCAAATGGAGTCAAGAGGCAGAACCCCAGAAAGATTCTGAGAAGAAAGATCGATCTCCGTCACTGAACCGTTGGAGTTGCAGGAAATCCCATAGAAATTGCAGACGGAGTTGGTGGAATTCCAGGAGTTAAAAACAGGGGAGTTTGACTCATGTTGGAGTGAAGATTTCAAGTTAAGAAGGAGTTGACGGTCGTCGGATTGAACACCGGAGAGAAAGAAAATGAGAGAAAGGAGAGAGAGGAACATGTTGGAGGATGGAGGACGCAAGGAAGGAGACATCAGAAACAGTGTGAGCTGGAGAAACTTGAGGGAAAAGAAGAAGTGGCGCCTCGGCGAACAAACAGTGATTTGTTATCCCCACGAAATTTGTATTTTCGTTACAACGGTAGGTCCCTTTCTTTTTCTCTCTCCACTTGTTTGTCTTTCTTTTTTTTCTTCCTCACATGAAAGCGTTGAGGTAGAGTTAATGCTACTTTTCCTAAAGCACTCTCACTCGAAGGATTATGTGAGCTTGGGTATTGGACTCTTGGCTAAACAGGCATCACTCGGTTGGTGTGTTGTTCCAATGAGTTAGGTTCCTTGTTTAGGAAAAACACCCACAAAAGAGAGAGAGGCGTGTGAGCTACCTCGTTCGTGGTATTTTATTATTTGACTCGGAGTTGCAGACCGCAATTACCTCAAGTTTGAACCCTGAGTTAGAAACGTCATTGACTCGTGTTTTAGCTAGAGTAAAAATTTGATTGAATCGGAATCAATCTCGGAGAAATTTTGGTTCTCATGCATTTTGACAACCCTTTTTCTATTGCTGGTAGAAAAACAGAGATCTCAAACAAGCACGAAGATGGAAAGAAATAATTTTGCTGTAATGATTGGAATTGATGAGGTGGCAAGAGAGGCGGTGGAAAACACGGAAGAGAAGAGCCGCCGAGGTTGACTGGGGAGGCATGAAAGGGATAATAAGACACCACGTGGAAAATCAGAACAGTGAGACATTTATGCTTTAATTTGCTTGCGCCTGATTAACTGAATCTTGCTTCACCTTAATGCGCATCGCTGTCCCTCACAAACTCGTTTTAATAGAACTAGTATGACAAGATCCCGAAGGCCCACTCTCTGAAATATTGGCATTAGCGTTGTGATCCTCCACCGGATTCATTATATTTATGGTAACGTGTGTAAGCAAGACAACCAGAGATATCCAATAATTGTACCTTTCATTTGACAATTTTCATATTCCCAGTTGGCACCAACAAACCTTGATTCATACCAATATTCACACATTTTCTCTGAAACTTTTTTTTTAAAAAAATATATATATATTTTAATGTATGTAAAATATAAAATAAAAATAATATTTTAACTAATAATTTTTTTATTCAGAAACCCCCCAATTTGAAAAATATAAATATAATATATAGATTGTTCATATCTCATCTAGATGGTCTTGATGAGACAAGTAAATGGTGGGATAGACACCAAAAGGGTTCCCCATTTCCCTGTTACTTACTCTTTTATGGCCTTGTTGGAGGATTTAGACAACACGCATTTGTTTTCTCCATTATCTTACTAATCCATCGTGATTAAGCATGAGGTATTATTATTATTCTTCAAACAATCACAAACACACAATCCATGATATCTTCAACAACTAGTAAACATTTTATCTTTGTAATTAAGGATGTCTCGTATTTTCAAGAGAATCAGTTTGTACGCTGTTCTTTTATTTGCGTAGGTGACTCAAACACATGTTGATGCGAGATGCGAGTGTTATAGTGAAACGCAAAACCAAGCTTCTACAAAATCATGGGCCAGCCACAAATCCTGAATCCAATAACAGATACTGAAATAAAAAAGGGAAAATTCCATTTAAATACCAAATGAATTTGTGAAACCCCCAGAAGTCCGTCGAATTTGCAAAAAGACTTAGAGGATGCTAAGGGTTTTAAGGGTTTTGTAAATTCGCGCCAAATAACCATTTTACCCTTAGTTTAAATAATTAAAAAGAAAAAACCCACGGTGGGCCCCACCGCCGGCGCCACCACCCCGTGGGCGGCCACCGTGGGAGGGTTTTTTTTTTTTTTTGCGAGTGGAGTGTTTTGTCAAAAATCAAAAATGTGTTTTGGAAATGTCGGGAGTGAGGTTCAACCCCCACCCCCCACACAAAAACCAAGTAGCCCAAGTTGGGCTACTTGGTTCTCTTTTTATTATATATATACATTAACAAATATATTTTTTTTCTTAACATTTTTTCAACGATAATTACCATTCCACAAGTGAAAATTATCATTCGTGAAGTGAGAATTACCATTTCAGAAGTGAGAATTACCATTTTTTCTCCAGGGTTCACTTTGTTTACTTGAAGCATGTTTTGTAAAAACCAAAAAAAAAATGAACTTTTACAAAACCGAAGTGAGAATTACCATTCGTGAAGTGAGAATTACCATTTCGAAGTGAGAATTACCATTTTTTCTCCAGGGTTCACTTTGTTTACTTGAAGCATGTTTTGTAAAAACCCAAAAAAAATGAATTTTTACAAAACCGAAGTGAGAATTACCATTCGTGAAGTGAGAATTACCATTTTTTCTCCAGGGTTCACTTTGTTTACTTGAAGCATGTTTTGTAAAAACCCAAAAAAAATGAACTTTTACAAAACCTGAAGTGAGAATTACCATTCGTGAAGTGAGAATTACCATTTCAGAAGTGAGAATTACCATTTTTTCTCCGGGGTTCACTTTGTTTACTTGAAGCATGTTTTGTAAAAACCCAAAAAAAATGAACTTTTACAAAACCGAAGTGAGAATTACCATTCGTGAAGTGAGAATTACCATTTCGGAAGTGAGAATTACCATTTTTTCTCCAGGGTTCACTTTGTTTACTTGAAGCATGTTTTGTAAAAACCAAAAAAAATGAACTTTTACAAAACCCGAAGTGAGAATTACTATTCGTGAAGTGAGAATTACCATTTCAAAAAATGAATTTTTTTTTTGGGTTTTTACAAAACATGCTTCAAGTAAATAAAGTGAACCTGGAGAAAAAATGGTAATTCTCACTTCGAAAATGGTAATTCTCACTTCACGAATGGTAATTCTCACTTCGAGTTTTGTAAAAGTTCATTTTTTTGGGTTTTTACAAAACATGCTTCAAGTAAACAAAGTGAACCCTGGGGAAAAAATGGTAATTTCACTTCGAAAATGGTAATTCTCACTTCACGAATGGTAATTTTCACTTGTGGAATAGTAATTATCGTTGAAAAAATGTTAAGAATAATATATATATTTGTTAATGTATATATATAATAAGAGAACCAAGGTTGGGCTTTTGGTTTTGTGTGGGGGGGGTTCGAACCCCACCCCCTACATTTCCAAAACACATTTTTGATTTTTGACAAAACACCCAACCCGCCAAAACCCTCCCACCGTGGTCGGTGGCCGGTTCCGGTCGCCGCCACGGGGTGGTGGCCGCGGCGGTGGGGCCCACCGTGGGTATTTCTTTTTTTCTTTTTAATTATTTAGAACTAAGGGCAAAATGGTCATTTGGCGCAATTTGCAAAACCCTTAAAAGTCCTTGTCACCTCTAAGTCTTTTTGCAAATTCGACGGACTTATGGGGGTTTCACAAATTCATTTGGTATTTAAATGGAATTTTCCCTATAAAAAAATCATGAAAAACACATATAATTTGTAAATATACAACATGCATTTCCAAAAGTATCAATAGCTGACAAGATACCAATTTAACCTTTTTTTTTTTTTTTTTTTTTGGTGTGATTGGAAAAATAACCATCAACGCTGAAAAGAGTAGAAGGCATGGACGGTCAGATAGAACCAATGTGGGTGAAAACTCAGAACCAAAAAAAAAAAAGGAGTAGGAGACGGAAGCATTTGAAAATGATAATGGGCATTGAGCCACGTATTCGTTGAATCGGATTCAATTTGGAGATGTGAACAAAAAACAAATGATCATCAAACGTGGGGCATTACTGGGTCACTAAGGATGAGTATTTGAGCGTCTAATATTTATATCTCCATCCACCTTCAGATTTTTTTTTTTTAAAAGAAAAAGTGTCTTTAACAAACAAACTTATCTCATTCCTTTTCATGTGAGAAAAGAAGAAGAGGGCACATAAATTTATGAGTGTAAGGCCAAATAATTGAGTATGCACGATCTATAAAGTAAGGAAAGGTAAACAGGAAAAAAAAAGATGACCAAAAGCCAAAAGAGCATTGTTTCATTGTGGAAAAAAGATTAGGAAGAGATAAGTGAAATGAGATCACCAACTCAAATAATCTTACTTTTCTATTTCGCAAATAAAAACAACTTTGTGTGTGTGTTTGGGCACTACCTTTTTCATCAATCAAAATGTAATCATTCAGCTTTATGAATAGTACTTTATTTGCCTACTTCACTTGCAATCTTGAGCTCATCATCATGAAGTGTTTAAGTTGGGAATTACATGGGTGGATCGTTGAAAATTCAGATTAGCGACTCTTTCTTCTAAAACAAATGTCAGATCTGAGATTTGAAGCTAAAATCAAAGAGATCTAGTAAAGCTTTAATCACCACTAATATATGATATATTTAAATAGTTGATCTCGATAGTTTTGATACTTGTCAGTAATTTTTTATTTTACCCACATTGATGTTCTCTCAACCATTAAAAACACATCTGTGCATTTTGTGAAATAATTAGGATGTTTTAGAAAATATACATCATATTAACTAAATCCCTTAATATAATCAAATTTAATAAATATATCTTAGATTAAAGACCAAATGAAGCAAATAAAAGAGAGTTGGGAAATAGCATTGGTGTAAGGGATAAGGGTGTCGGGCCGTAAAAGATAAAGAATCAAAGGAAAAGGGGAGAAACTCAGGTATATGCTCCAAGAGGGCAAAAAAAAAAGAGAGAGAACGTGATTAATATTTATATATATATATATATATATATATATTGGGGTCGTTTTCTTTTTGCAACGACTGTATATTAATATAGGCAGACTTTATGTTAGTTACTGTAATTGATATGTGTGAAGGAGGACGAATATTTCAAAGATATTCTAGAAAGTCTGCAATTTTAATCAAACATCACATCCCCTCCGCTTACCCCCTGGCCATATGGCCATTCATTTTAGCATCATCCAAATAACGATGACATAAACATATATCTACGTCGCAACTGCCAATCTATTATTTTTCGTTTTAATTAATATAATACGGTGACAATGATAATGATAATGCCTTTATCTTATTAATTAAAAAAAGTTCAGGATTAAAATAATGGAACCTTATCAGTGAGCAGATATATGATCCAGTATTTAATATGCAATATGCTTTGCATCCAATGAGCATGCAGGTGCTAGTTACTTTT
Source organism: Acacia acuminata (assembly GCA_019022655.1). Lineage (NCBI taxonomy): Eukaryota > Viridiplantae > Streptophyta > Magnoliopsida > Fabales > Fabaceae > Acacia > Acacia acuminata. The sequence continues at coordinate 5,031,889 of JAFJYI010000015.1, forward strand.
GGTAAAAGATATTCGTCTCGTGTAAGAAATGTCGAGCGGTAAAAGTTGGGTCAAAAAAGGACAGAAACAAAAGACCAGAGGATCTAACGTGGGAAGCTTGTCGTTTAGAGACACACAGGGACAGGTCAAACTTTAGGACCGTAGTAGAAGTGTTTTTTGTTTTTTATAGATTTTTTTAATGGATTCTTTTTTATATGATTTATGTTTGGGACAGCGGTAACAGAAGTGGTTTCAGACTTTGAAGCTTGGTTAGGTGGCTTCACAAAAAAAGCAGCTTCAGTCTTTCAAGCCCATCAAATAATGAAGTTATCCAGATACCTAATTATCAAACTTCTACTTATGATGGGCTTCTAATGGACCTTTTTTTAACTTGTGAAGCTATGCCAAATATACCCTTTACTCTTGCTAAACTACAACATGCAAACATTGTTAGAATAATAATAATAATAAATATTCAAAAAAATTGGAAAAATTTTAAAGTCACAAATTTTATGGATATGATGGGGTGCGCATATGTGTGTGTGGTGTGATGTGCATATATCTGTTTTTATTTTTTGTCAGGTGCGTCGCGTCTTTTTCTATGTTTGGGAAACTAATTGAGAGGCTTAAATTAGGCGTTATGAAGGCTCAATTGGGCTTCTAGCATTTTTGGAAAATGCTATATGTTTGGGAAAGCTTTCAAAAAATTCATTCTCGTTCTTTATGCATAAGTTAAATTCGAAGCTTTTGAAAGCTCCTACTGAAAAAGAAAGCTGCGCCTGGCCTACACAAAGTAATGGCACTTTCAAATGTGCTTCTCTCTTTCTCTCTCTAATGTTTGCAGAAAGCTTTCTCCTCTCTCTCTGAACTATCTCTTTGATTTGAATGCATTTGAACAAAGACACGAACAGATCTCTCTCATGGACTCGCTTCTCTTGCAGAAATCAGAGTGTCTCCTCTGTTTAAAATAGCTGGTAACCATTTCCCGTAGCTCCTCCTCCTTCTCAACCCAAGTCCCATTACCATCTTTCAGCATCATGATTCTGTTCTTGCGATTACACATCTTAGATTTTAGATGATAATAGTTAGTGTTACAGTCGCCTTTTGTAATCCACTCCCATCGAGACTTTTGAAACCATTTTATTTCTTCTAGTCTCAAGAGTCTATCAAGTTTACTTTGAAGTTCTATCTCATTTGGTCTTAGTGCGTGTTTTGTACCAGAGGAAACCATGAACAAGAGGCCCAAATACAGTGCAATAACTGACAAGATCACGCAGCGTAAAACATAAGATGGTCAGGCCCAATTTTCTTGCTGACTCAGCAATTAGGCCTTGGGTATGTTTGGACTTTGGAGGCCCTGTCCTAATTTTCTTTTTCTTTTTTTTATAATAAGGCGGCAGGCACTAATGGCCTGAATTACAACGAGTGGGATCGAACTCACGACCTCCCACTAATTGGGGAGTATCAATACCACTAGGCTACAAAGCCTTTGGTTCCTGTCCTAATTTTCTGACACGGTAAAAACACACACTTTTTATTGAGTACTTTTTTCTGGGTATACTTGGGAGGCGATCATATTTGACAGGCACTAAATATATGAGCAGTATTGAATATTTTTGTTGAACGGGATTTTGTTCCTTAAATATCAGTTTTCTAGGGGAAGTAGAATGTTGATTTTCGTTAAATTACATGTTTTTCGAATTAAATTTTGACAGGTGATATTCACTCCAGTGACTTCCCCTTCACATTCTCTTCTCTTCTCATATAAACTATTATATTAAAATATCTGACCAGTCCAAATTTTTTTGTAATACTACCAATAAGATTTTTAATTATTAACATAATAAACAAATAAATTTAAAACTATCTCATCTTTAATATAAGACTTAGTTAAGAAGTTTATGTTGGTAATAAATATAGGACCTCTTTCACATTTTTATCTATTTTTTTCTTCTAATTAACTGTATTGATATTCCCTTAACAATAATCAAGTGAGAGATAATGTAAGATAATTAAGGAAGACGTTTAGAGTGTTGTAGAAGAAAAATCAAATTAACTTATTTAACAAACATCCTTAACACACTCATATTAATTAACTAAATTTTATATTAAGAAACAACTACTTGTATTAGAGTTTAATCTTAAGAAACAGTAAAACATTTTTTTTAAAAATAAAATATTCAATCTGGACTGCTTAAATTTTAATCCAATGATTGGGATGGGAAGTGGAGAGAAACTAGACCCTTTGGTGAGCTGTGTTTGGATGAGTAAGTTAAGTTGGTGTATATGTCGGGTTAACTGTAACCTCGGATTCAAACCTTGATTGGTATAAAAACGAATTATCTGATAAAAGAAAAATATTTAATCAAAAAAAAAAAAAAAAAAAAAAGATGGCCCAATTTTGCAAAGCATGCTACTAGGCCTGCTCTGCCACCACCGGCAAGTTGTTATTTTGGGAACCCACTCTTGTTATTTTAATAAAGCGTGTGCCCTTTCAAACATAAAAAAGCCGGTTTGTTTGTTTTTTCTTACACCCAAAGAATTAGGTCCTGCGCAACAAAGGCGGCCTCAATCGAGTCCAAGGGACAGGCTCTAGCCCCTAGGCAATCCCCACTGTCATATTCCTGCTCCAAACGCTCTTGATCTTTACCTCTGGACTTCCAGGTCACTGCCGCAGTTCCACCATTCTCAGCCCTTCCTCAAAATAAACAACCCTTCTGCTGTTTCAGCCCAATATGCTATTGTCGTCACCCCATGATCCATGTAAAATCCAAATATTAGATGAAAACATACTTTTGCAAATAAATACAACTTTTACGATAATATTTATTCAAAAATGCAATTTTTGGGAATAGTTCTCAGTTTAAAAATTAATTGGGAATAAGACCTAAAAGGCTAAAACTTAAAAGGATATCATGACTTCACCTCCAACTTTTCTAGGTTAATAGTAGTTCCTTTTTCTTAAAAAAATATAACCGTACACGGCATTAGACGACATTTCTTCCAATAGCCCGACCATCAAAACACAATGTCGCATGTACGATACACCCACAGCTCCTTGTAACGTATGAGCCCATTTAAATTGGCATTTAAAAATCATGTTCATGTAAATTAACATAAACAATTTCTTACATATTTACTTTACATAAAGATAATCAAGTTTAAAAAAACAGTTTCTATCACCAAAATAAATCACAATCGAGGGAACCAAGAGAAATTTGATTCTTGTATTCTCTCGTACATAATTGGTGAGTAATACAATCTTTAGTTTCTATTTAAAAAAAAAAATATATGGTATATCTGAGGGTTTCTGTTTTGTTGCTTTTTTTAATTTTTTGGTTGTTGACAAATTAATCTAGAAGCATTGTCTGCGATCGGGACATAATTTTTATCCTATTCATTACTTCTTCGACTGAATTCAATTGTTACGGACTCCAAGATGGAACACCGCCTAAGTGTCTGGGCGGCTCTGGAATGGCCTGTCGCGATACATCCTTACAGTTGTGGGTTTCTGGACAGGCCAGGACCAATTAGGACTGAGCAGAAACCCGGTCCTCTCTGAACCGCGAGTCCAACCGCGTTCCCAAACTCCTCACGCGAAGCTGAAACTGAGCCGCCGCCACCAGAAACTGCACAGTCTGCGACGGTCTCAGAATTTCCACCGCCTTCCGCGCCGTCGACACTCGCAGCTCGTCGGCTTTCTCCAACACTCCCATCATCGCATTCTTCAGCATTTCCATCGCAGCGTCCAGCTCATCAATTTCCCCATCGATCAACCTCCCCACTCGCCTCGCCAATCGCTGCACCGACGGCCCTCCGAGGATCTCTTGAACGCTCGCCATTGCTCCCATCACGACCCTTTCTTGCCTCCTGGTATCGTCCCCGATCTGCTCCAGCGTCACCTTCTGCTCCGGTGATAAATCCTCGACGGCGCCGTCCACCAGACGAAGCACCAGAGAAGGCTTAAAGTCTGCAATCCAGAGAAGAGCTCGCTCGTAAGAAGTTAACCAGGTTGGGGAAAATATGAGGAAGACATCGGCGTCGGTGAGCCTGGATTTCTCTTGGAAGTATTGCTGGTAGTGAGAGAGGACTTGGTCGATCAGGGCATTCATTTGCTCCATTTTGAGGGGAGAGTCTGGAGTGAGGGAGAGAGTGAGGAGCTGATCGACGAAGCTCTGTTGGCGGGAAAGCCATGCCTGGAAGAAGCTCTCAAATGAGCTCTGCACATTCTGCCGGTGAAGCCTTTCCCCCATTGTAGTGTTTGGTTTTTTGGAGCGTGTCCTCTCTGGGTGGGGGAACAGGCGGGTGAACGGAACTCTATTTATAGGTCTTTCCATTTGAATTGGAATGAATTTGATTTTGGATTAAAAAATGCAAGAAAATATTTCTTAAGGCATAAGGATTTTGATTGATTGAAAGGTTGTTTAAGCAGTTGGAATGATAAAATTTGAAAAGGGAGAAGGAAAAAGGGGAGAGACGTCACAGGTTGCGTTGCTGTCATGGCGGTGGGAAGCATTCCGCGTGCAGATCATGTGATGTGAATCAAATTTCCGCGTTTCAAATTTTTCTTTTTTTTTTTTTTTTTTTTTTTCAATTCCATAATTCGATACTGGTCTTCGCTCCGTAATCCTTATATTCGTCTGGGATTTGGGCCTGTTACTATTTGTGGAAAGCCCAAACCATTATGCATTTAGGCCCGTATTCTTTGGCACGTGAGCATTTCGTATGGCAATAGCGGAGACTCTCATCGGGGTTGCGCTTGTAGGCGCAGTGGTTTTCCATGCCAGCTCCTAAGAGCTGAATTGAAATTTTAATTATGCGGGTTCGATCCCGCCCTCTCCCCTTTCCCATTCCCTTTACCATCACTTACTTTGATATAAAAAAAAAAAAGCGGATGTCTCTCGTCTCCTCTTATTTTTCGACATCATACTCTCAGGCGCAGTGGTTTTCCATTGCTTGTTAATCACCAATTATAAATAATTGAGGCGTGCGAATTGAAATTTTAATTATTAATTAAGATTTAGTGTGTGTCGCGTTATATGGTTCTTCATATTTTGCTCATGGGCTGTTACTTTGATAGTAGTACTAATTATACAACCGATGTCCCACAGTTTTATTAAATTAAAATGATTTCGCCGGTGGGGATGTCATTGTAACGTTAATTGTTCAACGAGTACGGGTGGCTATTTCTTTATTTATTTATTTTTGTTTTTTCTTTGGGAGCATTCGCCGCCCGGGGGGGATATTTTATTAAAATCCGCCGTCTTGAGCCGAAATTTAAAGCATGAATCACGTGCTTTTACGGTGACAGTGATTTAACGGAGTGAAAGTAAAAGTCGATACATGCACAAACAAAGTCCATGTCTATTAAGATGGGACGGAGTAATTTTTTGAGTAATTTTTCTTAATAGAAAACTAACTTTCACGGAACAGTACAGTGGAACCTCAAGAAGTGAATTAGCAGGACAGGATAAATGTTGAGACGAACATGACGGCTTTGGCTTAGCTTGAATGACATTATTACAAAAAAAGCATATTCCTCCATGTCAACGTCCCAGTTCATTACTATACAGTATTATCTTAACCGCATGTGTTATATTTATTTTTGAATAATGTGTAATTCCCCTCCTGCCCTATCTTCAAGGCTCAGTATATGGTTCACTTTATTCTTCTTGTTTTAATTTTTCCCCACTCGCGCCTCATTCAATTATTGCCGCAAACATTAGCATCAACTCGTATAAACACAACTAACATTGTTTTGACAATGAAGTGAGGTGGGGTAAATTGCATGGATTTAGGTTCATAATTAAAGCACTTCCTGTTTAACAAAATAATTATAATGACAAAGATTTTTTTTTTTTTTTTTTGTCAAGATAATGACAAAGATGACAACAATAACAATAGCAATAATAAGCCAGCGCCTTAGTAGCTTGATGATATGGGAGAGCTAGCTCCCTCCCCATGTCCGAGTTCAAACCCCGCCCCATCCCCCTACTATATGTATAAAAAAAATAGCAATAATAATAATAGCAGGATCATAAAGATCTAACATTTCCCCTATTACTTTGTATATCATAAATATAATTGAAAAATTATTTTTGAAAGCTTCTATCGTTATACTAAATGAGTACATAATGATTTTATTTTTTATAGATTTTCTCAATTTTTTATCTTCAAGATGTCAAATCTTTTGAAAAACGACAACCCATTTAAGTTTGAATCATTAATTTGATATTTTCAAATTCTTAAGATATTTAATTGAATTTTTTTTTTTTCTTGATTTATTTGTTTCTTCCTTTCATAAGTCCTTCTCAACTCATCCCTGGTAGGCTGGTACCTTGCCACCAGATAGGAAAAGGGAAAAAAAAAAAACTTATGCAAGTATTTAAACCCGTTTGGATCCTCTTATTTTTTTTAAAAGTTACTTTTAAGATAAAGTTTAAAAAAAAAAAAGAGCTTTTAAAAAAAAGTTAAAAGATGTTTGGTGATTATATAATTTTTTTAGTTTAAAAGTTACTTAAAATTTGAAATTAAAAATAGGTTGTTTGACAAAATTTTTGTTATAAACACTCTTTCTAATAAAAATTATCATAAAAAGTATATTATAAAAGGGCGGCGGCGGTGGTGGTGGTGGGTATTGTTCGATCGAAAGATTACGGGTTCTCTTTTCTTCTTCTTGTTTTTTTTTTTTTTTTTTAAAAAAAAAAGAGCTCAAGAATAAGCTCCTCATAGGAGCTTATTTTTAAGCTCTTTTTTTCTTCATTATAAAATAAGTTCTTATAATTATAAAGAGCTTTTATAAAATCTTATTTGATCTAACTTATACTTATAAATAAAAGATAAATAAACTAGTCCAAATAGGCGCTTAGGCTGACTTTCGTTTTTCGGGGAATTTGATTATAGTAAAAAGTAATCATTCTTCAATCCTCTAGGACGCAGCCTTATTATATGTGCGTGAGAAGAAAAAAAAATTCATATTTTTAGAATATAAGAAATTTGGATACGTTTAACACACAAAAATTAAGTTAACATTATCAAATAATCGTATATTACAAAGTATAACTTTGGTCCTATTTATAATTTTTTTTAACCAAAAAATTTGGTTTTATTTATAAGTCTTATATTTATATAATAAATTAGATTGTGACAATTTTGCCCATATTAATTATACCAATAAAAATAGAGAGAAAAGAAAGAGTTAAAAGATACTCATTCATAAATAAGAGCAAAATTAAAAATTTACCTCATAATTATTGAGCTAACTACCAGACTTATAAATAGAACCAGAGTAGGAGAAAGGAGGACCGACACTTTCTATAAAATCAAGGCGAGCTCAATTTGTTTTGTGTCTGTTTGGGGAAAGGTTGACGTTGGAAAAATACATTTACGTAAGTCAAAATAAAACTTATTTTACAAACTTACATTGTATACCATAAATCACGTTAGAAAAATAGCTTATATTGCTAATCAACAACAATGATTTCCATACTTGTTAGCATCATCTTAGCTTAGACGGCGGACTAATGAATTTGTGGTGAATGAGATCACACCAAGCAAATATCTCGTGGCCACCATGCAATTTGCTAAAAGTCAACAATGTATACAAATTAATCACATCATCATCATGGCTTAATAACTATTTATAATTATCCCTCGTCCTTAGGTTTAAGCTGGCGTGGGGGTTGGTCTTCCTCACCTTCGCGGAGGGGTTCGATCCTACGTTGGTCAAGGCGTTGGGGAAGCGATCACAGGGGTCGAGAAAATAATGGTAAAATTTGGTAGAGGTGGAGACATGTGTCTTCTCTACAAGATTCCTATGGACTTGGCTCCAGCGCATCTTGCCTTGGAATGTGAAGTGGCCCAACCCTTTTTCTAAAATTTTCGTATAAAAAAAAAACTATTTATAATTGCACCTATTTATAAGTTCGTTTTGATAAAAAAAAAAAAAATAGTTCTTATCATAAGTCTAAATTTAAAATAATAGATACATTTATTATGTTTTTGTCCTTATTAATTGTAATAATAAAAAAGAATTTATTTATGTTGATTTTTGAAGCTAGTCATAGATAAAAGTAAAATAAAAATTTAGCCAATAATTAAGAGTTAACCAATTCTCTTTGATATGTAAGCTTAAACTGGTAATACTTGTAAAGATGATCAGAATGGTAAAAAGAAAATTACATGGGATTCTATTTCTAGTCCTTCAACGACAACCATATTTAGAATTTGGTTTATAGTCGCTGTCCGTTAGATAAGCGTTCAAGAACCACTCAGCACGACGCGTCCTCGAGATATTTTTTGGAGCTGGACCAACAAAAGAAAGAATTTAAAAATCCAACTCATTGTCGTCTTACTCATAAATGCCATGATATAGGGGTAAGCCTGTCATTTCGCATATCGTGAGTTCGGTTCGGTCGTTCGATTCGGTTCAGCGGCCCTCCCAAAAAAAAAAAAAAAAAAAAAAAAAAAAAATAGCGAGGGAAAGTAATAAGTTAATAACCAACAAAAACCGCAAAAGAGATTTTTGTTCATTTTACCGGCATCCACGCATTTTTGCCTGTGTGGCCGAATCTTTTTTCTATTCATAAAACAGTGATGTCTTAATTCTTCTGTCTGAATCAATTCGAAAATGGATCTGTAAATCCACTCAAAAAATATAGATCTGTAAATACGTGCCGGGACAAGGCTAGATTTCAGCCAATACGTACAAAAGCTTTTTCCAAGTACACACTCATCCTTCATTTCTTCTTCTATTCAATGCTCTAATATTCAGATCAGCGAGGCTCTGTTAAGCCGCCGCTACGCTTTCTCTTTCCTCCTGTTATTTTGTGCCGGGGAATTGATCTCGGGCAGCGTCACACTAGAGAGGAGAAGTGAACTGAGATTGCAGTGCCAGACTGTGTGATGCCGAATCCCCAATCTCAACGTCAACGGGCCAGAGCTCCACCTTCATCGGCGCGGCCTTCACCTCGGGATAGGGTTCCGCTCAGGCAATTATTTCGGGTGGCATCGGTGGCTGGCGGTATTCAGTTTGGGTGGGCCTTGCAGCTTTCTCTCCTGACGCCTTATGTGCAGCAGCTTGGAATTCCTCACGCTTGGGCTAGCATAATTTGGCTATGTGGCCCACTTTCTGGTCTCTTTGTTCAACCCTTGGTGGGGCATATGAGTGACAAGTGCACCAGCAGGTTCGGCCGCCGGAGACCCTTTATCTTAGCCGGAGCAGTCTCCATCATCATTGCTGTTCTAATCATTGGTTACTCTGCTGACATTGGTTGGTGGTTCGGTGACAATGAGAATTCTCGGCCGGCAGCGATAGCGGTATTTGTATTCGGGTTTTGGATTTTGGACATGGCCAACAACGTGACTCAAGGTCCTTGTAGAGCTTTGCTTGCCGATCTTACTGGTAAGATCTTCTCGCACTTTGCCTTCGAATAATTGAAATATGTGTTTGTTGTGAGACAATGAACGCCGTAAATGAACTCTATTTTGGAAAACTCTTCCAGTGTTAAAGTAGCAACGTTATAACTTTCAAATGACGAAGCATTAGTTTAGTTATTCCTTTTCTGAAAATCAGATATATCCGTACTCTGCCGCCGGATGCTTGACTGCACAATACTGCAATTTGTGCCAGCAAATAACGAAGTTCAATAAAGATGAAGCTCCTTGTTTTCATATTTGTCACTATCTGATTTCCTCATCACTGCTCGATACCATAAGTTGACTTGAATGGTTCCTGATGTATCTAACTGCTGTAGCGGGATTTTTCATATTTGGCTAGCAATGGTCTTCTCTGCTGAACCAGAATTTGTTCAAGAGCGCATCATTTATGCTTTTCCCCCTAGCACTGCATAACAGCATCAATTTGAATTCTTTTCACTTTTTTATACCATGAATGAGCAGTTATATGCACTTTTCCTTCCTGAACTTCAACGAGAAGTTCGGTTTGTCAAAACAAAAAATCTTTCAAGCATTAATTTGTCCTTATTTATTCTATCTGATCCCATTACGGTCATTGACTTGATTAATGTTAAATTAACAGTCGAACAGAAGTATCAGATCGTTGATCTAACCAGAATAGTTGTTTTTGCTCTAAATAATCTTCTATTAGATATTGTAAATCTCACAAAATTCGAACAAATTTACTCTTAGAATGACATATTGAATCAAACTTTGGTGCTCAATTATGCTTTTGGTATACATATCAACAACATGATGATTTTGTTAATTATAGACACAGTGAACATTAAAAGATTGTCAACTATGTAAAATAAATAATTGTTTAGTCCGGGTTATCCCTGGTGCCAAATTTGATTTCTTGGAAAACATTGCGTCAAAGGATCACTTTTTCAAAGACAAATTTACAAGCTGCACCAAACTTGAAAACAAAAGCTTTCTTTAGTGATGAATAAATTTTCTCCTTGCATCCCATCCAGGGCCCATTTGTTGAAGGTTCTTAGTTTTTTTTTTTTTTTGGGGAAAAATTACTCTTTTTTATACAAAAAATTACTTTTTAGAAATTTTAGGATGATTGCTTAAGCTTTTAAAAATAATTAGATCAGAAAATTAGTTTTTTCATTATTTTAAGAAGCTATTATAAGTACCTTTCAATTATTTTAAGAAGTAATTTGTTGTAAAAAGTGCTTTATGTTTTTGTTTTAAATTATAACCATATACAAAATAATTTTTCTTTTCATAAAATTTCTCAACTTTTTTTGGCAGCTTGAAAATAAATCTTCCTATACAATTAATTGAACAAACAAACTCTTAACATATTATGTAGTCATTATTTTAGGGGAAATAACTTTTTCCTGGCAACATTCTTAGAATAGTGGCATCAGATGTGAAAAAAGTGGTTCCATTTTTATTCTATGCCTTTCTGTGATTCATGCAAATTAGTAAAATGTTGTTTGTTACAGTTTTGGAACACAAATATTTTTTTGTGCAAAGCATTAGCAACTGTGTTAAAGTGGAATAACTTTGGTTATTGTAAGCTGTCACAGATGTGCAAATGCTATTGTAAGAGTAATCTTCAAATCACAGGGAAGCCTTTGTGAAATGAAAATTTAGACTCTCATATCATCCATGTCATAATTTTTTACCAGACCTGTGTCTTGTATGCTTCGATTATTCATTCCATTGCTTAGGGATAGAAATTGTTCATTTTGGAATTAAAAATGACAGCAAGAGAGGGAAAACCAAGTGAAAACCCAAATGTTAAACGGCCATGAGAGTGTTTTGATGTCAATTGCAATTCATTGAGAAATGAAAGTGATCACTCCTGTGAAGAAACAATACATTGACATCCTTCTTCCTTTTCTTGACGTTTTCTTCAATAAAATGTTAGGCAAGGATCATCGAAGGACACGAGTGGCAAATGCCTATTTCTCTCTGTTTATGGCTCTTGGTAACATTCTTGGCTATGCAAGTGGGTCGTTCAGTGGTTGGTACAGGGTTTTTTCTTTCACTGTTACCCCTGCATGTAAAATTAGTTGTGCAAATCTCAAGTCTGCTTTCCTTCTCGATGTCTTTTTCATTGCGGTCGCCACATATATCAGTGTTACAGCAGCTCATGAAGTGCCTCTAAGTGTGAGTGGGGCAGCCCATACCGATGAAGGGGCAGGAGAGTCGGGTAGTACAGAAGAGGCTTTCATGTGGGAGCTATTTGGGACATTTAAATATTTTACAGCTCCAATATGGATAATACTGTCTGTTACTGCACTGACATGGATTGGGTGGTTTCCATTTATTCTGTTCGATACTGATTGGATGGGTCGAGAGATTTATGGTGGCGATCCAAATCAAGGCCTTACTTATGATGCAGGAGTTAGAATGGGGGCATTTGGTTTATTGTTGAACTCAGTTGTTCTTGCGATAACTTCATTACTCATGGAACGGCTAAGCAGGAAGCGAGGGGCTGGCTTTTTGTGGGGAATCTCAAACATCGTAATGGCTGTCTGCTTTATTGCAATTCTTGTAGTAACCTATGTGGCAAGCAGCATTGGCTATCTTGGCAAAGATGATCCACCAATTGGCATTTTAATAGCGGCAATGACAATTTTTACCATTCTTGGGTTTCCATTGGCGGTAAGTTGCTCAGATCTGCTTCTAAGCATATTTTTCTCTCCGGTCAATATAGAATGCAAGCCTCGTTTTGGTTCTCTGAACCTTCAAATTAGGGGGTGGGGGAGGTCTTATTCCATTGTTATTGCATTCTCGTATACACAATTATTTCGGTTCTACCATGATGTGCCAGAAATGCAAGTTTGGAATCGACCCCATAAAGAGGGCAGACATTGATATTATGTGCGTGTTACACATGATTTAAACTGACATATCATAGTGATTATTTCAGATTACTTACAGTGTTCCATACGCCTTAATCTCAGCACACACTGAGTCTTTGGGACTTGGACAAGGTAGGCTTCTGTTTATGGCCTTATTCTGTTCATTTCTTTTGGAGATGTGATGCTTACATTGTTTATGTTGATTGTTGATACTTACAGGGTTATCAATGGGGGTTCTGAATCTGGCAATAGTGATCCCTCAGGTATCATTGCTTTAAGATTTCATAATATCCTTTTAGTTAAAATGGGTCCTTCTCTCTGGATTTTTTAGGGGGTGTTGAATTGCCAATAAAGCCAGATTAAATTGATTTTTTTTTGCTTAGTAGATGCCAATTTGAGGTTAATCAACTACCTTAAATAATCGAACCTAAATTTCTTAAATTAAGCTTCACGCCTGTTCATGGGTTTTGGATGTGAAAACCAATTCATCTGCTGAAGAATATCATTGAAACAAGACCCTCAAGTTTGAGAGTAGCTACTATAGGAAGTAGAGGATATCATATCTAGTTGCACATAGATTAAATGAAAATTTAGTTTCGTTGACAAACAACTGATTATCAGAAGAGTTCAATAGAGATATCATATCTAGGTTATAAAAATAATTATGCAGACGAGTTCTTCCCGTGTAAACCATTAAATATTTTTTGTAGTTTGAAGTTAATGATGACTCGTCTTCTGTAAATATGTAAACAACGTGGGAAAGGACCTCTTTTTATGCATTTATGATTTTTGAAACAGATGGTGGTGTCTCTGGGAAGTGGACCATGGGATCAGATATTTGGTGGTGGAAACTCCCCAGCATTTGCTGTGGCCACCGTCGCAGCCCTTATCAGTGGACTCATAGCTGTCTTGGCTATTCCTCGATCTGGTGGTGGTTCTCAAAAGCCTAGATCCCACGTTTGAGGTACTGCGTTCTTTATGCTTATGGCACTGGTTTCCTTTGGAGAGGGATGGTGTCATGGTGGCGATAAATAAAGAGGTAGCCAGAATTTGTATATAGCTATTCTTGGTTCTATCTGTTTGTAGCCTTTTTCTCGATCTTCCTTTCATGAAAACTCCTCCTCTCCCAATCTTTTCCCAATGAACAATTGTATCCCATGGTTGTGCTTTCGTCTCGTTAGTCATTATTTAGCCGTTGGGCCATATTTTTGCCGTTGTATAGTTTTCATAGGCATTTGATTTCTTGGGAACTCGCTCTCTGTTTTTTTTTTTTTTGGAGAATCCTGATGACTTAAACAAAATCTGGAAAATGTTCAGAATGGTTGTGGTATGGAAGCCATGACAAATCCTGTCTAGTGCAAGAAAGGTGAATACTCTTCAATCTTCATGTCCAAGGATCAAAATAAAAGTTGTCACAAAATACTGAAAAAGATATTATCTGCAATCAGTGGAGAATTTCTTCATTGCAAGTCAGTCCCACCTTTGTAAGTTGTTGCTTCTATGACCTAAATGCCTTGGCAATTTAGTTGGAGTTGGAGCATCTTCAGAAGGTGCTAAAGCTTCTCTGTCAGGCAGCATACTTTCCAACCGAGACGAATTACTGTTGATTGGGAATTATTCCGCATGAAGTGTTCATTATGCGATGGTAATTCAATCGATGATGTATTGGAATCTTATGTATATGTGTGATTTTTTTTTTTTTTTTTTTTTTTGTCTGTGTGAAGGATGTGCTTAGTGGCCAGCAGTGAATATGTGAATTGTGCTGATTGAAACCGTGATGGAGACTTCGCTTCAATGCCCCAATTTTTGGCACTTCATAAAGAGAAACTCTTGGATGACGGGTTTTATTAATGATGGTCAATTGTCAATATATGCAACAAAATAATCGTGTTTTATGCACATACTATCTCCTACTTTCCCGTACAATGCCTGTTACCAAATTTCAAGGCTCCCAATTGGGCATGCAAGAATATCAACTTTGGGTTTATTATTAATTATTATGATATTATCAATATATAATTCATGAGTATTTAGGCGGAGATTTTATATAAACTTATACAGATAAACGTGTCTACTTTGTTCGAATAATTAGTGATATCATCTGTACAGGTAAAAAGGAAGGATGGAAAAGGTCGCAACCCTTCAAAATAAAGTAACAGATTGTAATTTTCGTTTCATATTTGATTTTGATGGAATATATGCATGGCAAGGAACAGTCATGCACAAGGGCTAAAGCGTTCTCAGAACCTTTTGATGGCTGGGTCTCGTTCGCATAACATAAATAGTAGCGAATCCGAAGTGATTAATTCAGGTTGTAAAGTTGGAGCATGATAAGGGCATAGGTGTCTGACCGATCACTCCACGTAACCAAATAGAAGGATACAATTAGGGAATCTGATCATACTTCTAGAGCAGCATAATCTTTTTTGCCCATATCGGCTTCATTCTATTGTGTCCTGTCACTCTTTTCCAGAAATTTGCATTTTAGGTATGTCATGATCCCCCCACTTATATCCAACTTGGTTTCAGATGTCTTCCTCATCCATGTCGCTACATTTGTACGCCATTATCACAACGTTCCTTGTTTTCTCTTTGTGAAGTCAGCACCCACCTGCCAATTTGGATGCCAGCTTCGATATTCCCATACATCCCTTTTCACAACAAAAAAAGTCCCTGTTTTCTTTTTTATTTTTAGTCAGTCACTGTGCACGTTGCTTTCCTTCATAATTAATCAATCAATTATCTAAGCATTTGGTTCTATTTCATGATACATATCTTTCAGTAACAGCAGGGGAGGGAATCTGAGAAGGAAGGTTGGTTTGTATTCAATGAAGCAGAATAAAAGCCAGCTTTGAAGTTAACGACTAAATAAGAACGTGAAAGAGAAAGTTTTGATGTTATGGGACGATGGAGTGAGTGAAGAATGGCATTCGCTTAACCTCAAGAGACAAAACCAATGCTGTGATGCTGTGGTGTGCACAGAGGCATCGTCCCACCTTAGAGATATCCATTAAATGGCTCTAATTCAAGCACGTAATTCTCTCCCCCATGTCTCCCGTCTCCCATCTTGTCTCTTCTCCACATGGCCATCTAACTCCTTCCGTCTTTAACCCTACTTGCAGGGTCCCACTAACAGTACTACTTCACCTCCATATAACTCTATACACTACCAAAAAGATGAGAGATAGATAAGATATACTCACTAAGATATATATAATAAGTTTGGAGAGTGAATGATTAGAGAGAATAGAGAATGAAACAGAAATAAAGGTAAAAGGGAAAGCAGAGAAGTGGATAAAGCTTAGAGTTTGTGTGGTTCAGGTTGAGATGAGATGAGATAGACCCACACAGACAGTGAAGAGTTATGTTGGGACAAGAGTGAATTGGGGGATGAACGGAACATGCATGGCTGCCTTAGAACATGCAAAAACATTTTCCTCTTGCCCTCTAATTTAGCAACCAACTCCTGTGTATCAAGCAGTCTTTCTTTTATTTATATGTATTTGCATTTATTTTTTTAAAATATATGGCCAAACCCTCTTTACTACTATGCATATTTCTGCATGCCCCTTGTCTTTTTACAGCTCAGGTGTCCCACCAGAGAACAGAAAACACTGTGCGAGAATTGGCTTCTCCTTCGATGATTCCCCCCACTTGGCCTTTAATTTCCCTGTTTCAGGATAAAATTCTTCATGTTCCTCTCTCGCCCAAACGCGGCGTTTCGCACAAGATTAATTAGCACCACTATTACTATTAGCGCCGTCATATCAGGCCATACTAATCCAGCTTCATTGCTTTGCGGCTGTTAACCCATTTTTCGCCTTTTTCTGCTGTTAATAATCCACCGTCCCTTATTAAGATAATGTTTCCTCTCCGCAGCACTCAAATGCTTCCATTTTCTCATATGCTACCCCAAAAAAGTTATTTCCCCACAACTTTTTTAATTTCCTATTTTGAAAAAATTGGTAAGATAATCGGGAAAAGAGGGGGTCGGCAACTCAGACCATATGAGAAACTTCATGGGAGATAGAGTATATAGCATAGCATAACCTTTTTTCACTTTTTTATGCATTTGATTCAGCTAGCGACACGTCCTCTTTGTAGGGCCCCAGACTTCATGCATATAAAGCAGTCCCTTCCATCGTCTCCTTCCCACATACAGAACCCACTTCCCCTTACAATCTCTCCGACAAACACAAAGGCCACGATCACAAGTCATTAGTCACCACTTCTTCTTCTATAGCTTGAACCAAGTTATTAGCCTGTCATGTGTAATTCCAAGCCATCTTTTTCAGAATCTCCATTTCTGTGTCCCACAGAAACCCATATCGTAGTCCCCCTGAAACCCTCTGATCATGACGATGATCTTCACAGATGGCCAACTCCGCGAGAGGTACCCTTGAGAATATTACCTTTGCAAATGTAAATTTAATGAACTAGTTGCTTTATCTTTTCTGTAACCACTCACGTGGAGACAGAAAGTTACAGTGTGTTTGGTTTATGATATGTATAACATGCCCATTAATATTACTGTCTTCTTTTTTTACCGCGTTCAGGTCTTATCAGAAATCAAAGACATAAGCAAGATATCGGGCCCGACCGCCATCACCGGTTTACTTCTGTACTCAAGAGCGATGATCTCTATGCTCTTCCTCGGCTATCTCGGCGAGATGGAACTCGCCGGAGGCTCGCTTTCCATCGGTTTCGCCAACATCACTGGTTACTCTGTAATCTCTGGTTTAGCCATGGGCATGGAACCTATCTGCGGCCAAGCTTACGGAGCCAAACAATGGAAGCTTCTGGGATTAACACTACAAAGAACAATCCTTCTCCTTCTCTCCACTTCCATCCCCATCTCCTTCATGTGGTTCAACATGAAGACCATCCTCACTTGGTGCGGTCAAGACCAGGACATATCATCAATGGCTCAAAGCTTCATTCTTTTTTCCATCCCTGACCTCTTTTTCCTCTCTGTTCTTCACCCTCTTCGAATCTACCTCAGAACTCAAGGCATCACATTGCCATTAACATATTGCACTGCCGTCTCTATTCTGTTACACGTTCCCCTGAATTTCCTGTTGGTGGTTCATTTCAAGCTAGGTATAGCAGGGGTGGCTATAGCTATGGTTTTGACGAATCTCAACCAGTTCCTCTTTGTGTCTTCGTTTCTTTACTTCTCCGGTGTGTACAGAGATTCTTGGGTTTCTCCGAGCATGGACTGTCTCAGGGGATGGTCGTCTCTGCTTTCACTTGCGGTGCCGACATGTGTCTCTGTTTGCTTGGAATGGTGGTGGTACGAGTTGATGATAATGCTGTGTGGGCTTTTGGTGAATCCGAAAGCGACCATTGCTTCCATGGGAATCCTTATCCAAACGACCTCTTTGGTCTACGTCTTCCCTTCATCTCTGAGTCTCGGTGTCTCCACGAGGGTGGGTAATGAACTCGGCGCGAATCGGCCGGCAAAAGCCCGCATTTCCATGATTGTGTCTCTGTTCTGCGCGGTAGGCCTAGGCCTGACGGCCATGCTTTTCACGACCTTAATGAGGCAGCAATGGGGACTATTCTTCACCACCGATGAGGAGGTTCTGAAGCTCACTTCCATAGCATTGCCGATTGTCGGAATGTGCGAGCTCGGAAACTGCCCTCAGACAACGGGTTGTGGGGTCCTCAGAGGAAGCGCAAGGCCCACCGTCGGAGCTAACATCAACTTGGGTTCCTTCTACCTTGTGGGTATGCCTGTGGCCGTGTTTCTGGGATTTGTGCTCAAAATGGGATTTTCAGGGATGTGGCTGGGGTTGCTTGCGGCACAAGCCTCCTGTGCTACACTTATGATGTTCGTCCTCTTTAGAACAGACTGGAATGAGCAAGTTCGAAGAGCAAGAGACCTAACTACAACCCCATCTTCTGCTTCTTCTGATCACTCCTCTGTAATTCCCACTTTCACTAAAACTCACACCGAAAACGATTCTTGTTATCTTCAAGAGATAGTGATCGGTGACAATGATGAGCGGACCAAGTCGGCGTCGCGTGAGACGGAGCCATTGATATTACCCACAAGTGATGAGCAGAGTGTGAATTGAATTGATCGGAGTTTTTGGTTTTGGGCACAATTTTTTTCGTCCTTCTCCTTCCAGCCGTGAAAGGGAGAGTCCCCGGTTCTATTGGATTGTACTGTACAATAATTTTCCACCCCACTTTTGCCGCTTTGATTATCTCTTGTCCTATAATAATCTTTTGAGGATTGCTAAAAAAAAAACAGACTGCTCTTTTAATTACGTCATGCTAAAGGCACTGTGATGGGAAAACAGACCTCAGGCGTGGGATTAGATTTGGATGGTTGGAAATTAAGCAAGTTTCTAATGATCTTCATTTTAAATAAAACATAGTAATACGAAATAACAACAACAATTTATAACTATCAATTTGTAGATATATAACTAATTAAATTTTATTCAAAAGTTATAAATATATATTCAACCTATTTGGAATTGCAGTAGGAAATTAAGAACTAAAAAATATCACTTTGTGAAATATTAAATAGAGTGAGCAAGTTTGGTCCCACAGTATAGTACAGAGAGAAAAGTGAGGAAAAGGGTTGGGGGAAGAGAGGAGATGGAGCAATAAGCTAAGCTGTTTTGTGAAGAGAGCATGGAATTTGTTTGGGAAAAACTTAAACTACAGTTTTGGAACCGTTTTCTGTAAATTAATATAAAACTCTTTTTACGTATTTATTTTTAAATTATAAAAACTATTCTTCAAAGGTTAATCTAAATATGCATTAGCCTTTTTTAATTATTATTGTAATTATTCCTATTTTTAATATATGGAGTAATCTGGAGCACGCACTGTTTCTCTCATATAAGCTTGGAGCGTCTGCGAATAAAACAAAAGAAATGACAGAGAATTGAAGGGAGGAGGACAAAATGAATGACCCTGACCTCCCCAATCATAATATAATTAATGAAAGTTACCCCTTATGATTGGTCTTGACCTCTTTCTCTAACCCCTGTTTCCATCAAAAATCTCTTATCATAATGCTGCTTCGTATGGGGAAAAAAAAAGGAAAAAAAAAATACTACTCAGAACAAGTTTTATTTCTTAAAGCCTGAAACTTGATGTCCGCACGGATAGCAGAATCAATGAATCACCACCAATGGTACCTGGTGAATTAAAATGGGTGGCAGTGTCCTTTTTCCAAACTGTCAGTGGGATAAGCAAAAGACAGAGCAGAGCGCAGAGAGAGAGAGAGAGTAATAAATCAAAAATATCGTGAACAAGAGAGGGAGGGCCCTGTTCGAAAAATACTGTCATGGGTGTTACAGCCTCCACGTTTCCTGCACTTAATTTGTTGCGCTGAGTCCACATTTCATTCATATTGTCAGTTTCCAACACAATCATTTTGTGGACATCCCTTCCTTCCTACTTATCCCTATACTCACTTCTTCAGCCAACAAGTGTTTATTTAGTTGATAAGCAACTTATAATATTGCATGCATTATGGTATGGCATCTATGTAACTTCAACAAGGTAGAAATAGTAATGGACAGTAACTCTGATTACAGAGATTCAGGTCTCAGCTAGGAATCGTACCGTTTGACTTCTTTTAGCATTCTCAATAATATTGAATGAAATTTTGGTACTTACGTAAGATTTGAAGAGAAATTCTTGTTGGCTTTACTAGAATTGCAATTAATATTTTCTGTATATGTTCCCTCCTACTATTAATATAAGATTTCCCTTGTAGTTCAATTTCTTTTATTATGGATAGGAGGAGCATAACTTTTGTATGTTTTCCTACTAAATATGTAAAACATGATATCGCTTTTATACGGTTTTAAATATAAGATATAATTTATAGTGCAATTTGTACTATAAACTACGTCATATATTTAGAATGAGAGGAGTATGCTTTTATCAAATTTAATTTATTGTTAACAAAACTTTAATGCCTTAAAAATATTATTATACATACTCTAAGAGCAAAACAAAGAAAATGATATCAAACATCACCTATGATTTAAAAGAAAAACTTGCATTATAAAATATAATATTTTTCCCCCTGAAAGGACAGATATAATTAATGAAATGGAAGAAGGTAGGCTAAATTTTCTTTCTTTCTGTATTTGGATACTCTTGAGTCTTTGCTCATGTTAATTGATAACCCTAAATTTTGCCCTTTTCATCCTTGAGCTCATCAGGAATTGCCATGCATCTCCTACAATATAAAGTTGATTCACATTGGATAACACTAACTTTTTCTTTTTTTATTATTGAAAAAGGAAAAAACATTATAAAAACGTGGTTGAGTGTGTAGATACACAGACACACACACACACGCAGAGAGAGCATGTGAGGTGAGTTATACTCTCTCTGGTCTTATTTATTATAAGGCATTAACTAACAAGTGTATTTGATCTTTTTTATAAGGTACTTGTTTGTTTCTAATACTCATTAATTATCTTTTTTTATGTATGCCCATAATTAATAAGGAGAGTGAGAGTAATAATTAATACCACTTTGGTCCATTTATAAGTCCACTTTGACCAAAAAATTTAGTCCTTTTTATAAGTCCATTGACCAAATAAATGAGATTGTGACAATTTTGCTCATAGTAATGATGATGAGAGAGATTGACTAGCCATATTGGAAAGAGAAAAAGATGAGAGAGATTTAACAATAAATTTTAAAAGGTACCCATTCATAAACGAGGGTAAAGTTAAAAATTTGTTTCATAATCATTGAGATACTTACCTCTTATTGGTATGTGAGATTTGGTCAAACTAGACTTATAAATAGGAACCAAAGTGGTATAATATTAGAGTTTATGTAATTAATAGAGGTAATATTGGAAGTTACTTAAATTTTAGGACAACTTTATTTACTTTAACTATTTTTCTTAGTTTATGAGAATTATTAATTGTCTTATAATAAAGACCAAATGAAGTATATATGCGTGTAAGTGTAACATCGCCCCAGAAACTCCTAATTGCTGGTAGCTATCAATCTCATATATATAATTCATCATGTCACTCCTATATATTCTTTTTTAGTTCTAAATATATGACAAAGTATATAGTATAAATTACACCAAAAACTTTATCTTATATTTAAGATCGAAATAGTATTCAAGTTAGTGGCCAATAATGCCTTGAAGGTCACTTTTAAAGGATTATTCTATTCCATTCCTCCAGCTTAGTTCGCTTTTCCCAATTACGTGCTTTGATTCATCAAATTTTCCAATCCAAAAGGAAATGGAATCATCAATATATAGGAGTATATATATTATACATGAAAGCATCGTGAATTAGAGTTGGCTGGAGAATTAGCTTAATATGGCAATCAGGAACATATGCGACGTTCCCTTGTTAATTAATGTCTCGTTGTCACTCACCAAACCTATACCTCTCCTGAACACCACCGACGCCATTTTCCATTTTAGGCTTAGTGCCCTCCGCAAAAGCTTCCTCCTCCATCGGCTATTTTATTATATATGCATGCTCTGATGGAAAGTAAAATGACCAATTCTTTCTCCTTCAATCTGTGTCGCCCCCTAGGCCTTTGTAAATGCTGTGTAGCTAAAACGACCCCCACCAATTAGGCAAAGGGGAGGAGGAATATAATTGCACTGCACATTTTCGTACACGTACAACTCAGAGATGTCTCCCTTCAGCTTCATGCATTCTTGTTGTGTTGCATTATTATTGGCTTATAGGTAGGTACAATATTAGAGACACTTTGAACTAGTTTTATTCACGTGAAGCTTCGTACTAAGTTTTCAATTATTATAACCCTATTGCAGGTATAAAAAAAAAAAAAAGGAGTTATAGTCAAGTTCGGTACTATTATTTGAGTGTTATACTGTTATTGGTGAAGGAGGGAGAGATAGATGCCAATCGTGTGGTACATATATGGGAACTGTGATGGAAGCATGATAAAAGAGCAGTGCCGTAATGGGTTTTTCTAAGACGTTGCCTTCGTACACTCCCTCCCTTAAATTTGTTCGATCCGTTAAAGGCATTCACTGACACCTAGGAAAAATGCTCCATTTTGAGGCTGGGGTCGTTTATAGGGGACACAATTTGTCTTTTGTAGGCCACAACCTTCGACGGTGCTGGTTTTATGACTCGAAGCTGTACTCTAATATTAGGCTTATACGCAGAGTCTTTCTTACCAGGACGTATAGTACTAATTGTTCCTTGTACAAGCAACATACGTGTAACATAGATGGTGGTCTTGGTCTTCCCTGTGTACTTTTCTTTCTTTCTTGCAATTTGAGTCACCCTCCATTTGGCATCTATTCATTAGTCAAATACCCTTCCTTATTCACACAGTCAATATTCCAAGGCCCACTTAGGAACACCCATATATATGTCGTGGAGTAGATTATCCCCCACTACTTTAGCCGCTACCTATTTTAGAGGGTGCCCTCGTATGACATAATGACAAGTCATTCATATGTACATATATAGGCGTGGGTTGCCCATAATTAGACTGTTGACCCTATGTATTTTATTTCTCAGTTGAATCTGAATAATATAAATAAAGCATGCGAAAAATGATTGAAAGGCCTCGATTTAAAGAGATATTTTTAAATACCCAGCCAAAAATATTCATGCTGCATCAGACATTCATCTCATTTCTAACTGCTACTAGCTACTCAACATGATTGAATTGGGTGTCATTTTTTTTTCCTTAGATTGAGGATCGATCATTACCAAGATTTATTTTCCCATGTTCTCAGCCAAAAAACTCTTACGCATCACGTCATAATGAAGCTATGAATCGACTTAATTATTCAATAAATATATCATAGGCATGACCTTAATTAGCTAGTTTTGAATTGACGTGGAAGTGAAGCAAAGAGAAGATGCCACTTCCCTCAGCAAATTAAAGACGGTGGTGGGATATGATTAGAACTTTTCTTAATCTGAGCGCACCTTGTCTCAAAGGCATTTGACCTATCTTCATTTATAGGAGTTTGACCAATTAATTCTGGCATAACTCTATATGACTATGACCAGCTAGTGTCAGTCAATGATCGAAGATACGTAATTAAAGAATAATGAAAAGGATAGTAGTCCAAAGAAGACATGATGATGCAAAGATTCCAAAACCAATTCATGAAAAAAGCAAAAAGAGACAGATATTTATTAGTAGTTGTTGTTTAACTGGTTCAGGCTTGTGTTGTGAGTGGGGTAATTTACAGACCAAAGACCCATAATACGCACTTTGATGAATATTAGACCAAAGCTTTGGAGAGTCAAAAATTGCCAAGGACAATATATAACGACGGAAAGAGGATGATATGTATATGGGCGGGCGTCCCATCAGTGTGAACCACCGTCCCTAGCAATTCTGTGATGATAACTAGTTTGAATAGTTAAAAAAGGCTAATAAAAGCATGAATGTGAACAGAGTGGGTTTAAAGTCCAAGAAGCAATAATCCACTTATGAGTGTATAGATGATGGTTGCTGAGCCTGAGCCTACTAAATTCAAATGAAGACAAACAATCGCTTGTTGTGACTTCCAAGTAAAGCATTTTGACTTTGAGGGATTTTTTTAAAAAAAAAACAAAGTTATATATAGGAAAATTTGTTGTGTGTTGTTATGGCTTGACTTGTTATAATTCGTTGCATTCAAGGCAAGTGTCTGTATGATTTATTTAATGTTGAAGGACAACTGACGGCTTTGCTCAAGAGTTTTGGATAAAATAGGACAAACTCTTCTCTACAAGTTTTATTTGTTTCGCAAACACAAGTTGGAAATAGAAAACCAGGTGTTATCAAAAATTAAAAACCTACGCTCAGGTGCATGTCATCTCGGGTATTAAACGTGGAAACCTCTTTTTTTAATGAGATTTGAATTCTGCTTCGTAAAGTTGTAAACAACTGGCACCTTCAATTAGACTCAAACTTTATTAGTGAATGTCATGTGGGAGATACCCAAACATTCCAAGTCCGCGTATCCTAACGGGCTTCGCTTGTTTTGGGCTTATGTTCCCTCTCATCTTTTTTTTTTTTTTTTTTTTTTTTTTTTTTAATAATATGTTCCCTCTCATCTTGCTTGCTTCGGTCTTCACTCATATTTTCATGGGAAGAATCAACACGTTTTACCCATCAACACATGAAGAAGGCCCAACATGCTAATTTTATGTAACCCATCACAATTGGGCTTAATTTCATCCATGGTGGCATCCATATATGTCAAAACTTTTTTGCATCCAAATAAAACCATAATAAACAAAAAACTGACTCCTCATCCTTAGGCTCAGCTGACGAAAGGGTTGAACACTCTTATCAAGGGAAGGGATTTGATCCGGAGTTAGTCGAATCTTTGGGGAGGATCTTAACTCCTAGGTGCGCTGGGTTAACGCTTGCGAGAGTAATAGACGGCTCCCTTGCCCAACATTGGTATCACCTTGGAGCCCTTGGATTGTGAGTGAACTCAACCCTTTCCTAAATTTTTTTATAAAAAAAAAAACAAAAACAAAAAACTACTACCCCTCGTCCCGGTTCAACCCAAAGCAAAGGAGTCGACTTTCTCACCTAAAAGGAAGGGGTTCGATCTGGAGTTGGTAAAGGCGGGGGAGGCATCCTAGGGGTGTATAAAGGGAAAAAGGTGGAGGTATATCTTTCTAACCCAAGTATATCCTACGGCTTTAAACGCTCTACTCCTGCTCTGAGGGTAGGTGTTTCAACCCTTTCCTAAAATTTTTCGTACCAATAAATAAACAAAAAACTGCTTATCACAAAAAGTCATCGCCATGAGTCCCAAAGAAAACAGCTCATAGCGTGGACCCCTTTTAAAATATTCATGCTCAAACCCATTATATGGCAACCGGACTTCCTTCCTGTTTGTTTGTAACAGACGTGATGTATAATATATGATGTAAATATATGAGAACAGTTTTATCTTGTCTTATAGAAACATGTTTTACAAACACTAGCTCGGACAAGCCTTTATCTGTTTCGATCTGGGCAACCAACTCTCTTCAAAGTCCAAGATTTTCCTGGGTCATTGATACAATAACAATACTTTTGAGTTATAGTTCATTGACTGGCGAAAAGAGTTTTTAGTTTTTCATTTCACTGGAATGTCCTCTGGTGATTCTTTTAAAAATAAAAAATAAAATCTTTTGGGCTGATGTTGAATAATTATTTTCGGAACAAAACTAAGCACCTTGGTTTATATTCGCGTTCTGTGTTCAGATGATGAAACATTCAAATTGAACAAACTGAAAATAGAAAAATGTTAAGAAGTCAAAGTTGACCGTCAATTTTGTTACACAACGTCTTCAGTTTAAATCATCTCCAGCGTCCACCGACAAACACATAGGAAAATAAGCAATAAAAAAAATAAAAAGAAAAAAGAAAAGAAAAAGGCTGCTATCAACGCCTACTTGCCATCAGAATGCGATAGCAACAGAGGGATAAAAACTGCATTATTGGCACTGAATAATAACAGCCTGGAGTATTTAAACCAATAAAATAATAATCATATGTGGTTTCTAGCATTGCTTTGAATAATGAATGCTATAGTATTTGGTTAGTGTCCAAAACTAAACACATTACTCATCAATGTCCATTCATAAAAATAAATGACGAATCTCTTTTTTTTTTTTTTTTTTTTTTTTTTTTTTTTTTTTTTTTTTAAAGGGGGTAGTTATGGGGTTTGATCAAAGCTATAATTAATTATTATATGGAATCGCAAACATGGGTAGCATGAAAGACTGGGCAAACTAGTCAACAAGTGGTTAAATGGAACATGTCAACGCGTGACAAACCATTGTCATTACATGGTAGTTCAATTAATCAGACAAAAATATGTGAAAATAAAACCTTTTTGTTTTTTGCGCCGTGGCGGCGGCGGGGGCTTGTTACCGACACAGGGGAGAGCCACAGCCATTTATATACAACCAGCTCAATTCTGCTAGACATAATTAACAGTGATCTATATAGTTTCTTGTTATACAATTATAAGTTGTCTTTACTTTTATATATACTTGCTTTTTTGACCAATTATAAATATAAGATGTAGTTAATTTTTTTTTTTAGAGATTAAAAAAATTAAATAAGTTATTTAATACGTGTCTTTAAATTATATCAAGGGCGGAACTAATGGGGTTAGAGTTGGCTATCGCCCCACCTTAAAATTTAAAGGAAAAAAATAAAAAATAATATATATGTATATATATATAATGGCACTTTGGTAATTTTATTATATTATTTGTCTCAAAAATTTTAAACTGTGTGTGAATGGGTAAACAACGTTTATTGACATGCCGCATGCGTGAAGAGGAAGGCATCTGAGTATTGAAGAGGAACACAGGCCACAAAATCTCAACGGAAACTTGTGGAAGCCAAAACATAATGGATAAAACTTTGAAGAGTTTGTGCATTTCTAAAAGTAAACATATTCACTTATTTATTGAAGAGGAAGCACAATTGTAATGTCCGCACAAGCCATAATCAAATCATTGATGGCTTATGGCTACAAAAATGTTGTAGAAGGAGGTATGATGGCTTGTCATGTCACTTTTTCATCTCCAATATCCCTCCCTTCTTTTATCAGTCTTTTGCTTTGAAGCATTGGATTTCAAACCATGTGGTAAACTGGTTACCTAAAAAGGCAATTTATGGTTGGTCTAATTGATGGTTGATTATATTTGAGTGGATCAAAATATCCATCATAATTCAATGTTATGCCTCTATGTCATTTAATAATGATGATATTTGTAAACTTGTTGATATATTTTATAGTAGAGATTATTTCACAAAATAGGGAAAATTGCATTTGAAGATGGAGTTACAACATTTTAAGCTTGACATTCCTAGACATCCAAATTTGATTAATTTATCATTATATCTTAATTATGTTAGGGCTGGTAAGAACTAGAAGGTCCATCATTTATTATTTTATTGTTAGAGTGATTAGACTTGTACTCATTATTCCAATTTTTATAGCAACCACTGAAAGATTTTTCTTTACGATGGAGCTAATCGAGAACATGTTCCGAAATAGAATGAAAGACCAATTTCTTGATAATTCTTTGATTACATATATTGAAAAAGAAATTGTTTTTAGTTTTAGCACGGATTCAATTATAGATGAGTTTAACAAATATGAAAGACGTAGGGTAAGAGTCAAGTGA
Source organism: Acacia acuminata (assembly GCA_019022655.1). Taxonomy (NCBI): domain Eukaryota; kingdom Viridiplantae; phylum Streptophyta; class Magnoliopsida; order Fabales; family Fabaceae; genus Acacia; species Acacia acuminata. The sequence continues at coordinate 5,059,304 of JAFJYI010000015.1, forward strand.
AGTTATCTTAATTTACGTAATAAATTTCTTTTAATTTTTTGTATATTAGGTGTGTATTGTATTTCAAGTACTTTTATTTATGATATAGTAGTATTTTTTATATTTTCCATCCGTCATTAAAATTCCTGGGTAAGTCACTGGATTATGTATCAATTTATTAGTCAAACTAATTTGTTTGGAAAAAAATAAAAAAATATATTCTAAAGTAATTTAATCAGCTTCCTTAATTTCACCATTTTTTTAAACTTTATCTTATATTTAAGATCGGCTAATTAATTTGTTTGGACACGCATTGATACGCACACGCATATATAATTCTCCAAATAGAATTCCTTATAGTCCAATAGTGCTAATATTTTCAATGATATTTAAAGGTAATGTGCGTGATTTGATAACTGCAAGTCCAGTTCATTCTAGGCGAAAAGATTTGAATAAATCTCATATTAATCACTAATTACATCTCAGATTCTAAATTTGTCTGACAGAGGGAATATTTTATTAGAAAATTTATTCGTGAGATTGAATTAAGATATTTTATAAATACTAAATTAATGGTTGAATATCATTTTTAAGAGTTTAATTAATTTAAACCCCCTTTTTATATAGTGTCTTTTTAGGATTAAGATGACACTTGAAATTGTAGACCACTCAAAACTCAAATTCAAAATGAAATAGCTATTCATCCATATAAGAAAAGTAACTTCCCAAAATTAATTGGTCGTTATGCATTTAACATTTTACTATATATAGGATCAATACATTACAATTAAAATATATTATTGAAAAACAAAAATTAAATAAATACAACAAAACTAAAAGAAGAGTAATTTTGAGGGTATTGAAGTATTGATTTTGGTATAAATTTTAATGATGTGATTCCGTAATGTGCCATTGACAGCAAATTAAAATACGAAAGATGAATGAGGAGTGTCATTAAAGATATGAGAGAACAGGTGGGACGCAAGGATGTAGTGATCTAAACAAGAAGGGAAGCATCTCAAATAGTAAGAGGCCAATTACAACGTAATTGCCCAACCTCGTTTAGTTACGTGTAAGCAAACAATTATGCAAAACATTTTCACAGGTTGTGGCTATACTCACCTTTCTGTTGGGGAATACGATCGACCTGGATAATGAAAATGTCAAATTCTGATTAAAATTACTCATTCTGATCCTTGATACGTGATACATGTAGATAATTCATCTCAATTCTCAATATAAAACATATTTTTAATATTTATTAATATTTTGATAATTCTTCAACAATAATTAAGGAGGAGAGAAAATAAAATAATTAAAGCAGATGATTGTTTTAGAAAGTACATGTCATGTTAACTAATTTACTATTTTAATATAATCAAATTAGGTAAATATGCCTTTATATTATCTCTGGTCTTAAATATAAGATTTAGTTAACATTTTTTTTAAGAGATTAACAAAGTTAAATAAATTATTTTAAAGTATTCATATTTATTATTTTTTATTTAAACTAAATTGTGTGACTTATAAAATAATTAATAAACAAATGATATACAAATTAATTAATATATTAAATTAACTTCTTTAATACCTTTAAAAATAGGGAGAATGACGAATAAATACTAAATAAAATTCCAAGACCGAGAAATGTCTATTGAAAAGAAGAAAAGGATAGAGATGTAAGCCGTATGAATATGAGTTTTGAACATTTGGGCCAAAGACTAAACAATCATTCTTCCTCACCACAAAGAGACCATGATTCTCTTCCCGCCAGATTGCAAGACCTCCATCTTCAACCTCAATCATCGTCCCATCGTCTTCAACCTCCCTCTTCAAAGAACCATATCAAAAACCAAATCTGCAAAAAACCAGATCCGTCTTCAACCTCAATCGTGTCTTTTGTGTTCGTACTCTCCTTCCAGATCCATTGCACACAACCTTCTTCTTGGTATGTTGTGCCACCATCGAACCTACCCCACGCCACCGACAAACCTACCCCCTCCTGAGTTGAACAATACCTAGGTCTTAAGGAAGAAGAAGGTGACAGTTAATATGAGATTTAACAAAAATCATAATGGAATTAATAAATTAATCATTGATATTCAAAAGACTTGTAATGGGTTTCACAAAGGCGAATCGTCAGGTGAAAACATATCACCCACTTTTGTGAAACCCAGTACAAGTCCTGTATATACCATTGATGAACTTGTTAATCTCATTATGATTTTTGTTCGAAGTCCATAGATATGGGTGAAAATCACCAGAAAACGCCTTTGTTAAACCCATCACAAGTCTTATGAATGTCATTAATGAACTTCTTAATCTCATTATGACTTTTATTCATAATGCTCAAATATGGGTAAACCCAGACTAACATGTTTTCAATTGACAAATGCCTTTGTTAAACATACTACAAGTTTTGCACATCGGTTCTAGAAAAAGAGCACGAACACAAACGACACAATTGAGGTTGAAGGCGGATCTGTTTTTTTGCAAATCTGGTTTTTGATCTAGTTCTTTGAAGAGAGAGGTTGAAGAGGATGAGATGATGAGGTTAAAGATGGAGGTCTCACGATTACAACGGTAAAAAGAGAAGAAGAGGTCTGGTCCCTGCCAATAGTGAGAAAGAAGAGTAATTTAATTTTTTACCCAAATATCCAAAATTCATATTCATACATACTTACCTCTTTGTCTTTTTCTCTTTTTAATACACATTTTTAAGTTTTAAAATTTTATTTGGTATTTATTACCCATTCACACTTAAAAATATCCACTAACGGGGAGGATCCGCAGATCAACCGACGGGCACGAGCCATGACACACAGGATCTCAGACCCTTCCAACTCAGCTGGCCACGTGTTATTCCTTGGTTGGCGCACCCCGTCCACGCCTACCTTTTATTTATTTATTATTTATTATTTATTATTGTCACTTAAATAAAACGGGTCGCTCATCTGAACCGGATCCAAACCCGACCCACCAACACCTCCTCCTCACCCCTACTCTTCCCATTCCGCCTTCATTCTTCGCACTCCACCACGCGCTTCAACCGCCAATCCTAGAGCTCCCTTGCCGGGTTGCGCCCTTACTTTTCATTTTCTCTCGTTTCTCCGCCTCATTTCACCCTTCACCTTTCAGCAGCTGCCTCCAAATTCCTTCTTGCTTTCTCTCTCTACAGCTCTCTCCCACAGTTCCCTTGCGAGTTCTGCTTCTGCAGTCCTCCTCAATTTTAACTGATCCTCTAGATTTTTCATTCGAATCTTTTATCTGCTAGGGTTTTCGAGTTGATCCTTCCGGATCTTTATTAGTTATATCTTTTCAATCTTTAAATTGTTTTCTCTGTCTCGGAATTGCTTTTTCACGAGTCTACTATGTAACTCAAGTTGGGCTAGGAATGGGTGACTCACTAGTTCTGTAATTTGTTCGTGGATTAGTTGATGGCGTCGTTCCGACGGACTTTGTCGCCAGCGCACCCCGATCGGCAGTACCAAAATGGTGTTGGCTCGTTTTCAGTTTCCTCTTCTCATCACAAGTTTGCTTATACTGCCAAGTATGCTTCTACATTTCCAGTGTTGTTTGGGTATGTAGCCGGATTGCGGAGGTTTATTGCCGGGTTTGTTATGCGGCGGCATGCTCGGAAAGGGCAATGGAGAAGAGCATTGTTTAGCTGTTTAATCTTTTTCTTCTTAGGTTTCTTGTGGGGTATGTTTCCTATCGGTCATGTTGTCGACGACATTCGCCGTCGGGATATCTCATTTGAGATCAAGCCTCCTCCTGCAAACGCAGAATCAGTCCCTGAGGATCGTGCCTCGAAGCGTGATGAGGCTTTGGTGGTTAATCCAGTGAGTTTGAGTGTCGATAAGCGTAGTGCTGCCGATGAGACGCTCGATTTTGTGCCGAGGAAGCAATTGATTGTGGTGACCCCCACATATAATCGGGCGCTTCAGGCTTATTTTTTAAACAGACTGGGTCAAGTGCTCAGGCTCGTACCTCCGCCAGTTCTGTGGATTGTAGTGGAAATGAATTCAGCTTCTATGGAAACTGCTGAAATACTGAGGAAAACCGCTGTGATGTATAGGCATTTGGTCTGCACTGAGAACTCCACAAATGTGAAGGACAGAGGAGTTCATCAAAGGAATACGGCGTTGGAGCACATTGAGCGCCATAGACTAGATGGGATTGTCTACTTCGCAGATGACGATAATATATATTCTCTCGAGCTGTTTGAGACCTTAAGAGACATAAGGTAGTCCAAATACCTTGCTATGTAACCTTCGATCTTATCCATTCTTCACTATTTTTGTCATAAACAATGTGGATTGAGATAGATTTTATGTTCTATAATGTCGTCTAATTTGTATTACAGCATTTAGTAGGTCTAGATTTGATCCATATTGAGATCGTTTTGGAGGTTTTATTTATATTACATACTTTGCATCTTGTTATATACCTGAAAATCTCAGTTCTCTTCTCTTCATGTTAAGTATGTTACGTTTGGTCCCTTAGCTTTTCCTTAAATTTTACCTTTTGAATTTCATATTAATATTTTGTAATTGTAATCCTTTGTTTTTGGCATGTTTATAGATGTGATCATTGTAAGTCGTTTCTATGTGACTTTTTTTTTTTTTGGGTCTGGTAACAAAGCAGCTGGCACTTGCTGTTGGATTAGTGGTTCCTTAAAGGAACGGCTATCTGTTTGTTCAATTTCCTTACACTAGCATTCTCCAACACGTTTTGAAGTGTTTTAGCCTATCATTTGCACCAAGATATGTCCCTAAATTGCAATTTGATTTTGCATAATTTTTGTTTCAAAGAATTTTACATGCCACCTGTTTTATGAAATAATAATGTGATCCACTATCCCTTGAAAAAATTATGATTCCATTTAGTTCTTAACTTCTGTTGATTGAGAAATAGAGAATTATATTGTCTCAGCATACTTTTTTTTTTTTTTTAATGATTAAATGACTTGAAACGACTCTGCACTTATTGTTCTCCTTGTCTATTAATTGCCTATGAAATATAAGCATTATGTTTTTCATGACTGCCTCTATCAACGAACTCTTGGTGTTCTTTCCTATTATTTTGAAATGTTGCGCCCAACTACATTTCATCTACAATGGCATATTCTAATGTCAAACTAATTTTATAGACGCTTCGGTACTTGGCCTGTTGCCATGCTTGCACAAAGCAAAAACAAGGCCATCTTGGAGGGTCCAGTATGCAATGCAAGTCAAGTGATTGGTTGGCATACAAATGAGAAAAGTAAAAGAGTTCGTAGATTTCATGTTGATATGTCAGGATTTGCTTTTAACAGCACAATCTTGTGGGATTCTAAAAGGTGGAAGCGTCCTACATCAAATCCTATTCGCCAACTAGACATAGTGAAGGAGGGTTTTCAAGTATTCTTCCTATCTTTTAGTCTTTACTCTGCTTATCCATTTAACTACTTTAGATGTCCTCTTATTGTAAGATTGAATATTTACTGCTATCACTGTAATCCATTAACTGAACTTTTTATGTTTTGCAGGAGACCACCTTTATAGAACAATTGGTGGAAGATGAGAGTCAAATGGAAGGTTCACTAACTGGTTGTTCCAAAATAATGAATTGGCATCTCCATTTGGATGCCCGCAATACAGATTATCCCAGGGGTTGGCTGCTACAGAAAAACCTAGATGCTGTAATCCCTGTCAAGTAATCCCCCAGCAATTCTATTGAGAGCATTTGGTAGGTTATGATTTAATTGTTTTTTATTAGTAGCATATTGAATCTTATTTTTTTTACGACCATATTGAAGTCTCAAGCAAATGGAGAATATTGTGCCAGGCTCTGTGAAATTATTGATCCTTATGAGTGATATCAAATAGAAAAAATCCTAGTAACCCGGGGAAGATTGTCACTTCTCAGGCCACGGTGTTTCTAAATGCCATCGCATAGTCCCTGTTGCGATGAATTTTAGTGCATTGACTTGACATTCATATAGTCCAACAATGTTTATGGATCCATGCCTTTTATCCTTACAGGGATCTAAAATGCGCTTTCTTTTTTACATCTTGGCAGTTTACCTGTAATCATGTTGGTGCATCTCTGGATAGATACTACAATTTTAGAAGAATGGCACTGCTGCGTTTTGTTCCCTGGCACGGATAGAGTCAGGTTACGTTGTTTCCGGAACAGAACAATACTCACTTTTAAAATCAAATTTTGTTCTTGTAAAAAATGTTACTATTATTTCATCCATAGAAGGAAAAACAGGTTCCCTAGAGCAAGGGGGAGCATTGATCAAGTTGCAACAGGGTCCATTGTCCATCCAGTGTGTTAGATGGAGCTGCTGCTGGTTTCTAACTTACGGCTTGTGTCAAAATTAGTGAGGGTTACTTCTCAATTATGGTTTCAGTGATCTACTCCCCACCCTTTTTTCATGTCTATTTAAGTTTGTAAAGGTCACCCTACTTGCGTCGTTTTGATGAATTTCCGAGGTTGGCGTGACAATACATACAAAGGCAAAGCAATTTTTTTTCCTCGTCCTATTGCAAGTTTCATACAGATCATGAAGAACTTTTGACTTTAATTAACTCTGCTCTAAAACTTAACAACTTTCCAAATTTACTTTTGTTTAACTATGCAATGCAAGAATATAACAATTTACACAATAATAAACGAAGGGCAACATAATATAACTGAAAAATATAACAACCAGCCTTATAAATGTACTGTACTCTATGTTATAATATGCAACCAAAGTGATAATTATGGTCACCTGTCCTTTTCTGGCATTAAAAAGATTATGTTCCCGCGACCGTTTAACCTTTTCCATTAAAAAGAAACACCGTACTAATGACTGATGATTATGTTTTCTATTTTAATGAACCTGGATGACTGGCACACAATTATCTATACAGCTGTTAATGTAGTAGTTCAAATTCTTCTTAAAAACATCACCCCCATCGTTTCCAGCTTAGCAAGATACCATTTGAGTTAAAATGACATACATATGGCAACTACCTTGCAATTAACCCAATCATCAAGACAGTGAGAGAGAAGAATGAGGGGGGAAAAAGGAAAATAGGGGCGTAGGGGTTTTACATACAAATACATCAGAGCCGTTATTGTCCGAGTCCCCCCTCTGCTTTATCAGCACTATGACATCCTTGGACGAATGAATGGACTGACTAGGAAAAAAATTACCAGCAGGGTGAGGTAATACGCTACTACGCTAGGTGAGGATAGTCGGTCGTTCATCAGCTTCCAGAAGGCATCAAAATTGGATGAATATATTACAACAAATGATATAGAACTATAATATGTGACGACTCAAACATTTCGTCGAGCAGCCTAGGCGAAGTTGCCGGAGCACTGGAATGGGGCTCTAGAGATGTTAACTTGTTGATATTGTCCCCAGAAGAGTCCGGTCCAAGTGGTCGGCCACCGTGTCCACTGTTCTTATTCATCTTGGGCCGGCTGCAAAACCTGAGAAAAGTGACCAATCTCCTCTATGCTCTACAGTAGATTCTGCTGAGCCAACTATTAAAATTCATGTCAGTATCTAAGCTATCATGTCAGAGTCGCTCCGTGAACAGAAGAACTTGTGTCAGAAGGGTGCAACGAGGTCGACGGATGCTGTTGCGTTTGTGTTTCATTTGCAAGACCAAGCACAACTAATGTTGACCTGTACATGTGAACATGAGTTTACTGCAAGCGAAATTTAGGCCACATTCTCTAACAATGCCATGATTTTAAGATTAAACAAATATCTCCTTGATCCCTCAGCAGTTAATCTACATATTTTATGCTTCAGGGTCGGAGAACCAAAAACATGACATCCAGCATTCAACAATAAAATTGGCATTCAATATATATATATATATATATATATTGGCCGGAAAAGATTTAAAAACCTAGGGGCAACAAAATTCAAGTGAATATTTGCTGTTACAAATGCCAATGATTCTTCCGTACAATTAAGGGAATTTTCACCTTGAAAACTTGAGCAAAACTACAAAATATAGGTGTGTTCAGTTTCATATAGTGTAAAATGCGGAAATGGGAAAAAAAAATAGACTGCAGACGTTAATGTCCTTGAAAGTATGTAATTATGAAATAGATGGGATGGAGCATTTACAGGTAAATCTTAGAAAGTTTGATTCAGGTGCTTGTACAAGTGTTGAATTAGAGACTATCTATCCCCAACCTTTTTTTCCTCACAGCCGTATCTAGAAAAGCTCACCTTGGTAGTGAAGGTTTTACAGTGGGTTGACTAGCGTAAGAAGCAAGAGGACCTCTGAGATTTGCATGTTTGTTCAGAGCACTTTCCAATTGTGGAGGCGGCAACTGCATCCAGAATACAAAAACAGACAGGCTGAATCTAACGGATAACACATTAACATGATGCTATGTAGGTGAACAGTGTAATACCTGCAACAGTACATGAAAAGAACGTGGCTGAGTCTGATATACACATTTTAAGAAACCAACCCAAAGTTTTGGCATCCGCCACACCTGCCATGAGCATAGAAGTAATCAATTAGTTATCCAATGTATTGTTAATCGGTAGTGTTAAGGAGACAGTTGAATGTGAGAACCAGAGTAGTTTCTATACTAGATTGAGTAAGCTTACCTGTTTAATAACAAGTTTTGATAATATCTCCATAACAAAATCAACCTACAAATGGAGCATAAATATTACAATTTTTAAGCATTTGCTATGTCACGCCTCTGGACTTCAAACACTATGATGAAATCTTCAAAAAACAAGTAAAAAAAAAAAAAAAAAAAAAAAAAAAAAAAACCCTCCAAATTTGTAAGGGGCCTTGCTGATGAACTGAATAACTTATAATAATTAAACATATATAAAAAACAATACTGAAATGGATAAGCACGTCAACATAAAAAGGGTGAATCTAAATGTTTCTATAATTAACTTAATAGTTCCAAAACAGACATAAAATTCAGCACAATACTTCCCATAATTGAAAAGACTTCATCACAAATTGGGAAATGACTTAATTGAAATATTTGATAAAGGGAAAAAGAATGGTGGATCAATATGAACATGCCTACTCAAAACATCACCTCTTTAGAAAGAAACATGAGCACTCAAGAAGCACCACCAATGTTCTACTCTCACCTCTAGATTATTTAAATATCCACAAAATGATCCCTTCATGAACAAGGCAGAAAATACAAGGACTAGGGAAAGATGCTGGTTGAACCATTTGCTCCAAAATTGATGCGTACACAAGTTTATTCACCATAACAAGTTCCCTAAGTAGCATTCGCAACTTCTACCATTACTTTTGAACAATTTAACACCACAAATTACATAAACACTCACAGCAATACAGGCACCAAAAACATGCAACGAGATTTACCAGTACTGGGAAAGCATCAACCGCCTGAATAACTGTTCTCATGAAAAGTAGAGGCAATGGAGTTTGATCAACCTGAAAATTTTAACAAGATTCAAATGACCATATTGTAATATATCTGTTAATTACTGTTGAGATTGAATCTGCTTACCATCTGGTTTAATGCTTTTCCCAGAACCTGTTGTGTGAACACAGTACGTTGCTCAAAACAAGCTGTGCAAGCATCAGTTATCTGATAACGCAAAGAAACCAACAATTTGAGAAATCACCACTAACAATCTTTGAACTTCAATTACTTAATGCAATTTTAACGGGTTAGAAGAAAAGATTAACAAGACACAGCAAAATTATAGTAGTTATATTTTTAAATTCATAAGGATAACCAAACCATAACTACATTACAGAACTCAGATTATGGTATAGTCACCACAACCTGGCTAGATCTTCAACCCACAATATCTTAAAACACTTGCAATGACAAGGAGTAGGCAGCTAAAGAGATGCAAAACTTAAAGAATATTGATACATTTTGAGAAATATAAATATCCTATTAGAAAATGAACAATTAAGAGAAATAGATGACGCAAAGACTACTAACAGAAAGAGCACTGAACTGCACTTGATGCATTGCTCTAGTGGAAAATAGTCCTCTTGCATAGGGAAGTGGACGATTCTATTCACCATAGGGCTGGTTTGGCCTCTTTTCAATGGAAAAAAAAAAAAAAAAAGATAGAGAAAGAGCAGTGAACTGTTCACTGCCACATAAAATTAAAGTTGAACTCATTGGGCTCCAGTAGAAGCAAGGGCAAACAATCTCCATTCCTTGGGAATAAATAAAGATGAAACAGGAGTTAGGGCCCGTTTGGATGGGCTTTCAAAAAAAGTTTTTTTTTTTTTTTTTTTTTTTTAAGCTCCAAATTGGAGCTTTTAAAAAAAAGCAGCATTTTGGCTTTTTTTTTTTTTTTTTTTTTACTTTTATCTTCTTAAAAAAATATTATCTAAACACATAAATTAATTAAAAAAAAAACATTTTTTTTGCATTAAAAAAGTGTTTTTTTTTAATAAAAAAAGCTCATCCAAACGGGCCCTTAGTCAAGTGTTGATTACAAGCACTAAAGCACCAACTCTCACAAACTCTACCCCCATGACATATATCTACAAAACCTAACACCATAGCAACTTGTCTACCAGGTTAAGAAGACAATAGTCGACACTTTTCATGACAAGTATTCAGCTTCAAGTCCAGATAGTGAACCAAACAATTTTATTCTACAGGTTAGAGATATCAAGTCTGATAATAAGAACACCGCACACAGCAAGAGGAAAAGTCATTTAAAGAAGGGAGTGTCTGCCAGGCAGAACACACAGCTTTTTCTCTAGAAGGGGGAAGGGAAGTAGGGAAGTCATGGGCTGTAATAGTAATTTACAATGACAGAAACATGCCTTCTTAAGTGCAATGCCATCTTTCTCAGGAACAATTCCATGGATCGCAACCAACACTTCTACAGGTGTCAAAGCTGGGCCCGTATGAGCAGAACCCTGCCATAAACATTTGCGAATGTTAAGCACATCTAGATGAAAAAGATAAACAGAAAATGAAAAAAATTAATGGCATTGCTTTACAAACTTCAGCTTTTGCCCATACAAAATCCTATTGTAATAATTCAAAATACAATAACAGCCCCAAGATGCGTACGCAACCCAGAATAAGCGACAAAGGCATCAAAGGCCTTTGAATATACCTGTAGTACATGAGCAAGAGCCATTTGGAACTTTTCCAATGGAAGATCAACAAGCCGAGGGAATATTGGTAAAACCTGCTATCATAGAAGTTTAACACTGTAAACATTGGCCACATGAAAATATAACCAATTAATGCATCACAATTAAAATTGCCATATGCTTCCTTCTAAACTCCTTATTGTTCATGGGATTGAGCAAGGTAAAACTAGCATCTATAAGCAAATTGTAGAAGGGAGTCAGAATACTTTTGTGTCTTTCACTGATTCTGATAGAATGAACACATACGGCAAATGTCCAAACAATCAAGGCCGAAACCATAGGGATATAACGGGAAACAAGGAATAAAAGTAAATCCTGTAAAATCCTGCATCTAATAAATACATATATTAACAATTTAATCATCAGATTTCCACACAAATCAACATAACAAAACTTTTTCCAATTATAAGGCCATTGATTTACAAACAAAACTAGCTGAAGATGATAAATTCAAAATTAAAAATTTAACCAAATGCCAACTGGATTTCATATTTGATATTGGACTGAGAATTGATAATTTGCTGCGCAACAAATAAATGGAATTAACAATGAGCTCTGTAACATTTGATATATGGATACGTCTGTGCATCATTTGGTAGCAGGTATCTGGAGGTCAAATCCTTAAAAGGAGATTTTTCTCATAATGGATATACTTTACCATGACTCATGAGAGTGGACGGAACTGTTGTAATTTCCATCATTCTAACAAGAACTTCTTTAACTAGTGTTTTCAGGACAGAGGAGGATTAAGATTGTCTGCAATGCAGATGAAACTAATGTCTCATATATATGTTTTAATAGAAGAGTCAGCGTTTTGATTTCCTTATTTAGGGTCTTCTTTTCCAGCCATAATGCAAGTATTTTTCTATGTTATGATATCTCTGCCAGATCCTTAAGAGTCTGGCCCTCTATGTCTTTGGATTACGAAGGAGTAAAGCATTAGACAGAGACAGCCATACTATGGCCTTCCTTCATTTCCTTTCCCTCTTTTATTCACTTAATATTAAAAATGAAGTGAATGCAGCATGCTAAATGGTAGGTTACACATATACACAGAAAAGAAAAAATAAGAGGAAGTTAATGTATTGACCTCATTTTTGGATAATGATGGAAGAAAGGGAACAAGAATCGAAACATCCTGCAGAATATAATTAATATGGATAAATATGTATCCAAAAATGTAAGCATGAGAGAAAAGTTAGGGAATGATGTCAAGGCATACCCTTAATTTAGTTTCATATAAATGCTTAACTGTAGCTATCAGATCAGCCGATGGTGTCGTTTCTTGAGTCAATATTTGCAACACCTACAAGGATAGAAACAACATTATAACAATTAATTTTGTACTTCAAAAATCCACTTTCCCTTCTGCAGGGTGAAATAAGCTATCCTCAATAGTGAGAGAGAAAGCTACCATTGTCAGAAGACTTTCACTTCCTTGTGGCGGATCAGATATAATATGGAGAACTTTAGAATATGATTGTCCTAAGGCCCTCAAAAGAATAGGAATGTGACGATGAATGGCCTGCAAGTGCCCAAATAGAACAGGTCAAAATCATGAAACCAAAAACTGGCAGTGCAGACTATAGTTCAGAAGCAATATCATGACGTCTACTGCTTTTTACAAGTTATCTTTTGATTCTCATGGTTTTATGTGTACACTGCCCTAACTAGTTGCATGAATAAACTTATTCTCATGATTTAGTAGCCAACATATGGGGCTGAATCAAGGAAAATCAGAAACCCAAGGCATTTTAAGCAAATAGTCTATTCAATGTGATAGAATTCTCAACCTCATAGCCCCGGGCAAAATCAAAGATTCATGATGGATGTTGAGTTTCAGGAAAAGATAACTGTGTAACCTCCCGTTATATTAAAATTAAAAATAGACAGACACAGATTTTCAACCTCAGTGACAGTATTCTAATACAATAATATCCAAAGCAAGATGAAACAATACCTGCTTTACAGTTTTTGGGGCTCGACCATAGGCATCAAAGATAGTCTGAAGAAGACTGGGTTTCTGCAGGATTTTAAATAATGTGTTGGTGTTAACAGATGAAAAGTAGTCAGTTGCGGTCATTGTCAACTTCTAAGCTGTATGCAAAGAAGTAAAACAAACCTTTGTGCATAAAGCAAAAAACAATGATATGAGACGTTGAGCTTCAGTGAAAGACACAGATGCGACATTTTGAACCACTGGTAGAGCAATTTTAGAGGGGTCATTTTCACATGTGGCGGATACTGAAACTTGCAATGGGCCTGGTGTTTCCTGAATTCCAATCTGTAAAAATCAAAAGGCCATTAACTGTAGACAATTAATTCATTTGATTAAGAACATTGAAAAATAGAATCCCTTAAAAGTTGAAAGTAATAGAAAAAGAATGCAATACTTCAAAAAACGTTACTGGCTGTTCACATGCAAGTTGCCTCAATAATTTACGACAACAGCATAGCCGGTTCTACTGTGTTACAGAGACTCAAGACACATTAAAAAGCTCAAATGAATCAAGATGGGCGGAAGGGTGGAATTCATAACAATCAGCTTGACATCCAATACTTCATTCAGGATTACTAAGAATTCTTCAAAGCAGCCATTTCAGCAGAGTGTAATCAGAAGAGACAATAAGGAGGAGGTTGAAAAAGAATACAAGTGTTATACCTCTGCTTCAGCTCCTTGCTCAACAGGTCCAGATTCAGAAAGACCTATATCTACGACTTTTTGGTCTACAGCAGACAGAAACATCTGTTTGGCGAACTGTTCAACTTCTTCCGATACATAGCACAGCTGATAGAGCTTGTTTGCCACCTGCCCAATTCACCAAACAAAAGATACTAAGGTTACCAAATAAATTGATAGTCTGACAGATTTCATATAGCCACAAGTTTATATACCAGCCGAATAGCTTTTGCTCGAATCTCATCCTGGGGGTGAACTGCACACTGCCACATTGAAATGAATACATTAGTCACGTATAAGAAATACAAATAAACAGTGTTTTCCAGACAATTACTCCAAAAACATTAAGAATGCTTTCAATCGCTCATTTCATTTCACTATACACAGTTGCTACAATAGGTCAAGTAGCAGAAGTGTTAAGTAGAGCAACTTTAGTGGTTTTCATGGATTGCCTGAAGATGTAAGTTAGGCTTGCGAATTGGCACCCCCAGAAAGCCCAAAGTTGTATTTATAACTAACAAGAATCTGTTTTTTAATGGGTAGTATGGTTTTTTTACTAGTTTCCCCCCTCCAGTTTCGAATCAGTTTCAGATAGGACAAGGTGCTGGTTTTCTGGTTCAATCAGTCAGTCAGGTCTGGTTTTCTGAACATTGATGAAAATAATTAATACCATGGATTAATCAAACTGGCCAGCAATTTGCATGAAATTGAAATGCCTTTAGCTATACATGCATGCTACATTTGATAAATAAGAGAAGAAGAAAAATTGGAAAAACTCATTCAAATAGATTAAGAGATCTTTATCAATAAAGGGCTACGAGGAAAACTGAGAATTTAGCCAAATGTTGTTCATTTGTAATGCCAACAAACATGACACAAATGGCTTCACCCACATCCATGGATAGAGAGAGTTTTTATTTTTAGTTTGCTACAAATATCAACATTAGTCTAAAAACTCAATTCATTGCATATAAATATAATCATGAGACTGTTTTCATCCTTAATGGCAACAACAAACTGTCCCCGTGATTGGTAATATTCTGCTAGTAGATACTCACGAATGATAACTTACCTTTAATGCTATATCCAAGCATGCCTGTCGATATGGCGGACGCCCCAATATCAAACTCCATATCGTACCAAGGCCCTGAGTTACGCGCTCAATGTCACGGATGACTTTACCATGATGATCAACTACACTAGAATAGCAGAGATCATCCAAAACTTTCAACGCAGATTCAGGCAAAAGTGGGACTTCACCTAGAAGTCGGCTAAAAGACTTGTCTGAAGCAGGAAAAAACTCCAACAGAGATTTAGCCTGCAGGGAAACTGTTATCATCCATTCATCCCAAGGAGTATTTTATTTATTATTTTATCTTGTTTAAAGACCAGAATCAAGTGTTCTAGTTATTTTCCTGTCTTGATATTGCTTCCTGCTCAGGGATTTTAACATAGTCCCAGATTTGAATGTATCAATTTATATTAGCTTGTGATGATGAATGAAAGCAAGCAACTAGACAAACTATTTCCATATTTTCTTTATATACTTGATACTTTTACCTAGAAATCTTCCGAAATAGTACAACCATATTTTCTCAGTAAAAGCAAAAAATAATAATAATGATACCGTTATAACATAAGGCCAAACAAGCTATAATGTGCCTACCACGCCCAAGAGAAAATTTTCATACAGAGCAGCAGATGAAGAGTTTGGAATTGTATCCAGCATAACACAGCAGTGCAGATGGTACAAAACATGCAATACAAGTTCATGGCCCTGCAAAATCCATTTCAAATATCACGTTAGCAGTATTTAAAATTTTTAGGAAAAAATGGACAGAAACAATTTGTAAATGGTATTTGTCAAGCATAATTATGATCTCCATCCATAACCACTTAAATTGCAAACAACCGTTAAGATACAGGCAACCCTCATCATATGAAAATTTGGCAACTTCACCAGTTCCAATGGGAACGTGTGTGATACTGGACTAATTATATTGCTCAACATGTATTTCTAGGTTCTCAAATCATCAAACTTACGGTTTAACTTTAAAATAAGTAATAAACTCTGTATGAGCTTCAAAATACTACAATTATGTTTTAGTGTAAAAGTTAAGCTTGCAATAGCAAAACAGCTGATCTATCAACACAGTTTGGATTCTCTAGAATCACACTTGACAGGCACCACTCTGCATGATGAGATGGACAATTTGCCACCTTCGTTCAAATTTCACCAAATTTATTAAGGAAGTACAAATGAATATATTTGAAGCTTCAAGCACCATATTATGTAGTCTGCATTCAAATTCCAATATATTCTTCTAACTTCAATGCATAAATAAAAAAAGATGATGCTTAACTTTAATTATAATAACTAGGCATCTATTTTCTTGATAACACAGGCAAATTAAAACAACTTAAAGACTCTTACATTTTTATAAATGCAAAAAATTACTAATATGCTAATACTCAAAGTTAACCAATGTAAGACAAAAAAATAAAAAAATTGGGGGGGGGGGGGGGGGGGATCATGTAAAATTTTGTAATTGAAATAGAGTAAGGTTCAAAACACTGGTACCTTCCGCCACTGGTCATCCAGGACATGATTTTGCAGCATCAAAATAAACTCTTTATCATCGTCAATCTGCAAGGCAGACAAATATATTTATAATACTGCCCAAAACTAGATAGGCAATAAATGATTAAGGCAGATCCAAACATGGGTAAAGGTCTAGCTTTAATTAAATATCCTCTACTTACAATTTTTTTTTCAAATAAGGTCTATATCTTGAGGACATCTATGTGTGAGGGGTAGTTTCTTAGAAACAACGGTTGTAGCTGCACTTCATTTTATAACATTGATTATGACACCTTAAGAAGCATTGCTAGATGTAGGAGCATAAATTTCTAAATAAACAGTAGAAGACAAAATAGCTGTCCATGGATGCTAAACCTTATATGCCGGAGATATTAAACAAAAAGCAAAGGCAGTTAGTCCCTGTCTTCAATATTACAAACATTGGGAGGGGGAATACCTGAGCTACCATTCGGGCGAGTAATGGCATACAAAACTGCTGACAGTCTGTCCCATGCAAATGCTTGTATGACTCAATAAGATGCTTAAGCGCCATATGTTTAATGTTACTTTCACAATCTTTGGACAGTTCAACATATGGTGGAAGCTGTGGTAATTCCCGAGAGGAATCTTCTGATGTAGACACAGATGTAGCATCTGGAGAAAACTGATCATATTCCAGTATATCTGAATTGGTCCCTTTTGTCTCATTATCTAATAGCTTCACTGCACTCAGATCCTCATCTACACCATCAGCAACATAAAGTGAGGGATCTGTATAAGCATTTTCTTCTGGGCTCCGGTCAATATCACTGGGCTTCTCTAGAATCTCCATCGTGGTAATTGGTTTTTCAGGAGCTGAAACTGATGAGCCTTCAGAGATTATATCTTCACTTTTGATATTGGCTGTTAGAGGTGCTGGAGCATTGTCAATAGTGGTCGCAACAGAGTGTGAAACAGGTTTACTCAAAGACAAAGATTCATCAAACTCAACTTTCACAGAACCAGTATCTTCCATAACAGATACGGCTGTCCCTGCAGCATTTACTGCTCCACGCCTAGGATCCAGGCGACGAGGATCCTGAAAATTTGTACAGAAGAATACAAGTCGAATGAACAAACTAACATTATATGATAATAGATACAAAACTATCAACTACAGATGCCAATACTAGCACACAAATGCAATAATTTTACCCTGCGTGGATCACGTTTGGAATCAATAGGCAGATTATTGACATTAAAGGCGTCAGATAGTGATGTGGCAGTGGCTGTAGCTGAAGGGAATGGAGCTTGAGCTGTAATAGCAGAAGATTGAACAGAATTTATGGGCGCAGTTGCCGCAGTTCGCAATTGACTGCGTTGGGTATCAGCTTGTGTTACTGGTAGATCCCCAAGCCTTGTTATTGATGGCAGTGTCTTAGGCAAGTGCCTCATATTAGTAATTACAATATCAGCTAACAAATCAGGATGGATCTTTGAAATAAGGATTTCAAGAGATTCAGCACCTCTTTCTCCTTCAGCAAGCAAAGCACCAATCATAGCAATCATTTGCTCCACCGCAGCTAGGTCACTATCCAGCGCAGGAACATTATAGGATTGTTCATTTGCAGAGTTAACATCCTGCTCAGAATCGATTATTTGAACAGATAAAGGAGTGTGTGGGCCAGGGCCAGAATTAATTCGCTTAGAGATGACTTCATGACCATTCGTCAGTTGTTCTTTATCTACAGGCATTGGTCTTTTTCTAGATAATTCCCCAGAAACTGGTGTCTGAGTTGATAGGTAATCATCCTGACCATTAAAAATGAAAATGAATGTGATACAATAAGATGAATCAGCCTAGAAGGAAGTTCTCAATTTCACAATCTTATTTTGCAGCCATGAGAAGCAGAACGTTACCACTTACCTTGCTAACTCGAACATCACGAATAGAGCGATCACCATTTCTAATTAATTTGTCAACTTGCCGAATGACTTGCTCAGCAGCATCCCCTGCATTCATAGCTCGCAGGCTCTTTACCAATCTTTCTCTTGACTGAAAAAAATAACAGTAATCTTTTGAGACCAGCCATTTTATACCACAATGATAGCAGGCCTCATTTCCCCCTGATTACTATTAGCATAGGATCCTAGTAGAAGCACACTATAAACTTCATTATTGTTCTTTGATCATGACTGCATTTTTTTTTTTTTTTTTTTTTGGGGTGGGGGGCAGTGTGTGAAATGCTGAATTAATTCCAAGTAGGAATACAGTGACTGAACATAGAGAATATGACAAATTATGTATTGCGCTATCCATAAAAAAGGCATAGTTTGTTCCCATCTGTAAATCTCTTATAGCACAAGCTCTACTTTTCTCTCCCCACTATTCAATTTACTATAGAAATGGTTCGCCCTTGGAAGACAATAATACTGCGAGCCTCTTTTATGGCATTATTTCTATATGTTAATTCCCGTCCCATCTTCCAGTTTCATATTTTTTCTTACAAACTAAAAAGTATAGAAATGTAAAAGAGAATGTTCCTTTTTAAACTAAAAAAAAGGCTAGGTGCTGAATTTGCAAACGTAATCTCTGAATTGGTATGTTAAAATAACTTGATCATGTCTCAATTTGGTTAACTCTGCAGTCTACACTCATCCAAAGCAGTATCCCGAAGATCTCACAATTTTTAATACATAATCAGATGAAAATATGTTTCAGGCAGTTTAGTTATAAATTAAGTCACCAAGAAAGAAGCAAGGAATTCAGAGTCAGGTCGGACCACGAATCACTCACAAATCATAATCTCAGAAAATCATTACATTGACACTGTACAGAGAACATTAGAAAATAAAGAAATGATCAATTAGAATTGAAGACTGACAAGGTAGGTTGACATAAGCATATTTACCTCTAATATTGGCAAGTGAGTGCACCTTAGAAACCCCAAAAATGCTGTTCTTAAGGAGTACTGAATACTGGCAGCATGACATCCTTTCACTGTTTGAAAATTTGGATCAAAATCAAGCAATGCTGGAAGAACAGTATTGCAGTGCTGTGGCCTTTTCCTTGCTATGGCTGCAAGACTGTCAGTAAGCAAACTACAGGGTTAAATCCAAGATGAAAAAAATATAGCGAGCAAGAGGGTAAAAGAGAAAGAGCACATCAACCACAGAAACCAAATGCAATGCTAAGAGCAGTATGACCAATATAAAAATAAGTTAGACCAAACAATTGCATCCAGGGCATATGCGCTTGGGGAAAAACAGAACCTCCAAAACAACCAAACAGCCACCAACACCAGTATTTATTTTATATAAATAATGTGCATCCAATACTGTATCATTATAGAATTTATCACCAAATATATAGAGCAGCACTAGTTACACATGTCTGCATGAATAAGTTTCTAATTTTCAACACCTTGTCCCACCTATTATTTTATTTATTAAGATACAAAAGCATATTTGTGGGATTAAGTTTGCTAATGTAAAAACCGTTTATTAACAAAACACCTGAATCACATGCATCGATAGCATGTCAAAGGAAATTTTAGAATAAACGTTGATTAAAATTTGCAGTCCTTCAGTCCCAAGAATCCAATAGCATAATGTCTTCTTATTTTTATTATTTTATAAAAGCATTATGGCTTTTTTCCCCTAATGGAATAGTTGTACAGGCTTACTTTCTATTTTAGCTACCCTTTTTCTGTTTATAAAATATAAATTCCTCTATTCTGAAGGTAATCAAGGAGTTCAAATTTACCACTAGCTGCAGAGAAAGTTACAGAAGCATAGAAAGAAGAGGGGAAATATCAGAATTGTCTGGTTTGATCTACGAACACATTGCTATGAATAAGCAAGTAACAAATTATTATTTAACACCCATTAGAAGAAACAAAGATGGTGATAGAAAAAAGAAACATGAGCAAGCTTATGAAGATAAAGGATCGAATTTCAAAATAGCACTTCCAAATTCCAATAATTATGCCCCTGCTTCTATCAAATTCTTATTTGCAACGTCATGGTAAGCATCTCAGCGAGCAAAACAGGTCAGCCTATGGAATGACTTAAAGAGAAGATGCACTTTCTCAATAACATCATTAATTCAAAATAAATAAGTGAAAGCCTCTGTCAAAAAAATTCTTATTTGAACACCTTCCTTATATGAACAGTGTTACAAAACTCAAAACATCAGAACCATGAAGTTCCAAATGAAACACACTAAAAGAAAGTTACTAAACTCCAAAGCCTTCATCCACCTTTAAAAAGTAGCAGATGGAAAACTAACAATTATCCTAAGCATCATCGGCCAGGATGCTTAGATAAGTAGTTAGAAAAACAAGAAGAAATCACAAAAAAATAATTAACTAGGGCGCAATTTGCCTTGGAAGCAAACTAAACACCTTTGCTGTTTTCTACAGCATAAACTTTAACCTACACAAGATAAACTTATAGCAAACACCACAATACCCTCACTGATGAAGCCACCAAGCCCCAGTACCATGACACGTCAGCAAAGCCACTCAATCTGGTATCACCTACACTGCATTATTATTATTCCCCCCCCCCCCCCCCCCCCTTAAAAACCCATCATCAATGCAACCTTAAGTCCATCATGAACTGAAGGCCACCCTAAATCACCTTGACTTCCTAATATTCCTTCAATAGCAAAGGACTTTATTCGTCAAAAGCCTTTGCCAGTTGCACCATTCAGACAGAGTTAAACCCTACCTCTATGAAAAAGACATTCAAAAGTCAGCAGAAATTCATAAACGGTGCCCTTTCAATCCAAGAGGTCAATGCAAGAAGTTTAGACATAGATTACTGAATCCCACAAAAGCTGGCAAGCAAACTATCCAAGGCGTTGTAATGATCACAAAAAGAACAACGACAACAATAACTACCCCAAAACAGCACTTTGTAAAGTACCAAAAGAAATATTCAGTCACATAAAATAATTGAATTCTTTTAAGTAGCAATAAGTTGCATTGCTACAAACTGCATTGATCAGTTTATTGACAAAGAAAATTTGATAACAGTCAAGCCCAATTTTCTCATACAATAGGGCTTCCACAAATTCTCTCTGCACCAATGGTTGCAGTACTCAAGTAACCAAAAGTATGTTTAAGAACAAGCACATGCATGATACTTTTGCCACCAATAGAAACTCAGGAAGCATACAACTGCAGAATGACATACAAAATAGCAGTAGTAATAACTAAAAAGACATTTGCAAATTCCAACAGCAAAGCAATATGTACAACACTAGCATTATTCAAGATGCCAAATGATTTTCAAAGGTCCATGTATAGAAATGGATCCATATGCATTACTGACACTTTCATGCTGAATCTACACACAAATAGATGGCATTCCCACTACAATGAAAATCAGAATATACAGCAACAAGAAGTAATTATGAAAAATGTTATATCTCTACAACCTTCACAACACAAACCTAATACCATAAAAACTGAGAAGTTTACATGAGACTCTGTGATACTGATGCAGATGTCAACATTTTAAATTATTAACTTCAAAAAACTAGAAATATGATATAATGGATCAAAAACTTGTCAAGACAGATTTTCTGATGCAATCATAAATATATTTGGACAAAGTATAGAAGGGAGGAAACGATCAATTTATGAGTCTAAAGCATGATCATGAAAGAAATATTCCTTTACAGGTACTTTCCAGTCCTTTGTTTGAATTAATGCTTCAATTTTGAGACGATCCAATCATAACATGAAAAGGTGCGTAAGGTCGGAACAACAACTGCCAATCAAAAACTTGAAAGAGCTATCGCATATATAAACTTGAATGGTAAGTTTATAAATGCTTGAGACTTAATTTTCTGAATAACATTATGTCCATAACCATGCAGTTTGATATGAGTCCAGGCACATCGAAATATTTGCCATAATAAATTTTATAGGGTTTTTCAAGTTTCAGTTAGCTCCAAGCACAATATCCATGTCATAAACTTTGATTTCAAGTGTAGGTTTGCACGGCATACCAGATGAATCAATGAAATGAGATGTAAAGGAAATTTATATTTCAAAAGGAGGTCACCAGGATAGTGAAAGAATCAGCAGAATAAATGGGCTTAGATATACAAGATCAACCGTGTAAAGTCCAACAATCCAAATATGATAACATATGGAAAAAAGTTAAAAGCCATAAAGATAGAGCAAAACCACCAAATATAACACAAGCTCCCACAAAAATATAATTTGAATTATTGACACATTAAAGGTGTGTCAGCTGTTATACCAATTGTAAAATATCAAATACATTTTCAATTCCTCTAAACATCACCAACTGTATGCACATACAGCACACAAAATTTACACATTAAATGGTCTCTCGGAAGTTTGCAATTATAAACTGCATCGTTGACGACCATGTTTCCTCAGTTCATGAGATGACCATTTTATGCATCAATAATCATGTTATCGCCGACCAGCTGGCGCTCCACAGTATTAAAAAATGAACATAGTCTATCCTTGTAACTTTCATTATGTGAACCGCAAAGCAGCAGAATCCAAAGCCGTTCTCACTCCTCATGGAGAGCTGGTCAGCAAGCTGCAATGATATCAAACAAGCAGTTGAACTTGTTCTATCCATGAGTCCCTGCTTCAGTGATCCCTCCATAATTGTGACAATAGTATAACCAGAAGGACAATGCAGTTATATACTAAGTTTTAAAAAGTTTTCAGAATCTGAAGTGAAGACATATAATAGCAAATAGCATCAGTAAAAAGCAGATATGAGAGCGTCATGTATAGTTACAATCATGAAGCCATGGAGCACTTTATACACTAGAATTGTAAGACAAACACAAGTCACTTTCCAGCATGGAAAGGAGTAAAGGAAGTAACACATTATTACAATAATATATTTCAAATTTATAATATTACACAAATTAAGTTGACTAGGTATGAGGTTAGTGGGAATTAGTAACAGTTGTGTAACCATGGATCACTTTATAAACTAGAATCATAAGTAAAAAATACATCACCTTCCTGCATGTAAAGGAATAAAGGGTACTAGACAATAATATATGTCAGGTTTAAACCCAGCCATTACCCTCTACCCATTAAGGACCACCAACACTTAATCATTACTATTATTTGACATATTTTATACAAGTTAAGCAAAAACTTGAAATCCAGAATTGGTGGGAAAGAAGGAAATCATCAGGCTAGAATCATCTCCAACTTTCTAAACTTGCAGGACCACATACACCCTAAAAGTAGGAAAGCACAAAATTGAAGACATAGAAAAGAATCAAAATCAACAATTGTAGTTTCAAGAGAAGAGATGCAAAAACAGTTTGCAAGCAACTAAGAGTGGTTGTAGCAGTTAATACCAATGAAATCAGTCATAGGAAACCAAGGAGCCTTGAAATCACACACCAATGTTGAAGCTAGCAAGTGGCTTTCAATCAACAAAAGAAAGGAGGGGAACAAGAAAGGAAAAAATGAATAATGAAAAGACAAAGAAATTAACTTCATCACGTAGCTGATGGTATACCATGTTGCCACACGTTGCACTAAATTTACTACTTAATCCACAGAGGGCATACCAAGATGAAAAGTGACATTGTTAAAAAAAATAACAATAATGAACACAAGACTAGTGCAAAACTACACACAAATAGAAAAAAATAAAATAAAAACTGTGGACACAGGAGGTCATTTGAAACAAATACATTTCTATCTCTGGAATCCTTCCTATTTCCAGTGATTCTAAGTTCCAGTACATAACAAAAGCATGCAGATTTAAGGTTTATGTAATGATGGAGGCCATTGGTATGCCCCCAAAAAAAAAATTTGTAGTGCGGAGATGCATAAGTAAATCAGAAGGACCCAAAGAGGAAAATGTAGAAAAACAATTTATCTAACAAATATAATCAAAGAAAACCACTGAACGCATCTTCTTTCTAAAATCACAATTACGCTTCCCCAATATTATTTACTAAGAGTAAATTAAAACATTTCTTTATTAGCACAAAAATTTAAAAAAGTGGACAACCAGACAACTAGCACGAGATTAGTAATCATGAAAAGACAAGGATTAGACAGGATATAAATGTAATGCACCGAGTTATTGACTGCTAAGACTTGAAAACTCACCAATTGACAACAGTAATAGTCAAGCAGCCAGGCAGACTACCCGCCGATTGCAATAAGTTTAATAGAACGCCAACAGTCCTATTTGCTTCTGACATGAGCATCACCGGATCAAGAACAGGGTGACTAACCTCCAACCATGAGATATTAAATACTTTTCTTCCTCCTGTATTGTCATTGATGTTAAAATTAAAATGGATGAGTAGATTAAATCAAGATAAACCTGCTTGTGATTATAACAGCAGCTTATTTGTGTACTAAAGCCATATCCTCTTCATCTCATCATAATATAAATGTTAAGCTCATGAAATTAGAAGAAAAATACCTTCTAAAAGTGACTTCTCAGGATAACTGATGTCAGATGAAAAAAGTAAGACTAGCGTTTCCAAGAATTTCAGCGCTAACAACTTCGTTCCGACTGAACCAGGCTACAATATCAAGCAATTCAACTCTCCAATCAGCAAAACACAAAGCCCATCGCCATCACATGAATTTAAGTAATATGAATACAATACAAAATTTGTGCAGTTTTGATAAATAAGGAACTAGGTAGTTAGATGAGTGAAGGTTAAGAAATAAACCTGTGTCAACTATCCACAATATGAAATTGGCATAAAATATGAAATTAGTATGACACATACATCAAATCATAGCAATTAAATAGAAAGAGGAGCCCATTCAAGAACAATGATGACAAGTAAAAGTTAACGGCATATTGTTAACAACGACAAAGTTCACCCCAAATTCTAAATTCAGTATCCCTAGTCGCAAGAAATTTTAGATATCCCCATTCTCAAAGAAGTCGTGGAGAAAGGAATTCCTAATTGAACCCTTCAGCATCCCCAAGGCTGCCCATGATCATAAGCATATGTCAAGCTGACTTAAGATTTTAAAACCACCAACTTCTTTCAGCAATTTTAATTAACTTTAAATGCAAGTTTAAATTGTTACATCAGTGTATGATTCATTAAGTTGAAAATGGAAAAAATAACAAACCTGACCTGTAATGAACTGGCAATTTAAAAATGGCAAAACCTTATAATACTAGCACAGCAGATGTAAGCACGAAAATCTAAATGCAACTATGGCATTAACTGTGGATCTAAAAGGAGAGGAAGCTAGATACCTCCAGAGCAATCCCAAATACAGCATCCTTAAACTTGAGCATCCACATCCAAATCTCTTCTAGCCACCTCTCTACTTTACCATATTGTTGATACTGTCAGATTTCCAAAGTAGTGTCAGGGGAAGGTTTTCAATTTTTTTTTTTTTTTTTTTTTTTTTTTTTGGGGGGGGGGGGGGGGGATGGGAGGCAGGATGAAGCATTGCACTAAGTAAGAACAGTTTGATGAACCAAATGAATAGTAACATTGAGAAAATAAACAAATGAATAAAGTCAGTTCCGTTCTGAAGAACACATGAGCCAATTAGATAAACATTATACTTCTTGAAGAGGGGAAAAAGTATAATGGTGGAAACATTCATGAAGTAAAAGGGGAGGATGAAGGAAAGAAAGGAATAAAGAGGAAAAAGAAGTATTTTCCTCAAAAATAGACATCAAACGAAGGTTAGCTATGGGGCTCTTCCACTTAAAGTGGATTCACGCGATATGAAACTGCAGAGTATGGAGGTACAACATAATTAGTCTTTGGAAAACACTTAGGTCCAGGACCTGCACACATTAGGCTTAGCTATAGATTATATATAACGTCAGTTTCATATAATAATTAAAAGCTCATATGAACCATCCCACATATTCTACAAGCTTATGATATCCCTATCCCTAATCTTAAAGAAGCCGAAGCCTAAAGAGTACATAGACAAAGAAAGCCATCATGAACAAGAAGCACAAAAGGCAACAGGAGGGTTGAACAGTACCTGCACCGTCATCTCAGCCAAAACATTACAGAAGATATATGTGCCACTGACAATAGATTGCTTTACAACATTTGTGTCACTATCTCGTAAAAATGTTAATAATACAGCTATTAGTGTTGGAGAATGCTCTGCTGCTCTTAAACCTATCTCTTCAATTACCCTGTGATACAGAATGAAGATCTTAAAAAGAAAGGCACCAGCCATTGCCACACATAGAGAGCGAAGGACAAAGATTAAACTAGTTCTTGTGGACAACAGCAAAGTATTAAATATAATTAGATAACAAATGCACTATGCAAAGGCGTGCCAAAAAAGGTTACCACAGTTCCAAAAAAAAAAATGTTTCCTTGAATGCACTATATGTAAAAACAAAGGCGTTTGCCAAAAACATGGACATTTTTTCACGGCCAGAACAAAATTCACGACATGAAACCACAAGCAATGGCCACTAATGTAGCCGCAGATTTGCATCCTATAGAAATATATTATACGAGGAAAGCATAATGAAACTATCCCCAGTATAAGTTTGACACTGAAAGCAATTGGAGTGAGTTTAATTAAAATAGTCTAAATGCTATAACAGGAACGTCGAAAAGATACCAGCAACTTAGGAGAAGCAAGACAGTAAAACAAATTAGAATGAGTTGAATTTTGGTGTATGAGAACTCACTCGATCAATAGTTTTCGAACGAGGGTTTCGGGGGAGGACTGAAGCTCGACCAAGTAGGAGAAAAGGTCGGCGGCGAGAGACGGCTCCATTGACAGAAGAATATCCTTGGCCTGTTTCAAAGACGAAATCTTGACAGCTAAGTCGCCATGATTGTTGGCAGCGGCTAAAAGAGAGAGTGCTCGGTCTCTGGGAAATGCGGCCATGACTTAAGCAGCAACGACGAGTGTGTAAAAAAATGGCGAGTGAGGGAGAAGAGGTTGGGTGATATAGAAAAATTTCCTAGGGTTTTGAAAGAGAGAAGAGGGAGGTTTTAACTTTAGAGATGCGCGAGAGGGAAAAGAATTAAACGAGGCTGGTTCTTGTTCTTATTCACAGCTCTCGAACGACAAAGATTGAGCGAAATGCGAATTGCCAGTGGGAAATTGTGATATTACGTGCAAACGTCCATGAGAATTTTGGAGAGTGAAAAGACAGGGTTTTTCAATAACGCCCAACACGATGCCGGAAAGGGATTTTTAAGAGAGCGCCAGTTAACCTCCACGGCTGATCGCTGGCCGAAAAATTTAGGAAAATCTTTTAGGGTCCAAAAAAATGTTAAAAATCTCAAAAAAAAAAATCTCATATCAAAAAATTTCATTAACAACTTTTTTATTAAGTGGTTAACAATTACATCTGTGCTTTTTGACAATTCTGTGGGACCTTTTTAATATCAGAATTTTTTTAGAACCTTTTTAATATTTTCTTAGTTTCTTGAAACCTTAAAGGGATTTTCTTATAATTAGAATACTTAATTAGTAATTAATCAATTTGTAAAAATTAAATAAATAAGTTATTTGTTATTATTTCGTACCAATTGTGTCACTTTTTATTAAACAAATTCTTATACCAATAAGCTATTAATTAGAGTGGGAATAACATAGATTTAAATCCTAAAAAACACACTTGTATTTTTCTTTTCGATTGGCTAATAGTATAAAGATGCTAATTGTCTTAGGATAGAGCATGAGTGAAAGTGGTGAGGCTCTGATCAGGACGTGTTCGAGCATGTGGTTTCCTTCTAGTCCGAACGTGTTAAGGCCATGGGACTGCTGATGAAAAGAAACTGCAACTAGACTGGTTGCACATGTTAGATATAATCAAAGATGGAGTAAACTTTTTAAAAAATATTAAATAAACTAATTAAATTATTTTAAAATATTTATATTTTTCATTTTTCTATGTAGTTTAACTCATAAACCGATATATAATCTAAGGATATATATATGATATGATTAAATAATTAAATAACTTATTTAGCTTCCTTAATCTCAAAAAAAAAAGTTAACTCTATTTTATATTTAGAAGGGAGAGAATACGTACACACACAGGAGAGATTAATTGTAAGTCGTATAAATGTGTATGTGCTGGGCATAGATTTCACTAGCTAGCATTTTCAGGTGTGGTGCGAACCTGTGCGTTTGAAACAAGTTGCCGAGTCGGGTTGCTAACATCTCTGAAGCCTGAAGAACCAAAAATGTTGTCCTGAATAACTAGGAATTTGTCTATGAAAAATAGAAACTACAAATCCAAGAACATGATCAACACCATCAAACATGCTTATGAAGTTGCAGGGCGCTAACAAATGGTAATAACAACATGGCCATAAATCCATAATCTCAGACAGTCTGCACATTATCACCTCATACAGTCAACACACATGTAGAAATAACGTAACTCGCCCTTTTTTTCCCTGTTACAACTGTGCACAAATTTAAAGAGGCTGACCATCTTTTTTTTTTTTTCTTTTTGGTGAGAAAAATATGACAAAGGGGAAAAATTGTGTGGCCCGAAACAAGATGGGCTGGCGCCTTACTCTAGGCTTTGGGCCAAGTGAATGGGGAAATGGTTGGGGTGGGGTTCTTGACAGTTGACATCGGAATCCCTGAGATAGTAACAACAGAGCTTTCTAACGAGGTCCAACAGTCCAGGTCTAGATTTTTCAATAAAAACAGAAAGGAAGGGTGGATACTAACTGCATGAGATTACAGACGAGATTAACCCGTGATTTCCCACTTGCATATAAGTTAGTGGTAGAAGCTGAAAAATTAACATGTGACGTCCCACTTACATATAAGTTAGCAATTGAAATTGTCTTTTCAATATGATTTATGGTTTACGAGGTAATCGTGTGAGAAAAGTTTTATTTCCACTTACGTACTTTTCTAACACTAACTCAAACATTCACACAAGAAGGTAAACTACAAACATCATTGCTGGCAGGTCCCTTCTCTGCAGTGGTGGCGGACCCATACTTGTGCCTATGTGGGCAGGTGCAGACATAAAGTTTTAGAATATATATATATTTTGAAGGGTCTAATAACAATTCTCTAGGTGGTGTAGTAGTTATAACCTCAGTCTCACACACACGAGGTCCCCTGTTCAAACCAGAAATAGACTCAGACAACCCTCCTAATTGGACTTGCGGGCTTAAAGCAAGCGGATCTATGTAGGCTTAAAGCAAGTGGATCTGTTATACATAATTTGTGTGATAACCCACCTTGTATCAGTGGATAAGGACAAGAAAATGCTCATATGATTGATGATGGAGATATAAGGCAATATTTTCAAGGAATAAAGAATCGAAGAATGCTTTTGTAATCGTTCTGATGTAAAGATTAGTTGATTCTTGATTATTATTTTTTATGTTAAGTATAAATTTTCTTTTCTTTTATTGTTTATATTTTTTTTTTTTAATGTATTTAAAACTTTCCTTAAAAAAAAAAAATTTGGGGCAGCCCCCGAATCCTACCACTAATTGTGCACCCACAAATTTAAAATCCTGGGTCCGTCACTACTTCTCTGTGTCAACAATCTATTTGTTGTTTTACACATGAACGATCTCAAGGTTACCGGGGCCTTGATTTCATGGAAATTCACTATTAATGGTGCCACTAGTTACTTGAGCTACCTGAAAGGGACTCTTCAAGCTACCCAATAAATTGAGATCCCACAAGCGTCCTCACATGAATTCAGAACCTTGTGAGCTTTCCCACTTCTAAGGTAGAGGAGGGTACTGAGGGACTAAATTAGTGCGTACTTGTAGTGTGAATAATTAATGTTCTTTTCAAATAATGGCTCTTAAAATTAACGTGACATTTGCTCGTGAAATCAACGAAACCACATCAGATTAAATGCTCCTTTGGAAGTGATGGCGATATGTAATTACTGTAAAGAACTTGTTCGTACTAATAAAGTGTACATGAACAAATCAAGCAAACCACAAATTCTGCCTGATTTTGGATGATAATCAATGTTGATCCTTGAGACGTAAATTCCAGAAGTCTACATGGGTTCTGAGACCCAAGGGATTGGATTTATGTATGTAAGCTATTAATTAAACTGCATGCACGGTGACCACCTACCACGTACTAGCAGGGGAATCTTGTACGCCATAGGGATGATGCAAAGTATTTAACGGCCTGTGTTTTTCAGTTCCCTCTATGATTGCATCACAGCGCTTTTAGGGACCCTTCTATTTCCTCTACACGAGATGGCTTATCTACGTGGCGCAAAAAAAAAAAAAAAACATGCTTTCAAACTTTAGCGTGCAAATAGTCAGGGACCCGCGTGTGCTTTAAGAATAGGATGCAAATATAGTTCAAAATACCATATTCATGACGGGAGCATTTACAGATTTGTATGGCTCTCATCACAAGTCCTACAGGTATGGCAGTACCAATTTGGAGAATTCGGATCTCCTCGCTTTCACACCCTCCAATAGAATGTTCATTGATCAGACTAGACTAGGTTTAGTCTCAACTCAAGATCTGATCCTGATAGGACCTCAAACTGGACAATTTAGCCCAAAGCCTAGTTTAATCTAGTACCAATCCGAGCTCAAATTGGACAAGACAAGTCCATTGAACTGCTTGGTCCAAGTCCAACTAACGTAATTTCAAATTCAAAAGCTTCGGACAACAAAGCATTCTAATGATCAATTTCCCATTTGATCCCGTGGGGACACCGTTCAGGCCCCACTAATCTTCCCCGCCACATCTAATTCTTCCTTCTTTTTTGAAATCAACACAATTATTAAGTATTTTTCTAAATTCCACTTCCATTAAAAAATAAAATGGAAGTCTAATACTTCAAATTAAAATCTAGCGTTTTCGAAGCCGTGCAAGTCGCTAACACGATTCAACGACTTCTTCATCATGGCCATCTTGGCCAGCTTCTCAGCCGCTCTCCAAGCCGATGTCGGCGTCAGCGGCTCCCCATCCTCATCCACCATCCACGGCGTTTCTCTTTCACTGCCTCTTCTCCGTTGCATCGCCATCATCTGCTTCTGCAGCTGTTGCCTCCGCCAATGAAGTTCTGCCAGCTCAGCTTCCAAGCCCCGAATGAACTCGTCAGCCGAAATCAAGCTTGACTGCATCAAAAGAGCTCGAGTCGAAGCTAGCAAATGATGCGCGCTTGTGAAGTCATTGTGCTCCAACAGTCTCCGAGACTCGGCTATGGCCCTTGTTGTTACGAACAGATTCCTCAACCTCTCGATTCTGATGCCGGAACCTCGTGCCGTTTGAGGCGGCGGCACCATAATACTCTGCTCCCCACCGTAGATAATCTCCTGAGTGGCAGGGTCTTTAAAAACGTACCGTACAGTCATCACATGGTGGGCCCCGTAAGCTGAGGAAGGAACTCTCAGCTCCACCAGAATCTCCCTCTCTTCTTCCGCGTACAAATCGCCGAGCCGCACGGAACCTAAGCTCAGCACCGTGGGCTTCCCAGTGCAAGAGTAAACGGCGCTAATTTCAGCCGGCGCCGAGCCTGCCTGGAAGCCGAGCTCAATTCTCAAGTCCTGCACCACCACACTCAATAACCCACCAACGCACTTAGCAAACGCATCCTCAGCCGGCTCGTGGCTGTATCCAGCTTTCTGTCCAAACCCAAAGGCATGAACCGGAATCTCGATGTGAGCGAAACGTGCACAAGGCCCGTGAGCGGAGCCTTTCCGTTGATTATCTGGGTCCACATGCTGTACCCTCTCGCCTTGGCCGTCCGATAAGAGCATAACGCTGGCCACCGGGTTTTTCTCCCTCCGGTCCTCGAGGACTTTGTTGGCTTTCCTGAAAGCGTCACCCACACAAGATCCTTGGCCACAGACAAGCCGATCAATGATGCGGCGAGCCGCGCGCTGTCCTTGAGCCGACATCCTTCTTAAAGGCAATAACCGTTTGGCGCTAGCCGAAAAAGCCACTATGGATAGCCTGTCGGCTGGGCCTAGAGACGAAATAACCAAACGCATAGCGCGCTTTAACATGTGAAGCTTCGCTCCGGTCATGCTGCCGCTCAGGTCAAGAACTGTGACAAGATCGATGGGGGCTCTCTGAGATGGATCCAGAATCGGTGATGCAACATTAGTGGTGGTCCGAGCCACCGGAGCCTTCACTTTTAAAACCAAAGCACAAGTCTGGTGGCTCCGAGATACTGAAACTATAGCGCACTCCGGCACCAATTTCACCAAGACATTTCTAGATTCTTCTTTTGATTGCAAGTCACGGGAGCAAGATTTGATTGAGGATGAAGTTTTGGGATCGACGAAAAAGCCCTGGAACTCCACAACGTCGTCGTCGTCATCTTCACAGTTCTCATCAGCTTCAGGTATGGTAATGATTCGGCCTCCAGAGGTAGGAGATAGAAGTGGCTCATCATCGTCGTAGGACCTGATTGAATCAGAATGCTTGGGGTGATGTCGTTGTTGTGGAGGAGGTTCAACGTTCTTGGTGCTGAAAACTGAAGGGGAAGGTATTTCCGTTCTGGTGTTGTCGCAGGCAGTTGGATGATCAATTCTCTTTTTGTCGACGACGACGTCGTTGTGTTGAGATGATTCAGAGGCGGAGTTGTCGTGAAGGGCGAGTAGAGGCATGTCTTTCCAGGTGGCGCTGCAGACTGGGCAGACAAGGCTTCCGTGCTTTCGTACATGAGCCACGATACAGGGAAAGTGAAAAGCGTGAGAACATTCTGCTGTGTATATGGCCATGCCCTGACCTGCCTTCACGCTATTCAAACACAGCCCACAAGTACTCTGCTTTCCCAAGAACCAGAAGCAAAAATGCAAATATCATCATTTGAATCTAAAAACAAGGTACGAATTTCGTTATAGTAGCAACAGAATGAATCTTACTCTAAATTTGAAGCTGTTTTTGAAGAGAGACAACTTCAGAGGAGAGCGAGGAGAAGGTGGATTTGAGGCTTTGGGGGATTTGGTTGTCTTGGGAGTGGTGTTTTTGCATGGAAATCTGGGGCTATCATCAGCTGCTGCGGTTTGAGCCGCTTCTACGATGGTTCGGCAACGCAAGCTTGGGCTTGATAGAGGCTGAGACCCTTGTGAGCGTGGAGTACTGGAGAAAAAACCCAATTTGGCACAGCTTCTGGGGCTCGGGCTCGGGCTTCTCTGTTGCTTGTCTGAAACTCTGGATTCTGGGTTGCGAGTGCAAAAGGCTCTTCTCCAACCAGTTCCCATTTCCCCCCACTCTTTTTCTTTTTTTGTCTTCTCTATTTACTTGTCTATATATATACCTTGTATTTTTTAAGTTTCATGAGAGGAAGAGAACAGGGTATAGCTCAGTGGGTAGAGGAAAACAAATTTTTGTTTGTTTTCATGGATCTGATGACTTCTGAGGATGATGACATAGAAGACAAAAAGGGAGCGATGGAAATTGGGCAGAATAGAAGGAAAGAACAAGGGCGATCAGAACTCAAAAGAAATGAGAAAGGCAAAGAGACAAAGTTAAAGGGATGAAGATTATAAATTTATAATACGATAGGATATCGCAGGGTGTGATCGGGTTAGGTCTTTTGTTCTCCTTTTTTCCCCTTATCTCACAACGCAAAAAGATCTAGGCAATTAAATGCAGTGAGAAAGATACGTCTTAAGCTCCCCACTGCCACCTCGCTTTCTTCCTCTAGCCCACTGTCCCTCTATTTTGTATGATTCGTTTCTAAACGAGGAGGTCGGTCTCGGAGGACATACGTACATTTATATCGTTTTAATTTCCTGTGGGCAAAGCAAAAGACCCCGTTCACTTTCCGAGGTAAATCAATGTTTTACCAAGGTAATTTACCAGAAAAGGAAAGATTTTGGCAAGATACCGTTTGTTATTGAAGCAACCGGTCAACGACATACCCCCTCCCTTTATTTAATACTTTAATTTCCCCCTCTATCGTATATGGGACCGATTATCAAACAAGGCGATAAAAACACTATTTTTAATTTTTTTTATACGTAACCGTATTAAAAACACGGCTATATGGTGTCAAACGGAGAAGAAACAAAAGTTTTGAAGAGGCGAATGTGAGGCATAGGCAATACAGAATATCAGAACACGTGGGGGAAGGGTTTTAGAGGTGTAATGGGAGGACGGTGAGGTGGTTTAAGGATGAAGAGGAGGAAGAGGATTCTCTCTTCATCATTTTTCTCATTTTCTCATTTGAGTCATTGATTGGGGGAGATGGGATAAATGTTAAAGTAGTATTGTGATTAATTAAATAAATATGATTTAAAGATAATGTAAGATATAAGAAATGGATTTTGAGACAAAACCTGACCTGGAGTGAACTGTAAAAACTCGGGGAGGGAGCAGAGAGGACCGACGCTGGTTAATGAATGACTGAATGAGCGATCTGAGCCGTTGATTGAAACTCATCGGCAAGGACGAAACAGTAGCAGCATAGGGATGGAGGGAGGCCCCTCAACCTACGATCACAGAGCGGTCACTTCTTTTTTAATTTAAAACAGTAAAAAAAAAAGTATCGAAAGGGAGAGACATGGAACAAGAGTGGGGGCAATGTAGGGATGTCAGAAGTTGGGAGTTACAGGCATCTGCTTGTTACAAGTTACCACACCAATTGCTATTCATCTCGTGAGGAGCTGACTTGCAGGTATAGGTCAATTTAGTTGGACCTCTATACTCTTGCAATGCAAAGGCTACCGTTTGGAATAAAGTGTGCCAATAGTTATTGTCAAGTTTGGTGCTTTAGGCACCCCCAAATCCAATCCAACACGTCAACCGTCACTTCACATATGCATTCCCCCAGATTAACTGTATACCCTATACCTGCCCATGTTTCTTTTTTCTTTTTAATAATCCAAGGGTTATATGGAGGTGGCAGTTGACGTGGGCATGGCCTTGTAGAGGGTAGGTAGCCTTTGGCTTGTGTTATCACTTTTAACCGTTTTTGGTCAGTGCTCCATCTTCTCTCCCCACACAACACTCAACCTCCCTCCATCAAAGGCAACCACTTGCACATTTCCGACATGCGTCTGTGTCGTTTCCAGTACTGTCAATCTTATTCGGATTTCCATACTTCACGTGTGTGTGTGAGGAAGAGAAGAGGAAAAAAAGGGGGGGGGGGGTGAAGAGAGCTAAGTACGTACTAATATAACACGCATGATACGCTAATCATAAATTTCCAGTATCCAAATATTCACAACATTATACTGTCGCTAATCAGTTCATATACAGATAATTAGGAGCCCCACCACCCCCTCCTTTTCTTTTTCTCATTTGGCTCTCTCTCTCTATATATATATATATTTAAATTGTTTATTATAGGGTCTCAGTAATTCTCCCTTCGGTGCTAAATACAAGATTTATCTTATATTTAAAATGGGAAGTAGTATTAGGTTGCGTGAGTCAAACACTTGTGCCCGCACAAACTAGTGTTTCACTCGATGTCTCACGCAGGAATTAGCTAGCTTGCATGCTTGATCTGTCGTCGGGTACGTAAAAACCATATCAGTTAAGTTTATACATATCCCGTGCTCTCAACTCAGGCCGAGATTAAGTTGGCAGACATCTATCCAACAATTATCCCTCAGAGCAGGGTAGGAGTGGGGCAGTTTGGTCTCTAACTTAGCTTTGAGAGTGTAAAAAACATTAACCAGACATATGGATCTTACATGTCGTCTGTGGTTTGTTGTTCGCTTGTTGCTTTCTGTTGTTTGTTCCCCCTGCATCCATCCATCTTCGGTCAAGGGATCAAAAAGCATTCATCTTCTTTAATCAACTTAATTGCTTTATTCACAAACCTTTTCGCACCAGAGAGAGCTTGAATTTGAATTCAGCCAATGACACTGCTGGATCGGCATATATCCACAAACTGATAAACATCACAACTCACACACATTATGTGTGAAAGGTTCAATTTTAAATTGGAGAAATGCCAAATGCATTTACGACCAACAAATGACAATGATCGCACCTAGTGAGTGAGAGGGTCGGAAGTGATAATGTTGCATGGTCTGTGTGGAGAATAATGACTCCTCTCTCTACCATCAAAGAAAGCCCCATATTTGTTAAAAAATGCATACATAAATATATCTGTGTACTATTATCATCTACTACTCGCAGATGATATAAATTTTTATTTTTTATGCTTGGGAAGAGGCTAAATTCGGCAATGAATTAATAAAATGTGTGTAACTAATAATTAATGGAAGGCCATATGTATATATCATGATGATGGTACACCTTAGACCTTTTTGACTGCTATATGCTGGTGGAGCATAAAAATAATGGATACATCCATGTACAGGTGTTATGAAAACCTTCCAATTATACTACTCTATATGACTATATATGATCATCAATAATTCCAATCAGCAGAATCAGAAATAATATAAAAGAGCTATACAACGACTGTGATATTTGACACGTGATTCCGCGGTCAAGTTTAGACCTATGATAAGTTATATAAATGGCCTGTTAATATATACTACTACCTTTAGTTCTAAATATAAAACTAAATTGTTTTTTTATAGAAAATTAAGAAAACTAATTAAATTACTTTAGAGTATTTATATTTATATTTTTTTCTCAAAACTAATTAGTTTGACTAATAAATGAATATATAATCTCAAGATACACAACATATAATATGATTAAGTAACTTATTTAGCTTCCTTATCTCTCTAAAAAAAGTCAACTTAGTCTTATAATTAGGACCGGATGTAGTACTAGCTATTATACCACTCTGATACTATTTATAAGTTCACTTTTATAGATAGTGAAAGTGGAGTTATAAATAAAACCAGACTAGTTAGATTGATTTTTATGCTATCACCACTAACTAGTGGGTGTGATTATTTTTTACAAGTACGTAATAATTGATTTATTGTGTTAAAATTTAAGTTAATGTGTATGGAGAAGGTTATTTCGCTAGCACCAATACCTTTTCGGGACGACTATGGTGCGAAGAAGAATTAGTCTCCGCTATCGGCGGAGTATACCCCTAATTTCTATCTAAAAAAAAAAATCAAGTTAATGAAGCGGTTATATTATTGGGAATACCGAATGCCCCACCCAGTGACTTTAGATGAAAGCAACGAAACAATCAGATGTGCCAGTAGTAGTACCCACGGTGGATAAAGATAATGGAACTACTTTCACACAAATTAGTTATTCTGTTTAACGTTTTTATTTTAATGTCCGGGAATTAAATTATCAATATTAATTGGTTGGTCAAGTCGTGTCTCTGCAAATGTTTGTTTCGTCTGTATGTATATACAAGGCTGGCCATCGCGCCTCTATACTTTTATTGCACAATACCAAATATAGATCAGGTGATTCACTGATTTAATTTGTGTCATTTTTTATATTATCAGTGATTGATTTAAAATTTATCTCTTTGAGCATTTAATAAGGGCACTTCTTCGGTTTAACAGCCACGTGACTAAATTAGTAGTATGGTTTGATTATTGCCGTTGTAGCAAGCATAAACTTGTGAGTTGAATTTTTAAGTTTACGTTTTTACGTTCCAATTTACTAAATCGAGTTGAGTCACTGGTAAACTTGTGATCATTGTAAACTCGGTTAAACTCACGAAGTTATATACCGAGTTTACCGTTTTTATGTTCTAATTTATAAAACCGTGTTAACCCACTCTTAAACTCTCGTTAACTTTTTTTATTGATCATACTCAGCGACTTTATATGAGTTTTATAGAAATTTATTCGTTAAATATGATAAATTTTGAATGTTGATGGATTTAATTTCAATTATTTAGATATAAAATATATTTAAATTAAATTGCTGTTATTTTTTATATCTTAATTATTTATTATACACTATTAATATATATTTAATAGTGAAAGTAAATTCTTACGAGTTTACATCATTATTACGAGTTTACTTAAACTCACATAGGAGTTATTAGTTGGCAAAAAAAAAAAAAAAAAAAAAAAAGAAAAGAAAGGATACAAGTTATTAAATCCATGGAGGAAAACAATTTGGGATGAAAAAGATGACAAATATAATAAATGCTTTTCAAACCAAATTATATATAAGAAAGCACGCGTTGATGATAATATTTCAGTCAACAGAGGTTAAAAATTAAATGAAACAAAATTGAGAAGGAAATGTACTAGTATATGTATATGAAATGAGAGATTGTTGTTGAGATGTTTCCATTATTGGGTCACATGCCCTGAACTCCTTAATTATTACTCACAATCCATGATCGATGACCACGAGTTTCTTTAGTTTCTCATCAAGTGTAACAATTATATAATTATGATAATAATAATGGCAATAACAATAATTAGTTACCTATCGTGCTTGCACTAATGAAGATACAACTTATGTGACTAGATATATGCTTTGTACGAAATCTGTGGAACATCTCATGCGACGATTCAAGGTTTATCAACTCTGATTTACTTTATGGACTTGTGTGTATTCATCCGTGAAAATATTTTATAATGTATATTAATTGCATGATTGCTGAATTTAATTTGCATCTCTAATTAATATATTCACGAGATTTTAAAAAATGAATATATTAATGGTTAAACAATAAAATATTATTTCTTTTGTGGCCCGTTTTGTTTACGGAATCAAAGGAAATGTAATGGAATGTAACAATGATTAGATAAATTTGTTTGGTTAGTCATTAAGGAAGAGATGAAATATAGGGATAAAAGTGTTTGGTTTTTTTTTTTTTTTTTTTTTTTAACAGTATAAAAGTGTTTGGTTAGATTACATCAAATACGAGAATGTTATATGTATAATGGATTAAAGTATCTATCTTTATCTAATATATATAATAACCTTGTCCACTATCCACATATATAATAACTAATTAATTAATTGCATTACATATATAGTATATGTATGTAACAAGCTAAGTAGTATAATATACACACTAAGTAGTTCATAGCAGGTTTTTAATTTTTAATGGTGGAAATATTATGCAGTATACACATTGACTTCATGGTAATTTTTTAATATTCAATGGTGAGAATATTATTTAACGGGATATTTTAATATTTTTAATGGCGGAAAGTATTTATTTTATTTTTTTAATGGGGAATATTTTTGAAATTTATTATTAATTATTTTTTAATATTTAATGCTAGTAATTTTTAATATTCAATAGTATTTATGGGTAGACATTTTTGTCAATTTAAAAATTATAATGACAATCTTGTCTTTTTCGCTTGATTACATATATGTCTCTGCATTCTCATTCATCAGTTCTAGCAGTGTAATTACAATTACTTTAAATAATGTAATCAAAACTACAAAATGTAATCATCCTTACATTACATAAGCCCTAATTAAACTTCGTAAGTAGCCTATTACATTAAGTTTACATGGAATCATCTCCCATCGAATCCAATCAAACGAGCTATTAGAGAATCTTCACCTTGAATCAGTATTATCTCATAAATGTATGGTTACACATATAAAAGAGAGGAAATAGATCGACCAAATCAAAACCTTTTGTAAAACGTCATCTTGTATATCTTTTTCATTCTTTACTCAATAGAAGGAACAGACGCACTCATTATATCTATATAGATGATCGAACTCATAACATATTGTTTGAATTAAAACTTATGGAAGCGTTCGGAGTTGACCCAAACGATTCCAGTTAAATATTATCTTGCAAAGTTAATAATATCATAACACTTACACTTACACAAAAGCATATTCCGATGTATGTGGATAAAAGAATAGTATACTATTATTTGAAAAATGATGATAGGGTGAAGGGTGTAATCAATGAACAAGAGAAACAAGAAGTGGGTGGTGAGACTGAGATATATGAAATGAGAGGAAGTGAAGTGATATGCCAGTAATTATTGGGCTACGTGGAGTTGTCGTTTGCATGATGCCAACATGAGCAA
Source organism: Acacia acuminata (assembly GCA_019022655.1). Classification (NCBI taxonomy): domain Eukaryota; kingdom Viridiplantae; phylum Streptophyta; class Magnoliopsida; order Fabales; family Fabaceae; genus Acacia; species Acacia acuminata. Next base: position 5,099,536 of record JAFJYI010000015.1, read on the forward strand.
TACAATCACATTACGAGACTTTGCATAAAAACGACAAAATAAACCCCCAACTGACCACTCCCTACTTAGCCCCTTAAAATTAACCTCACTCTTTAATTCATCACTCCTCACTTATATATATCATTCCATCGTCCTGTTCCTTCACGTCTTTTCTTCACTGTAAAATCATAAATCCCACATAGAAATCTATAACAGACATTAATGATCCTCAAATCTTACGTAAATTATGGGGTTACGTTGTTGTTGTTTTCATATGGACCAAGATTCGAATCTATCAATTGGACCCCTCCCATTAATTCACGCTCAAATTATATATGCATCAAGATCACTTGATTTATTTTCCCCTTATTTACAGTAGTGTATGCGTACCTTCTCTTCTGTTTTACCCTCTCAAACAACCACGCCTTGGTCTTATTCACCTAACACTAAACATGACTTGACCCTTCTCTGCCTAGCTTCTCCCAAACTCATTATTTAACCAAAAAGCTTCGTACGTAAACACTGTTTTCGCATGTCAGTACTATATATGACCAAAACTTCAATGTACTAAAGAAGTGCCTTTATCTCTTGTCACTGTAACAGGGAACCAACAACACACCAGAGCCATGGACTGTTTCGTTTGGTGGGAAAGCTAAGCAAGGAGGCTTCTGGTTCTTAATTAGGTTGGGATAAATCATATATAGTCAAAGACAAGGCCACAAGGAGTAGCATGCCAATAATTTAAGCACATATAGTGGTACTGTATATATTCAAATAAAAGCCTTGCTTATTAATTAATTAATAACTCTCAATCTAATCAGTAAAGTAGAATGGAAGAAGAAGTGGTCGGTCATGTGGCTTTGCTTAAATTTAGAGAGTCATTTAGGACAAAAACGCACAAAATTAGCAAAAACCCGCATGCTTGTGTTTCCTCCTATCGCTTTCTGATTTGAAGTATCAAGGTCACATAAAGTGAACAACCATACATCCCTCTCGCTACTATAATTTTGTCATCAGAGATTCAGAGGAGAAGCTTTGGTTGGCTTTATGGAGAAGATAACTAAATAATAACACATCTTCATAATAATACCCTGTAGCTGCGCTTAATTATCGGGGGAGATAGATAAAAAGCACTACGTACGTGCTCTTTTAAAGATTCTGTAAAATGTTTTAGGTGAAAGAATCTTGTTAAACTAGGTTATCTTGAGGAACCATCACCTCATATATAAGGAGATCCATATGGGAAGTTATATATGTGGTGGGGAAGGGAAGAGATTTTTTATTTTAGGAAGCAATAATTTGGGTATGATCTTGCATGTGTCGTGATATTTGATTGCAACCACTAGGTAGTGCTGGTAATTACTAATTACTCAAGCTTGCTTTAATCATGGAAGGAACAGGTATGGGAAAGGCCACGCCAAGAGAAGAAAACTTGCCTACCATTTAGGCTTTGTTTAATATAATGGAAAGCACATTCTGAATTAATTGCATTATTATTATTTCAGACAACGAAACTCAGATAACGACGTGGGATCCACCCAGATTTCTTTGTTGAAATTTCTTAGCTCTATATCTAGTCTCTAGTGTTCTAATAGGTCCCTGGTTGTTTTTTTATTCACTTAATTTTTAAAATATGTATCTGCTTTATGACTCTAGCTAGCTACTACTTCTATCTTTTTAATATTTATAGTTTTAAAATGATTGAAGGGATATGGGCGTAGATTTGGGGATGAGACGGTGGCACAAGAAACATAGCTCGGAACTGCCATGTCTTTGTAGATGCATGTGGTCAATGAACATTCCACCTCCAGATTTGACTATATATGTATATATTAATAATGAGTCGCCGTCAAGATTTATTGAAGTAAAGTGAGTCATTTCTAAAGCTTGTTCTTTTAGATTTCATAAAAAGAAAAGTCTGGTTAATTACAGACCCTTTGAGGTGGAGGTATTGATTAGCAGGTAAAGGAGATAAATTAGGAGTTAATGGGGTTAGTTTGGTCGCTGGCTAGAATTATGGTAAGTTGCTTTTAGGCGTTGACATGTTTCTGCACGAGACAAATTTGCTACAGGATATATATGCGTTACTTAATTATTGTCATGATATCAAACAGTTAATTAAACAAATGTGAATTATAATAAAAGTGGAAGCATTACCAAGTTGACTTATGGGAGCCTGAAAATAAAGGCCCCTCTTTTGCGTTCACAGTATTGAGGTCACATGGCGTTGGTTGATTATCAAACACTAGAATCTGATTCGTTGCAATAAGATCATAAACATACGAGTAAGCGGACTATTTTTAAAACTGTCATCATTTTTTTTTTTTGTGCATTTGAAACTTTGAGCCGAACAGACAATGTATGGGCCATTCACAACACACTGGGATCTCAAGATGGTCCCCTCGCACGTGATTCATCAGCCCCGACCTTTCAGTAAAACGCATGATGTGCTATGTAATTTTCCTTTTAGCAAAGATCCAATTAATTATAGTGACTTACCAATAATCATTAGGAGCAAATAGTAAGAGATTTACTTTTCCACCATCATGTCCTCGGTTCGAGACATGGAAATGGTGAAAATGGTGTTGGGAGACGACCGTGGGCCTGACACGGGGCGAAATTCGGATTAGTCGGAACAAAAGGCCGGTGAACCGGGTGAGATACCCAAAAATATATATAGTGACTTGTAAGAATAAAATTAACTTATTTTTTAATGAGATCTATATAAAAGCTGCGTATTTTTACCCTACAAAAATGAATCTCCGAAGTTTTTGGTACTTTTCATTTCCTCTTGTGCCTAGGGTCCCTCAATTCTACGCACTTTTTGGAGTGAAATGTGATTGTGGATGATGATAAGTTAATTGATCATTCTTTGTAAATTGTTTTTTTTTTTTTTTTTTTTTTTTTTTTTTTTTCAGTTTTTCTATAGAAGCTATTCTCTAAAAATTAATATAAACACTTTCAAAATCTTGTTTGAGGGCATTTAAAACAAGTGTTTTTATGTTTTGAGATAAAATTCCTATTTTATGTTTCCCACATCAATCAAAATGCTACTTATATTGTGTTTCACTTCTGTGCCTGTTGTTTTATAGATTTAGAAGTGTTTTTACGGAATATGAAGTAGTATATGAGATATATTTTATCATGACTCGCGAAAAAGTGATCTAAAAAACACTTTTCTCTTGTTCCAAGGTTCATATTTTTTTTTTTTATGACAAAAATTTTAGGTGGGGTACACACCGCACTCCCATGGACCGGAGGAGCATGCTTTCAGGTTCAAAAAGCGCCCATGAAAGTACTTACAAATCGCCCATCAACAGGCCCTCACATCGACTAGCGAGTATTAAAACTTCTCCCTCTTAAGATGAAGATCGATACCTTAACCAACTATATCACTTGGCATTCAAGGTTCATAATTTTTTTTTGCTAATAGGCGATTGGGGGGCGGGGATCGAACCCAGGACCATGGGGAGGAGACTAGCTCCAAATACCACTGCATTACACGTGCTGGTTCCAAGGTTCATATTTTTTTTTTTTGATAATAAGGATGGCATGATGCCTATATTAAAGAGAAAATATTACATAACAAAGGGATTTCCCCGCATTCTTTCAAGCTCTACCCAAGATCTCAAATGAGAAGGGCAAGCAGTTAAGACACAAGAACTAGAAATACCTAGCTTAGCTAAGGCATCTGCAATACTATTTACCTCTCTAGAAATAGGCTTGAGAGTAACTTGCCAATCTCTATTCATCAGCTCTCTAATTTGTAACATCACTAAGCTCTCAGCAATAGTGCTTCCCTCCAAAATCCTTTGAGTTACTTCCGTGGCATCAGATTCCACTTCCACCCTTCTAATCTCCAAATCCAAGCTAACAAGAGGCCCTCCATAATTGCCCACTCCTCTGCAACTGAAGCTTGGCATATCCCAATTGCTTTATGGAAACCTGTGACCCACAAGCCACTCGAATCCCTCAACACGCCTCCACACCCCGCCTGGGAAGAAATCAATGATCTAGCACCACCCACATTGCATTTAACCCACCCAACAGGCGGCTTCCTCCAGCCCAAACCGAGGTCAGTAGCTGCATTAGAAACAGAATCTGCCTCATCCAGTATATCATATTTAAACCATGATCCAAAAATAACTGCAGAAGGATTAACTGGTTTCTGAAAATTATTAGAAAAAATGCTACAATTCCTCCATTGCCATAGCTTCCAGATTGCAACAGCGAATAAAAATTTCCATTTATGACCCCACTTCCTACTAACATGCCGCCTTAAATTAAGATCCACCAAGGATCACAAAAAAAAAGAGGGCACAAAACTATCATCAACAAAAGTCTCCACACGTCTAGCATAAATGCAATCCCGAGAATATGCAAAACATTTTCCACATAGGAACTTCTGCACGTTAGTAGGATTCTGCCACTTTCCACATAAATGCACGGATTCTTTCAGCGCCTTTCCACCTCCATATGGCTTTAAACAACGGTTCATACAGCTCCGGTCGGGTTGGCTCAACCAACGCATAAAAGCTCCGGATAGAAAAGGAACCATCAGGTGCCGGTCCCCATATCAGAGAATCCTCATCTACAGAAATGATAGGAGGTAAAATAGGCACCACCCTTCTTATTCCCTCAGCGCTCAAAACCGCCGCCATCTTCATCAGGTCCCACCTACCCCCTATCGCCCAATCAGCTACAAAAGACTCTTCCTCAACATCTGATAACTGCCTCACAATATAATCTTGAAGTTTAATTTCCTCACCTACCCAACAATCAGAAAAGAACTTCACAGATCGTCCGTTTCTGACCTGCCACTTAGATCCTTTCTCAACTAAATGATCGTGGGAGCAAATAAACTTCTACAAGCTTGAGTCTCCTTGAATATAGGTCGAAGGGAATTTCCTCTCGCAAAGATATACCTATTACAGATTACATCAGCCCACAACCCTTTAGCCCCAACTACAAGCTTCCAAGCCAATTTGGCACCAAAAGCTTGATTCACAGATGAAAGCTTCTTAAAACTCAGTCCCCACTCTCCTTAGGTTTGGTTAGCTGATCCCAACCTATTAAATGGAGACCCCTCTCATTTTCATCATGTCCCCAAATAAAACTACGTTGCAAGCGCTCCACTTCCACACAAACACTTTTGGGCAGCCTCAAAACTTGCATCGGATAAGTAGGAATAGCACTTACTACAGATTTAGCAAGCGTAATCCTTCCCGCCATAGAGAGAGATTTAGCTTTCCACCCACTAAGCTTCACTCTAACCCTATCAATGATATATTGAAAATTCTCTCGTCTCCTTCTACTACGGGATAAAGGAAAGCCGAGATACCTCCCAATTTCTTGTGAGCACTGCACGCCCGAGATATCCATAATCCTCCTCTTCATTCTCAATGGCACTTTAGGAGAAAAAAATACGGATGACTTTAGCGACATTAACCTTGCCTCCAGAGGCCACCATAAAATCCTGAATACACTTCATCATGCATTCCGCCTGATTCACAGAAGCCACCCCAAAAAGGAGTAGATCGTCGACAAACATAAGGTGTGACACCTTGGGTCCCGAAGTAGAAACCGCTATAGGTCTCCATCTACCGGCGTCAACAACATCACAAATGACATGGGACAATTTGTCCATACCCATCACAAATAGAAGAGGAGAGAGGGGATCTCCCTGTCTTAATCCTCTCTTGGGTGTGAAGAACTCTGTTTTGGCACCATTCCATAGTACATTGTACGTCACAAAAGATACACAGCTCATAATTAGATCAACAAATTTCTCTTCAAATCTTGCCTCAATCAACACTTGTCTTAAAAAAGGCCAACTAATCCGATCGTAAGCCTTCTCAAGATCCACCTTCATCGCCATAAGCCCTCCCTTACTGCGATTTTTACCCATGATGTGGAGGACTTCCTGGCCCACAATAAGATTGTCTTGTATACCTCTCCCCTTAATGAAACTTGCTTGAAACGGAGAAATCAGATCAGCCATCACCTCTCCCAGTCTAAGAGCTATTAATTTAGTCACACATTTATAGTGGACCGTACAAAGAGAAATCGGTCTAAAATGGGTGACTAATTCAACATGCTCTTTTTTAGGGATCAGAGAAATCAGCGTCTTATTAGCATCTGCGAGATCGACCCTTCCTTGAAACACATTCTTCACAAATTTACAAAGAGTTGGACCCACAATTCCCCAGTTGGACTTGTAGAACAGCGCCGGAAAGCCATCGACCTCAGAGGCTTTATAGGATCCCATAGAAAACAGCACCCTTCTAATCTCTTCATCATCAGGAGTTACATGGAGATTTCCCAAAATCAGTGGATCAATCACCGGAAAACCCATTCTAGTGTCCAGAATCCCAACACTAGGAGTAGAGCAATAAAGATCCTTGAAAAAACTCAGAAGAAGAGCCTTTAGCCCCTCCACATCATCAATCCAGTCTCCCCTATCATTCTTAAACAACAAGATTTTATTTCTCCTGTTCCTAAACTTGGTCATGACAACCACAACTGCAGCCACTAATATATCTTTAGAACAGGCCTGGGCAATGGACATTGAGACTGCTTTGTCTCCTAACTCTGAATTGGGCTAGCATCAAACAAGAGTTGTTAAACTGTAATTATGCCCGGCTGAAGGTCCTTCATATCAATTTTACCGTATCAAATCCTTAAAATAACATTATACTTTCATCACTTCATGTCCATTTTCTCGAACAATAACTAAAAGGAAAGAGAATCCCTAAATCCATTATCAAGTAGAGTATGTAATCTGTGGAATGACATTTCAGATTAGCAGTCCACGAAGTTTAACCTTTTGTGCAATTTGGAGACCATAGCTTTATATATATATATATATAATTTATATAATTTATGATTTGCCAACACATCACATATTAGAAATATCATTATAGTCTGAACACATCACATATATATATAATGTGTATGATTTGCAATCATACACATTAAGCTTTAACTTCTTAATTTTAAAATTAAACACCTTTATTTTAGCTTGATGAAAAAATGACATCACATTTTTAAATATTTACATGTGGCCACAAGCTGAATTTTAATTCCAACACCAAACCCTACAACCTAGCCATGATCAGAACTTCACATGCTTGGCTCCTGGATCCCCCAACATGCATATCCAAGAGTGGGACATTAATATCTCAATACTTTAAGGCAAGACTCAGAGCATATCACCAAGCACAAGGTTTATAATATTGTAAAAACTCACAAACCAACAGGTAAAAACCCAACCCAATGTACCACAGTTTCTGCTCGCGTCAGTTTCTGGTTACATCCCAACTCTACGATATATCAAATTTCCAAAACATGTCAGTGCCTATGGCAGGTAATGAATGGTGACAGTAATACTGTGAAAGGCACGTGACAGTGACGCATGGCTATTTCTTTTCTTTTTTCCAATCACACAAACATATTACATACAGACAAGGTTGAACCGACAACTTAATGTGCAAACTACAGATCCTGCGTCACAACAAGAATAACCCCATCCCCATATCTCAGTTCCGCCACAGCTTATTACTCAGCATAATTAAACACCATTACAACATAAAAATGTCATGGTAAATAATATCATGGTTAAGGAAGCTTAACATGAAACTTATCCAGATCGCGATGTCTTCATTCCTAGCCTTCAAGTGATCATATGCCCTTCAATTGCTCCGCACACAGCCCTGAATGAAGCTTTTTATACCGCATACAGTTTGATGGATAGTGCGAACGATTCTACCCAGTTTCTCCTCTTATTTCTTTCTGGGAGCTGCAAGAACGCCAAGAAAAGTGATCTTGAATCATATAGAGTAAACACTCAAAAACCCTCTAAATACTAGAGCTGTTAGATATATTTTGACAGTGTCCTTCAAATTGCTTTCGCTTCCCTGAGTAAACAGAAGTTGCCAGGATTTCAACTTCTGTTCCATAGTCAATTTTTGTTTAGCTGTGGAAGTTATGGTTTATTTAACGATAATAATTGGGATTTTCGTATTCGGTTTCTAGGACTTGGAATTCAGTTCCTAAAATTTAATTCATGAAATGCAAGAAACAATCTACAGTCTACTTCACTTTTTGAGCCACTCAACTAGAACATTTACCCCAGTAATACTGGCTTAAGACACGTGTCAGCGGTGGTGTGATGTTGAACCAGAATACTAACCTAAGCCTATGGCTTCAGAACTCTTCATGATCCTCATCCTCCTGCATGTTTCAACAAACATCCTGCAAAGAGTTTAGGACATGAGTACATGACCACCGGTTACAATCAAATTCAAATGAGACAACTTCGTTTTAGAGAAAAAGATAAAGTGGCAAGCAAAAGCATCAACCATGTCTGTATTAAGATTATAGCAATTTGACCTGAAAGCTCAAAACTCAAAAGCATGTGTGTGTCGTTTCTCTCTTTCTTTCAAACACAACATGACCTTTGGACACCAAATTATAAAAAGTAATTTGAGTTACAGTTTTTTAAAACGCAATGCTTTGAGTAATACATCTATGTAATATAAATTTGCTATCCCGGAAATTATTTAGCAGTCAATCAGAACTTACTCCCAGGGAACATCACCCACGAGCATCCAGTCACCATCTTTGTCTTCATAAGTAAGAACATATTCAGACCCTCGAAGCAGATCCCTCATCTTGCTTTCATTCAGCATCCCCTTACCCAGAGTTCCGTTAGATCCACATGGACCTGAAATCACACCAAAACAAGCAGTAACTAGATCCAGGCAAACCAATCAAGAATCATTTCTTTATAAGAAAGGTGCTAAATCTCGAAGTATCAAATCAAAGCTTTTTCCTACCTATGGTAAAACAACTGAACATCTTCTCCAGAGAAGAAGATAGTTCTGGATATGCACTGTAATTCTTCAAGTCTACTTTCCTCAAATATGGAGCACCATCCATACTGACCTTGACAAACAGTGCTTTTCCATCTACTTCTTCAGTATTTTTCGTAGTGGTAGCCAATGAATTTTTCCTAAATGATCTAATAGGAGGCCAACCCACAACCTGTGCCCTGCCACAGAAGCAAGATATCAGATATCATTTTCATCATCATCATAAACAACACTTTAACTCCAAATCCCCCCTTTTCACTTACTTAGTAGCAGGTGTGCTGCTGTTATTTGCAGAAACATTATGGTTAGATTTTGTTTCGTTCACAACATGGGGAATCTCTTGTTCCACCTTCGGTGGTGCTGCTTCTTTCGTTTTATCAAGCACAGAACTAGTTTTCAATCCTAAATTAGGAGAGTGTCTAGGTGACAAAATCCTATTCCCCTCCGAATTTGCTAGGAATTGCCCCTGCATGAATAGATGAGGTACTTGTTAATGTTCTGCCCAGCAAAAAAGTACATGTCCCTGCATGAATATGACTTACCTTGGAGAACTCATTCATAGCATCTGAGAACCCTCTTTTGTTACCCAAAACAACATTCTTTGACGAGCGGTTATGATCATCCGTTGAAGGGTGCAAGGGGAAAAGAGGTTTCTCATCAAATTGAGTTGAACTTTCAAAGGAGCGATGATCTGAGTCTTCTCTTTCAGGAGACTGAGATCCCGGAAGCCCGAGCCTCAGCTCTGTAGCTTTTAGGTTCAGCCTAGTTTTACTCTCGCCAGAGAAGGACTGAGAGAGCTGTCCACTGAAGAACAATCAGATAATCCCATGTAGTTGCGTTCTTTCAGTTTGGAGTTGTTGAGGCACACACTTTCCATGGTGGTTGAGGAACCCAACAAATTGACATCGCTTTGACCTTTGTCCTCCCCTATGCCGAGCAGCAGTGTAGACATTAGGATTCACCCGAGGAAACTACTTATTGTGTATACCCTATCAAAAACAACAACACATGACATTGTTCAGAGAACAGGTACAATGTTACAAAATACAGAACACTCAAGTCAGCATTAAAATTTGAATCAAAGCAAGCAAGAAAAGTTAGCCAGTTGATTTAGACATTAACAAGCCCCACAAGTATTTGTCTGACATTGCGTAATCTATTGAAGAAAACCTCTGCTCATGAACTATTTGCTTTGTCTATAACAAGAGTGAAACAAGCAACAATCACCAAGTATTGATACTCAATAACGCAAAAGATACCAAGACTTCAAGATTTAGAAGCCACATCTTGAAAAAGATCGGCAAGAAAAATAACCGCAAGACAATATTCCTTTACGCATACAGTAGACGGTTCGTGTACCTCACAATACACTATTCAGCCATATAAGCTGACTACGGGCTTCTACAGTAGAAATCAGTAAGCACAGGAAAGAAGAAAAGGAGAGGAGAACTACGAGATTTTTCCGGTGACGGCTATTCTCTGTTTGATTCGTCAGAAGATGAAAGGGTAGATGAAGAAATTTTGAGTGGCTGTGCTAAGTAAGAAACACACTACTGAGTGAAAAAGAAAGAACCAACAAAAAGAAAAAAAGAACCAGCTACTGAGAGATTCCAAGGGGAAAAAAAATTAAAAAGACAGGGTTAGGTTGAAAATTTCCACCAACGGTTGGGGAACCTGTAAGAGGAGAAGAGAATGAACTATACCAAGTTGAAACAATGAAGGCAAAGAAAATCACAGAAAATTAACTATGAAATCCGAAGTGAATGCCTCCGTTTAACCCTCAAAACTTGGAATAAAAACTTAGAAGCTGGAGATGCATAACGTTTTACCTGAATATCAACAGACCAGGGAGCTGAAGGAGAAGAATGAAGATGAAGACTGTGGTTGAACACACAGAAACTGAAGCAGGGAAGAGAGAAACAGAGAGCAAAAGACATTCCTCTTTTTATGTAATTTGCATTTATATTAAAGAAGAGCATAATTTGGCTTGCTTTAATCTGAGGTTGTCATGTTAAAATCCGCCTCACAGTACGTGTGCACTCGAATCAAAGGCTGAGATTCTCTCATAGCTGCTAACCGACCGTTGATCCATTATTCACATAAAATAGCTTTATGCCCGTACGACATAAAATTAAATTACTCAACGGTGTGATTATAATTATAATTATAATTAAGGAATATTAAGTGTTATTAGCTCTTTAAAAGGCTAAGTGAAGGGATGAAAATGAAATATGCATGACTTGGGCATGGCCTAAGAATAACTTCTTAATCGAAGAGGCATTTGGCATTGGTACTACGGAATCCATTAAGAGAAAGAAGGGGGACAGGTGTTAATTGATTAATCACTAAAGGGGGCATTATCTGAATAAATAAATAATATATTTGCGTGCCTCGTTTTTGACAAGAATATGCCTATTATGTTAGTGGCAAATCTAAGGGCTAATCAACTGACTTAACACACTGCCCATAACTGTTTTTTCATATATGCGCGCGCGCCAGTTTGGTTGTAAATTGTAATGGCATGGGCTTTATACGGAGTATTTTGAAATTTTTCTAAACACTTATCAAAATCAAAATATACATATTGTTTGATTTGATTTGATTTTCTTAATGATTTGTCTCTAATAAATTTTGAATGCACATTTTTAACAGGAAAATAAATAAAAATGTGGTTAATGAATTGTCTCTCTTAAATAAAAATTCAAAATAATTCAAGTTGTATTGATAATTTTCATGATATACACTAGATTTTTTTTTTTAAAAAGAATTGTGTAACTTACTGATTTTTTTTTATTTGATGAAGAGTGTCCCCTCTTCAGATTTAAGCGCAAAGGATTTTTGCCTCTCTTAATAAATATGCTTTCTAGGATTCAAACTTAAGTTCTCATTTTTATGAGGTAAGACCACTTATTATTTTAACCAACAACTTCTTAATAATTTCTTTATTTTTTGGGATGAGTCAATTTTGTGTGTGTGTGTGTGTGTCGGATATTTGGGAACATGGCAAACATAATGATCACGAATGTGTCACTACACGCTTGTTTGGGATAGTAATTAGAGCTTTTAAAAGTATCTTTTAATCATGATTTACAGGATATAAGATGAATTAGTGAAAGAAGTTTTATCTCGATTTACATAAATAATCACCAAACATAATTCCAAACAAATACCATGTTGCACTGAGCAAACAAACACTATGTTGCACTGAAACGACAAGAGGATAAAATTTTGATATGAGTTGATGCTTTGAATTGGGATAATTACATCTAACTATCTAAGTACTCAAAAGATCAAAGTTGCAGGGTTTTTATGAATGAATGAATGACTTTAAAACACGCATATTTTTATGACTGAATGGCTTGAATTTTTGTACTGGTTGACAAATCCTTAACGGTCTCCTCTTACAAAAATATTATCTCTCCAAATAATCATCACATATTTTTAAGACCATTGCTATTAAATATAGATCTCACCGTCACAATATTTTCAGACTCTTACAATATTTTATACGCACGTGTTGTACAGTCCAAATCCAAACCCCTCAAAAATCATCAAGGTACAGCTTCTTTGAATTAGATGATTTTTTATAACTGGTATAACTTTAATACTATGTTTGGTTTAGGGGAGCAGGAGCGGAGAGATAAATTTTCTCTTTCATCTTTACTAAATAGCCAATATTTCAAAAATACACTTTCAGCAAAAAAGAATATTCTTTTTATTAATGATAATTTGATCAATATCATTTTTAGGGTCTGTTCCCTTCTCAACCCCTCCCCTCAAATCAAACACACCTTAAGGATATTTGAGTATGTTTGGCAAGAAGGGAATGGAGAAGAAAGGAGGGGAGGGAAAAATTTTATGAGTTAACTTTTAAAAAATTGAAAAAATGAGGTTATAAAATTTTAATAAAGATATTATGTAAAATAAAATAGTAAGCAAAATTAATTTAAAACCTTAAACCCATTCCTCTAATTTTTATTTTTAAATTTAACTTAAAAAAATTCCGCCTCCCCTCCCCACCATTCCAAACTCCCTTAAAGTTGCAACTGAAACTTCAAATTAGGAATTCACATTGGGTGTTTTTTCTCTTAAGTGCTTTTCTTTCTAATTAGAGGGATTAAACATTTTTTTTATATTATATTTATTGAGATTAGATTATATCTTTGCATCCTGAATATAATTTTTTTTTTGCCGGTATCTCGCATTAATTAATTTTAGGGATATTGGAGTTACAAAAAAAATATTTCTTAATGCAGGACTGAAAATTAATTAATTTGATATATTAGGTGCAAAAAAAAAAAAAAATTCAGGATCCAGCATATAATCGATCTAAATAAATAGAATATATAAAAAATTAAAAAAATTAAAATAATGCCTAATCCCTTTAATTAAAGGGAAAAACACTTTGTATCAAAAAAAAAAAAGGAAAAAACACCTAATGTGAACCCTCAAATTAGTGGGAAACAAGCGTTATGGTCAATATTATATCGTTTTCAGTTTTATGTAAATTAAACGGGGCTGATGATAATCTCATTCAGAATATGGATGGCAAAATTGTCATTCCAACACGCACTAACCTCAATCAAGGAAGTAGGATGCCGGAGGCGTCTAAATCAATGCCCTCCAATGTCGTTTTCCCATTTTCCTTCCTTCAAATGGGAATCTTTTTTTTTTTTTTTTTTTTTTTAGCAAAAAGAAAAATGGGAATCATTTCCCCCCCTTATTATTATGTCCAGCCCTAGCTACTAGCTAGCTGTTGTTATTTTTTTCACCCAAACATGAAAAAATTCACTTAAATGATTCCCCCAGCCATATTTTGTGTTTTTCTCCCTTTCCATTCGGTTGCCTTTCATCAATTCCCCATTGCTCAATTAACATATCATACAGAACTCATATTAATTAATTAAGTTGCTCATGAACATCAGTCATTTTGATAATTATCTAAGTGATGTCCTGCAAAATCATCCCATGCCAGTTTGAATTTAATAACGATGAATATTTATACATACGCATCTTTATAAACATTCTATATGCTTCAATTTTAAACCTGTGTCTTGATGAGTTCACAATACACAACTCATTAAAAAAAGAGTTCTAACAAGTCATACTGTCTACATATAAGCTGTATCCTAGACTTGTTGGTATTTAGGTGTTAGACAATCTGTAAGGATAGATCAGCATCATTTCTACGTTATAGTATTTCATTATTAATAAATGAGCATATTTTATCTTTATCATATTTATGTCTCGCCTTTATTTTAAAGTAAATATGTGTTTGAAGATAAAAGCCCTAGGAATAGAACATGTGTTATTCTTGAGGATCAATGATAGAGATCATGATCATGAGAACTCGAGAACGTACACTGGATATCTATTGCCTAAAACTTGTTCTTAGTCTGGAATCACCAAGAAAGGGTATTGATGATCTCAATAATATTAGTACGACATCGTCTATTTGTGTAGGGATATAAGGTAGGGACCTCATGGAATACAGGCATGGAGATGTCTTAGCTGATGTCGTGGGTGGGTATGTTGGAGAACATATAGCATCGAACTGACCCGCCGAGAGACTCTACAAAGATTCATTGTAGAGAGTATCATTGGATATGTAAAGTCTCTCATCGTTTGGTAGTGCGGATCGTCTTGGACTTAAGGATGTCATCGAACACTATGTCCTAGGGTTATACTTTGACCGTACAACTCTATCCACCTGAAAATGGGGAGAATAGTGTACTCTCGGGTGTAACTCGAATGCATGAGTATAGATGGACATCTTGAGAGGACTCTGGTCCCCTACAAGGGGATTAGTCATTCACAAGACCTAGGTAAAGCTTGGATAGCTTTTAATTAACTCGAGAGTCACAAGACAACAAATGATCATGAAGAGTCATGATCCTGAGTTAATATAAGAAGAGTTAATATAAGAAGATTCTTGGTTCTGTGAAATAGCTACATTTAGTCAATTAAGAGAGATGATACTCTATCTTTGCTCTTGATTGAATGTGAATGACGATGTGAGGGATGATGCCTGCACGGTATCCAAATATGAAAGGTAGATCACTTGATTAACTCAATTAGTTCTGGGGCCGCAGAGCATTGCTAGTGTTTATGAGGTCATTAGATAAATTGGGCTTGTTAAAAAGGTTTTTAATTGGCCCAAGTTTATTTATGTCAGTGACTAATTGGGCCTAATGGGTGACACACAAAAGGTTATTCCTGATTGTTTAAAATTAGCAAACTTGGGACAATAATTGTTATTGAGCTTTATCAAGAGTAAATGTGTATTTGGGTTGGAGTGAGACTCCAAGCCCAATGAGAAGAAAATGGCGTCATATATGGTGTCCCGAGTGGAAATCGGTTTCTCCACAAAAGGGCCCAAATGTGTTGGAAGACCCAATGGGGTCTTAGGCCAATTTGAATTTGGAATTCGAATTTTGAATTTAAGTTTGAATTTTAAATTTGAATTTAAATTCAAGAGGTTAGGTTATAAAAGATAATTCTGAATTATCTAATATATATATGTATTAAGATCCAATGATGATTGGATGAAGATAGGAGAAATAATAAATGAGGATTGTTGAAATGATTTTGAATTTTAGTTTAAGAGATGAATGTTATTCATCATCTTAAATTATTATTCAATCAAGATATGAATTTAATTTATTATGATTTGGATTTTCCAAATCAAGTTTGGATTGGGTCTTTCTTGTAAGAACTTAAATTAGGGTTAGACTCTTATAAAGTCTTGATTTTTTATGTGCCCTTTTTATGGACTTTTTGAAGGAAAAATGAAATAAATATAATCCATCATCTTAAATGATTGATTCAATCAATTAATCAAGATATGAATGTGATTCATCATCTTAAATTCAATCAATCAATCAAGATATGAATTCAATTCATTGTGATTTGGATTTTTCAATTCAAGCTTGAATTGGGCCTTTCTTGTGAGCACTTAAATTAGGATTAGACTCTTATAAAGTGCTGATTTTTTGTGTGCCTTTTTTTTGCACGTTTTTCTAAGAGAAAAACAAGATCTTATGCTCTCTAAATTTTGATCTTTACCAAAAGTTTAGAGAGGAAAATGCACCATCCATAGAAAGGCAAGGTTCCAATGATCTTGCTCCTCCTATCTTTAACCTAATCCTAAGAAACCATCATTTTCTTGAAAAAGATTAAAAAAAAAAAAAAAAAAAAACCTAAGGAAACCACAACTCAACCTTGTCTTCGCCTAGCAAACATTCAAGGAGTGAGAGGTTTCAAGAGAAGGAGTTCTCATTGCAATCGGGGGATAGCTGTGTGGATCAACGTTAGAGGACATCAACAACCTTGAAGTCTTCGAGTGATCTACGGTATTCTAATCTCCAATAATTGTTTCATCAAATTATCATAAACTAACGAGTAATCCTAAAACTCATGAATATTATAAATTGTTATGAATTCTTATGAGTACCGTAAAGAGTTACGGATGAATAATTATTAACTAATTAGTGTAATGAGTTAAGGTTAATAATTCATGAGGACCGATTAAACAAAATTTTGTTTTCAACCTCATAAAACTTTGCATGAAAGTCATGTAACAGGCAAAATTAACCATCAAGACTTACTTATAAGAAATTAAATAGCATCATCTTGCCTGCATTCATTACACATCCATTTAAAGGCAGACATCTTGCCTGTAGCATTCATTAAAGATTTTCTTTTACACGTCCATTTAAAATGATACCAATTAATGAGATTGATTATTAAAAGTCACCAACGTAACCAACTATTAAATGAGGGTATTTCTACCAAGGAAGTTAATGGAATACAAGGACGCAAACAACACATAATCAAATCTAATATTGTTGTAAACCACAAAAAACGGCAAGATTCCACAAATATCAAATCTAATTATATATGTGGATGGCACCTAGCTTTCACTGCTTGGCATGGTTCGTGGAAGCGATTGTTATGGATAGGCTTGTGATAAGTAGATATTTTATAATTAAATAAGTATAGATTCGAGATATATTGGATTAGATTTTTTAATATTTTATACTTATTTAATTATCTTTTATATATTTATCTATCTTTTAATTAAATATAGGATAAAAGAATATTATAACGAGAAAATCTATTGATATCCTATTTTATTTTATAGGAGATATTTCATGATCTAAGAGGGGGAGAAAATATAGAGAAGGCAATAACATCACAACAAATTAAATTGAAAAGGATTTCATATAATATATTATTGTATTAAATAATATATTATTTAAATTGATGACGGACCCTGTGCGTAGAAGAGAAGCAAATGTATATATGATATATCATATCCTAATGCGTGATATGAAAATAAATTGAAGACGTGGGCCCACAAAATTGAATGAAGATCTAATCTATAAAGAGCAGAACAAACACACAAGAATGATCACGGAATTAAAGAAACGCGAGGACGCAGACGGAGACACATCACGGAATCGAGACGCAACTACGATCATCGCAATTGAGGGCGCACCCAGAGAATTGGGGGAGGCACACAGATCAAGCAAAGACGCAAGAAATTAGGAGTGTGTGTGCCGCAAGAACGAGTTTGATTTTCATCTTTTTTTTTTATTATGGATTTTAACCTAGCTATGCTTGGCTAGTTTTCTTTTGTAGTTAGGGCGAGGATGAACCCTATGTGAATTTAAAATATTTAGTTGGATTCTTTATTGATCTTTATTTTTCTTGATTGAATGAATTATCTTTGCTTAAAGCTTTCTTGAAGATTGATCACCTTTTAGATTGTTCTTAGGTTGGTGTATGACAATAGAGATGTTGGTGCATTTAACTAGACCCGTTAATTCATCATAGAGTTGCATGACCTAGACATAGGCTTACGATTTTATGCGATCTCATAATTCTGGTTTAAAAATATAATCTTTCCAATCAATACTAAGACATTAGGTTGATTTCAAAGATAACGGACTAAGGTAGCATCAAGACATTGGGACTTAGTCTAACTTTAGAGAATTGATTGTCAATCATGAGAATAATAATCAATTAGGGATTCAATTCAAATTATTAGAGGAACATAGGGGATTCTCATCCCTACCGCGTATTTCTTAATTGAAGGTCTTAATTTTGGATTACTCATATTTTCTCTCAGTTGTTCTTGAGATTCATATTTTGGATTCTTTATTTAATTCTTTAAATTTTGTTTGGTTACAACTCACCCCATATTACTCACTTATCCAACTAAAGCAAAAATAGCAAATTAGTGATTGGAGTACTATTCCTCGTGGGGACGATCTTTTTCTCACTACTTTATTACTTATAACGACCGGTGCACTTGCCGAAGTCGCTATCAAGTTTTTGGCGCCGATTCTGTCGGGAATAGTTTTATTTCAACACTAAGATTAGTTATTGAAACTCTAGATTGGATTTTTCTTTTGTTATTTTACTCGTTTATGCGAGGTACCATCGACGTAAATTCGCCGCAGTTTGATCCCGAAATCGAAAAGACAAGAAGGAGAAACCGGAAACTTGCTAAACAGAGAAAAGGAAAGGTTGTTAGCTCTAGTACTGCGACTGAACCGGTTATAATGGCAGAAGATGGTGCAGATCCTCCCCGTCCTCCTCCAAAAAGGACCATGGGCGACTACATGACACTTAATCCTGCCAAGAATGCAACTAGCATTGTCAATCCGCGTGAATGCGAATAATTTTGAAATCAAGCCATCCCTCATAAGCTTGATTCAACAAAGTTCTTTTAGTGGGAGTGACTTAGAAGATCCTAATCAAGATATTGAGATTTTTCTCAGATTTGTGATACCATCAAGATGAATGGGGTTCCCGAAGATGCTCTTCGTATAAGACTGTTTCCTTTCTCTCGACGGGGAAGGCAAGAGCTTGGCTTCGTTCTTGTCCCACGGAAGTCTCTCCACTTGGGACATTATCACTACAAAGTTCCTTGAAAAATTTTTCCCTTCTTCTAAGTATACAAAGCCGATGTCGATATTAGTTGCTTTACTCAAGGCAATGGGGAATCATTTCGTGAAGCTTGGGAAAGGTTTAAGGAGTTGCTTAGGAAGTGTCCACAACATGAGCTGCAAGACTATGAACAAAGCGAGAATATTCTTCAATGGGATGCTTCCGTCTTCTAGGATGATGATTAACGCTGCAGCAGGTGGTAAGCTGAAAAATAAAACTCCAGAAGAAGCATTGGAATTGTTTGAGGCTATGGGGTCCCTTGAGAATGAAACTGTTACTCCACAACCAAAGAGGGGAGTTCTTCATCTAGACTCTTACAATACAATTTTGGCCCACAATGAGAACATTTCCCAACAACAAGGCAATCCAACAAAGTTACCGCCATCACTTGACTTGCCTCTTCTCAGGTCTCATCCATCACTTCTCAGCCTCCTTTGCTTTGTGATTTTTGCAAAGGAGAACATGCTAATGGAGATTGTGAAGCTGGTAGTACTGCAGAAACAAAAGTGAGGTTAATTACATGAGTAATCCTCCTAGGAATCGTTTAATCCGTATAGCAACACGCATAATCGGGCCGGAAATCTCACCCAAACTTTTCCTATAAACCCCAAGCAAAGCACCTCGCAGTTCCACCAAACCACCACCACCATTACCGATCCGGAAAAGGCTTTGACACGCTTAACCCATACCAAAGACCGAATACATACAAAGTTCGAAGCTTTCCGGAATGAAACAAAGTCTTCTCTAAAAATCGAAGCTTCAATCCGAACTTGGAGAATCAGATTGGTCGCTTATCAAAGCAAATAGCGAGAGAGGAGCCAAGGGTCCTTCCCTAGTGATACCGTGGTTAATCCAAAGGAGCATTGTAAGGCCATATCTACAAGGAGTGGTATAATGATTCAGCCAATTGAGAAATCTGTTCCGGTGAAGGAAAAATCTGAAAAAGGGGTGGAAGAACATGAAAAGGCTTTAGAAAAAGAGGAGAAAAAGGTTGAGAATGATTATGTGCAGCAGGTTCCAAAGGAGATAGCTACAAAGAAGTCTCCCACTCCTTCTTATGCAAAACCTCCTTACCCCCAAAGGTTAAAGCAGCAGATTTGAAGCAACAAGTATGCCAAGTTCTTAGATATTTTTAAGAAAGCAGATTAACATTCCTTTTTGCGAAGCTCTTGAAAATATGCCTAATTATGCAAAATTCATGAAAGATTTGCTTTCCAAGAAGCATAAGTTGCAAGAGGTCAAAAAGTGGCATTGACTCAAAGAATGTAGTGCCATTATTCAAACAAAGTTGCCACCAAAGCTTAAAGATCCGGCTGACTTTAGCATTCCTTGTGCAATAGGGAACGTCAATATGGGCGAGCACTTTGTGATCGGGAGCTAGTATAAATTTAATGCCCTTATCTGTTTCAAAAGCTCTCGGCATTAAAGAGATGAAGCCTACTATGATGTCGTTACAGTTGGCGGATAGGTCCATTAAGAAGCCAGAAGGTGTCATTGAGGATGTACTTGTGAAAGTGGACAAATTCATCTTCCCGGTGGATTTTGTGGTTCTAAACATGGAGGAAGATGCTGAACTTCCTTTGCTTTTGGGAAGACCCTTCTTGGCTACTGCTAGAGCGGTAATTGATGTAGCTGCAGGAAAAATGGAGTTCCAAATGAATGATGAGAAAGTCACCTACAATGTGTTTCAATCCATGAAATACCCAGCTGATAATAGTGATTGCTTCAAAATTGATGTAGTTGATGAGGCCATTCATGAAAAACTTTTTCAAGAAGGTTCAGGTGAGTCTATGGAGGATGATCTTGCGCAATTGTTACAAGTGGAAGAAGAGGTTTCGCAAATGAGAATTTCGATTTACGAGGTTGAGAAGTCGAAGAAGAAGGATTATGATGCGCTACCTATCCCTCCTAAGGTAGAACTAAAGGAGCTCCCTTCTAATCTAAAGTATGCTTTTCTAGGGACGGATGACACTTATCCCATTATTATTAGTCTTGAGTTATCACCTACCGACGAAGAGAAGTTGCTTGAAAGTTTTGACTACCCACAAGCGCAATAGGGTGGTCTATATCTCGATTTAAAGGGGATTAGCCCTTCATTCTGCACTCATAAAATTCTTATGGAGGACGAAGTGAGACCATAAAGGCAGCCCAGCAGGAGACTTAACCCGACTATGAAGGAAGTGGTGAGAAAGGAGGTGGTGAAACCGTTAGATGTGGGTATGATTTATCCTATCTCTGATTCAAAGTGGGTTAGTCCAGTACATGTAGTACCAAAGAAGGGTGGAATCACTGTAGTGCAGAATGAGAATAACGAATTGATACCCACTAGAACTGTTACGGGCTGGAGAATGTGTGTGGATTATAGGAGGTTGAATGATGCCACTCGCAAGGACCACTTTCCTTTGCCATTCATGGATCGATGCTTGAGAGGCTTGCGCAGTCACTCTTATTCTTGTTTCTTAGATGGCTATTCCGGTTACAATCAAATAGCGGTGGCTCCAGAGGATCAAGAGAAGATGCTTTCACTTGTCCCTTTGGGATTTTTGCTTATAGACGGATGCCCTTCGGTCTTTGCAATGCCCCTAGCCTACTTTTCGAGGTGCATGTTGTCTATCTTTCTCGACATGACTGAGAGATTTATTGAGGTATTTATGGATGATTTCTCTGTCTTTGGCACTTCGTATGATACTTGCTTGGCTAATTTGTCTTGTGTGCTCCAAAGATGTCAAGAGAGTAACTTGGTGCTTAATTGGGAAAAGTGCCACTTTATGGTGAAAGATGGGATAGTCTTGGGTCATAAAATATCTGATAAGGGGATAGAAGTGGATAGAGCCAAGATTATAATCATCAAAGACTTGCCTCCTCCCACCAATGTACGTAGCGTTCGCAGTTTTCTTGGTCACGCAGGTTTTTATCGGAGGTTTATCAAGGATTTTTCCAAGATAGCCAAACCACTTAGTCAGTTATTGGTCAAAGATGAAGACTTTAACTTTAACAATAATTGTCTAGTGGCATTTAACTTGTTGAAGGAGAGATTGACCACTGCACCTATTCTGACGGCGCCTGATTGGGAGTTACCGTTTGAGCTAATGTGTGATGCCAGTGACTATGCTATAGGGGCTGTGTTGGGGCAAAGGAAGAACAAGTTGTTGCATGTTATTTACTATGCGAGTAAAGTTCTGAATGAGGCACAACTGAACTATGCAACAACTGAGAAGGAGATGCTTGCAATTATTTATGCATTAGATAAGTTTAGACAGTATTTGATTGGTTCCAAGGTGATTATTTTTACGGATCATGCGCTCTAAAATACCTCTTGACTAAGCAAGACGCTAAGCCAAGGCTTCTCCGTTGGATCTTTGCTATTCCAAGAGTTTGATATTAAAATCAGAGACAAGAAAGGGGTGGAGAATGTGGTAGCCGATCACTTATCTAGGATACAGGTTAAGGAGTTGCAGGATGATTCAAAGATGGAGATTCGGGATGAATTCCCAGATGAGTATGTCTTGGCAATCAGCAATGTACCTTGGTTGATATTGCTAATTATAAGGCAATTGGGATGATACCGGAGGACTAACATGGCAGCAGAGGAAGAAGTTCATGCATGATGTTCGGTATATCCGGGATGAGCCTTTCTTGTTTTTCGGGTGTGCGAGATGGAGTGCTCGTGGCCGTATCCCAGAGGAGGAAACTCATAAGGTCCTCTGGCATTGTCACGGTTCAGATTATGGTGGACATTTTGCTGGAGAACGCACGGCTGCTAAGGTATTACAAAGTGGTTTTTATTGGCCTACACTGTACAAAGATGCTAGGAAGTTTATGGAGCGTTGTGATCGTTGCCAAAGAACTCGGGAATATCTCTAGAGACATGAGATGCCCCTTAACAACATTCTTGTTATTGAGATATTTGATGTGTGGGGGATTGATTTTATGGGGCCATTCCCAAGTTCTTTTAACAACAAGTACATTCTTGTAGCTGTGGACTATGTCTCAAAGTGGGTAGAGGCAATTGCTCTTCCCACTAATGAAGCTAAGGTGGTGGTATCTTTTCTCAAAAAGAATATATTCAACAGGTTTGGGGTACCTAGGGCCATTATCGTGACGGAGGAACTCACTTTTGTAACCGACGGTTTCAATCGTGCTTAGCAAATATGGTGTCACTCATCGTGTCACTACTCCATATCACCCACAAACTAGTGGGCAAGTGGAGATGTCTAACAGGAATTGAAGCAAATTCGGGAGAAGACTGTTGGGAAGTCAAGGAAGGATTGGTCTAAGAAGCTTGATGATGCTTTGTGGGCGTACCGAACGGCATTCAAAACTCCTATTGGCATGTCACCGTTTCAACCGCTATATGGTAAGTCTTGCCACCTTCCGGTGGAGCTTGAGCATAAGGCGCTTTGGGCAACTAAGTCGCTGAATTTTGATGCTAAATGCGCTAATGAAAAGAGGTTACTTCGGTTGAACGAGCTTGATGAATTCAGAATTTTTGCATATGAGAGTGCTAGCCTCTATAAGGAAAGAACCAAGAGATGGCATGACAGAGGATTATTCCTAGAGAGTTTCATACGGGGACAGGTACTACTTTATAATTCTCGTCGAAACTTTTTCCAGGGAAATTGAAGTCTAGATGGTCGACCTTTTGTAGTCAAAGAAGTCACACCTTTTAGTGCAATTGCCATTGCACCAATAGGTTCGATGAAGCTTTTAAGGTGAATGGGCAGAGATTAAAGCCTTACCATGGTGGAGACATTGATGAGGAAGAACCTCGTGGCATTGGAAGTCGAGAATTAAGGTGACATCCGTCGGGCTCGGACGGTAAACAAGCGCCGATTGGGAGGCAACCCAATAAGTTTTTCTTGCAATTATTAGTATTTTCTTTTTCTTTTTCTTTCATTTTTCTAGGTTTAAAGATGATTACTCCTCTTGTGGGTCGCCAAGTCTTGCTAGGGCACTCTTTCCTCTCTAAAAATTTGAAACATCATGGATGGTACAGGATGAAGCACTCCACATCGAGTTAGAGACCTAAAACCGGGGAGTACTAGTTCTTTTTCCCTCCTTATATTTTTGCAACATTGAGGACAATGTTTGATTTAAGTGTGGGGGAGGGATATAATTTCTTTGGTTATGCTTGTCCTTATGCAATTGAAAAGAATTTGAATTTTTATTTGTTATTTTTTGCATTGTTTAGGATTGACTTTAATTTTGAGCTTTCCCCATCTTAGATAATATTATCAAGTCAAAAAAAAAAATTAAAACTAAAAAAAAAAAAAAAGTTCTAATTAAGCCTCTAAAGTCTTACATTTTTTTTTTCAATCTTGAGATTGACTAAGAGAATAGAGATTAGTTTGTAATATGATCAACAGATTATTAGTTTATGAATATTTTGCTACATGATTTCTTTAGAAAATTAGAGGATGACCTTACCAGCTAAGTAAAACCGTTGTTTGGGGAAATGACTCGGTAGTGCTAAAAAAAAAAAAAAAAAAAAAATTCACACACACACGTGCACACAACTCCAATGACTTCTCTAGACCTTACTTAGTAACCGGGGCACTTCATCACCAATGTTGGCACTCAGCGTCAAACGGTAAAGTCAAAGAGGGTTATGAGTTAGGCTAAAAGCCTCTTGATGTGCCTCGTTGGAGAATCGAGTAATGGTTCGCATCACCCATGTGCGCGGTCGCGTAAAAGGGGACCTACAACGGCTCAAGGCAAAAAACAAAAACAAAAAAAAAAAAAAAAAATTGAAAAAAAATTGAGTTATTTCCTACCGAGGATCCTTATTAAATTAAATGGAAATCTTGGTTTAGTGGGGTCATTTGAATTTTTCTGGAGAAATTGAGTAGCTTGATATTCTTTTACTAATCTTATGGTTGAATTTATTGCGTACCGATCTTTTGATCATGGGATATTAAGAGATTGTTACAATTGTCTAAGGCTATTGGCTTAGTGATCTGTTCTTATAAGACATTAACTTTAAAAAAAAAAAAAAAAGATTTGATGATATGATCTAAGTGTGGTGGTTTATTGCTTTTGTTAAGAAATTTCATGAAGCAATGTTCTTTTCAAATAATGAACCCTTTTTCTTACAACGAGGACAAGCAAATGTTTAAGTGTGGGGGAGTTTGATAAGTAGATATTTTATAATTAAATAAGTATAGATTCTGAGATATATTGGATTAGATTTTTTAATATTTTATACTTATTTAATTATCTTTTATATATTTATCTATCTTTTAATTAAATATAGGATAAAAGAATATTATAATGTAAAATCTATTGATATCCTATTTTATTTTATAGGAGATATTTCATGATCTAAGAGGGGGAGAAAATATAGAGAAGGCAATAACA
Source organism: Acacia acuminata (assembly GCA_019022655.1). Lineage (NCBI taxonomy): Eukaryota > Viridiplantae > Streptophyta > Magnoliopsida > Fabales > Fabaceae > Acacia > Acacia acuminata. The sequence continues at coordinate 5,124,702 of JAFJYI010000015.1, forward strand.
TCACAACAAATTAAATTGAAAAGGATTTCATATAATATATTATTGTATTAAATAATATATTATTTAAATTGATGACGGACCCTGTGCGTAGAAGAGAAGCAAATGTATATATGATATATCATATCCTAATGCGTGATATGAAAATAAATTGAAGACGTGGGCCCACAAAATTGAATGAAGATCTAATCTATAAAGAGCAGAACAAACACACAAGAATGATCACGGAATTAAAGAAACGCGAGGACGCAGACGGAGACACATCACGGAATCAGAGACGCAACTACGATCATCGCAATTGAGGGGCGCACCAGGAGAATTGGGGGAGGCACACAGATCAGCAAAGACGCAAGAAATTAGGAGTGTGTGTGCCGCAAGAACGAGTTTGATTTTCATCTTTTTTTTTATTATGGATTTTAACCTAGCTATGCTTGGCTAGTTTTCTTTTGTAGTTAGGTAGGATGAACCCTATGTGAATTTAAAATATTTAGTTGGATTCTTTATTGATCTTTATTTTTCTTGATTGAATGAATTATCTTTGCTTAAAGCTTTCTTGAAGATTGATCACCTTTTAGATTGTTCTTAGGTTGGTGTATGACAATAGAGATGTTGGTGCATTTAACTAGACCCGTTAATTCATCATAGAGTTGCATGACCTAGACATAGGCTTACGATTTTATGCGATCTCATAATTTGGTTTAAAAATATAATCTTTCCAATCAATACTAAGACATTAGGTTGATTTCAAAGATAACGGATCAAGGTAGAAGATCAAGACATTGGACTTAGTCTAACTTTAGAGAATTGATTGTCAATCATGAGAATAATAATCAATTAGGGATTCAATTCAAATTATTAGAGGAACATAGGGGGATTCTCATCCCTACCGCGTATTTTTAATTGAAGGCCTTAATTTTGGATTACTCATATTTTCTCTCAGTTGTTTTGAGATTCATATTTTGGATTCTTTATTTAATTCTTTAAATTGTTTGGTTACATAACTCACCCCATATTACTCACTTATCCAACTAAAGCAAAAATAGCAAATTAGTGATCGGAGAGATTATTCTCGCGACGATCTTTTCTCACTACTTTATTACTTATAACGACCGGTGCACTTGACTCAAGTCGCCATCACTTGTCCATTTACATGTAAGAATTGAAGGGTAGAAATGGAAAGACGGGACCAGATAATTTAGTCAGTTCTTCACTCAATTGTTTTTGGTTTGTCACTTCTCTAACTCTAACGAGCATGGGATCCGATGAGTGGTTTGTAGGAAGCCCGAAAGCGAAATCGTATATTTTCAGCATGGAAGGGAAATTTCATTACTCAGAAGGCAAAGTAACTCTATGATTCAAATGAAGAAAGAAGAGAAAAACTCCTACCTGTGTGACCTATTGTTGATCTAATATGTACTGGTAAAAGTTTCATGTACAAGAATGCCCCGATTCATAATTTCTCAAAGTTTTCATAGTGTAATAATGCAGAATCCAATTTTTCAAGTAATGTCAAAATTGTTATCTGAGAGCTGCAAAGTTACCCACAAATATGAAATGTTTTTGGGAAAATCCATATGGGGGGCCCTTTTAATAGAAAAAATCCCAAAAAAGGCCTCGGGACTTTTCTAAGATAAATTCATTAAAACGTTAACAACTAAATCAGTCTCATTAATAACTAAATCAAGATCGTTAACAACTAAATCAACAGATCAACAATAATATTTTAATAACTAAATCAGTCACATTAACAACTATATCAGCCCCGTTAATAACTAATGTTTTAATGAATTTATACCAGAAAAGGCCTTGGGACCTTTTTTGGGATTTTCAGAATCTTTAGATATTTTTTGAGATTTTTTCTATTAAAACAGCCCTGATATGCATTTTCCCAATGTTTTTTCCAAAAAAAGTCTGCACGCAAGACAGAGTTTGCTAATGGACAAGTTTTAGACATATGGTTGATATTTTCCATGTCGCTAGTGCAAGGTGAGCTACTAAGATCCTAAGACGTACCTCTTTGTTGTCTTTCAGAGAGAAATCATATATTGGTAGATCACAAGACAACAACTTCTAATTTTTGGATTCCATCATTTTTACATTCAGAGTTCGACCCACGTTAATTTTATCATCAGATTAGATATTTGTGTCGCTTCGATATTCTTTTATCATATAGGAGTGAGCAAAAAAAATCTTAAGAGTATATAGAAATTGTTTGGATTGGTTCATCATATTTATTACTCATGGGATTCTAAAAATAGAAGCTAAACTTAAAAGAATGATATATTGGTCATAAATGTAATACTCCTTCTGATCCTAATTATATGATCTAGTTGACTTTTTTAGAGAAATTAAGTAAATTAAATTACTTCAGAGTTTTTTTTTTTTTTTCTTCAAACTAATTAGTTTAACTAATAAAATAATATATAATTTAATGATACACAACATATGAAATGATTAAATAACTTATTTAGCTTCCTTAATCTTTCCAAATAAAGCCAACTAGGTTTTATAATTAGAACCGGAGGTAGTATTATGATCAATTTTATTTCTAATTTTTATTATTTTTTAATTGATTTTTTTAAACTTATAAATTGATATTCAAAGTGTAATTATTTTAGGACTTCAACTAAAGTATTTCTCCTAAACTTAAGAGAGTGGGCGGGTATTTAATAATTTTTGGCGCACAGCAAAAACGTTTGTCCTATACTAGTGAAGCGTGTCAAAATGTTTTCCTCTCATCGGCATGAACTGGACTGAGCGCTGTCCGCTGAAGACTACCAGACCAATCAGGTAATCCCACGTGGCTGCGTTCTTTGAATTCGAAGCCGCACGGTTGACGCACTGCCTCCGATCGGCCCACAACAACGTGGCAATATTGCATGCGTTGAGTTTAATCTTTCATAATACTCGTTTCATTTTGTATCATAAAACAAGAGAAATGTTCTTCTTCATATATTCATATTTAATGAATCTTATTGTATAATAACCATTATTTGAAAATATCAAGCGAGTGAGTGTGGGCCCCGTGGGAGCGTTTGGAACCCAGAATAGGGAGGATGGTGGTCGCCTCGTGACACCAAGTGTGTGTCTGTAGCGGATTTTTAGGTTGATACATTTGGTTTCCTGCATGTTCACACTTTTTCTGCACGCTTGCACCATAAGATCGACAAGAACAAGCTTTTATGCATGCATCGTCAAAAAAAAAAAAAAAAAAAAAAAGGGAACAAGCTTGTTTCATAAGTCCCTTAATTAAAGCTGGAAAAGAGCATATTGTGTCGCATTTTCAGTACACGTAATAATTAAAAGCAAACCCAATTTAAAATTAAATTACACGCCATCTTTTTTTGTTTGTTTTGGGTCCTTTTATATTCTCTCTCCTGATGGACTTCTTAAGATCGCTCTCTTTCACCTCTGCTTTAGATGGTCGGATTTGCTTCACTCGTAAGCTCCTCAAAATAAATACTGCATAGTTTAATTTTTAATGCTTCACAAATTTACTCGTCTGGTTCCGTGATCTAACCTCATCGTACATTGACTTGTGTTAGTTGTATTATTAGTCGTCGGTTTTAAAATCCGCATCCTCTGAAAGTCATGTGTAAATTAAATTCAAAATGTTCGTGTTGTATGTACTAAACCTAAATACTCCACATAGCAGAATTGGAAGTCAAAGGTCAATCAAAGCAAACGTGAGGCCTGAACTTGAGGGAATGATGAATAAAGAATAAAGTATAAAAGCCACATTGAGTGGAAGAAAGTGGTTGTGAATTATATACTCATACTCCAATATAAATTTGAATAAGGAATGAATTGGCTCCTGGTTGGTGGAGCATGGTGCTGAGCGTTTTATATATATATATAATATTTTAGGAAAAAAGTTAGGCTCATCCATGTTCTAATAAGTTCTAAGAGCAAGACAAAATTTCCATCCTCCTAAATGATTTCAATGTTGGGCAATGCGTATTAGCTCCAGAATCGAACCCTCTTCCCTCTACTATGAATATTGACCCGTTTGTTAGTTGAACTCAAAGACAAGGGGTAGTGCTAGATGTTTATATACATGCTTTATTAGTAATTTATCACTACCTCCTGTCCTAAATAAATATAATTTTGTAGTCCAATTTATATTATAAATTATTTCCTATATTTAAGACGGAGAAAAAAGAGTACTACTTTAGCTTTTGGTGAAGGATGTGTCATGGCACGTGACAAAATGATTCCCCCGACCCATTATTCACCAACCCTAACTAGGCATCTCGCGTGACACCGCCACGACCCACTGTCCCAATGTTTGGGCTGGGCCGCCCATATCAGGCCGTTACGACCCACTTTTACTAAGGCCTTTCACTAAAATACTATAAAGGCACAAACTTTTCAATTTATAAAAATGCATTTCCTTTTTTCCTGACAGCTATAAAAATGCAATTCATAGTCTAAAAGAATGTCAGTTTTCCAATACGTGGAACCCATTTAAATTATGAAACGTTATTATTATTATTATTATTTTAAAAAACAAGCTTTTAGGATCCAGCTTCATTTTTTTTTAAAAAATGAAATATATTCCCTAATGCTTTGAACCCCAGGTTTATGTTGATACGTGGGGGGTCTATGCTCCGCCATGCGGCAACAATTCCTTCCCTGAGATTTTTTGGCTCTCTATTTTTGGATTTCTATTCACCATGTGCATGGTTTTGTTGATTATTATTTTTTGGCCGAGATTTTATATTTTTTTTATTAATTATTTCAACCCTTGATGCCCTGCGCTTAGCTTTTTTTTTTTTTTTTTTTTTAGGGGTGTCCTCCACCGACAGCAGAGACTAATCCTCCTTCACATCGTAGTCGTCCCGAAGAGGCATTAGTGCTGGCCAAATAACCATCTCCATACACACCGCCAGTGATTAAACCCCTGACTATATACTTAAAAGAATCAAACTACAAACCAACTGAGACAAGTTACTTTGATTTGCCCCGCGCTTAGCTTTGTTCAGAGGCAGAGTGTATCTAATCTAACCATTCAGTCCTTGTTGTAGTGAATAACACGACTTCTCTTTATTTCTTTGTTTTTTTTAACTATTAGTATACATTTTTATGAATATTGCCCGGAAAGTTTGGTTAATGATTAAGATGATAAGGTCAAGTTTACAAGAAAGTAAGGGCCCACAAAAAAGCTTGATGTGGTCAATATTTCAACAAAAGGATTATACGTGGCGTGATTTTGTGTGCATTGTCTCGTCTTGCCATGGAACTCCAATCTGCTGCGAGACTTGTCTGCTTGTTCATTTAATTATTTTTGCTGTATGCGCACTGCTGAACCAATCCTCTGCGTCGACGTCCGTAGCAGCGGAGGACTTTGTTTCTCACCATTCCTTTGATTTATTGTTGAATCATAATTTTTTAACATCGTTCTTTCTAATGTTTAAAATAGACATGACTTTAAAATCACTGGTGAGAGAGTTTTACAGAGCAAAAATATCGAGTACCAAGAGCTAAAAGTGCGCGGCAATCCTAGAACCGATGATATAAAGGAAAAAAGAAAAACAGATACCAAAAGTGACCCTGGGGTAACATCATACGCAAAACCAGTTTATATCACAATAATTCAGATTAAAAAAAAAATTTAAAAGAAGAGCAAAAATAATTCCGACTCCAGATTTTCAATTCCCGTGCTTCATCGCTGTGATCCGGCAGATATATGCTCAGCTCAGTACAAAACAATACAAGAGTCTGGAAGGGCTGTCTGCGATTTGAGTCTGAGCTTTCTAATATCCTAACATAGCTAGCCACCTTCATTTGTTCTGAGCAAGCGTCGTGGCAACTAATTAAACCCAGAAGCATAATCCTGAGAGCCCAAGAAGAGAAAATTTTGAAGCATTCATGTGTCTTTATGCACTTGAATTGTGATCTTTTCTTCATTAGGAGGCTGACAAGGACAGGCCAAAGCTATGAATTTTGGGACCTCATCTCCAGGCATCAACACCGGCAAGCTCTCGACCTCCTTCTGCTTCGTCACCTGCCCCATCAAACCCAAAACGAATAAGTAAACAAACAATCTCACAGATTTCTCATCAAATGGCTTGGTGATTAATTACCACAAAGGGAAGTTCTGGTTTCAGGGGAGGATGATAAGAAACTGAATCTGATCCAAGGCCAATAAGAGCGTTGACACAGCCAGGACATGGAAGCAAAGCTCGAAACTTGTCCCACTGTAAACAGCAACAAAGAAGACCACACAGCAACAATAACAGAGCGAAGAGAAGCCCCAAACTCAGAGGAAACCCCACTGATACTCTACTAGCCGTGTTCCCTACCTCCATTATGTGACTCTTCCCTCACACACACACAAAGAAAAGAGGAAACTTGGGCTTTAAATGGGGGCCGTATTTACAGTGGATGGTGAAGTATTTATTATTTGACGTTGATGTGAGTCACGGGAAATTCTTTGGTGACCCCAGTGCACCAACACATTTCTGCACTGGCCAATAGATTTAGGACAGCTCAGAGTATTTTAGCCTATGTGTCATCCTACATGTCCCTCTTCTCACTCTCAGTTATTTTGAGAAATATTATACTCCCTCCAATCTTAATTATAAGACATATTTAATCGTTTTGGAGGGATTAAGAATAGATGTTAAATTAGTTAATTTTACTCATTTTTCTAAAATGTCCTTATATAAATTTTATACTTCAATTAACTTATTGATTTCACATAATCCATTATTTCTATCAATAAGGATATTTTAAGAAAAAATTGATAAAAAGTATAATATTGTTCTATAATTAGAATCAAAACAAACCGGAGGGAGAAGTATATGTTTTCTGAAATCTGTCTTGCTCTCTCATATTCTCATCTTGCAATTAAATTTCTCAAAATAGCTGAGAGTGAGAAGAGGGACATGTAGGCTGACACATAGTCTAAAATACTCTGAGTTGTCCTAAATCTATTGGCCAGTGCAGAAATGTGTTGGTGGACTGGGTGCACGCAAGAACTTCTCATGACTCACAATTCACCAAATGGTGTAGCCATGTGGGTCAATATTCATTCTCCCTTGGTACGGAGGGTCCCAAATTAATTAACATATAAGCATTTTTGCATCAATTCTATTTCTAACTGGTAGCCTCGCCGCGTTATCTCTACGCGCTTTGCAATTCTCTTGTTAGTTTCTGGAACGTGCTGGACCAATCAATGTTGTGCGACACAGGAGTTCTGATGGAATTCACAACATTATTGCTACAGACTTTCCTCTCCATGATTTGGGTGATATGGTTCAATGATTGGTTTGTGGCTATTACGTTAAATTATTTTTTTCCGATGGCAAAAACAAAAACAAAAAGGTGGTAGGGAGATCTTGAGATATAGAAGCATGCATGTCACGGCAAAGCGTGTGGTTTATAATGATTCTATCTTCATTGAATAGAATGTGACATAGGCTTCGTGATACAGATCCAAATAAATGTTTCTTTCTCATCTTATCAGTAAGGTTTTAATAGATTTAGGTTGAGGTCCATATCAGAAAAACTGGAACTCCTACGTGGACAGCATTATTGTGTCAAACCTAATGGTATTTATAATCAAATTCCCAGATCTAAACAACTCTCTCCTTGTTTTTCATTGAACTAGACATTCTCTTTAATGAGTAGTGCCTTCCATTTATGCAATGCACAAAGCTTTACACCTAACAGTAAAAAAAAAAAAAAAAATCTTTAATCGAGGACGCGGAATTACAGTCTGGTCCATAATGGGCCTGGGTAGTGTCAGTCTTGGCCCATGGGCAGTAGCCTGTAAATCTGTTCCCTGTTTCCTCCTTCCTAGTGGGTCATCTCGGAGGGGAAGAAACAACGGAACAAAATGTAGAAACCCCTGTGGTATGTGGTGTGAGCATCTAAAGAAAGCTGTGACCTGTGAGATTAATCATTGAATCGTCATTACCTTGGTAAAATCAATCTCAAATCAGAATAATACCACCCCAAATTATTCTATTTTGCTGTGTTTTTGCATAATGGATATGACACTGCATGTTAGTGTGAAAGCTCTGGCCTTTCATCCCTGTGCTGAGAGCTTTTAAGTGACACGTTCTTTAACATTCGATCTTTGTAAAAAACAGTGAGAGGCCATATTCTTTGATGGTATCATAAAGATTCTGGCCAATTATCTGAGGCAAAGTGATGGGGCGGGGTGACTCACGATTTCAACTGAGTGCTGTCTTTAGAAGCTAATTCCAACAAAAGCAAGGGTGGATAAGATCTCGATTTAACAACCAGCAGAAAAAAAGGAGGATCAGAATATCATCGTTCTCCAAATCTCTATGTATTCTTTTCTTGTTTCTCTTTATTATTCTGCCAAGCAGAAACTGCCACCTAGGCGGCTCAAACTTGGAAGTTTCTCGCTTCTTTTGTTACAGAATGTGAAAATGGCATTATAGTACGCACGAAACAAAAAGACATCGTTTTCACTTCTGTCAATATTTGTTTTTGAGTCACCCGTTGGGCCTATGGCTATGGCTGTTAGTGCCGACCAATGCTGACTCCAATCGTCCGGTGACACTGTTCGAAGCCTTTTCGCTGTGAAATGGATTGTACTTTGCTTTGCTTTCTAAATAGTGTTTCTGTAAGTTTTATACTGATATTTTGACTGATATACTTATATAGGTATTAATATCTTTTTAACCCACATTAACTAGGCAGCGTGGTTTAGTTCATCAATGCGTGTGATTTTAGAAAAAGAAGCCCATTTAATAATATCTCTGTCTATGCACTTTATTCTGTTGCGTAGAGTAATACAGCAGTTGAAAAGGTAAATTGGAATAAAAGAAATGATAAAGTTCAACTTTTTAAAAATCTTTTGTCCGATAAGATGGAGTGGAGGGGGAAAACATGAGAAAGCCAGTTAAAAAGAAGTTATTTTGAGAGTACAATCAAATAACTGACCAAATGAAGTTGTAGATATTGGGGTGTTAGACCTGCTCTGTCACATCATTCAGCCGTATGAAAAAAAGAGAACGTCTTTATACATAAAAGCCACACACACAAAACAAACTGAGGTGGAAGGAACAGAGACAGAAAAATAAGAGATTGAACTTTACCCTCTCGTAGTGTCTACATTTTTGTCCTCCTTTATGCACAGTCTTGCCGAACCTTGTACAGTTGAACAACCGATCAATCACAGGAATTCCTGGGGACAATATCTGCATTCTCTCATTGACAAGTTTTTTTCATGTACATGAGCATATTTCATTGTGATATGTGAACAAATGTTGTGTGGTGGAGGAAATAAAACTTTCTAAGACATCTTTGAAAGTCTTCTATCCTTGGAATTCCTTGAAATTTGCTAGAGAATGGAATGCGCAAGGTCCATCACATTAATTACATTAGTTTGATCAAAATGTCCTTTTGTGAGACATTTGAGAGAATTAATAGAGGCATGTCCTTTTGAAGAAAAATTTACACTACGCCTTCTGAAGAAATCACTTTATTTCCATGGATCAGGAGGAAAATTTTGGAACTTCCACTTGTGCTTAAAGAAACAGTCTTCATTACAAGCTACGAACATCTTCCTCCATACCCTGCGCTTCTAAATAAAGCTTGCTTTATATCTTCACAACTCAGCACTCTCCTCTGCTCCATTTCCTGTTCCTTGTCAAATAAGATAATATTAGTTCATGACACGAAATAAAAAAATTATATAGATGCAGAAATTGCACAGGAATGTACCTCTGAGCAAGAAGCCTGGACAGAGAAATCATTGAAACAACTAATGACACACTGTTCAATCTCAAGACCATATGCTTCCAAGGTGTTGATTGTAGATTGCAACAATCCTGGCTTTCCTGCACAGCAAATTTCAATCTGTGTATCCTCATTCTTCCTCTTCACTTCAAACTGCTCGCAAGAATAAGAAAATTATACATATATTGATCTTGAACCGATCAAAATTGGTCGAAGTAACCAGAAGAGTAAGTTAATTGATATGTACCTTGGGTGTATTCCTCACCAAGAGTTCATTTTGCTTTTCATCCTTGAAAATGCCTCCCATGTTTGAATCCACCTCTAATTCTTGTTGCAATTTATTAATCTTCTCAAGGAGTTCTTTCATGTAATCTATAGTGTCTCCAAGGATAGATGTTCTGTCCATCTGTAACAGGCATTGAACAACCAAATTAACTCTGCATAACTAAATCTAACATCTCAGACAACCAAATTGTTAAGATTTGCTCTCCAAGGATTGTTAATCAATGGCATACCTTACTAATCTTGGGGACAATTGATCTCAGCATTGAGAGGCGATCATTTAACCTCTTTCTCCTCCTCCTCTCAGCCATCAAATTCTTGGAGGGTTGGCCCTGAAGCTTCTTTGATCGATTCTTTCTCTCCAAAGAAGCATCGCCCATGTTGAAAACTGGCATTTCTGGGGATTGGCTTGGCTCTATCTTGCATGGTGTTTGCAGGTTCAAACTCTGAAGTTCATCCCCAAGGAAACCAGGATCCTCCAAATCTTCCATCATGGACAATGGGTAATCTTCTTGACCCAGAACTGGAGTATCAAGAACGTTATAGGATGAAGAAGATGAATCCACATTCTGGGGAAGAGCAGAGAATTCATCAAGTAACGAACTGTAGATTTCATTGAAGGCATAATTGTTGTTGTTGTGGTAACTCTGAGGAATTTCTTGAAAGGTTGAAGAGTTTGGAAGATAAGCCAGAGAGTTTTGATCAAAACAATCAAAACCCCAGCTATTAGAGAAGAGTTGGTTTGGTTCTGATGGGATGGTGTCCCATGTTTCCCTTCTCATAGCTAGTAATTCTTCCAAAAAATGATCATGTTCACAGAGTTCCATTTCTCTCTCTCTCTCTCTCTTTCTGTAAAGTGAATGCTAAAGCTTAAGGAAACACCTTGAGGTTATGTAGTACTACCAAGTTGGAGAATTTATAGGGAGCACAGGGTGAAGCTTCTTGCAAATTGATTATTTATATGAATTAGCAGAGTATTAATTATGTTTAGTTTTATGAAAAAAGTACTAATTATGTTGTATCCAGTAGTACCTATAGCCTAAGACTGAAATGGAATCTGCTTTTCATCTCTCTCTCTCTCTTTCCAGATATCTTTTTCACCGAAATCTCTGCAATCAAGTGGAAACTAAATATTTAATTGGCTTACTAAGAAGAAAACTTTGACCCTCAGCTTTGTCTGCTACCAAAAAGGATGGAGCTACTCATCCAAAACCCTGCCAGATTCTTTGCATGTGTTCAAGCTTCTCTGTAAAATAATATTGTTAGGGAACAGAAGAGAAAATGTGAGGTGGGTCCCCTTCCTAAATGCCTCCAAAATTTGGCTTAGCTCACAAATTCAAATGAGTTGGTGATCTCTTTTGTTGTTTCTAGCACTATCTCTCAATTCCAAATATACTTTATGCAATATTGTGCATGCTTGTCATATTTTAAAAAAAGTAGTCTATGTATATCTATTTTACATTCATTTTCAAGCTGACGGGTTGATGAAAGCTCCAATTATAACCTCCATTTTCAGCTTCTCACTCCACCTGGCAACTTGTAGGAGGTAGAGAAGACACTGCACATATACGAAGACGAAAATAATATACGTACGTACATGTGAAATGATTAATTTTGGAATATGTTTACGGTTTCAGCTAATGTTCCAACACTGCAACGCCCATTAATATAGTTGTCATTCACCAAACCTGACCTTTTGGCTCGTTCTGATCTTCAACTACGGGCCTCTCCCCATTTTGTGCAGGGGTTTACTAGTCTTTTTAAACTGTTTCATCTCTTATTCGATCCCACCCCATTAATTAATGAGATCATATATAAAACCAGCTCGTGATTAGAATCGTTGTTGTTGTTATCGCCGTTGTAATTCATAAAAGTGGTTTTCATTTCCTGGTTAGGTCTTACGTAAGACTCTATCACACGCACACACAGAGAGACAAGGCTCACCCACATGTTTGACTTAGCAGCTTTCCTATGTACATACTAACCTAAACACTACCTAGGAATTAATGATGCTATACGCATTACAAACGGTTATCATATTTACGTACGTAGAAACCTAGAGAACACTACTGTGTATAAAGCCCATGAAGTTGTGTACAGCTACTTGTGAATTTGGAATCATTATCATGTAATAATATATTCAAGACATGGTGCTTGATTATATTCTTTCTTTCACAGGATGAAGAAATTAATTAATTATCGTTACAATCTGGAAGAAGTAGATTACAGGATTTATATAATATCACTGTCTGGTTTTTTGAGAGCAGTGAAAAATAAAAAGTATATATGAAATGCAAGTCACGGGAAAAGGAACATGGGGCCAAAGTGTCTTATTTTCTCGAGTTATGATCATCCCGTGTGAAGAATAATTTAGCTAGGTCACATGCTATATTATTTACGTGTAATTACCCCAAAAAAAACCAAAGCCAATGATTTACGAAGGAATGAATTCCTTTTAACTAAAACGTGTGAGTTGGGTCAGGATACTAATTAACCTGGTTTGGTGTAAGAATTATGGCAAGCCTCACAAAATCTATAATACTCTTGCTTGAAATGAAAAATGATAACTTCTCTTTGGGTGGCCATATCCATTTAATCACTTTTTTTTAGGGCATACCCACAAAATTTTAATATTATCCTTATGCAATTAAATTTATTACGGGTATGTAATTATATTTTATTAATGGTAATATGTTTTTAACTAGTAGTTAAAATCTTGACCTGGCGTTTTCCTTTTTTTGGTTAGGTGGCGCGAACGAACTCGATCGATTAAAATGACAAAAGGATTTTCCTTTCTAAAAACTTATCGATGGAGGTCAACTCAGCAACCACGTGAACAGACGTGGGGCCCATTCTCACAATGTTACTCTGGAACTGGAACCAACCTGCTTTAAAAACGTGGAATTTCAGGAAGGGAAGTGAACAGAAACGAGTACCAATAGAAGAACAAGATCGCACAATATACAAAATTCACATAGTTTTTTTCACCTAGGAAAATATTAACGTTGCACATTTCTAAGATATTCATTTTCTCAAATATTTTCATACTTAAAAACAAGTAGGTTGATTATTTTTCTGAAGATCGTTATTACTAAAACTTCAAGGGTTGAAATAAACAACAATGAGAGAAAAGAGTCAATAAATAAACAAAACATGAAAAGGGATATATAGGCAAGTTCTTTCCATTATTAGCTAGGCCTTCAACTTTGAATTTTGCTCTAATCTTATTATGACTTATCTACCTTTGTAACCAGAGGCTGTTCTACGTACATAATCAAAATGATTAAGCACAAAGTCAATCATTCTCTTCACCAGATTTTTCAAAAAGTTTTGGAATGATGGTGTCTGGCCTTTCGTAAACTTTCTGATGCGAGAATGACTTGGTCTGAAAGTTCTAATTGTCAGAACTAATTAAAAAATATGTCACTCTGAAAAAGTATTTTTTTTTTAAAAAAAATAACTTATCTATTGTTACATTATAACCTAAATAACAAGGATAAATGCTTGGATATGTAGAATTTTGAGTTATTCCGAAGGGAAAAAAAAAACCGCATAACAATATAACTTTTTAGAAAAATAATAATAATAATGTCGCAGAGAACAACATGAATAATACCTACCTTGGGAGAGAACCAGTTTTGGTGCCTATCCAAAGGATAGGCACCATTTGCCCATCTGATCTGGACCGTCCAGATCAGATCTGGACGGTCCAGATTTTATTTTTTTTAACTACTACTTTTTGAATAAAAAAAATCATTTTTTGAAAAAATGTTAGTTGAGAGATTATCTTTATTTTAGATTCTTTACCCATTAAAATAATTTTTTTGGAAAAAATAAAAGGTAAAAAAAATAAGATCTGGACGGTCCAAAGGATAGACAGGGAAACTCATTCCACCTCGGGAGCCAGTGCGAGTTATTTTCTGGAATGACAAATCACAGCGAAATAATTTGGCCTGGGAAGCTGTGAGTACCTCACATTAATATACACTTTTTTTTTTCTTCGTTTAATTCTTATTCAATTATATATATGATGGCATGCACGAACGATTTGGCAAGATTCAACCGTCAACCAAAATGGTGATGGATTTGCATGCATGTATAAGTAAGTAAAACCAAGTGGATGAAGTCACGAACTGAACTATCTCATGCCATTTTCATATCTAATTTAATCATCATTTCCTTAATTTGTCGTCCTGCTTGTATGATTAATTAATAATTATATTATATGACGAGTTTATGACTCTACAGACAAAGATTTTTAGCTTTGGCCATTTTTATAATTTGTATATATTAATGCACACGTACAGCCGCACAGGGTGTTTGTATAAATACTTACGCTCATCAAGCTAAGTAGCCGCAAGTACGTTTTTTTTTAATATGCAGTTTTTTGGAGATTAACATAAAATATAAGGGCTGCGAGATGTAAAAGAAAAATGAAAAATGAAAAAGAGAAACTGATGGTAACGGCATGAACAGGGGCAAGTAATATTGCGTAATGATGATGGTTCTAGATTACACCCAACAACAAATGTTCAGACAGAACAACCCATCAGTCCTTTTGGCAATTAGAGATGGACGTGAAGTTTGAAGTATAGAAGAGGCAATGTCGAAGTTATAATGCGTTTTCATTCATAAATCAGAACGCAAATTAAGAGAGAGAGAGCTAGACAACAACAATGAATAGGGCAAAGGAAAATGATGAGAGGTAGAAGACAAAGTAAATGAGCAGAAACAAGCACGAGGAACTATGTGGCTCAAAATGAATGGTGTGTCATCATAAAACTAAAACCGCGGCAGTTTCCTGCTATGTCCCCGACATCAATCAGTGGTTTTGTCAAAACCAGATTCTGTTACTCTTTCTCTCTAAAAATTCAGCTTTCACAGCCCACAATATCTCTCATTTTGCATTTTGGTATTCTTCTCACTCCACCAAAACCACCAACTCTCTTCCTTATTTGTCTGCTAGCGTATTGTTCGTTACTCCCTGCTCATCTTCTTCATTATATATATATACACACACACATACTGATATTATCTGGACGACTTTATTATTTTGTTGAAGGGTAGGCTATAGGTATAGGTCGTCGTTTTGCAGAATTTAATTCGTAGGTAGGTTCGGCTTGTATACGTGTGTTCACTTTTACCTTTATACATTGCCCCTGGCAAATGCAATAAAATGAGACATGTGAAAGACTCAGACTGGGTCGTAATATATAATATATACTTTTTCTCTAAATATGGGAGTATATATTGGCGAGTGGGGTAATAACACGTGTAGTGAGTACTGTAGGTAATGGAGAGAAATTAAAAAAAGGAGAGTGAAAGAGAGGTCACGAGAGTGAGATAGAGATATACATGTGGGTAGTGAATTAAAGGAAGATTATTATAGAAAAGGATGGAGATAGAGAAACCAAACCCCACCATGGTGGTGCCTGTTTTGGATTAACTGAGTCATGAAAAGTCGTGCATTGTAGTGTGATTGTGATTAATATAATTTATGTGATGTGTTACGATATAATCCTACAAGCCTTCACTTTCTTGCTTCGTCTTTATCCGTCGCTGTGTTTCATATATATCAACATACGGCCAAAGCCTACTGCACCATATAATTACACTATCTCCTTTCCAACCACTGCATGTACCTACGTGCTCCTACACTGTTATGGTCGGTTACGGACTTATTATTACCGTCGGTTCTAATTATAAGATATAGTTACTTTATTTAAAAAAATTAAAGAAACTAAATAAGTTATTTAATCATTTTATATGTTATATATGTTTAGATTATATATTAGTTTATTAGTCAAGCTAAATACTTTGAAAAAAAATAAAAATAAAAATACTCTAAAGTAATTTAATTAGCTTCCTTAATTTATCTAAAAAAGTCAATTATGTATTATAATTAAGAACGAAGGGAGTACTACTTATTCCACTAACATCTGGTTATATTAATTATTATTATTTTATGTATATTTACATTAATTTTCCTCATAAGAGTTCCGAGTTTTGGGAGATTATCCTCTTCATCACGGGAATCTGCGTGCCTACATATATACAAGATACGGTAATTCTAGTAAATAAATAAAAAATCACAACCATTAACATTATTGTTAGCACAGACACCTAAAAAGGTTGACTCATAACGTATAACTTCAAATTATAACATACAAAGAAATGAACTAGAGCATTGGTCATTTAAAATATTTTTGTCATCACACTAATTAGTGATGTTAATTTCAAAATTTGCATTTTAACAGAATTATTTATTATACTGATAAATAGTAAGAGTCAGGAAAATACATAATAATAAAATAATCATTATTTTAGTCCCGAGTTAAGTAAATGCAGGACAACAATATGAACATTACGTCACAGAAAAAATTAGGACTAAATGGTGCATATTACCACTAGTTAAATTAAATTCATTGATATATAGTACATATTGTAAATTTTCAGGAGACTAAATGTAGTGAGGTTAACAACTTGTTTTTATTGTAGTACTTATTGGCCTCTCTCCCTAACCGTGTTCTTCATTTTTCGAAAGAGTATTTTGCTGTTTTAAAGTTTGTGGGTCTACAGCTTAAGCATCGCTTTCAATGGAAGCAGACTATATTCTTGGCATATATGCATTGTATCTGCATCCATCTTCTTTTGAATTCGCCTTTTCATCACTTTTACTCGAACCAGTCAATTTATACAATGGAAGTGGCAGGAAATTCATGCAATGATAATTATGATGTAATCAGCATTTAATCATAGTGGCATACAACTTGTAATTATTTGATTATTTTAAATAGTACTACTAATTAAATTCAAATTCGCCAACCCTCGATCTATGTATATTGTATACCCACATGTGGTTTGATTGGTTGGACAGGAAAACAAATCAATGGGCGGAAAATATGTGTTTAATCATTTAGTACATACTGGATAGATTAACAAAAACACATTGGTTAGTGTTGGGAAAAAAATAAAGAAAGAAACACAGTGGTTAAAAAAAATTCCCAATAAAAGTACATTCAATTGGTGGTTCTATTAATATTTAAAAACACTACTTGTGGAGAACAATTCGGCTGGCTTGAACCTAATACAATCACCCTAATCAATGTTAGGCTTTTCCTGAGCTTAAATGACACTGTTTAACGCTAAAAATGTACACATTAAACGAGCACCCTATTTTCGTAGATATGGATTATATACAGATATTTTTTGTTAAAGAAATCACCGTCGAAGGACCATTTGTATAGATCACAGAGTAATTATATTGTCTTGATTTATAATTTAAAACAAATAATCAATATGTCTATGCTGCATAGTTGCTTTATTAATTGCCTGATCTGTATGTCAACGGGTTAGACTTTCTGAGATTGTAGCAGAGATTGAAAATTATGATAATCGAGATAGGTTTTGAATTATATATGGATCTATGATCAAACGCGTCTCCAAAAATATAAAAGGACATTCACACACACAGATAATATATGTCTGTGACTCCCATATACCCGCGTATTCTTTATATAGATGATTTTTTTTTTTTTTTTTTTTTTTAAGAAATTCATTATTGGCCCATGAATTTCAATCCTCTCCACTTTCTAACACTCCTTTTCATTTTCACGTTTTCATTTTCCAATATTTCACCCCATACATTTTTTTTTTTAGGTTGATAATTGTTAGTGAGTTATTTTGAGAAGATTCTCTTATCAACTTAAATTTTTAGCCAGACATTTTCACGTTTATATCAACTTGCTGTGGATGAAGCATGTAGTTACTGTTTACAATTATGTGTTGCTTGAGAATCAAATAAACTGCCCCCTAGTTCTCTTGCCCAGAGATTAGAAGTCCTTCTTTTTAGTTCGATGTGGATTTTAAGTAGGTTAAAACGACGATCCAATCGTTTGATTTATTTTTATTACATTACGATCCTATATGAATCTCTTGTTATATGTAATTTCTATTATACTCGTTAATTTATTCAGTTCGTTTAATCTATTATACTCCAATCGTTTAATGTATTTTTAATACATCAAGATCTTAAGCAGCAGAGAACGAATTGAATATATGAATCTTTTGTTATATATATGTAATTATCTATTATACTCCTACTTGTTAAAAAAGCAAGAACAAGAAGAAAAGATCAGGACTTATGGCCTAAGTGGTCCTTAAACGACACGATTATCAAGTAAACCTATCATAATTACTTAATAAAGCATGACGATATTTGTGATCGAATTTGTGATCTGTTTTATGATTCTCATGAAAAGCGGTCGATCTTGTATAAATAAGGTTCTCTCTCTCTCTCTCTCTCTCTCTCTCTCTCTCTCTATATATATATATATATATATATCTCTCTCTCTCAACGAGTAGGGACTTCTCTGCCTACTTATGAGTTGTGATCGTTCTTTTTCCATGGTTTCAAAGTATATACTTTATGTTGTCCAACAAAGAAAAAGTACATATGTGTTTCATGCAAGATGAACGGTCCTTAATTTGTAGGGTGGTCGCACAACCTTGTAATCTAACTTTTCTTTTTAGAGATAGGAGAGAAATATATACATTAGAAACATGCATGTTATATATTTGAGGTACATTGTTGCACCTACCATTGATCACTCAATTTCAAATAAATTAGTGATTTAAACAGTATAATAAGTCTATGGAAGAAGAGGAAAAGCTCTTTTATTTACATCTGTGTATATGTGTGTATTACGCACTTACGCTTTGCTCCCATGTTGAAATAAGAAACAGTATCTAGTAATCAGTCACTTCTAGGTCCAAATTAAATGCCTACTTTCTACATTTGAATATATATGTAGTGTAATTAAATCTGGACCGGACTGGTTCAACCGAAAACCAATGAACTGGTCAAGAATCGGTGTGGTACGGTACTAACCCGTTTTATTTATTTTTTAAATCGATTTTTATTTTTACTTTTTTATAATTTCATATTAATTAATAACCCCGCCATTTACACTTTCTCACTAGTTTGGCTTTAAGTTTGTTCGGTCTCATCCACTTGCTTTTAACCCAGAGACATCGATCGTTTTCAAGAACTGTCCGATTTTAATAACTTTGGTATTAGGAATATTTTACAAATAAAAATATACCAAGCTAGCTGGCAACTAAGGTTTCGCATTAAGATACTTTCCTTGATCTAAAGTATAATTGAACGCATGAGAAAGCTAGTTGGGGTATTATTTATTTTAGTTTCAATTATAATGTACTCCCTCCGGTCTTAATTATAGAACAAAGTTTATAGTACAAATTGCATTATAAATTTTGTCCTATAATTAGGACCGGAGGTAGTATGATTTTAATCTACTTTATCTCCCAATTTTTGTTTTCAAATTATCATTATTCATTGCACGTGTTTAAAAAAAAATCCTGATGAAGAGGTAGTTCTAAAACTAATGGTCTTAATCTCTATAAATTAATTAGTTAGATTAGTTATTTTACTCTAACATTAAGAATCGGATTGAGTACTATTTTAATATGCAAAGAAGGAATCTGAAATCCTCATCATATCCTTCCCATAAGGGAATTACAACTGGCTTATGTATGATTGGGACAAGAAAAACAAACATTGAATTTGATGAATTTCAGTTAAACTATGGCAATACCCAGCTAGCGACTCATTAATTTGTCTTTTTTCGCGAGAAGCATGTTAGTTTAAGTTTGCATTAATCAGAACTGATTTTTAGTCAAATTGATGTGGGGGCACTCTCTGAAAAACAAACCCAGAAAATCAATCGAGATTTTTGATTTGGACTACGTACTAAAAGAATCCAATTCTCTAGGTAATCAATTATAAACAAATTAAATTATATAATCTCTAACTTGTTTGTTTCCTGGACCAAATTTTGTGGCCGCAAACTGATCGTTTTATTTCGTCATTATTTATAGGTAATTTCGGCTATACCTATACCTCGATTGCTTGTTAAGCTTTCCAAACTATAGCTATATATTACATATTGCCATTAATTAAACCACACTATATATAGTTATAATTAGCTGTCTGAGGTAAATTCAACATTGCTAGTTTATTAGTTTAGGTTGTTTTCACATTAAATTTGGAATATAGTTTCGTTGACCAACTTGTATATACAGTTGAGTGATGAGAAGCGTAAAAGATATATATCATAGGCATCGGGTGGCTACTTGTTGTCCAATGTACAGTTCAAGAATTTTCAAACTTCAGCAGAAACGACAAATTTTCTGCAAGCGAACACGCACACATATATATTAATTCTCACTATGTTGTATATACTTGTACTCCTCGTGATTTCTTTCATTATTGAGAAGATGTTATGGTATTATTGTATGTTTTGTTAATTTGTGGAAAGTGAGGGTTCATGTGTGCGTATATATGTTTGGATTATTGAAACGTCCTTCATTTTACTTAACAAAATAACTATATTTTGTGTTTGATCAGTAACTTAATAGTGCTTCAACGTTTAATAAAATATTCAAAATAAATCATAGTATGTAAAATGGCGCTTAATGCAAGAATATACAATCATCCAACATAAACTAAAAAAAGACAAGCACTACTTTTAGCAGAGTAGCCTAAGCTTTCGAGATCTTCCCGATGGACCCGGACGGGGAACTATCACTGAAAATGTGGTCTTATCTTGGAAACCCTCTATAAGACTTTGTTTGCAATTATGTCCTTTATTTATTTAATTGCAATTATCATTTAAAATAAATCTTTAATGTCATATAAGGTTTTTTTTGTCTTCCCAATTAATTTTTCCTAGGCCTTAATTCCATAATTTTATATTCACATATTGTAAGTAAATAAATTCCTAATTGAATTTATTCTTTTCCTAAAATTTTCAAGGAAAATAATCCCTCTATTTTCAGTAATTAATATTATAATTTCTCAAGCCAAATTCTAATACTAATTTTCCATACAACATTTCTAATTTAAAATCCCGAAATTTGGGATGTTACATTTCTCCCCTCGTTAATTTAAATTTTGACCCCGAAATTTGAAACTATATATTCGAGGAATTATTTTAAACATCTAGTCTATTCCTTTTCTATGCATACTTACTAAGTACACAACTCATCATACCACATTCTTATTGATTTTGTACCCAGACATGGTTCTCAACTATACAGGACATACTGGTCCATTCTCCGAGCACTTGGTTACTCAGGCTTCTCTGCCTGTTACAATCCGCTTTCTGGCTCATTCCACTACCACAGCACTAGATATCCTAACCTTATTGCTCAGGAAATCACGTTTATGCCATAGGCATCTCAACTACCACTTGGTATACGTAGAATATCTTGACAGCCTCAAGATGTACTCTAGACACTAGTCTAAAGTCAGCATGACAAGCAACGTTCCACCAAGTGCTTAAGCATTCTATGTCTTATAGCCTAGGGACACTGCCCCGTGCAAATTTGCACACCGAGTCTTATTGCCTTGAGCCTTTGCTCGTCTATTTCATCTAAGCTTCTCAAACTACTTTCTCTTGCTTATCACTATAGCTGACAAATATTATCTGGCTTAACTGATTCTATGTTCTAGACATTTCTAATAGTTTCTGCTCCTTTATCACAATCTCCAACTACACCGATTTTCCTTTCAACACATTAGCATTGACAATCTTGTCATCGCTCCCCAAAACTATGATGTTTGTCTCATTTTCAAATTTTCAAACATTGGATTTTTTTTTTTTTGTGTGGTTGCAGTATATTTCACAATCCGCACTATACCAAAAAGTAATAGTGCTACCACATTTTCAAAAGTAACTACTGCCCACACAAATTTGTGAGAATACATTCACTGCCGTAGTGGTTTCAGAAAACATTTACTACTGGGACAAATTTTTGAGCAGGATAATTTATTTCAAAAATTTAACAATTGAGAGCACACGCCGCCACTTCAACCTTTCGGTACAGCGGCATATCCCAATCCTTTCGTACACAAACCACCGAAGTGGCAATGCACTTGTTGGCCAATGTGGGAGAGTTTTCGTAATCTTACTAAGTCGTTAAAGTACTTAACATTACAAAATGTCGTTGTTTAATATAACTTCCCTAGGACTTTAAGGATAGTTGACACATGCCTACTATAACTTAGTCTCGTACTAGGTTGGCTTTCTTCCTTCACCTAAGCCTCATCTACATATGAGCTGAGGATTCAAAATCAACAAACTCATACTTTTCAAAGATTGCCTCTACCCTATCACGTTAGGCTTCGGTGTGTAGAAAGAAGTCTACGGTTGTCCGTATCCAGGTGTCAAGGTCATTGTCTTTGTATTCATGCCTTTTCTTGTTGGCATATAGGTGGTTGACCTTCTCTAGGTATACCCTATAAAGGTCAGCTTGGATCTCTAAATATGTCGCATGTAGGCCGGCTTGCTCGGTTACTTCCCCATAA
Source organism: Acacia acuminata (assembly GCA_019022655.1). Classification (NCBI taxonomy): domain Eukaryota; kingdom Viridiplantae; phylum Streptophyta; class Magnoliopsida; order Fabales; family Fabaceae; genus Acacia; species Acacia acuminata. The sequence goes on from JAFJYI010000015.1 coordinate 5,147,092, forward strand.
GCCTGTAAATGAAGGTCGCAAAGATGGCCCCAAAAATCAATATCTACCATGTCAATTTTTGTAGGCTTCTTGGTATTAGAAGGTCCAGCATCGGGGTTTCCTATGGATGGAGGATCCGCAAGTACGTCGGCCTTACGCTTCTGGTGCAGTTTTATGGGCTCAGGTACGGGTGATACTCGCTTCCTAGCAGTTCGTGCTCTTAACTATCCTCCACGTGTACGATAGAATCCGTACTGTACGTTGGGGGTAATTCTCCCTCGTAAATTGTCCTCACCCTATTTTCAAAAATAACTAACTTTTGTCAAATCCTTTCCAAAATCTTTGTCCAAATCGATGCTCTGATACCAAATTGAAACGTCCTTCATTTTACTTAACAAAATAACTATATTTTGTGTTTGATCAGTAACTTAGTAGTGCTTCAACGTTTAATAAAATATTCAAAATAAATCAGAATATGCAAAATGAGCCCTAACGTGGCAATATACAATCATCCAACATAAACTAAAAAGACAGAAGCACTACTTTTAGCAGAGTAGCCTAAGCTTCTGAGATCTTCCCTGATGGACCCGGATAGGAACTATCACCTGAAAATGTGGTCTTATCTTGGAAACCCTCTATAAGACTTTGTTTGCAATTATGTCCTTTATTTATTTAATTGCAATTATCATTTAAAATAAATCTTTAATGTCATATAAGGTTTTTTTTTTCCTTCCCAATTAATTTTTCCTAGGCCTTAATTCCATAATTTTTATATTCACATATTGTAAGGAAATAAATTCCTAATTCAATTTATTCTTTTCCTAAAATTTTCAAGGAAAATAATCTCTCTATTTTCAGTAATTAATATTATAATTTCTCAAGCCAAATTCTAATACTAATTTTCCATACAACATTTCTAATTTAAAATCCCAAAAATTTGGGATGTTACAATTGTTATATCTATATATGGAATAAAGGTGTGAGAACTGAGATGATATGATTTGTGATATGAGTCGTTTACTCATTTTATTTAAGGGAATAGTTGAGAGTAATCAATAGTACGTAGTACATATATATGATATGAAATTTGGTGTGTTTTGATTTGGCTTTGGAATATTTGGGGTATGCATGCAAATAATAATCCAACTGGATGTTCATGAAACGAACTTTAAAAGTCATTAAGGTGGACTTATAAAATATACTCCATCGATCCTAATTATAAAAGCCGTTTACCAAAATTTAGAGGTATTAAGGAGGAAAATTAAATTAGTTAATTATATATTTTTCTTAAAATACCTTTACCTACATAGAATTGGGTTCTCGTCAACCCTCCCTTTGGTTGTTCCTCTTTCTCATGCAGGGCCGTGACATAACACATGTTCCTCTATTATAAACTTATAAACCCGCAAAATGGTTTTAATTTATAAAAGAAATATTCTTAATAGAATATTTAAAATATTTTATTTAAAAATAAAAAATAAAGTAGAATATCTCACTTAATAGAATATAAGCGTATAGTTAAATTAATTATTGTAGAAGAAATATTAGTAGGGATAATATGAGGAAAATATGACAAAAATTGCTCAAAATTATTTTATATAAAAAAGTATAATTTAGGTGTATATGACATTAATGAGTTGCAAATATTATTTACTTTATAAAATATATAGGTGTATTATTAAATTATTATTGAGAAAGTATAAATAGGGGTATTATAAGAAAAAAAAAATGACAAAAGTTAAAACTTGCTCTTATAATTAGGACAAAAATCAACTCCAAAATTTACTTCTATAATTAGAACCGGGAGGGAGTATTAGAAGCCAAAGCACGGATTATTCATTATTATGACGTGTTAGTGATTAACTGATTATGACCACACAATCTTCAATTCATTACAGCCTCATGCACACCCCCCAGCCCCAGAAAAAAAGGAGTTTAATTTATTATCAATTTGATCCTAAATCCTGATCATCCTATCAAGTTGCTAATTCATGAGTACCAAATGGACAAGATCTTACCGGAATTAATAATACTGCACGTTTTAGCAATACGGAATATCTTCAACTAAAATTTAGAATCTAATATCCCATAATATGTTTATAAGAGTTTATTTGACATATTTGTGGGATATGTGCATATTTGACAGAAATGTATTGATTTATGAGCATAATTAAGCATGAAAGAACTAACAGATTAATTCGGTTAAATTGGGTTTAGCCTTTGTTGGACATATGAATTAAACCTAAAAGAGCTAATAATAATGGCAATTTTTTTTTTTTTTTTTTTTTTTTTTTTTTTTTTTTTTTTTTTTGATATAAATGACAATGGCAATATTTTTTTTAAAAAAAAAAAAATTAGGAAAGGGTTAGGCCACCTACGCCTAAGCCCATCAGTCAAAGGCGCTTGGAGCCCAAAGTCCATTGAGGGTATACTAAAGGAGGAGAATACACATGCCTCCACCTCCACCCAAATAAGCGTTTCAATCGTTTCATGACCCAAGATGCTTCCCCCAAAGACTTGATCAACTTCAGGATTGAACCCCTCCCTTTGGGTAAGAAAGTCCGACCCATTTACCAGTTGAACCCAAAGATGAGAGGTATAATAATGGCAACATGAGCCTATACGAATTAGTAAATAGTCCATACACTGTTAGGGCCCATTTTGTTCAAAGAAAGGGTTGCAGAGGAGTAGAATGAAAAGGAAATTTTTTTTTGATAATATGAATGAAAAGGAAAATGATGGAAAGAAATGGAAACTAAAGATGTTTGATTTACATTGATAAAATAAATGGGTTAATGGGAAAAAATTTGTCTAATTCAAAGAAAATAAGTCGATAGAAAAAAAAAATAGTATTTAAATACTTATGGGATCCCCGCACCCCATTTCCACTTTTATATGACCTCTAAGGTCACATCAAGGGGCTTTTATGTCTTTAGGTTATTTCTTTTCCCACTTAAAATTTGGTTCCTACAAATTTTAGTGAAAACACATTTTCAATCATATAGTTGAAATTTGATGGGCTCAAAATTTCCCCACATAAAAATGCAACCCAGTGCCTACGGCTAGTTAAACAGGCTCTTATTGGGCTTGTTTGGGATACCGGTAGGCAAAATGACTTATAGCAAGGTTCGATTGGGTAAAAATCAGATTGTGAAATATAATTTATGTTTAGATTGGTAGTTGCATAAGTAGTTTTTACTCTATAAGCTAGGTTCAAATAAAGAGCTTTTACTTTAAAAGTCAGAAGCTGGCTTTTCAAATAAGCTATTTTTACTCTATAAGCCTGATTCGAACAAAATTTCATCTAAAAAAAAAAAAAAAAAAACTCATTAGCCCAATTAAAATAGTAAATAAGCCCAATTACCCCTTCTAAAAGCTATACCAAACATGCACATTATTCTCTAAACCATGAGATTTGCCTTGTTATGAGATTTTCTTTTTGAAAAAGAAAACGCCTTGATAGATCAAGCATGCTCTAGTTACTTTTTTGTCAACATTTTGTAGTTTTTACAAGCAAAAAAGACGAGAAGCATGGTTACTACATCCAATCAACAGGGGCAAATCTGCTCTTTTTCGTGCATTTTATTTGGGAAGCACATTTTATGCCCGTCACTTTGATGAGCAAAAATGTGCTCATCATCTTACTGATAGATTGAATTTAACTTAATTTTTATATTTTAAATAAATGTTTATTTTACTATATGCAGAATTAAAAATAAATACAATCTTACAACTATCATTTCTCATAAAAATAAACTTATCATTAAAATAATCATAAATAAAATTTTTAAAATTTGAGTACTTCAGATCAAAATTTCAACAATTGAGATCTCAACACAATGATAAAAAAAATTAGTCGCTCATCATTCTGATGAGCATGAAACGCGTATCTATTTATTTCTTTTCTATCATCTCCTGAGTATTTGGTTTTTGTTATAGACTATATAAGGGGTGGTTGCCCTTAAAAGTGAAAGAAATATAGTTTGTTGTGAGTGATTTTCCAACAAGATCAAGCACTTACACGTGCATATGTGCAGTTCAGTATTCATTATCTGATACTCATTACCACTAACAACATTTCACCAATCTCGCCTATTCTCCATTCCTATTACACTTTTGCTAGTTGGATAAAAAATTAGTGGAAATACAAGTCCTTGATGCATTAGGGAATAACACTCACCTTACAATTCCGTGTGTATTGGGGCACACACGTTCTCCAATATTTCCCTCCAGTTTATGGAAAAACAAGAGAGTTAAAATTATTTAATAAACATGGGTTTTTTTTTTTTTTTTTGGGTATAATAACATGGGTTAATTAAGCCTGTTAGGAGCTAAGTCCATTTGAAGGTTGGACATATTCTTCTGGGCCTGTTATGGTATCCCCAATCCGAGTTGAAATTATTTTTTGCAATGGGGACACGGACAAGGCCTACTGATCTTGGGCCCAAAAAAGAAAGAGGAGGCCCAAAATTGACAAGCGTCGTATAAACCCACTACTACTGGAAGTCCATATAAACTAGACCGAAAAGGAAAGATGGAGCCCAACTTGATTGAAATATTGATTAGTGCTGATTTTTTTATGAGCGAATTTTAGAGGATCGCTTATTCCTATTTATGAAGTAATGCCAATCCTGCAGAGGAATGGGCTGTGCTCGAGGGAATGAATTTAGCTTGGTATTTGGGCTTTTGATGAATATTATTTTAGAGTCAGATGCAATGGAGGTAATTAATAGGATATGTCAACCAAAAAAAAAAATAAAAAAAATAATAGGATATGCTCTGGAAGTATGTTCGTAATGAGTTCACATTCCATGCTTAGAGTTATATGCTTGTTATGTGCTTTATATCTCTAATTAGAGATATAAGCATATTTTTTTAAATTTTTTTATATATTGCATTTATTTAGATTTAAATTATATGCTTGCTTTTTTTTGAGATTTTTTTACACTAAAGTATCTCAAATTAATTAATTTTCATAATACCGGGTGTTACGCATAAATGCAGAACTAAAAATTAATTAATTTGAGATCTGGGTGCAAAAAACATCTCGTAAAGTAGCATATAATTTAAATCTAAATAAATACAATATATAAAAATTTTAAAAAATATGCTTATACCTCTAATTAGAGGTATAAGCACATAACAAGCATATAACTCTAAGCATGGAATGAGGACCTGTTGGTAGTTTACATTAAAGAGATGATGAGAAGGGATTGGCAGATTGTATTATGCCATAGCCAACAAAAAAATTAATAGGATAGCTGATGCCTTGACTAAGTTGCGAAGTAATAGATCTACCATATTGGATGTTTGTCCTGTTCATCTCAGGATGGGGTAGATCATGAGTGTATGAGATTTATTTTCCCTGTGTTTAATTTCTACTTTATGTTATTTTGGCTATTTAGCTATATATATATATATAACTACCCATATGAAATATTTCTCTAAACCATAATTTTTAATACAGATCACATGTGAGAAGGTTTTATTGCAGTATTGGATCAAATACATTTTAGAAAGTGGATCTAAGTTTTCTCTAAATAATATTTTTTTTAAAAAATCATAACCGGTTGTTATGGACCTCGGAAATGGGCCGAGACCAAGTCAAGCCCAATAGAAGGCCAACTACCCCACGGTTATCCCCACTACCTTAGTAGTGCAGAAGTGGGGCACAAGGCACCGACATCATGGGAACGTGCTACCTAGAGAGTCGGACCAACCCCGCTTGATTATAAATAGGGCACACCCCGGTGAACGTACACACGTATTCTCCCCTACTCTTTAGTTATCGTCCCACCGTGCACACACCCCACACCTCGTTGTGTACGGTGATCATCTTGTCCATTGCTATCTGTACCATAGATAACACTGGATAAGCCTACCAGATCCTATATTGAAGTTAACCACCTCCGTGGTGAGACATTTGTGTTCCATACCGGAACATTGGCGCTGTCCGTGGGGAACGAGTAAACTTCGAATCCCATACCATAAAGCCACGAACCTATCATAGCAAATGGCGAATACAAGAGGACGTGGTACAACAACTCGGCAAAATCAATTGCCGGAAGAACAACCAAAACAACACGAAGGACAAACATCGCAACAGGGGGGCCCGATGAACCCGGACAAAGAACAGGTGTTGGTAGAAACCGAAGCGGAGACATCGGACACGGCGAAATCTCCACCCTCTGAAGATGTCGCTATCCGGCAAACCAAAACCCTTGAAGTGGTCAACCCCGATATTCAGCTATTACGAACCACCCTTGGTTCCGTATTGGATAGAATAGACGAGATGGAAACACGGAATCGGTTACAAAGGGAGGAGGACGTCCGGATTATGAGAGAAGAGATGTACCGCCGCGAAGAAGAATTCAGGAAATTAGTCGAACATCACGCAGGACAAAACAAGGATCATGACGGCAACGCAGGAAAAAGCCATGTGGACCCGAGCCAAAATGGCATCCCAACATTTCGGAATATTGGGACGTCACAGACGGATCATAAAGAAAACACTCCCGAGATAAGGGATGATACACGGGAAGCCGAAGCAAGAAAAAACAAGATCGGATAGTGGCTAATCATGACAACACCGACAACACTCGAAAGGAACGATCGTCGGTCGGAACGTCGAAAAAGACAAAGAGAAGCTCCAACAGCAAAACCTCTAAAAAAGACGTGGCGTCGCCGTCATGGATGCAAGCTCGATGAGGAGGAGAAAGTGCGACTCCATTCACGGCCAAAATAATGGCCGCGCCTTACCCAAGAGGCCTAGACATCAAAGATTTCCCGAAATACGATGGAACCCAGGACCCACAAGTGCACGTGGGCAATTTCAAAATGGAGATCATGGTCAAAGGGTATTCGGGGCCCGTGGTACCCCGGTTGTTTGCGGGAACGCTACGTGGACCAGCCCAAATCTGGTTCAACACCTTGCCAGAAAACTCAATCCCGGACTTGAAGGATTTGGAGAACAAATTCCTGCTCAACTTCGCCACGAGTAGGAAGCAACCCAAAACCGAGTTCCAATTGGATCAGGTGAAGCAATCACCCGGGGAAACGGTGCAAAAGTATTTGGATCGCTTTAAGGACACGACAATACAAGTGCCGGGGTTAAAGGAAGACGTACATTTGCATTGCATCATAGCTGGCCTGGACAAATCCTCACATTTGAAGAAGTCGGTCGTAAAGCGACGTCCCAAAACGCTGGCAGAATTCCGAGATCGATCAAAGACGTACATAGAGCTGGAACAGATGGATATTATGAGCCATGCACCACGGGACAAGCGGAGGAGTCCATCTCCCGAATGAAGGAACGATACAACCCGAACAGACAAGAATCCCGAGGACAAAGGGATGCTAAACCTCGAAGAGCAGAAGAAAGATATGACCGATACGCTCCACTAAAAGTATCTTAGGCCCAGGTTTGGAAGGAAGTCTCCTTGACCGAGATGAAAAAAGTAGAACGACCACGCCCGCTGCGGAATGAGCATACCCGGGACAAGTCCCGATATTGTGAATTTCATGACCAACACGGACATACAACGGATGTCTGTTGGGATTTGAGGGACGCCATCGAGAAATTCATACGAGAGGGAAAGCTCCGTAAATATCTGATCCAAACGCAAGGGCGGCAGGGCAAGCGCGGAGGAGAACGAAGTAAAAGTCCCCCGGCCGAAAAGAGAAGACGAGAACAGAAAAAAGGAAGAGAAGCACATGATGAGTATCCCGAGTCAAAATATGACTGCAATGGGATTGTTGGAGGTTTCGGCGGAGGAGGAGATTCCGCCAATCAAAGAAAAAATACTTGAAAGAGGTTCTATCCGTAGTTGACCGTCCGAGATTTAAAAGGGAGTCGCAAAACCAAATTTGCCAATGCTCGGGTTCACCGAAGAAGACTTGGAGGATGTCATGCCGGACACCATGACGGGCTCGTCATAACCGGAATCGTCAAAGATTGCCGAGTTAAGAAGATTTTTATAGATAATGGAAGCGCGGTGGACATAATCCTGCGGGATGCGTTTAAACGCATGCGGTTCGATTCGACAGACCTCAAACCATGTAGGACCACCCTAACAGGCTTTAATGGAGAAGACACCCGTCCAAAGGGATACATCGACCTCAAATTGACGTTGGGGACGAAAGAGGCGTTCAAGTCGGGGATAGTTCGTTTCGTTGTGGCCGACTTCCGTCTCCCTACAATATTATCCTCGGACGACCGACTATCCATGACCGGAACATCGGTATCGTCTAATCACCGAAGTTGAGATTTTATGACAGAGAGAATCAGGTCGTTACCGTTAAAGGAGATCAAAGAGACTCTCGGCAATGTTACTTGAAGCGGTGAAGGAAAGCAAAGCTCCAAAGACGGAACCCGCCAAGGAAGGTGAAAGGAAGGTGAATAATAAGTCCGTTTACATGGTAGAGTTAGACTTGAGGGAAGAGGACAAGATGCAAAGGTCCGAACCTAATGAAGAAACGAGAAGAGTTCATCCCGGGAGATGAACCGGAGGGAAAGGACCACCAAAGTCGGAAAGACATTGGATTCCGAGATACGAGCAAAATTGGAGTTGTTCCCGCGAGCAAACAAAGACGTATTTGCATGGACGCCATCATCCGAAATTCCAGGAATTGACCCCGAGTTTTGTTGTCACAAATTGGCCATCCACCATGGGTCAAACCCGAGCTCGACGAAAAGAGGAAACGAATTTAGGGTGCGGATCGAGGAAAAGCCTTGGCAAAGCGCATGTCCAGGAGTTACTCATAGCCGGATTTATTAGGGAAGTGCAATACACGACGTGGTTGTCTAACGTGGTCATGGTCAAAAAGCCGAATGGCAAATGGCGCGTATGTACGGACTACAAAGATTTAAACAAGGTATGTCCCAAGGATGCATTTCCCATGCCCAACATTGACCAATTGGTTGACCAATCAAAGGCTTTCAACTTTTGTCATTCATGGATGCATACTCGGGATACAATCAGATCGCCATGCATCCCGATGATCAAGAGAAAACGGCATTTATCACGGACAATGCGAATTACTGCTATAATGTGATGCCTTTTGGCCTCAAGAATGCGGGGCGACTTATCGAGAATGATGACAAAAGTCTTTTCGGATCAGCTGGGAAGAAACGTGGAAGTCTACATTGATGATATGATAGTTAAATCTAAAGAGCAGAACAACCATGTTCATGATCTACAACAAACTTTCGAAAAATTGAGGAAGCATCGAATTCGGTTAAATCCGACAAAATGTGCTTTCGGAGTTCCGTCAGGAAAATTCTTGGGTTTTCTCTTGACTAACCGAGGTATTGAAGCTAACCCCGAAAAAAGGCCGTGATGGAAATGAGACCCCAAAAACAAGAAAGAATTACAACAAGTTAACAGGCGATTGGCGGCCTTGACAAGGTTCTTGCCCAAGTCGCGAGAAAAATCCCTCCCATTCTTTAAGCTCTTGAAGAAGGAAGCTCAGGAAGGATGGAACTCGGAGTGTGAAGAAGCGTTTGATAGAATAAAGCAATGCTTAGCATCTCCGCCAGTATTATCCCGGCCAGAAGTCGGGGAGAAATTGTTGCTGTATTTATCTCGGTTGGGGAAAAAGCAAGAAGCGCGGTTTTAGTTCGAGATATCGAAGACGGCGAAACCAAGATACTTCGTAAGTCGGGCTCGCAAAGTTCCGAGTTGAGGTATCGTAAACCGGAGAAAATGGCCTTTGCACTATTAATGACGGCAAGACGACTTCGTCATTATTTCCTTGGCCATTCGATCGTGGTAAGAACGAATCAACCCATCCGACAAGTTTTACATAAACCAGACTTGGCTAGCAGGATGATAGCTTGGGCAATTGAATTGTCCGAGTTTGATATCACTTATGAGGCCCTAAGCAGCAATCAAGTCACAAGCTTTGGCTGATTTCTTAGTGGAGCTAACCTCGGTTCAAAATGGGAAGACGGGAGCCGAACCATGGAAAGTGTTCGTGGACGGATCGTCTAACATAAAGGGAGGTGGTGCGGAGTTATTGTGGAAAGCCCCAAAGGCGTGGCGATGGAATTATCTCTCCGACTTGATTTCCCAACATCGAATAATCGGGCGGAATATGAGGCCCTCATTCCGGGTTGCTGCAGCTAAAGAAAACGGAGCTCGGCAAGTGCACGTATCGACGGACTCTCCTAGTCGCTTCCCAAATCCAAGGGACCTATCAAGTGAGGGGACCCCGTTAGCTAAATACTTGACAAAGGTGAAAGACATTATGACATATTTTGACGAGGTGACAAGTGGCGCACATTCCTCGGGCAGAAAATACGAGGGCCGACATTCTCTCGAAGCTTGCTAGCACGAAGTGCCGGAAATCTCCGCACAATTGTCCAGCAGAACCCACAGGAACCAAGTTGCGTGATGATAATTTCGATTCGGGGGATTGGAGAAAACCGATTGCCGATTATCCGGAAAGGGGATAACCCCGAGAGGATGCGGCCGAATCAAGAACTCTAGTCAGAACAGCGGCCGCTTATGTGATGGTGAACGATCAGTTGTATCGTAAAGGCGTGCATTCTCCCATGGCTAAATGTCTCAATGAAGATCAGGCTCAATACGTTTTGGCGGAAATCCACGAAGGCATAAATGGACAACACATGGGGGCGAAAGCTTTGGCCCGTAAAGCAGTTCGGGCGGGATATTATTGGCCTACAATGGCGCAAGATGCTAAATATCATGTTCAGAGATGCGGTAGTTGCCAGAAGCACGGCAAGATATTGTGGGTTCCACCATCCGAGTTGACGCAGATCACGGCTCCATGGCCCTTATACAAATGGGGCATGGACTTGTTGGGACCGTTTAAACCAGCTCCAGGCCAATTGAAGTGGCTAATCGTCGCAGTCGATTACTTTACTAAGTGGATCGAAGCTGAACCCTCGCGACCATTACCTCGGAAGAGTACGAAATTCCTACAAAGGAATATTATATCGCGATTTGGGATCCCGCGAAATAGTCACGGACAATGGAACACAATTCATGGACAGAGGCTTCAAAGCAAATGATGTCCGCCCTTAATGTGAAGCATCATTTCGCTTCGTGGAACATCCACAATCCAACGGACAAGCTGAGGCAGCAAACAAAGTCATCGTCAACGGGCTTAAAAAGCGAATGACGGAGGAACGGGAAAGTTGGGTGGAACATCTCTATGCAGTCTTGTGGGGTTGTCGGACCACAGTTCAAACATCCACAGGAGAGACGCCGTTCAGGCTGACATACGGCTGTGAGGCCATGATTCCAGTAGAAATCGGCGAACCCTCATGGAGAAAAGCGACAACTTCGCAAAGAACGACAGGAAAATGACGAGGCCATCATGGCCGAGCTAGATCTCGATTGACGAAGTTAGAACCACGGCTCACTTGCGAGATTTAGCCACAAAGCAACTCGTTGCGGCTCGGTTCAATAAGAAAATTAATCCCCGTTCCTTCAACAAGGATGACTTGGTGCCGCGAAGGGCCGATATAGGCAACGTAAATGCCCGAGATGGGAAGCTCGCCGCAACCGGGAAGGTCCTTACCGCATCCAACATGAAATCTAAACGGTGCTTATGTGTTAGAATCATCGAAAGGGGAAGCAATCAAAAGGACTTGGAATGCCGACAAACTCAAGGCTTACTATAGCTGATTATCGAAGTCGACGCTTGATCGTTTGTTTTCTATGCTTTGTTTTCGTGAATTTAAGTATTTTCCTCTATTAACTTTACTTTCGTGCTTACTTCATCGTGAATATGTATCAAATTCCTACGGGAATCGAATCTTTGATGTAAAGCCGCACATTGAATGAATCAAAAATATGGGCATTAGTACCCGTATTCCGCAATTTCTTCAAAGGAAGTCGGGCATAACATGTATGGACCAGAGTTCATAAATCATGTAAAAGAAACTATCTCGCGATTTGATCAAAGGAAGTCGGGCATAACATGTATGGACCAGAGTTCATAACTCATGTAAAAGAAACTATCTCGCGATTTGATCAAAGGAAGTCGAGCATAACATGTATGGACCAAAGTCCATGAATCATGTAAAAGAAAAACCGCCGAATAAATATCCTAGCAAGCACATTTGCAGGACCGCGGCAACAAAAAGCCAAATGATAGGATTGATGAAACTCGGATTACTTAATTCGTGTTTATCATGTTATCCACGTTGGCCAAAAGTAAACATGTGCGAACTGGCAACGCCAATTTTCGTAAATCATGTAGCGGCATGGCCGCCAAGTTCAGTGTATACACCATAATGCCGAATATATCAAAACTAGGCATACCAAAGGTGGTTTCCTTGACCTTGATCACGTCGGGAAACCTTCAATGTGAAAGACGCTAAATAGAAAATAAGCGCATATGATTAAAGCGGTCAAATCAAACGTTTACAAATTGAAGCCCTACACGGCGGCAAGATTTACATAACCTACGACAAAGCCGTAAGTTGCAAAATGGCAAATTGCCGACTATTCTTGAACAGACGGAGATTGGCCGCGCCTTCTTTCTTCCCGAACCATCTCGGCAATACCGGCATCATCAACCACGGCGGAGCCGGAATAAATATTCCGTCTTCAACGTACGCGTTCATGTGCACTCCTTCTAAATTCAAATCCATCGAGGGATTCAGAAGCGAACTTGTTCCAAGGCATTCTCGAAGGCCTCCTTAACGCTCGCCTTTAACTTGGAAATATTAACCTCGCGACATCAAGGGCGCCTCGGTACGAACTTAGATTGGCTCGAGCGGCGGTGAGGGCTTGCTTATAAGACTTGAGTTCCGTCGCTCGTTCGTCAATCAAGTTTTTATATCGGCAATGGACTCCATGTCACTCTCGTGGACCCGCGCCCTTCGAGTAAGCTCGACTCGGACAAGTGCAGCGTCACGAACTTTAACCAGCTCGTCGTCGTAAAGGCTTTCCTTCGGCTCTCGCCACTTGCGGTGTCCTCTTGTGCTTGAGTTAATGCCTCGTCGGCCTTCTTCTTCTCGTCCTCAAAGAAATCCAGATCTTTCTCATTCTGTCCGACCTTCTCTTTGAGGTGTGCCACAAGTTGACATAGGCCGGCATTCTTCAAGTTGGCATGCTCAATCTCCTTCAACTCTTTTGTCTCCGCTCCGACATTGTCTCGCCCGTCATACCAATGGTCGCGGACGAATGCCCTTACGGAGGGAGTTGGGTATTTTATGTCCCCAAAAATAGGAACGAGGAGCTGAATGGTTGGACGACATCGTGGGCTAAAGTTTCGGGCTCTTGATTCCCCGGATCTTGAGTGGAGAAGTCGGGGTAGGAATATCCTTGCTTGTCGATGGATTGTCGTTCTTCTTCTTCTTCGGAGCTTTGGTTTTCTTGGCGGTAGCCGGTGCATCGAGCTCTCCGCGAAGCTTTCCGCTTTGAACCCGAGTTGTTGGACGAGCGGCAGGAATCGTCACATCCAGATACTCGGGTCTTTTACCCATTGAGGTACCTGAAAAGCACAATCAAAAAAGTCAAAGTATGACCAAACACGCACAAAAGAATAAAAATGGGGGAGGGGAGCCCTATGAACACCTACGGGGTGTAATGTACTACTGAATCCACCAAATTGTCTTTCCGGACTAAGGCAATAAGGGCGCCGATGGTTTCTTTCTCGCAAAGCGGATAATTGCGATTTAGTTGGCAAAAAATCTTTTGCGTCAAACTTATGATGCTCTTCAGACCAGTATAAAGGGAAGCGTTCCTCAAGTTCCCCGGATGTCCGTGTTCGAAGAAACCACGGGGTATCCCTAAGCTTCGCGATAACTTTGAAGTAAGATGTTTTGAAGCCTTTCCAGAATCTTTAAAAGGCTTAAGAAACTTGCGACCATGAGACGCCCAAGTGAGGTCCAACAAAACCATTTCTTTTCCCCGTCCGTAGTAGTCTTAATATCTAAGGGAGTGAAGAAGCTACAAAACACGGAGACGTAACACTCGAGCTTATGAGTCGTGCAATACTTTTCAAAGGCAACGGCCGCGGCCCAACCATTGGGGTGTAATCGAGAAGGTGCAAGGTGGAAATGGGTGAGAAGGCTCATTTGGAAGTCGGAAAAGGGGAATTCAACCCCGAGATAGGTGATCAAATCCTTGTAAAAATAAAAAAAGTGGCGGGACTCATCGTTGGATCGACCCGAAGCCACGGACTCGCCGCGGAGGCAAGCACACATCATACCCCTCTCCACTTCGGACAATCCGCGAAAGCACTTTCCCTGCACATCTTATTCTTACAAGTCAAGTACTATGTTGCTCACAAGATAGTCTTTGATGGAAGGCATTCGTGAAGGTCCTCGGAAGGGGCGGACTCTCCGATCTCGGATTGAGTGGTTTGGTGTGAAGACATTTAAACCTAAAATAAAAACAAAGGCCGAATCGAACTACGAAGTATACCCGATAAGACAGAATTTCGGGATGAGCTTGAACAAGCAAGGGCCCAAGCGACAAGGTATTTCGGTTTATTGCGCGGCATTTATCCAATAGAGACTCGGCTTCTGTCATGGCCATGACGGGCAAGCTCGATCGCTTTGTGGCAACAGTCCTCACAAGGACCGGAAGGGCCCATGTTCGAAGCCGGGGGAATAACCTCGGGAGAAGCCGACAATCTAGGTGAAGGAGAATTAGGGAGTTCGGCATCGGGTGAAGAAGGAACTCGTACGCTTGTCCTACTCCCACTTCCCCGAGATCGGAGTAAATTTTCCATCCTCTCTTCTTCCGTGGGAAGAATGGACCATAGCCAAAGTTTAGTTCGACTGTGCACGCGTTCAAGAATCTCTCTATCTTCTTTCGGAATAGGATTACCATACATATCTACTAGTGGGGGTTTTGGATCCATCTTGGGAACAAGTTATATAGCATGTTAAAACATGAACGAATATATGCATATCAAACCCAAATAGCCCAGGATCGCCCAAATTTGCCCCATTGTGAAGAACTCAACAAATTAAAATCACTCAAATGCAGAATGGCGAGACCATAAAGCATCGAATAATTCAAAGCCGAAGGAGGGAATGAGCAAAAATAAATGGTGTCGAAGCAACTCGCGACAAGCGAGTTCAAAATGGCGTTCGACATTTTTTCGTTTGGAGAGGAATTCACGGTCATCACACTCGTTCAACACCTCAACACCTAGGCCAAAGAGCAAAATACGAATTATAACATGCTTGTGTTTCAAGAACAACCGAGAAAACAATACCGGAAGCAAGAGAACGAGAGAGCAAGAAGCGATTCGAAAAAGGGAAGTCCCGGTACGATTCTTCAAAGTTGAGAAGACGAAGAAAAGTGATGATGAAGGGTGTGAGGAGCACTTATAAGAGTTCTAGAGATATAACGTTTAGAAGCCGAGACGTTACATCGTTTCTGAAGGGGTAAAAGAAAAACCCTAGAAAGCTATGATGACGATATGACGTAGGACATTAATGGGCGCGTTAACCAAAGGCGGCGCTTGAAGGCACGTGTCATTATAATCGGAAACGACGGTTATACGATGTGACGCGAGCAAACGAAAAGACACTTAGCCGGGCGAACGGTCACGTTGCCGGGTATGTCGGCATCATTGCTCAAAACCTCGAGCCGAATACCAAGTCGTACAACGGCCGAGATAAGTTGATTACTTCGAATGAAGATCCTAAAACGACGAGACCGAGGCGGCTTGTGGAAACGTTCGAGGTCGGGTTCTAATGTACGAGGTCGGGATCTAATACATAAGATTGGCGGCAACGCCTTTGCAAATCTCTACTCGCCGCAAATATAGGATGCGGTTACGGCCAATTGAAATTAGCACCCAAAATGGTTCTAAGAGAAATAAGGGCCTGGAAAATCGGGGCCAAGACGGAGTAAAACTCGGCAATTCGTAAGCCCGAGTAGCCGACTTTGGGGGCAACCGTTATGGACCTCGGAAATGGGCGACCAAGTCAAGCCCAATAGAAGGCCAACTACCCCACGGTTATCCCCACTACCTTAGTAGTGCGGAAGTGGGAAGTGGGGCACAGCCGCACGACATCATGGGAACGTGCTACCTAGAGAGTCGGACCAACCCTAGGCTTGATTATAAATAGGGGCACACCCCGGTGAACGGTACACACGTATTCTCCCCTACTCTTTAGTTATCGTCCCACTGTGCACACACCCCACACCTCTGTTGTGTACAGTGATCATCTTGTCCATTGCTATCTGTACCATAGATAACACTGGATAAGCCTGCCAGATCCTATATTGAAGTTAACCAGCCTCCAGGGCTGAGACATTTGTGTTCCATACCGGAACACGGGTTAAATCTCTCGAATTAAAATAAAGGTGAATGGGTATTTAAAAAAAAAGGTGAATGTTAGAAACACTTCTTATGTAATTTATAAGGGATAAAGCGCTTTAGCTGTTTGTTTCTTTTTGTTTAAAAAACGAGTTAGTTGGGAATATATGTTTGGAATTCTGTTACATGATTGAGTATTCCTGTGCAAAAATCACGGTACATTTGACCCAATCTCAACCTACTCCACTATATCAGCTTACAGACTCTAAACTTTTTTTTCTAAAAAAAAAAAAAAAAAAAAAAAAAAAAAAAAAAAAAAAAAAAAAAAAAAAAAAAAAAAAAAAAAAAAAAAAAAAAAACTGTGGGAACAAACTATACTTTGGAAAATATGATTTGACTTCTGAACTTACAAACATTACCATACAATGTGGTGTGTAAAAGATTGAATATTTGACCACACCGAATCCCCCAATCTACGAATAGCCTCGTTTGAATTGTTTCCCTTTAATTACCTATCATTTTGCCACATTAAAGAGTGGCATTACTGTATAACGCAAGCCAAACTCGCAGTCAATCACCCTCGAGCTTCGGGAGAAAGAAAGAATGTTACTGATAAATTGTATAGTAATATTAAAAACTACACTACTGTATAAAAGGAATCTGATGATTCCGGTCTGACCACACTTTAATTTCATAATCTCGTTGCCATGTCTGAGCATTAAAAAAAAAGAAGGAAGAAATGTAGGTTCAGCGTCATGGACTGACTTTCTAGAAGGCAGTATCTTCACGCTTCCATTACCCAGCACCAAAAGCTGATGGCGATGACTGATGAATGATGATAGACCCGTCCCCCCCAAGTTTCTATCTGATTCTGGCAAAACCAAAAATCATTACTAGTATTTTTTTTGGTAAAAACAATCACTTGTTTATTGGCATGAACAACAATCAATAAATATTTCTCAATACTTTTTACCTTAAAAAAATAGCAAAACCGACAAATTAAATTCCCAAGAACGAGCAAATAAACAAGAGCCCAGAGCAGCGTCTGCGCCGCTGGTTTCACTGAAACCACGGAAATGCTGTTTTCTTTTCTTTTCATTCCTTAGAGGAAAAGTTTTGGGAAATAGATAAGGGGGAAAAAACTGTTAAAATTGGAAAAAAAATAATAATAAGTACATTGAATTTTAATAATTTTAAAGGGATTTATTTGAAATTTTGGATAAAGGGGAAATTACTTAACTAGCCTCACTTTTTTAAGAAAAATAAAAAAACCTCACACACCGCTTGCAACCCGTTGGAGCCCCGGCACTAGTAAATGGAGGTGGGCGGCTGTCACCAGAGGCCCAGTTGCCGGTGGCTGACCACTAGAACTCTAGTTGAATAATTTTTGTCCGTAGATATCTATATAAGTAGTTTTGGATAATGATAATTGAGAAAAAATTTATTTAATTTAGTGAAATTTATAATTTTGTTTGGTGTTTCGAGTAAAAAACTTTTTTGTGTTAAAAGACTTCGAAATAAAAGTTCGTTTACGTAATCAGATCTTAGATAACGACGTTATCTTTTTTAACGGCGTTGTCTTGACCTGCCCATTTTTAATTGTTTATTTGTGTTTAAAATACCCTTAATTAATATTTATATCGGATATTCTTTTTATAATACTTCATTGATAAATATACACCTTAACGTTAGTATTAAACGAAACGCTCCTCTTAGAATTGACTCATGAAAAAGTAATAGTGGCATTAATAATTTAAAATACGAAAGGCACTCACTTTTGTTTTTGTTTTTCCACTATACAATTCTAAAGAGCCACATAAAAAGGATCTGCATCCAGCGAAGAGAAATTTGAAGCTGAACAAACTAAAGCGTGGGAGTGGGACCCGCATCATGGGGAGAGTTCCGCGTCACTTTATGGGAATCCCCTGCCCCACCTCCCATAAAAGATCCGGTGTGCCGTCACGCCGTTTTTCTCACTCTACACAAACCCTCCCTAGTCCTGCCATGGCCTCCTCCTCCCTCTCCATCAGCCCCTAATTCTCCGACACACTCTCTTCAAACCCTTATCCATGGAGAACTATTCCTATTCCTCCTATCCTGATTCGCACGATTCCTCACCTAGGTCTCGCGAAGTCGACATCGAGAACCCATCTTGGGACGAGCCCAACAATAATTCCACCACCAATTACAAAGTCAAGTTCATGTGCAGCTATGGCGGAAAAATCCAACCCAGGCCTCACGATAATCAGCTTGCTTACATCGGCGGGGACACCAAGATCTTAGCGGTTGATCGCAACATCAAGTTCTCGGCTCTCATGTCAAAGCTCTCTTCCCTCTGCGACGCCGACGTTTGCTTCAAGTACCAACTTCCCGGGGAGGATCTCGATGCTTTGATTTCCGTCACCAACGATGAGGATCTAGAGCACATGATGATTGAATACGACCGCTTGTACCGTGCCTCCGCGAAGCCCGCTCGGTTGAGGTTGTTCCTTTTTCCCCTCGCTCCGTCAGCTCCGCCCAGTTTTGGGTCGTCCGAATTGAAATCGGAGCGGCAGTGGTTTGTGGATGCTCTCAATTCTGTGCAGATTCAACCGGTGGATGGTTCCTCACCGCCGGCTCCGGTCTCGGCTACGAACCCGGATTTTCTGTTTGGGTTGGATAAGGCTTACCCGGGGGCTCCTACAACGAAATTGCCCGATTCTGCTTCTGTTTCTTCGGCTCCGGATGTAGCGGCGAAGGATTTGTCAGCGGGATTAGAATGTGTGTCGGAGGATCGGCACGTGGTTGGAGAACCATTGCTCTCCCCCGCTGAGATCCAAAGACAGATCCAGGATTTGCAGAGATTACACATTGTGAACAATGAGCAACTCCTGCAGCGGAAAAGCGATGAAGGTAATGGAAGAGTTTATACTGTGGACTATTTCTCTCATAAAAATCCAGAGAAAGTGGCGCCGCCACCGGCGCCATCGCATGTACATACAGGTCCAGTTCCTGCGTCGGCAGCGGCAACGTTTTTGCCTGAAAGACATATGACAAGTACTGCTTATCCACTGGGCGCTTCTGTTGCTGGAACTGATCAGCAACAGCCGGTGTATCTCATCCCAGGACCGGCCGGAATGTACCATGCAACTACTTTGCGACCTATGACTGGACCGGTTGGTCAGCCTTACTATGGAGTCCCGAGAATGGTTCCGGCAGAAATGTACAATGCGGCACCGCCGGCGTCTCTTTCACATACCCAAGCCAAAGTTGGGGCTTATACTGAAACTCCTGGAATTGTACAGCAGCAGAAGGTTGGGGTGTCTGAACCTGGATATGCCCAGGTGGCCTACGACAATGCTGGCAGGCAGGTCTATTATGCAGCCGCGACATCCGCCCCGCCGGCAGGTGGGGTGGTGCCACCGTACCAGGTGGTTACAGCTGGAATTGATGGCAGACAGCAAGGTGGTGGGGCTTTGAATCAAGAGGGCAAGATTTCTGCTAAAGTTTCTTCTGCTGTGTGAGTGAGATAATGAATAGGAGTTACTTTGATTGTCATTATTACAGTGGGCTTAAATAATAAGGATGAAACTTGAATAGGTTGTGATGAATGTTCTTTTTTTATGGTTACTTTTTCTCTGGCATTGCTATGAATATTGTTTGCTGTGCATAGTTGAAGGGACCAAGGCATTGTTTAAGAGTGTAAATTTTAATCAACTTTTGTATTAGTTTATTGCTTTTTCCGAGCAGCGGTCTGCATTACACCATTATTCTTGCAGCATAATCAGGATCTAGTGCGTGTTTGGTTTTCACTAATCATTTCCGCTGCTGGATTGCTTTAGTTATAAAACCAACGAAGGCAGGAACATAACCTGGACAGGCCAGTATTTGATGCAAATTGTCAGCATTCAATTCAATTCTTATTCAAAAAAAAAAAAAACTTATAAAAAGTACACGGAAAATGTGAAGTTATTTTGGATTTAATGCAAAAGCCTGATGCCTGCTCAAGTTTATTAACAGTATTCAATAAATTCATACTCTTGTGAGCGAAATTTATAAATTCGTTATTGTCCATAACAAGATGAATGAGAGTTGTCGCATAAATGTGAAAAATAAGTTGATGCTTATATCGCATGACAAAATTGTTGCCCAGTTACGGAAATTTAACTTGGAAATGACAATGAAAATATTGTGGTTCTATTGATGCGTTTTTGCAGCTTTTAGTGGTAGTGTCGGGCTTAATTTGGACTGGCGCTGTAAAAAAGGCACAAGTGGGGAGGATGGTCTAGAAACTTGTATATGCTAAAGAAATGCAGTGTTGTAAGTGCTGTAGACTGACTGGTCATGGTCTACAGTTACTGATAAAGAAGGTGGGGGGAATCGTGCTCAGCACTCTTGAGTCAGGAGCAGGTGCTGATACATTGTTTCCAAAAGTATTCTTCCTCAGAATTTCTCGGTTCCACGCATCCATCAATGATCTCCCGTGATCAAAATGCACTCTTATTCATCTTCATTTGGTGTCATGTTTCCTGATTTTGGAATTAATGGCTGTTCTTCAATCATTGCAGCCTCAACGCCCTTCGTTTGTTTTTGTTCATCCATTTTCAACTACTGAAATCATCGTCGTCATCATTATTGGAATCTTGTGTTTGCAAGCCACTTTGAAAACTAATTTAAAATCTAACAACATTGATGTTTTGTTGTCTCAGAGTTTTAAAAATAATAACCTTTTCTCCTTAATATAGGATAAATTTTACTACAGAAATTGATGTACAAAGTATATCTTATATTAAAGATTATGAGAAGTACTATTTAAAAATATCAGCTACTTTTTATTGACAGAAAAAATTATTCTCTTTTAAAATATCCGTTGTACAAAGTTCCAAATAAAATATCATTTAAATACCATCTAAATTTTTAAAATCTCAAGAGGTCTTTTAATATTTAGAAATGACACAAAGGTGATATGGATCAAATTTAAAATTTAAAATGTTGATAAATTTACTATTATGCCTTCAATTTTTAAATAAAAAGAAAAAGTGACTGGGTTCAAAACCCCATAATAGTTGTTAAAAATCATTATGATTTTTGTCAAAACCATTGCTCAATTGGTCAAAATCTAAAACTTTTGATCAATCATTTTACACATATTGTTCATACTTACCAGTTTTGTCAAACCATTATTTTTAAGTGCATCTCATTAGTCAATCATTTTACATATATTGTCTGTACTAACTGATTTTGTCAAAACCATTAAAATTTTAGTCAATCTCATTACTCTATTGGTCAAAACTCAAAACTATTTGTCAATTCTTTTACACATACTCAAAACGGATTTTGTCAAAACCATTATTCTTTTAGGGTATGTTTGGTTTGGGGGAGGGGAGGGGGAGGGAAGGGGAGAGAAAATGGAGAGAGAGAAAATTTATTTTGGTGGGGCCCACAAAAATTTTTCCCCTTTTAATATTTTCCTCCATTTTCCTCCCCCTTCCCTCCCCTCCCCCCAACCAAATATACCCTTAATAAACTAGAAAAGCTTGCAAGAAAATTCATAAGCTTGTCGGAAAACTCATGAGCTCGCCGAAAAGCTGGTTTCTCATCGTTGTGATGGTGAAAGTGAAGAGAAAGAACGAAATTGAATAGAGAAGAAGAAGATAATGGTGAAGAGAAGAAAAAGCTTTACTTGGTTTCCAACCTCGAACCCTCAACCTTTGAGGAGCTTCGATAGAGAAAGTAAGGCTTAGATCGATGTATTAGTGTGAGGAGAGAGGTGCTTCAGTGACCCAGGTGAAAGGGAGGAAGGGCTTCGGTGCAAGTGAGAGGAAGGGAAAGTGCCGCTACAAGCTGTGAAGAGGAGGAGATGAAGAGAAAAGAGAGAAAGATGAGTGTGATTTTATATTATGTGTGGGGTATTTTAGTGAAAATACTTAAATTTTAAAATCTCATATTCCTTTCAATCACTTCTGTATCCTTTTAATTTTTTAACAAACCATTTGAAGTTTTAAAAATTTAAATAGTATTTAAATGAGATTTTCCCAAGTTTCAATTAGTTTTACCTTTAAAGTGTTGACTTAATCCAACTTCCAAATTCACTGCAAAGACTATCACTAAATGAAATGATCAATAATATACTGACATTTGAGTTTCAGAAGATTGAGAGCCTGCTTGCTCAATGCCCTCAAATTATAGGGAAACTTTTGTTAAGCCTTTAATGATGTGACATAATCTTAATCAACTTAAAATTTTTCTAAAACTTCAATGTATATTTTGGGTCAAAATGAAATTAAGTTTTATGGATAAAAAGACAATAATGCCCTTTTTTTTCTGTAGAGCATTTATAAAACAATTAAAAGGATTCAAAAAAGTCTAAAAAATTAAAAACATTTTTTTCCATTTACAAAACAAATACGAAAATTCACAAAACAAATATGAGTATTTACAGGACAAATAAAGACAATTTACAAGACAACTAAATGGATTCAAAACAATCTAGGGAATTAAAAATATTTTGACCATTTACTATAAGACAAATATAGACATTTATAGAACAAATAAAGTAAGAGCATCATTATCTATTTACCTCTAAAACTTAATTTCATTGTGACCAAAACATGTATAGTGATGTTTTAGAAAGTTTTGAGGGTTGATTGAAATTATGTCATATCTTTAGGGCTAGCTCAAATTCTCCTCAAATTACTGAGTTAACTTTTTTAGAGAGATTAAGGGAACTAAATAAATTATTTAATTATATCATATGTTGTGTATCTTTAAATTATATATTAGTTTATTAGTCAAACTAATTATTTTGAAAAAAAAATTAAAAATAAAAATACTCTAAAGTAATTTAATTAGCTTCCTTAATTTTTCCAAATAAATCAATTTGATCTTATAATTAGGACCGAAATTAAAACCAAAAGGGGTAACATTTTATGTTGCCTATGCAACAACTTCATACAACTTCATAATATTTTGAAACTTGGGGCAAAATTGCTACTTTTGGGGAGCAATGTTGCCCCTAAAGTTTAAAAACAGTAATGTTGCCCTTCGTTAAAAACCCTAACGTTGACCGTTAGTTGACCGTTAGAGTTTTTAACGAGGGGCAACATTGTCCGCTTTTGAAACTTCGGGGCAACACATGCTACGGTTGAAACTTCGAGGCAAAATTACTCCTGGGTGCATACTTTAAGGGCAAAAATACACCTTAACCCTTTTTTTTTAATTATTGCTGATGATAATACCAAACTACTAATAAGAGTATACTACGACAGCTCATCTTTATCTTCACATGAGTGCAGTCTAATTGTATTTCCTATATTTAATTAACATCGAAGAAGGGTGTACACTTTCAAGGACATGGTACATGGCACATTGACATTGCATCTTGAATGCTTAGATGTATCGTGTCATTTTTAATGTTCTTCACATGACACAGCAGGATTAGCTATTAGCTTTCATTTATTTACTCTTATTGTCTTTAATATAAGACATACTTCTTCTGGTCCTAATTATATGAACACTTTTGTAGTGTAAATTGTACTACAAAAGTGTTCCTATAATTAGGAACGAAGGTAGTATTTATTTAATTTGATTAAATTAAAAAAGTTGGTTAAGCTAGTTAGTATAGAATGTATTTTTAAAAACACCATATTCATTTTCCTTAATCTTCTCACCACTCTTCTTTTTTATTATTATTAAGGGGGTATTAATAGTGATAAATTAAGAAAAAATAAACAAATATGAAAACTATGTCTTAGATTTAGAATCAATATCAACTATGTTTTATATTAAGGACCGACAGAGTATTTATTTATTTCTATGAAAGTCCGGACTTTGTTTGGCACGAGAGTTATCTTTGAATCACTAACACGATTGGATCTAGCTGTAGAAACTATTCCCTCATAACGTAACAAATTAAAGTTTGAATTCTTAACGAGAGATTCCAAAGATTTAGTACCCAAAGAATATCTCAAATAAGATTACATCTAATAGAAATATATTTGTGATCGGTAAAAGAAAGAACTGTCTTTGCAGTGGGGGAAAGAGTTGAAAGTTTAAACCGAAAATTATACTTTACATTTTTCAAAAATCTTTCAATAGTATTTCTATCATTTTCTTTCT
Organism: Acacia acuminata; assembly: GCA_019022655.1. Lineage (NCBI taxonomy): Eukaryota > Viridiplantae > Streptophyta > Magnoliopsida > Fabales > Fabaceae > Acacia > Acacia acuminata. The sequence continues at coordinate 5,171,428 of JAFJYI010000015.1, forward strand.
GGTCGCTCGAGATATTCAAAACTCCCGAGTCCAGATTTTAGTAAGGTATTGTTTTAGTTTAGTTCTGGCTTTATTTTATGTGATTTTATGTTTTTTTTTAATTTAAAAAACATCTTTTGATCTTATTTATAAAAAAAAAAAGAATTTTTTCTAATCATATTTATAAGGAAAAATTAAAATAAAGGACCTAGAGAAAATGATATTTATTATAAAGGACCATAAAAATTGTAATTACTTAGAAGGACCAAACAACATAATACAAACTTTAAATTACTAAATTGCCCCCAACTAAACTTCCTCCATTATCTCTTGCATTCATAATTTTTTTTTTTTTAAAACAAAAACTAAAATCAAAATTAAAACCTCCCGTCATTATCGTATCTTTTTTTCACCAAGTTTCATATTCATTTCATCAATATATCATTTAATTATTTAGATATGATAAATTATTTACATTTTTTAATTTTATTAAAATTAAATGAATTTTTCTAAACACACATAAATTTTCAATTTTCTTCTACAATGAAAATAAATCAGATAAAATTTCTTGGTATAACATATATAATAAATTATAAAAGACCTTGAGTTTTGTTAAAATTATATTTTTTTTATTTTTAATTAAATTTTTTGTTGATTTTTTTAAAAAAATATAATTTTTACAAAATTAAAGAATGTGTATTTTTTTTTTTAAATAAATATCTATGCAAGTTTTCAAAAATAAAAGTGCGAATGTTTTTGTTTAATTTAGTAAAATTTAGAATTTGTTCTTAGTTTTAAAAAATAGAATACGGAAAGAATATAGAAGGGAATGTAAAAGATTTTTTAGGGGCATTTTAGTATTTTCAATTTTATATTTTTTTATTTGGTCTTTCTAAATAATTATAATTTTTATGGTCCTTATTAATAAAAATATGTTCCTCCAGGTTCTTCATTCTAATTTTCCCTATTTATAAGTTAAACTATTACATTTTTTTACGTGAAGATGTAATTTTACCTTTTTTTTTTCCCAACTAAATGCATTTCAGATAAAATAGCAGACCCTAGACAACAATATTCCAATATAATCCAAAAACAAAAACATAAAATAAACATAGTCATGGTAAAACAAACAAGGAAAAAAACAATCCATTGTCAAAATCGTCACTCCATCCATCTTCCATCAAAATCTTCTTTAGCTATAATGGCGGACGAAATACCCAATCCAACAGGCAAGACCCTTCCAAGTTCCAAAAATGCTTTAACAAACCACTCTGATATCAAATTTGCTTTCATAAGAATCCAAATATAAGTATGATTCCTAATTAATTCCCTTGAAAAGATAATACTTTCCGGTCCCAAATACTATAATTTTACTTTTTATTTATTTTTGTGTGATTTGCATACTATTTTGGTAAGGTATATATTAAATATGAGTAAAATATTAAATTTTAAGATAGAGTTAATAAAATTTGATTTTTTTTTTTTAATTATGATAAATTATGTGAGATTTTTTTAAGTACCATGAGATTTTTTTGTAATAAATTATAATTATATTGAGAAGTACATGATGATAAGTTCATAGGCCTACATTGACAAATTCATAGACGATACACAGACAAATTCATAAAAACCACTTATATTACCACTATTTTAAATGAATTTTAATTTCATTAAAATATATTTATGCGACTTTCAATTTAAACATAAATAATATTACAAAATGCAACTTTTACCAACTCTTACTTTTACATATTATCGATACGTCACTATCAATTTTACGTCACTACCAAGTCACTATCACTTTTTTATGTTAGATTTAATCTCATTTACCTTTATCATTTATCTCTCGTAAAAACCATTTATATTGATCTATTTTAAATAAGTTTTAGTTTTATAAAAAGATTTAAAATTGATAAAATATTACCAAATCCAAATATCCTATCTCATTACAAATAAGCACTCTTTTTGTTTCTCAGATCTGCTTCTTCTTGCTTTCGTGTTTGTGGGACTTACCAAACCACTTCCCAGCGGGGCTTCATTTTCCAATTCTAAATCCTTCCCATCCAAATCAACAGCGAAGATAAATTAATTTAATAGTGGTCGGAATACAGACGCTTGTCAGTAAAGTTGGATTGGCATCAAGCTTTAGTGGAGTTCTTGGCTGTGAGTGTGGTTTCGCTGGAGTGAGAAAAGCAGAGAGAGTCAGAGAGAGAGAGAGAGAGAGAGAGAGAGAGGCAGCCATGGTAGTGAGGAAGGTGGGGAAGTACGAAATCGGGAGGACAATTGGGGAGGGAACCTTCGCCAAGGTGAAGTTCGCTCAGAACACAGAGACTGGCGAGAGTGTCGCTATGAAAGTGCTCGACCGTAGCACCATCATCAAGCACAAGATGGTCGACCAGGCAAGTGAAAAATTCCCAATTTTCCCTACTCGTGACGACCCATTTGTTAATGGACAAAAGCGATGTAACCTTGGAAAACAGGACTTGTTTGCTCTTTAGTAGCTTTGAAGGCTTCGCTAATTTCAAAAATAGAAATTTCTGTGAATTTCCCTTCTTCTTCTTCGGTTCTTTTAACTGAAGTCGTGATTTCCCCGGCTTCTGGCAGTTGATCGTTTAGAGCTAGGAGTTAGCTAGTTGCATTGCTAAACCAGATATGTATATACCCAGTACGCTTAGCGAAGCTCGAATGTCTTGAGCACTTTTCATAAATACACCTCGACTGTTGTTCTTATTAGTGATAACTTGTATCTAGAAATTTAAATGCAGTTATTACAAGACTAGCGAGAGTTTCAGCCACGGTAATACTGACTGAGCTAAGCAGGCATTCCAATAAGTGACTTTAAGAAGGTGTTTTATTTGGTATCTAGGTGCTATACTGCTATCCATTTACGGATATGTTGGGTATGTGAGTTTTACATATCAAGGCTTAATATATATGGGTATTTGAAGATCTCTATTTTTGTTCTAACATAACATTAACCATCACAGCAAGGCCACAATTGGGAGTTTATGAAAGTAGGTAAACCTTTTTATTCTCATTCTGGAGTTATGAAATACTTATAATTGGAGGAAATTTCTCAAATTGGGTTGTTGTCTTCTTCTCTGGGATGAAAAGGGAATTCAAACTCTCAATTGAATTTGAGCCCCCAATCTGCCTACTAGTGTTTAGAGATGACGAGGGTGTTTGTATTAGCTTATTTTAAGTGATTTTGTGTGTTGTACAAGGCAAGCATGTCACTCGAGTTTTGTCTCAGACTTTTTGCCATTCAAATTCATCTAATAGCTAGGATATCTAAAAGTCCAAAGCATTTGAATAAATATTATTTAATACCATTAACGATATAAGAGGCTCAGGCCTGGAGCCTCGGATTATACCTTTTCTATTAAGGTGAAAAAAAAAGGTTTCATGGTCATGAAGTCATGAGTGCAAATGTTTCTGATTTCCATTTGTATTGAATTTTTCTCTATTATGCAGATCAAGAAGGAGATTTCTATTATGAAGCTAGTTCGTCATCCATACATTGCTCGTCTGCATGAGGTATGTGATTGGGTAAAATCATCTTTTATATGATGGCCACTAAGTCCTGCTTGGGTTTTGTTTTGAAATAAATAATTTGCTCCCCAAATCATGATTAGCAATGAAGCATGAAATATGTTGTTTGGCAAATATTTTAGAAAGGCTTTCAGGTAAATAGAAGTGAGATTGAATTTATAGAATTTCTTTCTATGTTTTCTTTGAAAGAGGAAAGAATAAAGGTTTTCAAAAATTTATTTCATAGTTTGTATTGGATTGCTGTAAGTCCGTAACTCTCTCCCTCATTCCTTTTTGTTCCTTATAAATGTTTTGAAAGAAGAGCTTGACAGACTTGAGATTAGTTCTGAAATCCATTATTAAGATGTTCTTCCTGTTGATTGTATCCACTAATGAGTGCTTCCTTCTTTTGTAAATTATGATTTTTTTCAGGTTCTAGCAAGTCGTACTAAGATTTACATCATATTGGAGTTCATTACAGGTGGTGAATTGTTTGATAAAATTGTGAGTAGCTCAAGATGGACCCGTGAATTTGTAGCTTTTACTGATTTTTATCATTTACCATTTCTTTAAGATCTTTATAATAAAAGTAAAAATGAATGTGCAGCTACACCATGGGCGTCTTAGTGAAGCTGAAGCTAGAAGATACTTTCAACAGCTTATTGATGGTGTAGATTATTGCCACAGTAAGGGAGTCTATCACAGAGATTTAAAGGTTTGCTTGGGCTGGGATCTGGGAAGCTTCCATTTATTCTTATTCATGATTTTCTATTGATTGTTATATTTCCTCTCTGCAGCCTGAAAATTTATTGCTAGATTCTCTTGGAAATATAAAAATTTCAGATTTTGGTTTGAGTGCATTGCCAGAACAGGTGAGATTTTCATTTTTAAAATTTGACTTTGACTTGCAGATGGAATGATATTAAATGGTTTGATACCTGATGAATATTTTTATAGGGGGTTAGTGTCCTTCGGACAACTTGTGGGACTCCAAATTATGTAGCCCCTGAGGTAAATTTGAAGTTGGATCAGAGCTGGGTTAAATTTGACTTGATGTCAACCCCTGATAGTTACTAATTCTATTTTTCATTCTCTATTTGGCATGCATCATTGTCACCTCAGGTACTTAGCCACAAGGGTTACAACGGAGCACCGGCAGATGTTTGGTCCTGTGGGGTTATTCTCTATGTTCTAATTGCTGGATATCTTCCCTTTGATGAGATGGATCTAACTACCTTATACAGTAAGGCATGAACTTAAACGTCTCAATTATATACTATTAATTTCTACATACACAGTTGATCTCCCAGGTGCTTTACATACAAACGTGTGTGTGTAAAGAATCATGCATGATCAATCAGCCTTTTTTTTTTTTTTTTTTGGTTAAAAGGTGTGTCAAATTTTAATACTGCATAAAATGAAAAGTTCATTCGAAATCTTTTCTTTTTCATATACTGAGAGGTGATGGCGTAGTTCCTGAAGTTTCTCATGGTGAACATTGCTATACTGTGTTTATGTTATAATGAAATTTAAATTAATGGTCCTTTTCTTGACTCTTGCAGATTGAGAAAGCAGAGTATTCATGCCCTTCATGGTTTCCTGTGGGAGCAAGAGCTTTAATACATAGAATTTTGGATCCAAATCCTGACACTGTAAGTTTGGCTTAAGAATTTTATGAGCCAATATTGATGATCTCTATATAAGGCATCTTGAGAACCTGGTAATTATCAAAAGGCATCTAAGAAAATAATTAGTATCGAAAGGATCTAGCAATTTAGGTTCCTATACTGTTGTGAATAGTCTTATTGTCTTCTCCATTTGTTCAATCAGGTAGGCATATTATGATAATGTCCCTTTAATAATTAACAATATAATCCAATGGCTAAACTTGCATCATGTGCAGTGTTAACTTTGTTAGACTAATTGTAGTATGTAAAATGGATGAACTATTATGCTTGTTTTAATTTATGCATGTAATGTAATACTTATTTAAGAAATGAATTCAAGATGTTGATAACATTTATTATGGTTCTGGTTGTTTTTGACAAGCCACTTTGCCCCCTTTGTGTGCATGTGTGCTTGCAGCGTGTGACCATTGAACAGATAAGAAATGATGAGTGGTTTCAGAAGAACTATGTTCCTGTCAGTCTTCTTGAGTATGAAGATGTGAATCTAGATGATGTAAATGCAGCTTTTGATGATGCTCAGGTCAGTATGGCTTTTAAATGCTGCATCTTGTTGAGCTGAATTCTACTGGAATTTTATGCATTTGGGCTAGAGATGGTGCATCAGCAAAATCTGGTTTGCTTACAAAAGATCAAGGAGGACAAAGCGAATTTTAAGTCAAGGAAACTGACTAAAATGCAAAAAAAATTGACTTGTTTTTTGCACATCTTCTGTCTTTTTCTTCAATTAAAGAGGCTGGATTCCTTTTTGCTAGCACAACCATGTGGCAGTTACTTTCTCATTTTTTGACACATTGATTGATTTGTCATTGAAGGATCAGAGGGTTAATCAACAATGTGAAAATGAAGACGGGGGTCCATTGATGCTTAATGCATTTGACTTGATAATTCTATCTCAAGGTTTAAATCTTGCAACAATCTTTGATCGTGGCCGGGTAATCATCTCTATTCTTCTTTGTCTTCTAATAGTTCAGTAATCAGTAATCATATCCAAATATAATTCACATTGTGAGGCAGGACTTCACATTTTTTGACCATGTAAATAGGCATGCTGTGATAAAATATATCATCATACCTTTTTACTCTTTCATTTTAACTTTTAAGTTTTAGACTCTTAATTTTTGTCATATCTGGGTTCAGTTGTGATGTTTGTTTTCCAAATATGTTTTCAGGATTCCATGAAGTACCAAACACGCTTTATCTCTCAAAAGCCAGCAAAGGTGGTTTTATCAAGCATGGAAGTTGTGGCTCAATCAATGGGATTAAAGACCCACATTCGCAACTATAAGGTGGTATCCTGTAATATTCGCAGCAGATTGTTTTACCTCTTTTCTGCTACTTGCAACACTGCTTCCACTAATGTTGCTCTGGATTTTGTGTTTTCCCCTTCCATTTTGTCACACAAATAATCATCATAATCTATATTTCATCTGGAGAATAATTTTGCTTGAATTTCTCGTTAACCCAGAGGGATATTGACATGAATTTTCAGATGAGAGTAGAGGGTATGGCAGCAAATAAAACTTTTTTCTCGGTCATCCTGGAGGTAAGTTTCTTTTCCCCTGCTAACTTCCCAACACCCATTCACTGCTTGGCTAATTATTTAGTTTATTTCATTCCCTTCTTGTCTGAAGATTTTTGAAGTTGCTCCGTCATTCTTCATGGTGGACATTCAAAAAGCAGCTGGAGACCTAAGTGAATACCTCAAGGTCAGTTGTTCTGAGAAAAGCTTTTACGTTTGACCTCCATTCTCCACAGTCCCCAGTTTCTTAAATTTTAATTTTATGACAAAGAGTTACCTCCTCTGTGTTGCAGTTTTACAAGAACTTCTGTAGCAATCTTGATGACATCATCTGGAAACCGCCTTATGAAGAAAGAAAATCAAGGACCTCCAACAGTAAAAGTAGAAGGCGATCCTTTCACTTCATGGGATAAGAAAATCTAGTTTGACATATGGATATACAAATGGGCCTTGCGAAGCTAGGTTAAATCTGGTTTGCCTTTTTTACTCTACTGCTTCCTTATGTTTAACCCACGATGCTTTGCGGTCTAATATAGAAGATAGAGTCCAAATCCCAGAGAGAAACTGGAAGACAAGAAAATAATATGTATAATGTACATCGTTGTACCTTTTTTTTTGTTTTTTTTTTTTTGTATATCTATTCATATCAGATTTAGTTTTGACATTGTAGTTTATCCTGTAGTATTTTGTATGTTGATTATCAATTGATATGCCCGGAAGTTATGAGATTCTGCCACCAGAGTAGGGAATTGCACTAGTTCCATCAGTTGTAATTTTCGTCAGGGGTGCTTTGTTGATTTTGAATACAAGTGGAAGCAAAGGAGTCGATTAATGCCTCAATTTAGACTTTTTGCATGTTTGCTATCGATATTATTTTTCATATTTTTGTGTCTGTTTTTCTTTATAATTGAATTTTAAACTTATCTCGTTTAGAATCTTGCTTGGGCACTGAGGGAATCAACTGTTTTAACAGACTATTCAGGATTGTTTTTCAAACTATTTTAAACACCAGCCTCCTACGCCAACGGCAACAAGTACGTTTCGTTTTTGGGTCTTTTTTTTTTTTAAAAAAAAAAAAAAAAGAAAGAAAGAAAGAAAGAAAGAAAGGGGGTAGCACACAATTTGAAGTAGATAACTCATAAGAAACCAAAATATATAAGTAAAATTGATGTGTGAGTGCTGCAATTTTAAGTAGATAACTCGTGTTACTATTAAGTACAAGAGGTATATGAAAAAAGCGACTCGTTTTCCATGGTCAGCTTTTGATGGCCAGTTCTGGGATTTATAACTGCTTTTCGAGGATATATATCAGACAAATCCTCCGAAATCCCCACAAGTGCATTGGCCAAAGACAAACTTATGAAGCCGCTTGCTATCCCGAACGACAATTTCTCGACCAGTCAGTTTTGAGACAAACTTAATAAAGTTGTGACAATCCCTGCACATTATTGTGCTCTTGGTAACTCTTATAGGTGATGAATTTGGCAAGTTCTCCAATCCAAATGCAATGGCCAGCTTCTCGCTGTGATAAATTGCACTTATCCTTGGGACTGATGATGCCTTTCCATCTTCCTCTTCCTCGCTTAGTTCCATACTTTCTAATGACTTGTATCCAAGATTTTTGGCTTTAGCAACCAAATCCTCCAGTGACTGATACACTAGTGAATTCTGCGGATGTCCCTTGTCACTAGGCTTAAAGGAATAGACCTTGCCTTTGACAAAAATTCTGCTCAAATCCTTTAACTTACCAACTTTCTCTTCTTTCATTATCTTTCTCACCCTTGAAACATCCTTATATCGCCCCGCAGAAATGTACATATTCAATAATAAAACGTATGTCTCCGTATCCTTCGGTCTGAGATTAAGTAATTGTTCAGCAGCGTAAAACGCCAACTCTAAATTTCCATGGCTTCGACAACCTGCAATCAAGTTAGACCAAATAAACTCGCTGGGCTCGAAACCCTTTTTCTTGATGAAATCAAAAGCTTCCTCTAGCCGACCCAACCTCACAAACATGTCAATCAAACAACCATAATGGTCCATCACGGGTTTTATTTTATATTCTTTCTGCATAATCTCAAAGTATCTGAGTGCTTCATTGACCAAACCAGCATGGCTACACGCTGATAGAACACCCACAAAAGTGATCTCGTTTGGTCTCACTCTTGCTAATCTCATATCCTCAAAAAGATCCAGTGCCTGCTGAGACCTACCATGTTGTGAATAACCAGTAATCATGGAAGTCCATGATATCATGGTTCTAGTAGACATCTCTAGAAATGCTTTGCTTGCCCTCTCAATGCTTCCGCATTTATTGTACATGTTAATTAGTGAAGTGCCCACGACAACATCAGACAAGAACCCAGTTTTGATAGACTGGGCATGAATTTGTTCCCCCTGTTCTAAAGCCACCAGTCTACTACAGATACTCAAGACACTTGAAAAGGTAAATAGATCAGGTTTCATGCCTGATCGATTTAATTTCAGGAAGAGATTAAGTGCTTCACTTCCACTCCGATATACCGAATCATCGTTTGCAACTTCCATCCTTTGTGAATGTCCAGCAATCATCGCATTCCAAGTAACCAAGCTGACACTTTCCATTCTATTAAACAGTCTCTGAGCCTCGTCAATCCAACCACTTTTAAGATATAAATACGTTAAAGAATTCCTAATGCGTAAGTTTGAATCATAGCCAAGTTTAGTACTAAGTGAATGAATTTGTGTCCCAAGTTCTAAGGAGAGAATTTCACAACATAGGCCCAACACACTAGCTAAAGTAAACTCATTAGGCTGGATATTCTCAGAAAGCATCTCAACAAAAATTCTCAAACCCTTTGTAGCTTCCCCATTGTCACCGCAGGCAGATATAGCTGCAGTCCATGAAATAACATTTTGTTCCTCGATTCTTTTAAATGCTCTTAAAGCATAATCCAATCTGCCACATTTGGAGTATAAGCTACAGAGGGCATTGCCAATGCTTGTGTCAGAGTCGATATGATATTTGATTATGAAAGCATGGAACTGATCCCCTAACTTGACAGAGTTTAAGCACGTACATGCGTTGAGAGCTATAGCAAGCGAGTAATTCGAAGGATAAGATCCCGCATCCAGCATTTCTTGGAATACTCGAATGGCATTCTCTGGCTGCGAATTCTGCACATAACCCACCATTAATGTGGTCCATGAAATAACATTTCTTCTGGGCATATTGTCAAACACCTTGCGAGCACTCTCTATGTTCTTACATTTAGCATAAACATTGACGAGAAACGCCATGACAAACGCATCTTCGTGGGTACCAGTTTTTACCATGTGGCCATGAACAATTTGAGCATCCGAAACAGAACCTTTGTCCAGGCATTCTTGCAACAAGGGAGAGTAGAAAGATGTGTCCACCGCTCTGCCCTCTTTTAACGCTGAAAGTGCTTCTCGGAAGTCCAGATGCCTTGTATCTAAACTTCCATCTAAATGCGTAAATCGGTGACTTTTCTGGAAATAAATGCTTGGACTCTGTAGGTATAAATTGCAGGCTATTATCAGGTTTTCGAGTTAACGTGAATAAACGGACACAATACAGAACTGTAGCTGATAAAGTGAGTAATCAGTAGTCGCGATGACCATATATGACTTCCAATATAATCAAATTGTATACATATATAACACACTGAGAATCTAATGCAAGTCTATAGAAGATTTCATGTAGAGAGGTAGAAGAAAATTGGCGGAGGAAGGGGGAGATAAATCACCTTTTCGCCGGGAAGGGAACTTGGAGAAGATTTTCTGAAATCGGGTTCACGCTTCGGGGTAGCAGTGATAGCAACCGAAGAAGGCAAAGAAGCCATGAAGGAAGAAGGCAGAGATGGCAGAGTCGACAACAGTAACTAACTACATGATTGGGTTAGTGATGGCATGGTAAATATCTACGTACGTAATGCTAGCGTTTGGATGTAATTGCGGACTTGCGGTGGGGAAGGGAATGGATATCCAATGTCGACCAATCATCCAGTGTATACTCTCTCTCTCCTTTTTGTTTTCAAATTTTTTTTAATAATTTACGTAAATGCGGTATTAAAACATTTTCATAACTTCAACTAATTTAGGCTAAGGTTGGGAGTAGCTAACTAGCTATGAGCCTGAGCCTGTCACATAGAGAATCTGTGAAAAATTGTACTTCCTCCCGTACGAAAAATTATAAGATATATTAATTTTTTTTAAGATTAAGAAAATTAATTAAATTATTTTAGAATATTTTTTTTTCAAACTAATTAATTTGACTAATAAATTGATATATAAGTTGACCCTATTTATAAGTCCAAATTAATTAACTCTTACATACCAATAAGAGTTAGTTAACTCATTAATTATATGCTCAATTTCTAATTTTGCCTTTAGATATAATTGATTCCAATAATCAACATAAATAAATTATTTTTGTCTATTGCAATTAATAAGGGCAAAATGGAATTTTTGGTCAAAATGGAATTTTAAATAGAAGCAGAGTGATACTATATATAATATAAGATATACAATACACAATATGATTAAATAACTTATTTAACTTTTTTAATCTCTTAAAAAAGTCAACTCTTTATTATATTTTAGATCCGGATAGGGTACTAAAATCTATACTCACTTTAATCCAAATAATGTCGCCACATTGATGCGTGGATAATCTATTCATGTATATATTTGTGAGTTGGTTGTTGGAGAAGAGAATGTTACAGGCTACTAAATGCAGTGCTATATTTTCTCACAAGCAGGTGGCAAGCTTATCAACTTCGGTGAAAAAAACCATGGTTAGTTAGCCAACTCCTGTTGCACGGGATTATAAGATTAAATCAGTCCAGAAAAAAAAAATCATACAGTCGCCAATACTGAACATGAGGATGGTTAGAAAGGGCGTCTACAAAAGAATTATTCTTTTTTTAATGAATGAATTTGGAATATATATTGTTCTTTTGTGTTTTTTCTCTTAGCTGTCTTCAGTAGTATGAAAATTAGATAATTAATTGATGAACATTAAAAAAATTTGTTAACTCGTGTTCGATTTGATCGAGCACTCTTTTAACTCGTGTTCGATTTGATTCTTTTTATTTTTTTATTTTTTATTTTTCGAACACTCTTTTCAGCCAGGTGCATCATGACTAAAGATTAAATAATATATAAAAGACTGAAATTTAGGTTTTTGAAATTAAAAATTTTTTATATCCTTACTATTTACAATAAACGAGAATATTTACAATTACAGCAAATTATAATTTTCAGAGAATAATGTATTAAAATATCATAATCATAAATGTGAGAGAGAAATGAATTAAAATATTATACTCCATCTAGTTCATAATATATAATATATATATATATATATTTTATCGGGTCCGGTCCATAATATATAACACTTTAATTAATTCACAAGAAATAAGAACCGACAATTAAATCATTAAATATGTCCTAATTTTTTTTCCCAATTTATCTTTGTTGGAAAATGTATTTAAAAATTTAATGAGTATACAAAATTAAACATGAGTCTTAATTACAAGGGCAAAACCAAAAAATGAACATGAATTATCTTGCAAATAATTTATATTTTGAACTAAGTTATTCTCTTAGAAACATCTCATATTGTTAACCAGATAGAGTAATTATAATTAGCACCAAAGTAAAGTGTTCGTGTGACTTAGGTTGGGTAGTACCTATAGCCATTAAAAATGGAATGACCAAGTTGATTTGGAAACATGCAAACCGGTCCCATCCAGCTTGTTTAACCAGTTCACTTTAAAACAAAAAAACAAAATAATTTAATTTGTTTTTTTATTTTATTCATAATTTCATATTAATAACCTCCAAAATCTTAACGTTCTCACTGATCTAAGACATAAAGGATTAGTATAATCTATACTCACTTTGATCCAAATGATAATCTATACTCATTTTTATTTGGTTCATGCATATATTTGTGAGTTGGCTGTTGGCAAAAAGAATGTTACCGGCTACGAAATGCCGCAAGCAAGGAATGCTATATTTTCTCTTAAAACAAGCAGGTGGCAAGCTTATCAACTTCGGTAAAAACTATGGTTAGTTTAGGTAGCTAGTTGCCAACTCCTGTTGCGCGGGATCATAAGATTAAGCCAGTCCAGGAAAAAAAATTATGCAGTCGCCAATACTGAACATGAGGCTGGTTTGAAAGGGTGTCTACAAAAGAATTATTCTTTTTTTTTTTAAAGGATGAATTTGGAATATGTATTGTTCTTTTGTGTTTTTTCTCTTACAATGCTTTCTTCAGTAGTATGAAAATTATATAATTAATTCATGAACATAAAAAAAAGTCAGTTATATATAATAAACATGTGTTGGATTTGATCAAGTACTCTTTTCAGCCAGGTGTATCATGACTATTTTTGAAACAAATTTCCTTACTATTTACAATCAATGAGTATACTTTGAGAGTAAATTATAATTTTGAGAGAATAATGTATTAAAATATCATAATTATAAATTTGAGAGAGAAATGAATTAAAATTTTATACTCCATTTTTTGACCTCTATAATATATGACACTTTAATTAATTCCAGGAAATAAGAATTGACAATTAACTAATTAAATATGTCCTAATATTTTTTTTTCTAATTTACCCTTATTAGAAAATGTATTTGAAAATTTAATGGCAAAATTGAAAATGATTATTAATTATATGGACAAAACCAAAAAATGAATATTAATTATCTTGCAAGTGACTTATATTTTGAACTAAACTATTCTTTTAAAAACATCCTATATTGTTAACCAGATGGAGAAATTATAATTAGCACCAAAGTAAAGCATTTGTGTGACTTAGGTTGGGTATTACCTATTGTCATTAAAACGGAACAGCCAGTTTGATCTGAAAACCGAAAAATCGGTCCAATGTACTTGTTTAACTAGTTTGGTATTTTTTATTTAAGAAATAATTTAATTCATTATTTTATTTTATTTATAATTTCACATTAATAATTATAAAATCTTCACTTTCTTACCAGTCTTATCCAAGTAGCTCTGATTTAACTTGCTGACGCAACTATTTTGACCAATTCAATGGCCAATAGTAGCTCTATCGCACAAGCCGCACAGCATTGGGACTCGAGATGGGGGGATTACGCTTGCCAGTTTCCATCAACATGGTTTTTGGGTTTTGCTTGATTTGTACTCCCTTTGATCTTTATTATAAGGTATCAACTAACAATTCTCATAAATCAAGAAAAACAGTTAAAGTCAATAAAATTTTTCTATAATTTAAGTAACTTCAAATATTACCCGACTAATCGCACTAAATCCTAATATCATATTAATTATTATTCTTACCCACTATTCTTATTAATTAGGGATATACATGGAAAAAAATAATTAATACTCCTTGAGAATAAACAAGTGTCTTATAAAAAGAACCAAATACACTTGTTAGTTGATATTTTATAATAAGGATCAGAAGATGTATATTAGAGATAAAAGGAGCTGTTCTGAGTTCTGACAAAGAAAAGGCATAGAGAATCATTTCTCTTTAATTGGTGAGGCAAAAACATTAACGAAAGAGGAACATGTTTGTGATTAACCAGAAACGGTTCTATAGAGATCATAACCAGCCAAAGCATGACAAATGGTAATTGCAAGTAAACTCACTTAAATGTGTATCTTCTGGAAGTAAAACGGAGTTTGTAAAGATTAGAAGGTACGAGTATATTTGAAAGAGGAAGAAATATTTATACTCAGCCATGCCAGTTTTGTGTAAACGTCGAGAGTTTACATTAGGTGTCCGATAATTAGGTACTCTTTATGTGCTCATATCTAAATTAGAGGGATGAGTATATTTTTTAAATTTTTATATATATATATTGTATTTATTTATATTTAGATTATATGTTGCCTTTTTTTTTTTTTTTTTTTGCACCTAATATCTCAAATTAATTAGTTTAGGTCCGCATTTAGAAATATGTGTTCGTAACACAAGTAAACTGAAAACTAATTAATCTCGAGATAATAAGTAAAAAAAATTCAAAAGGCAGCATGTAATTTATATATAAAAAATTTAAAAAATGCTCATACCTCTAATAAAGGTATATGAGCACATAAGGGACATTTAATTATTGGGTAACTAATGTGCACTCCATAATCGATCAGCTAAAACGGGAAAAAAATTGGAATTCAAGCAAACGCACTTAAATGTGTATCTTCTTGAAATAAAATAGAGATTGTTGACCACTTAATTGAACCAACACAAGGTCAATTACACGCACTCATATGTCTGCCTACATGTAAGACCCATGTTTTGATTAGTATATTTAAAAGGAAGTAATTTGATCTCATGTCATACATTTATCTCTCTTCCACATTAGAATTAACAATTTTCATTATCCTCTCTCTTATTTCTTACCCTATCATAAATAAGAGTATTTAAAAGATGTTATTATAATTATACATTAACTGCCATTGAACAACTTTTTTCATCTACTTTATTTGGTTAATTGTTTTTATAAAAGCCAATATAGGAATATAACATGATTTCTTATTACGTAGAGCTTTGCGCATTGAGCCTTTGGGGGCAGCGTTTTCATTGAAAAAACAGTAAATCGTGGGAAGAGTTGTAGAGAAAAATCTTGATCTAAGGTGTTTAGAGTGGCTTTTTCTTATATAGGTTTTTTCAAAAAAACTCATGATCCCAAAAGCTCACAAAGGGAGCGGATAGCGACGTGTTTGCGCATTGTGGATTGGTTGTCTCACTTTTTTTGTGCGTTTGAGTGTTTTCCTGACATATCTTGTAACAGCCAACTTTTAAAAGATGTGGGTCTGCACATCCCCAACCATTTAATGATGTTTTTTTTTTTTTTTTAAAAAAAAAAATCCTTTTCTCTTTTTTCCATTTTTATTTTTGGGAAAATCCTTTTCAAGACCCATATTACCAAAAGAATACCGAAAAAGGCCCTAACATTCTGAAAATACCCAAAAAGGCCCTAAGATTTTGAAAATTCCCAAAAGGTCTCAAGATTCTGAAAATTCCTAAAAAGGCCCAAGGTGAGTTGTTAATGGGGTGAAAAGTTGTTGACAGGATTTGATTTAGTTGTTAGATGGTGATTTAGTTGTTAAAAATAAAAAATTTTAACAACTAAATCACCATCTAACAACTAAATCATCGCTAACAACTTGATCGCCCCATTAACAACTTCGTAAAATTTGAAGGGCATTTTTCCGAATTGTCGAATCCTTGGGCCTTTTTGGGTATTTTCAGAATGTTAGGGCCTTTTTTCGGTATTCTTTTGGTCATATGGGCCTTGAAAAGGATTTTCCATTTTATTTTTTTATAACTTTTTATAATATTTTTTTATTATATATATACATAGTTTTCAATCAAATTTATGCCCTTTTATTTATTTTTCATCTCAACTAACTTTTGAAATAATAATCCAAATACTTATCAATTTTTTTAAAAAAATCACTTCAATAAAAGTCAAAGGCGTAATCCAAATATAAATCATATTTGCAACTTGACTTTTTTCTCATTAGACTTTTACAAAAGTTAGATAAAAAATAAGTCACTGTACCCTTATATCGGGGGTCAAACGATTTCCCTCTTCATCTCTCTTTGTGAAACAAAAACTATGCCATTCAAGTCGCCTTTCCATTGAAAATGGGTAATATTATGAGAGCGTTCTATTTTTCACCGACATATATATATATATATATATATATATCATTATCGTTGTCATGTTATTTAACATAAGGTTATGTCAAATCACCTTAAAACTACGTCGTTTTTGAGTTAGAGGAATTAATGAACTCTCAAAACGACGTAATTTTGGGGTTAGAGAAATTAATGAATGATTTTTTTGGTAAAATTCATATAATAAATATAAAAACAAAAATACAAAAATAAATTTTATTAATTCCTTTAACTCCCTCACGTAGTTTTGGGATGACTTGACATAATTTTATAAAGTGATAAACCGATAAATATATATATATATATTTGAAATTTAATACTAAAAACTTTCAAAATTTATGTGTGTTTGTATGTGTGTGTGTGTGTATATATATTATAGGTTTAATGTTTCTCTTTTTACACTAGAAATTTTTTTTTTTTTGTCACGCTTATATAAAAATTAATGGATCCCATTGTAAAGAGAAGAAATTAGTAGGACTAACTTAGATCACTTTTATGTGAGTATGATCGAAAAAATATTTACATATAGTAGCAGCAGAAACATTAAAGCTATATATATATATATATATATTATATAGAGAATTCTTTTCTTGGTTAATTCATTCTAAACAAAACAATATTTCCAAACTTTGAATAATATATAAGTAAAGTAATAATGTGAGTTTTATACTAGCCAAAAAAGTCTTTTCAGATTCTAGGTGATATACAAATAACCGTATTAATGAGATACCATTCCAGCTAATCAAGAATAAAATTCCATATTAATGAGATACCATCCTAGTTAATTAATTATAAAATTTATTTATGTAAATTTCGAAAAATCAGAAGACTTAATCTATCCATAACTAGGGATAGAAATAGGTTGGCTGGGCTTTTTGCTAAATAAGCCGAGCCGTAATGGGAGTAGAAGGCCTAAGCTCTACAGGCCGAGCTGAATGTAGGCTTTTTTAAGGCTCGCCGAGCCTCGTAAGCCGTAAAGCAAGCGAACTCGAAGCATTTTTAAAGGCCTATTTACAATGTAGACCTTTAAAAAGCGCCTCATATTGTAGGCTTTTTTTGGCGCCATAAAAAGGCTTTGTTCACTTTATTTTATAAAAAACTATATAAATGTAGGCTTTTAAAAGAATATAAGAATAAAAATAATAAATATTATATTATTTATATTATATAAAAATAATTATATTTATTTGATGTGTAAACAGACAGTCACGAAGAGAACTGCAGTAAGCTTTAAGCTTTAACTAAATACGCAGTCTATTTACACATTTAGCTTTAAATAAGAACTTTGGCCAGCCTTTTTAACAAATAAGTAGAAGCCAAACCAGAAAGTAATAACAACAATTGAAATACCGATAAGGCTGGCTATTTCCACCCTTGATCTATCCATAACCTACCATGAGTCATTGAGGCTATCCTATAAAATACATCGTCACTTCCCCTTGTGCGGATGAAGGCAGAGTGACCTGCAGAAAGTGAACTGTGCACTATCATGGGCTCCATCAAGGTAGACCCCACGGCCGTCAAAGAGGACAACGACGAATCACCGATCGAGGAGGTCAGGGTGACGGTACCCACCGACGATGACCCGACCCTACCGGTTTGGACATTCCGGATGTGGTTTCTGGGTCTGATCTCAGTGGCACTCCTCTCCTTCATCAACACGTTCTTCCAGTACAGGGCTGAACCCATGG
The DNA here is from genome assembly GCA_019022655.1 of Acacia acuminata. Classification (NCBI taxonomy): domain Eukaryota; kingdom Viridiplantae; phylum Streptophyta; class Magnoliopsida; order Fabales; family Fabaceae; genus Acacia; species Acacia acuminata. Next base: position 5,189,528 of record JAFJYI010000015.1, read on the forward strand.
TCGTCACCATGATCTCAGTTCAGATTGCTACGCTTCCGATCGGCAAGTTCATGGCAAAAATGCTTCCCACAACCAAGTATCGGGTCCTCGGGTGGGAGTTCTCACTCAACCCGGGTCCGTTTAACGTGAAAGAGCACGTGCTCATCTCCATCTTCGCCAACGTTGCCGGTAATACTGCTTACGCCGTGGGTATTGTCGATATTATAAAGGCTTTTTACGCAAGAAAGATCAGTTTCCTAGCCGGTTGGATCCTCGTCATCACAACGCAGGTGAGTCCATAATAGATACACACACTGACACACACCCAATATATAATCGGGGTGTCTCCTAGCTAGACGCGTATAATTAGTGCATTTATATTAGTACACTGCAATCCAAGCTATGAACAGATAGTGAGTTGACTTGAACATGCGCATAGGTCTTGGGGTATGGATGGGCTGGAATACTGAAGAAGTATGTCATAGAACCTGCTCACATGTGGTGGCCTTCTACTCTCGTCCAAGTCTCTTTGTTCAGGTCTTCTTATATCTTCCTTTATTTCTTTTTGATTTGTAGCAGAAGTCAACCTGTAAATTGATCAATCTGAACCGGACCGATTAATAAAAAAAGATCTAAACTAAACTATAAAAAAACTGATTAAAAACCATATAAAAAAGGACCGGGGTTGAGCGCTGCGCCCCCAACTGCCCCTCAATTTTGGGCTCTGGTTTTCATGGTTTTTTTATCATTAGATTCTAGTTGAAATAAAAAAACATTTGAGAAAGGCCCCAAAATTAAAGGGAGCTGGGGCGCAGAAAAATCCTCGTTATTTAGCTTTAGTCATCCTCATGGATTATGCTGTGCCCAGTGACCCTAATCCTTGTGACTGATTCATATTTCATTATTGATCCGTAAACCATGATTGACACAGGGCTTTACATGAAAAAGATCATAGGAGGATGTCGCGGGGGAAATTCTTCTTGATCGCATTTGTGTGCAGCTTGGCATGGTACGTTGTGCCGGGCTATCTTTTTCCGACGTTATCTTCTATTTCATGGGTATGTTGGGTATTTCCGAAATCAGTTACAGCCCAGCAAATAGGATCAGGCATGCAAGGACTTGGTTTGGGTGCTTTTGCTCTTGACTGGACGGTTGTTACTTCCTACCTCGAAAGCCCACTTGTTTCGCCGTTCTTTGCAATCGCCAATGTCGCCGTCGGCTACATCTTAATCATCTACGTCATGATGCCTTTGGTGTATTGGGTGTTCAATGTCTATAATGCCAAGACCTTCCCTATCTTCTCCAATGAACTCTTTAATTCCAAAGGTGTGCAATATAATGTAACCGCCATTGTCAACGAGAATTTCCAGATCGATTTGGAGCAGTATGCTAAACAAGGTCGCGTGAATCTTAGTGCCTTCTTTGCTATTACCTACGGCATCGGTTTTGCTGCTATTGTTTCTACTTTGTCTCACGTTGCCATTTTTAATGGAAGGTAATTAATTAATTGACTTCATCATCTTGATTGTTTTGTCCCTTTTTTGGACCACCATGCTAATAACAGTCAGTTCAATATGTATGTATATGCAGGGAGATATATCAACAATTCAAAGCTTCGCGTACAGAAATCCAGGACATTCACACAAGATTGATGAAGAAGTATAAGGACATACCCAACTGGTGGTTTTATGTGACTCTTGCGGCCTCATTTGTTCTTTCACTTATACTCTGTATTTTCATGAAGAGTGAAGTGCAATTACCTTGGTGGGCACTCATCTTTGCAGCTGGCCTTGCTTTTGTTTTCACTCTTCCCATTAGCATCATAAGGGCCACCACTAACCAGGTATCTTTGATTAGATCAGAGAAAATGATTAAGCTGAACCTAGTCTAACATACATCTGTTTTTATTCTAATCGTAAATTTTCCCCCATTTGTTTAGTTTCCAGGATTGAATATCATCACAGAGTATTTAATGGGTGTGATATCACCAGGCCAACCAATAAGCAACGTTTGCTTCAAGACCTATGGCTACATAAGTATGTACCAGGCTGTCTTCTTCCTAAGCGATTTCAAGCTAGGACATTACATGAAGATTCCCCCACGGTCCATGTTCATTGTTCAGGTCTGTATATATATCTATCCAACATATAACCTTCCAGTTGTTCATTAATGATTCCACGATGTTTTACATTGGTTGTTGAGGCTTTACGTTGAGCGCCTAGTACAACCCTCCTCCTTTATCAAATCTTAGGACCGGCTATAAAATATATCACTGTAATCATATTTACAAGTCCAACTTGAAAAAAAATCTTGGTCCTTATTATAAGTCTATTTTTAGAGTAATAAATGAGAGTGTTATAATTTTGCATCTATATAGAAAGAGCTAATACCTATTCATAAATAGGGGTAAAATTGAAAATTTAGTTCATAATTAAGTGATATGTGAAAATTAGATAAATTAAACTTATAAATAGCATCCGAATGATAATTCAATGGTTGCTTGTAAAGTTTGACTTGTTTGTATTTTTCATAGATCATAGGGACTCTTATAGCTGGAACCATCAACATGGGCGTGGCGTGGTGGCTACTGACTTCAATAAACAACATATGTCATGCGAACGAACTGCCTCCAAACAGTCCATGGACGTGTCCGGGCGATAACGTCTTCTTTGATGCGTCAGTGATTTGGGGTTTGGTTGGTCCAAAACGAATCTTTGGACCTCTTGGGAATTACGCAGCTCTCAACTGGTTCTTCCTTGTGGGTTTATTGGGACCATTAATGGTGTGGCTCCTCCAGAAAGTCTTCCCCAATCAGAAATGGATTTCCCTCATTCACTTTCCGGTGCTCCTCGGCGCAACCGCCATGATGCCACCGGCCACCACAGTCAACTTCAATTGTTGGATCGTTGTTGGGGTCATATTTAATTACTTCGTCTATAATTATCGTAAGAAATGGTGGCAGCGTTACAATTATGTTCTTTCGGCTGCCTTGGATGCTGGCACCGCCATCATGACGCTTCTTCTCTTCTTCGCTCTTACCATGGAGAATAGGACCTTGGATTGGTGGGGTTCGGCTGGCGAGCACTGTGATCTTGCCACCTGTCCTACGGCCAAGGGTATATCAGCTCCTGATTGTCCTGTACATTGATATGTTTTCTTAAAAAAGTTAAGTTTGGAAACAAAATCGTCTGAAACAATGCTTCTGTAGATTCTTGTTGGACTAGCCGTGTGCTTAATGTTGGTGCATAGGCTATAGTTGCTCCCCAGTATCTTATTTATCAATTAGGTTTTCCGTATGAATTCTTCAAGTTTCAGTAAATTTTAGTTTTATTAAGTTGTCTGAAATCAGTGCAAACTCTGCTATTACAGCTAGTCATTATTGCCCGACCTGTTTTATTTATTTATTCTTGATCTCCTCCCTCATAAATGTGGTTAAGAGAGGATTGTTATTGCGTCAACATTCACTAATATCAGATTCAGTTAGCATTGCAAAATTAAATTCATAAATGTGGTTAAGAGAGGATTGCTATTGCGTCAACACTCAACATTCACTAGTATAAGATTTAGTTAGCGTTGCAAAATTACATTTACGTATATAAAGATAAGATTCATCTCACATACTTATCTTGTCAGATAGCGTTGCGAAATCACATTTTGAAAAAGTAACTTTGACTTTTAATGACACTAAGTTAGTCATGATGATATGCTTCTAAATTTTTTTTAGTATTTTTTAAAAAATATAATTAAAAAATCATGTCAAATCAAATGGACCAACAACTTGGGTTATTAAAAATATAGGAGTATCAACTCCTCCGAAAAGCATAAAGTCCTACCAAATTGCCAAATCGTGATTGGGTTAACAAGTAACTTTTGTATTTATACTCGCTTTAAAACCTAAAAACGACCTAAATAAGACCCAATTAACGTCCCTTTTTAGAGGGACGTTTCAAAGGGGGTAGTTATTGTTGTGATTTTTGGCGTCCTGAGACGTCTCGAAGGGGGTAGTTATTGTTGTGATTTTTGGCGTCCTGAATTTTGTAAGGCGTCCCGAACTAAATTCAAAATGCCTTTATGTAAGGCGTCTTAAAATGTATTTAGGACGCTACATTGCATTTTTTTCTTAAAAAAACAACCCGGTTCGGGGTGGCCGCGGAAGAAGAGCAGATCAACAAATCAACATTCAAATTCCGTAAATACTTCGAAGAACCAAAGAAGGACAAGAAAAAACACAAAAAGATGCAAGTAAAGATATGCACTCTTGAAGCACGACAAATCAAAAAATAAGTAGATGAAAACAAATCAGAAGAAAAAATAGATCCAAAATAGGATTAACATAAATTAAGAATAGGACTAACATCTAAAATTTCAGATCTAACAATCACAATCAGAAGAACATGAAAAACAAATCACAGTAAAATTGAAAAGAAAAAAAATAGATTTTGCCGCCTTCAGCGTGACCCAACTAGATCTCGTCACCTTCAGATCTGAAGAAGGGGATCCGGTGATGAAGAAGATATGATCGATAGTGCCTTGGTTTCTCGCCAGATCTCATCGCCTTGATTTGATCGTGACCCACCCAGAAACTCGTACAGATCGACGAGCTACGGCAGTGAAAACAAAAATGACGGGAGGAGGCGATGAAGTTGAGGGAGAAGAGATGAAAGAGTTGTGAAGGCTGAGTGATGAGAATGATGATGAGTGAAAGTCACGGGTTGAGGGATAATATTTCAAACAAAAAAAGAAGAGAGTCACGGGTTCACACAGGGATAATATATTAATATTTCAAACAAAAAAAAGAGATAAAGTCACGCGTATGAATTTTAGCGATCTGAATTAATATTGGGCGCCAAAATTCATAAATTGGCGACACGAATTTATTTCAGTAACCAAAATTCTCAAATTGTAAAAAAAAAAATTGGCGCTATTTAAGAATTTTTTTGGCGCCCAAGAGAAATTTCAGGAATTAAGGCGACTTAAATTTATTTAAGGTCGCCAAAATTCCTAAATTGGCGACTTGAATTTATTTTAGGTCACCAAAATTTCCAAATTGGTGACCTGAATTAAATTCAGGTCGCCCAAATTGTAAAAAAATTCAAGTAAATACCCCATGGCACCAAAAAAAATAATCATACTTCCTCTTAGGCGCCAAAAAATTCCTAAATGGGCCAAATAATTAATTTTGGCGTCCTCAAATTCCATTCAGGCGCCTTTAATTCCTAAAATTTCTCTTGGGTGTCAAAAAAATTCTTAAATAGCGCCAAAAATTACATTTTAGACGTCCTAAAATATATTAGGACGTCAAAATTTTTTTAGACATCCTAAATTTATATTTTGGTTGTCTAAAGTCTAAAACTCGTGCAATTACGACAATATCACTACCTTCATTTTTTACTTCCTTTTTTTAAAAAATGACGTCTTTTAGAGTAGTAGTATCCATATTTTGTAGTAGTGTTATGAAGCAAAAGCTTATGCAACGTAACGATTGGGGTCAAATTGCGTTCTGGTTTCCAGAAGTTCTCTATTTCGTTGGGCACGAAAGAAACAGACCTGTTGGATGGTTAGATAATGCGACCGACGCTCTGTAATAAAAATAATTACTACCTCCGGGCTAGTTCACTTCACAAAGAATCATATATATTGTATATTATTAGATTATATATCAATTTATAAATCAATAAATTTAATTTCTTAAAAAAAACGTTAAATGTTATAAACACTTTAAAGTAATTTAATTAGGTTTTTTATTTTTTATTTAAAAAATATCAATTGAATCTTATATTTAAAAAAAAGATAGTAAAAAGCCAAGAGTAAAAAATAAAGCAATTAACGAGAATGGAAGATCATGATTGTTTTCTGATATCATGCGACTTTATTTCTCGTAGCAGCGGCAAAACAAACGGGAGGGAGAGAGAGACCTGAAAGTAATCATACGTATTCTGAATTTCTGATAATGAACCTAGGTACAGTACCTAGGTAATGGTAGTTAAAAACTCGTTTTATCATTACGATTTTACGTTTTTACGATTTTTTTCCATTAAAACGATTTTACTAATTTTTCAAACGCTTTTAAGTTTTTACGTTTTTTTTACGATTTTACAACGTTACGATTTTACGTTTTTACGATTTTTCATTCTCCTTCCGTTTTCGGGTAAAATCTACGTTTTCACTACCATGCTAGGTACAGTCTTTGAAGTTTGAACAAAGACGAGTGTGTCCCCGGCTACTTAACCAATACAACTTAATTAGTTACAATGGCTTAACCATCTAACCAACTCTCAATAACCCTGAAGCAGAATAAGGAATAACTCAACACAATCAATCATCTTTTGTTGCTTTTGGTAGAGAAAGCTCTTGATCTCATTTTGTTGCAGCAGCTGACCAACCGAACCATCCGTTTAATTCATTAATTTTGATCAAGTTTCCTTTTTGTATTTATCCTAACCTAATCTTTGAACTTGTTACTCGAGTATTTCCGTTTGACAGTTAAATTAATAGACGACGATGAAAGAGATAGAGGGGGAAACAAATCATATAATTTGACAAGAATAATTAAGTATCCCGCCAGAAGAAGAAGAAGAAGCTTAATATTCTGTATTCTTCGCATTAACTAGAGATAATTCAAGTCTCATCAGTGCCTTTCATGTTAATTGCTGATTTAACCCTCCAAATCAAACAATTGTATTGGATAATAATCAGCAACTAAAAGCAAATTCTGAAACAAATCCTCTAGAAACACATATATTGAGACTCATTAAGTGGAAAAGCTAATTAAAAACCTTATTTGTACACAGGCGAGGATTTATTGTGAGTAGTTGATGAAGAAGGGGCAGCATAACGAGCAGAGAAGCCACGACGTGTATAAGCTTCATCGTCATGGACCAAACCTTCATCGAAGTTCTGGGCATAGCTTAGAGGATCATACTTAAAGCCACCAATTGGTCTGTAAGTGCTTGCTCTCTTTCCCCATGGAAGCTTCAGTTTCAGACATCGCCAGCATGAAAGGCAACCACCTTCTGATGCTGTGCCTATTGTTGGAGATGAAGACGCGTTTTTCTCCATTGTTTTGCTTTGGGATTACTTCATCGAACGAAACTTCTGAATCACACAACAAAGAGCCTTCGTGGGGTATTTTCTTTGTTCGCTTGTGTTTAATTTATTAGGATTTTGAGTGTGTGGTAGAGAAAAATATATAACTTATATAATCTACAAAAGCATCTATATATTGGGATGGACTATAAATAGCCAGTAAACTTTCTGAGATTTGAATTTGGAAACTTGAATTTTAGAAAAAGAGAAAAGAAAAAGAAGCAGAATCAGAATATTAATCAGAAATAAATGTAAAAAAAGGAGTGTAAAGTTAAAAGGCGAATTGTGCATTGTATGTGAAAGGAATTAAGGAATTTGACATAATGTGAGTTTATTTTATAAAATAGTACGGAAATTTAATTGAAACAAAATAGGAAATTAACTATAGTTAATGACAATAATAATCATCACAACAGATGTGATGGATTGATTTAAACAGAATAAGAAATTTCTCTCTGAATCAGAAACTTTTTTTAAAAAAGACAAAATATCACTAATGACGGGTCTAATTAATATAAAATATCAAACCTACCCTATTTATTAATTAATAATTAATAAATATACATCGTATCTTTTAAATTTTAGATTTCGTGCAATACACATCTCAATATCTTGTTGCATTCAATTGCCAAAAAAATTGTCAAAAAAAAAAAAATCTTGTTGCATTCTAATTCAAACGACATCGTATAAACTTTTATGATTTATCTTCACTAATACAGACATTGTTTGAAAAATTAGGGGATATTGCTCATTGCACACATAAGTAATTAGGTGAGTGGTCACTGATAGAATTATTACAGCATCCTTACATTTACTTTCCATCAGTTAGCTCCTGGTCTTGATTTTTTTTTTTTTTTTTTTTTTTAAAAAAAAAGGTTAGCTCCTCGTTAAGACTTCTCAAAAAGATCGAAAATAAAAGTATATCAGTTCCATCTAACGTTTGTGTTACACCTTTTCTTCCCCAAAAATAAAAAGAGAAACTAGGAAATATGACTTTGAAGTAAAAGGCATAGGCAGTTCAAGGAGACAATTTGGAATTTGGATGAAAGCTTCACCATAAGCAACGGGGCCAACCAATCGCCATAAATAATAAAGTTGCACAAGAAATAGACGTATTTGTTTGATATCATGAAGGTGTGGGGCTAATCTTTTCTTGGAGGCATTAAAAGAGAATATTCGCAGGAGACAACTTGTACGTCTAATCTTTGTGAGCGTTCATAACACTGTTCCTCTTGCTTTGTTTATTTATTTCTTTCTTTCTTGCAAAAATTACACTTAGATCCCAAGACGAAAAAAAAGTCTCATAAGATTCTTTTATCAAAAAAGTCTGTAGGAACCTTAGTGATATAAATTTTGAATGAGAAATTATTTTCTTGCCCTTAGTAATTTATATCTGGATATTAGTTATATGATATTAACTTATATAACTAGATACAGATATTTGTCAATCGTCACTCTATGACATATTAATATAGACACATCTATTTGCCAATAAGAACTATTTTAGTTAACATAAATGAGTTTTTTAATAATTACTTTATGACTTATCAATATAGTCACGTCGATTTGTCAAAAGGAGTTGTTTTAAATTTTACTAGAAAAATGACAATAGTTGATATAGATGTGATTGTCAATTATCCTTTTTAACTTGTCATTATAGACATTCAAAATAGGACATACTCTTGCTAATGTATAAATTGTCATTATAGGCATATAAACATGTCAAAATAGGCACATACATTTCTCAATGTATGACTTCTCATTATAGGAACATAAACTTGTCAAATTACGTGCATACACTTATCAATGTATAATTTGTCAAAATAAGTACATAGACTCGTAAATATATAACTTGTAATTATAGGCACATAAAATTGTTAAAATAGGCGCATGAACTTGTCAAAATAAGTACATACACTTTCCAATGTAGAAGTTATCAAAATACACATTAATGTGTTGTCAAAATCTTCTTCTCCAACCATAGAACGAACAGGTCAATGTGTATGTCTTTACAAGTTATATATTAATAAGTGTACATGCATATTTTGATAAGTTTATGCGTCTATTTTGACAAATTTATGTGCCTATTGTTAGAATCCTTCTCATTAATCACCATAATTATTACCTGATTCATAGGGATCTACGCGTCTACTTTACGCGTCTACTTTATTGTTATTTATTTCACGCGTATCATATCCCTTGATCCTAGCTCCATCATATTCCTTGATTCTAGTTGCATCTAGTTTAGGAAATATTTTCCTTTTATGATAATTTATTATGAGTTATGATAATTTATTATGAGTTATTGTATTGCCTATTTTATTGTATTGCCTATTTCATCAGAATCGGCTCTTTCCCTATGAGCCTATATATTGTAACCTTTCTACCTTGAATAATATATCAAAACATAGAGTGTTTTCTCTACATCTTCTCTTCTACATTCCGCAATATGGTATCAGAGCTAAGGACATCCGTCCGAGGCCTGAGAAAGCTAGAGAAACAGTGAGCGATAAAAAAAAAAAAAAGAAAAGAGAGAAACAGTGACGGAGAGGCAAACCAGGTTCAGTAGCGTGACGGCGGTTCTTGAACAGCGACTTTCTGTTTTGCTCTTCTCCTCTGATTTCCGGCCAAACCCAGTCATTTTCACATTTTTCCGGTGAGTTTTCCGATTTCGGCGACATCTCCGGTGGAGTTTTCCAGATTCCGGCGACCATTTCCATCCGAATCATGGATCCTTCTCAACTTCCACCTCGCCGATCAATACCCGAAATCGGAAATATTCCATCCGCTCTTATGTCGGTTCCAATTCTCAAACTCACAACTCCTCATCTTCATCCTCCTCTACCACAATGCCTATAGCTAAAGAATCCGCAATGGTGATTACCCATAAGTTCAATGGGCACAACTACCTTCGGTGGTCACAAGCCGTGCTACGGTATGTTCGTGGTAAGAGGAAAGAGAAGTATATCAATGGTTGCACCTCAACCAAGCCGCAATGCAGACCCCAACTTTGATACGTGGTTTGCTGAAAATAATCAAGTTATGACTTGGTTATGCGGCTCAATGACTATGGAAATCTGTGAAGGTTATATGCTTGCCAACACAAACAAAGAGATTCTGGGATGCCGCTCGGAGAACCTACTCCTCCCGGAGAATATCGCGCCTTGATTCACCGAAGCGACAACTTCGAGAGTTAAAACAAGGTAACATGTCGGTGACCAAGATTATAATGCATTGATCGGTTGTGGCAACAACGGGACTTGTTTGAGGCTCATTCTTGGCATTGCATGGATGATTCCCAAATATACAAAAAGATTATGGAAGATGGAAGGGTACATGACTTTCTCCTCGGGCTCAATGACACATTCGAAGAGGTACGAGGCGTAATCATGGGACTCAAACCTCTCCCCTCATCTGTTTGATATAGTCAACTCGTGCAATTTGAGGAGAGCCGAAAATTGTTGAATCAAAGAGGCCCAAGTCCAAATGAAGGCTCCGCCCTAATCATCCAGGGACCACCTGGAGAACGGAAAAACAACAAATTTTGCAATTATTGCAAAAAGAAGGGCCACAACAAAGACGAATCTTTGGAAACTTCATGGGAAACCCTCCGGTGGAAGAACAGCTCTCAAAGCCACTTAACATCGATCGCACCGAGAGATGAACCAGATACCCACCGAACCAGGAAGAAGCACAGATGCTTCGCATACTCCTTGCCAAACAATAAGTCATCTTCTCGTCCCGCAGTGAACTGTTGCCAGGTAATTCTATTGTTGCCCTTAATGCTATGACAACCAGTGGTGATACTTGGATTGTTGATTCGGGCGCCACAGATCATATGACCTAGAACCAAAATTTACTTCACAACCTTAAATTTTGTCATAAGCACCTCAAAGTTAAAGTCGCTAATGGTGTATTCACAAGAGTTGAGGGGATTGGTACCGTTACATTATCTCGATCAATTGATCGTGCATAATGTTCTGTTTGTACCGTAACTCACTTGTAATATGATCTCTCGTCAAGAACCGACTAAAGGACATATATGTAGAGTGATATTTAATGATGATTTGTGTGTTTTTCAGATTTAAGAACGAGGAAGACGATTGGGACTTCTAGAGAATGGGATGGATTGTTCTACTTTGAAGGTACAACCTCAAAGAACAAAGAACCGTGGATGGCACGACGAGCTCTGGTTAGCTTGAATTCACAGAATAATGATTTGTTGTTGTGGCACTGTCGATCAGGTCACCCTAGCTTTAATTATATGAAACATGTATTTCCCGGTTTGTTCAATAAAAATTCTGTTCCTTTTCATTGTGAAACATGCCAATTTGCAAAGCAAACACGAACCAACTATCCTAAACAACCATATACTTCCTCTTCTCCATTTACGCCGATTCACGCGATATTTGGGGTCCGCCCGCATAACAAACCTCACTCATACCAGGTGGTTTGTCACTTTTATTGATGACCATACTGCGTACCACATGGGTGTACTTGATGAAAGATAAGTCGATATTGCCAAAGTATTTCAAAACTTCTATAACTTTGTGCATACTCAATTTCACACATCCATTAAAGTACTCCGTAGTGATAATGCAAAAGAATATATGAGTCTTTGTCTTCAAAACCTTTCTTGATCAAAAAGGAATCCATCACCAAACTTCCCGTCCTTACACCCCACAACAAGAATGGAGTGGCCGAGCGGAAAAACCGACACCTATTGGAAGTCACTCGTGCCTTACTAATGGAACGCAATGTTCCTACCATTTTCTCGGGGAGATGCCCTCCTTACCGCTTATCTCATTAACAGGATGCCTTCCAAAGTTCTCAAATATGCCACTCCCTGTTCAAACACTTCTTGACCATTTTCCTAATTGCCATCTCATTAACTCCTTACCTCCAAAAATATTTGGGTGTCTTGTCTACGTTCATAAAACGGATGGCAACAAATTTGGTGCGAGAGCTGAAAAATGTATCTTTCTAGGCTACTCACCAACCCAAAAAGGGTACAAATGCTACGCCCCACTTCCAAGAAACTTATTATCTCTCGAGATACCGTGTTCTCCGAAGCCGAGGCTTATTATCCTAAATTACCCATTCGGGGAGAATTCAGATATTGAATGGCTAAACTGAAACAAGTTAATCATACCAAAGCCCCGACCCACCAAATCTCATAGTCACCGACTTACTTGACTCGAGATGATGACCCACCAATTCTTCAAACCTAGCCCTAATGAACTCGGAAACACATGTTGAAATCAATTCAAGGGTGATGACCGATATGACTCGATCCACAACAGAAATAGCAACCACCACAAGGTCAACCCGAACAGACACCGGTAGAACAATCTCTCCCATTCAAAGGAACGACCATGACTCCAACTCGAATTAAATCCCGAGGAACAAGGATGGCCCATTGCATTAAGAAAAGGGGTAAGATCTTGTACTCAAGATCCTATTCAAAGGTTTGTCTCGTATGATAGTCTCATGCCCGCAAAGATGCAAAGTTTTGTTGTAAAAAGTGCACGATACAAATTCCAAAAACATTCCAACAAGCTATGGCAGATCCAAATTGGAAACAAGCCGCAGAAGAAGAACCGAATGCTCTCAAAGAAAATGAGACGTGGAGGATTACAACTCTTCCCAACGGAAGAAACCAAATGGGATGCAGTGTGGCTCTTTGTTCCGAAATTCAATCCGATGGTACGATCAACAAATACAAGGCAAGACTTGTTGCAAAAGGATATACTCGACGTATGGAATTGACTATCAAGAGACGTTTGCTCCCGTAGTCAAGTTCAACACCATTCAAGTACTATTGTCAATTGCAAAGAAACTTGGATTGGTCGCTACACCAACTGGATGTAAAGAATGCATTTCTCAATGGAAACTTGGAGGAAGAGGTATACATGGAAGTTCCGATGGAGTAATAGCTCCTAAAAACTCGTGTGTAAACTCACAACAGTCATTGTATGGTCTGAAGCAATCTCCAAGAGCGTGGTTTAGCAGGTTCGCCAAAGCAGTAAAAGGGCTTGGATATACACAAGGACAAGCAGATGACACATTATTCACCAAACGTGTCAATGACAAAGTCACCATACTAATTGTGTATGTTGATGACATAATTATTACAGGAGATGACAAAGAGTCCATTTCTCATTTAAAGCAGGATTTGTCAACCGAATTCCGTGTAAAAGACCTTGGTCAAATGAGGTACTTCCTAGGAATGGAAGTGGCAAGAACTAAGAAGGGTATCCAGGTATCTCAACGCAAGTATACACTTGACCCGTTACACGAGACGGGAATGTTGGGAACTCAACCGGAAGGGACACCAATGGAGGAGGGATGCCACTTAGAGATCAAACCTAAAGGTGTTCCAAATTTGACTCGTAAAGATACGAAGATTGGTGGGAAAGTTGATATACTTAACTCACACTCGTCCTGATATTAGTTATGCTGTTGGCATAGTGAGCCGCTTTATGCATCGCCCACAAGAAGAACACATGGCTAGCAAAGATACCAAATTCCGAGTTACCCGAAGCAAAACCCTGGAAGAGGAATATTCTTTAAGAAAGGAAGCACCGAAACATAGAGATCTACACCGATGCAGACCATGCAAGGGATAAAGAGACCGGGAGGTCAATCTCAACGATCGTACATACGTGTGGGGAAATCAAGTTACATGGAGAAGCAAGAAACAAACAAAGTGGTGTCACCAAGCAAGGCGAGGCGTAACTTAGAGCTGTCCAAAAAGGCGTGTGTGAAGGACTCGGGTCATCGATTACTAAAAGAGTTGGGGATTCAACATGAGGGCCCAATGCAACTGTGTGATAACAAGGCCAAGATTGAAATGGTCAAGAACCCAAGATATCACGATAGAACTAAACATGTGGAAATAGATCGACACTTCATTAAAGAAAAGATTGAAGTGGGGATAATAATTTCAATCTCACATAGGATCCGCACCAAATCGCAGATATTTTGACTAAACCCTCGCGTAACAAAATTTGAAGGATTTCGAGACAAGCCGGGAATGGTTGACATATATGCTCCACTTTGAGGGGAGTGTTAGAATCCTTCTCATTAATCACCATAATTATTACCCGATTCATAGGGATCTACGCGTCTACTTTACGCGTCTACTTTATTGTTATTTATTTCACGCGTATCATATCCCTTGATCCTAGCTCCATCATATTCCTTGATTCTAGTTGCATCTAGTTTAGGAAATATTTTCCTTTTATGATAATTTATTATGAGTTATGATAATTTATTATGAGTTATTGTATTGCCTATTTTATTGTATTGCCTATTTTCATTGTAACGGCTCTTTCCCTATGAGCCTATATATTGTAACCTTTCTACCTTGAATAATATACTGAAACATAGAGTGTTTTCTCTACATCTTCTCTTCTACATTCCGCAATACCTATAATGGTAAGTTATTCCTTAACGAGTGTATGTGCATATTTTCACAAGTTTATGTATCTATTTTGACATGTTTATGTGTATATTTTGACAAGTTTTACATTGACAAGTATATGTACATATTTTGACAAGTTTATGTGCCTATTTTAGTAAGTTTATATGTTTATAATGACAATTATGCATTAGCAAGTTTATGTAGCTATAATGACAAGTCAAAGAGTAATCATTCATAAGTCTAATCTATATTAACTATTTTCAATTTCCATTACAATTTAAAACAACTCCCTTGATAAGTGGACGTAACTATATTTATAAGTGATAGCTAGAGTGACCATCGATAAGCTGAACTAAAACAGCTCTCGTGATAAGTGTGTATGCCTATATGGACAAGCCTTAGAGTGATGATTGACAAGTATCTAAACCTAGTCATTTAACTTAATATAATATGATATCCAAATATCAATTACTAAGAACAAGAAAGTAATTATACATTCAAAATTTATATAACTGAGTTCCTTAAGGATTTTTTTAATAGGTGAATCTACAATGTAACTTTTTTATTATTCTTTGGCCTAAGTGTGATTCTCTCCCCCCCCCCCCCCCTCTCTCTTTGTTTTGGGATAGCATGGAATTAAAATATTCAATAAAGGACCACCACTCTTTTGATTTTTGCCCCTATTGTTTGGAACTTGTTCTCCAAACACAACTTGGAGATATATATCCATATTAGTCGAACAGCTAGGTAGAGCTATTTGTACTTACTTTCACTTTTCACTTTCAGAACGTGTGATGTCCAGCAAAAGAGAACGTTGTGTCCGTCCGTTGGCAAGAGAATCCAGAACTAAAAATTATTAAAGGTAAAATTTCACCGCTAAATCTAACTGAATCAATTTGAATCGTTCAAATGGTGAGCACAAACTACAACTTAAAGAACAATAATTCAAAGGAGACAAACTTGAAACTTGCCACGGAGCATCCATAATTAGCGAACCACTTGGTCCAAGCGAGTCGGTCTTACCTTGGCCAAGGTCAGATCTCAGTGGTCCTTCTCCAAGATTCATGTCCTTCGTGCAAGTTAGCCAAACAGGAGAAGGTGGACAAAATGTTGCAGCATGGATTCGCCACAAATTGCACTATGGATGATATTAAATGGGCTGCCTTGCTCATCCTATACTGTTTTAGTCAACAGAAATTTGTCCGCGGGATGGATCGAGACAAAGGAGAGATGAAGGACGCTCAAGAATATTTTAAAGCTGCACAAGTACTAAACTGTAGATAGAAAAACGTAAGGAACAAACTGGGCGGACCATTACGCATCATCCCTGCACTTGATTCTGCGAATCTCAATGTTGAGTTTTGAGGATATATGGGAAAACCCTGCTTCAATGATAGTACTATCAGGCACAGTTACCCTAATAATTCAGGCTGCTAATGTAAAAAATATTACTATGGTTTATAGCACAATCAAATTGAATTAAGCCTTGCCTTAAGTGTTTATTTGTTTATTCAGAAAGAATCTTCTGTAGTTAAAAAGATCTTGAAGAAATGCTTTGCAACTTCAGAAGATCTCCATCCATTTGTGCTTAATTGTAGAGAACTTTGCACCTCGATCAGCTTATTCCTCCTTCCTTGCCTCCACCAGTACAGGTCTATAGAGTTCACCAAATTCATGGTTGACAAAATACCTCTTGGAATTGAAACCCATATACATAATGTATTTTTAGCTAAATTTTTTTTCAATCGAAGACATTTTGTTTAAGAAACACTTAAAATTGAACTGGAGTACGAAACAACTTTTTTGTTTTAGACATAACTTGAAGCTAGCTTGTATAACGAAGAATGAGCTTTTGGCTGGTGTTTGGATTAGATTTTTGGAAGTTATTTTGTGGTGTGCGTTAGTATGTGAGGGGAGTGCCTTAGCTTCTGTGAAAGTGCTTTTTTTAAGCCTTAATCCCACACGTATGCAAGTCCAAAAATTAAAAAAGAAGCCGGAACAAAATGGTGAAATACAAATGACTGAAACATGCATGCATTAAGGATATTTGTATTTGCCCATTTGAAATCACATGGATTAAAATTGTTGTTGTCGTTAAAATCACACAACAGCTAAGAATCTGGCATCACAACGAGGAAAGCCCATAGCCGCCACTTTATCAGATTAAATCGTTTTACAAGTGCAGGCATCACAATTTGGCAATTTGATGCAAAATATCGTTCTGTTCAGCCTATAACAGACAAGAAGTGGATCCCTGCAATAAGTGCTGAGCAACTGCAATTCTAACATGGCATGCAGCCCAAGGAAAGGGCCCTGCTATTCAGGTCTTGTGAACAACAATACCACTCACTATAACTTTCATAAATGCATTAATAGGATATGAAATCGTGACTTGCTGCATAGGACTCATAATCGGAGATAAAAACCATGTTTAATGGATGTCAAGAAAAAATCAGACAGAAGGATGATACATATTGAAGTGGAGGCGCTATATGATATAATTCAAAAGTCAAAACTAATACATGTCTGGATGAGTTACAAGACATCTTCACAAAATTGATTTTCATACTCTGCATTGCTTCTCCTTCCTCATAATGAAAATCTAAAAATCTAGATCACGAAATCACCGACACAAGGGCTTACAAAATCAAAGTGCATAAATATGATACATCCGTCAATGAGTCAAGAATAAATATGCATATCCTACATTTTGACTGCTACCTGCTCAGCTGAACTTTTCTTCACAACCCCTCTGGAGCATAACTCACTTAATAACGCCAAAGCCTCTTCAGCTAATCCTTCATAAGCAATGCCTTCTATAAGAATAGTATATGTAGCTTCAGTCGGTTTACATCCTCTTGAGATCATACGAGCTAGGAAATCAATGGCACGACTGGTTTGTCTAGCCTTGCAAAGTCCCAACATGATTGAGTTGTACGTTATAGCATTTGGACTAATACCTAATCCTTCTAAATCATAGAAAAACTTGATTGCTGCATCAACCTTTCCTTCACGACCCAGCCCACCCACTAGAGATGAGTACGTAATTATATCAGGTTTAAGACCCTTCCCATACATCTCTTCCAACAGTTTCACTGCAGAATCTGTCCTTCCCACCTTAGAAAGCCCATCAATAACTGTGTTGTAAGTAATTAAAACTGGAGAGCACCCCTTGCCTCCTAGTTGATTCAGTACCTCAACTGCAACATCCACCTTCCCATCTTTGCATAATGCAGTTAGTAAAGTATTATAGGTGACTATATCAGGGTAACAACCCCTACTTACCATTATTTCCAAATACTCAATTGCTCTGTCCATCCTTTTCTCTTTGCAAAAGCCATGAAGCAATGGATTGTAACTCAAGGAATTAGGAGTACAGCCATGCTTGGGCATCTTCTCCAAGACATCAATGGCTCTACCCAGTAGACCTTTACGGCACAGAAAATTAATCAGAATATTGAATGTAACGACACTAGGAGAACAACCCTTACGAAGCATGTCAGACAATAGTTTCTCAGCATCCATCCATCTCCCAGTGCTACACATGCTACGCAAAATAATATTATGGGTAATTACATTTGGTTGGCAACCATAGGATGTCATGTTATTCAAAAACTTAATTGCTTCATCCAGCCTACCTTCCTTGCACATGCCATTAATGAGAACATTATAAGTAACCACATCAGGTTTACATCCTTTGCTTCTCATCTCATCGAGCAGCATCATTGCCTGACCAACCCCACTCTCCTTACAAGTTGCTTCAATTAATATTGTGTATGTGATTACATCAGGATAACACTCTCGTTGCAGTTGCCTGTCAAGAACCTCCATTGCTTGCTTCAGTTTTCCACTATCACACAAACTACGCAAAATTGTGTTATAGGTAACAACATCTGCAGCAACGCTCATACGCTCCAAAACATGCAAGGCTTTATCTATTTCTCCTGATTTACAGAATCCACCAATTAACACGTTGTAAGTAATAACATCAGGAACCGCTCCAGACTCCTCCAGAATTTCCATTACTCGAGTGGCCTTTCTTGTTCTTCCCATCTTGCAAAATCCACGAATCAGACTTGTGCATGCAATGACATCAGGTATGTCGCCACGGTAAGTCATACGCTCGATAAACTTGAACGCTTCTTCTAATTCCCCATTTCTAACTAATCGACGAAGCTGATTGTTACTCTCGAACTCCTCGAAACTCCGAGATTGATTGAATCCATTTGGCGAGGATTCCGCCTCATTCAAAGTCCCTTGCGGCGCTCTTCCGGACTGCTGCAATTTCCCATTCAAACCAGAAGTTTCGACCTTTGAAACAGCAAACAAACGATTGACCAGATTACTTCGAGACCCCCTCGGTTTCCCAAGCTCAGCAAAACCGTCGGCATATGGAACGAAAAAGCGAGCTTTGCAGCCCACCGGTTTGAATTTGTTACCAGTACCAGTATTATCCCAAACCCTACTTCTGAAGCATGAGGTTCTTGCGCCATCCCTGTGAAAGTGTTGAAATGAACAAAACTGCTCACAGTGATACGTAGTGGGTGCCGCTAAATCCATAGCTCCTACGAACTATAAAGCTAACAATTCAAGTTTTCATGCTTCAATACGAAGTGCGGTAGGAATCAGATTAGAAGTAATAATCCTTTCTCTTTCAGTGCTCCGGAGTCCAGAGACACTGACTGACTAGTGCAGCTAGTCAAAGGGGTTTAAGGCAATGGGCGAAAGCAGAGTGATAAAGCGCAAGCTTAGGTTTTCCGAAGAGTAGAGCGCTGCTAGTGCGAAGCGATTAAATGCTTATCCTACCATTGGTGGTTATCCTTTCGTTTCTTCGGAATGGACGACAGCGACGTGATAAGTGGTTCAGATTGGAGCGAACAGCGGACCGTGATTGCAGATTTGGACCGATAGTTGTTGGATCTGGAATGGGCCGAAAACGGTTCAGCCCAAATCAAACTTTTATGGAAACCAAGAACTCTGCCAATGCTCCCTAATTGCAGATGTTCTTCAAGACTTCAACCCAAAATATACATTCATTATAATATATATATATATATATATATATACATTCATAAAATGGAGGGGAAAATGGCATTTACTTTTTTTTTTCCAAAAAAAAAAAAACAAATTGAATTTACTTTGAATGATTTTAAATTGATATACTACATTGGTGAGAAGTATATTTTCCCCGCCGAGAATTCTTATTTTATGCATTATTTCCAAAAAGTCATTAAACTTGCAGTAATGTAAATGACCGAGTTGTTTGACTCCCGGGGATTTGAGGTTAGTTTTGTATTTTATGAACAGTCAAGCTTCGAATGTTACATATGGATTTTCTCCCTTGTATTTGGATGTCATTTAATCAGCTAATTTTTTTTAAAAAAAAATCTAATTTTAAAATGATATAAATTACTCAAAATTTTTAATAGGCATGAGGAAATCTTACGAGGTATTAAAATATTATATATTTTTAATTTTCATTTGTTCTAAATTTTTTCCCCTTTTGTTACATTGTAAAAATACAAATAAAATGTCATTTGATCTCATAAATTTCCGTCTCCGAGAGTTGTGTAGTTTCTTAAATTTTAGTTGCTTAGAGTCCGTTTGGATCCTTTTATTTTTAGCTTAAAAGTTACTTTTAAACTAAAGCTAAAAAAAAAGCTTTTAAAAAAGCTAAAAATTTGTTTAGTGATTATATAAATTTTTTAGTTTAAAAGTTACTTAAAACAAATTAAAAATAAGTTGTTTGACAAAATTTTTTGTCATAAACACTTTTTCTAATAAAAATTATCATAAAAGCTATATTATAAAATGGTGGTGGTGGCGGTAGTGGTCATGGCGGCAGCATGATTGTGACGTGTGGTGGTGGCGCGCGCAGGTGATAATGGCGGTATGAGTAGTGTTCGATCGAGAGATTACGGATTCTCTTTTCGTTTTTTTTTTTTTTTTTTTTTTTTTTTTTTTTTAAAAAAAGTGCTTAAAAATAAGCTCCTACATACGAGCTTATTTTTAAGCTCTTTTTTATTATAAAATAAGCTCTTATAATTATAAGAGCTTTTGTAAAATCTTGTTTAGCCTAACTTATACTTATAAGTAGAAGATAAGCTAAAAATAAGTTAGGCCAAATGGGCATTTATTCAGTAACTTATTAGTCAACTTTTCTTTTTGTTGTGACTAAGTGCATGTTTGAATTAATTTTTAGAAAATAGTTTTTGCGATTTATTAGGTAAACATGTGAGATAAATTGCCTGTTTGGTATGGCGGTGAACGCCAAAATAAGTACGATGGACGCTCAGTGAGATCAGAAGCAAAAAAAAAAAAAGAGTGTTTGGCATGTGGGTAAATATTGATGGGCATCAGGATTTAAGCACGATGAACTCCAATTTTTGATGAAGCAAGATGAGGTTGATTATTATCACATCAACTTCATTTTTTTCATACTGTTGCCTTTTTGTGTTACCTTCTCTCTCCTTCTCTCCTCCTCTTTCGCAAGCCTTCTCTTGTCACCATTGGCGTCAAGCAATCTACCTGCGATTTTCATCAGATCTGGAAGATCACCCATTGATAGCCCAAGTACCGTGCTTGCTTCCGGCGACTCACTCAGACAAGTAACCGGTCGGAGTTTTCTTGTAGGAGCCGATGGTGAAGCGCGGCGAAGGAAGACCAAGAATGATAAAAGCCTTCTACCTCGTCGCGGATGAAGGACTAGAAGAGGGAGAGAAGGAGATGAAGGAAGACCAAGTTGCAGATGAAGGACCAAAGAAGAGAGAAGGAGATGATAAAAGCAATGATTTTTTTTTTGACCGAATTGAGGGCCATATCATTTAACAAAAAGGATACATTATTTATCATCGGTCATATACTACTTGTTTCTTGTCACGTGGAAGACCAAGAAAGCCTTCTACTTCTTTCTTGAAGTGTCATTAGTCATGCGAGCAAAAAAAAAAAAAAAAGTGTCATCGGTCATCACCTTTATTCAAATAAAAGAAAATAAATTAATAAAATATTTGATTTTTTTTTTCATATTTACGTTAATTGAAAAAAGATAATAAAATGATTTTTTTATTCTACATATATATTTTGCATATTTTCAAAGTCCGACAATATATATGTCTTTTTCAATCATTTTCTAACTCATCGGAAAAAAAACACTTCTACCAAGCGCTATCCCAAACACAAATCACATCATAAAAAAACTATTTCTACTACCGCTATCCCAAACACAAATCACATCGGAAAAGTCTATCGAAAAAAAAATTCAACAAGAAAAGCACATCGGAAAAAAAAGCCACTTCTTCCGCCGCTATCCCAAACGGACTCAAATTTTATCTCGATTTATGAAAAAAGACTTATGATTTTATAGTTTGAGAAGCATACAATAATAAATGATAGGCAAGTGATTTAGATCTGTGTTTTTCATTGCCCTTCAAAATTCATTCCGAGAGGGGAAATTGACTCTTCAATTTGAACATATAGCGGGGTAAAAAAAGGGGGGGGGACTCTCCTCATGGCCTAAATTAGCGAGAAAATTATAATTTTTTTTTTAAAGTCATATGTCAAAAAAGGTCCAGGGCCTTTTATAGTATTATTTCATAAATGTTAACAACTATATCAGTAGAACATTAACAACTAAATCAATAAATGTTAACAACAATATCCTAACAAATGAGCCCAAAAGTTTAAGTGGGAGAACACGAGGATAAGTGGGAACACCGCCATTTGGATGGGTGAAGATTAACTCGATGGGCGTTCGACACACAAGTTCGGGATGGCGAGTGATGGAGTGATTCAAGATGAGCAGTTCATTCCCCGAAGGGCTTCGGGTTCAAGGGTGTGGAAGGGGACGACTTATGCGGAGCTTTAGGGATGCTTGCATGGGCTAAAATTGGCATGGGACATGGGTTAGGAGGATCATTCTTGAGTCCGACGCTTGCGAGGCGATGGGCGATAAAGAAATACCCGAATGAGCTCCATTCGGACCGCACACTCATTGCGGAAATTTACTGTTTACTTGAAAGGGATTGGACGGTCGAAGTGAATCACATCCGCCGATGGGCAAATAATGCAGCAGACTATCTAGCGAAAGCCAGCTTATCAGCGATGCCTAGTCTGCATACTATCTCTTCGCCGATATGCGGTGGGACGCTGCTTCATTTGGATAAGTCTTAGTTTTGATGTATAGTTGCCAAATTATATATTTTTTTTAAAAAAACAATACCCTAACAACTAAATCAGTACCTGTTAACGACTATATATTAGTACACGTTAACAATTAACGTTTTATGAAATAATACCAGAAAATGCCCTGGTGTCTTTTTTGACATGTGACTTTTTCTTCAACCGTTTTTAATAATCTATTGGTTATTTGGGCTTTGAGGTGGATTTTCCCCAAAAAAAATTCAAAAGATCACCAAGAAAAGCATAATAAAAAGCAGACGATGGATGGAGCTTCTAGAAGTCGTTGATTTTTTTAGTGCATATCAAAGCAAAACATTTTATTTTGGGTAATTGAGCAGCTTGTAAATAGCAATCTTAATATTACCTAACAAATTAGATTTTGTATTACACTTTAGAAACTTTGGGAAATTGGGAGACACATTTCTGGCATGAAACTTTTACTGTTGATGACATATTTATACAGATGAGATCTACAATATCTCACACTGTCAGGAGTTTTTCTCTTATTTCTTGATGTAAATCATCACGTTTCATAGCCTTTGTACATATTTTTGAAATTATGAAATTTCAATGGAAAACAGGATAGTTCGGGAGGCATTATTATGGGTGAAATAAGTAGGATCGCTTTTCATATTCTCAATGAATAGAGCCAAGCAAATATCTTCCCTAACTTTGGAGAATTTCACCACTAAAAAAATATGATAATCATGTTTGCGTCGGAGTCCTAAAAACAAAGTTATTCGAAAAGTGTCCACGACAGGCTATAATTGATCGACACGTCTCCACCTTAATTGGTGTTTTCCTTGATTTCGTTTTCTTGTCTTTATTCACCATTCTTCACAGGAACTTTGAAGACATGGGTTTTTTTGGCTGTCCCCTTACCTAGAAGAGTTTGGCATGGATACGTGGCAGTAGTTGCTACTCCATGGGAGTATCTGCTTCAGCCACCGCTTCATGGGCAAATCCATTGCACCGAATTAAACTTGGAATTGTTTATTGAGGACTAGGTATTGGATTTGGTGGTCTTTTTAGACGTGGCGAAAGTTAAAGCGAGAAATATATCTTCATAACTTTTCATAGACATCAACGAGTTCATATTATTATTCTCTTATGTGTTTTTTAGGTGCTATTCCATTGAATTAGAGGGATTAGAAATTTTATTTTATTTTTTTAAATTTTTTTATATATTCTATTTATTTAGCATCTTGAAATTTTTTTGTATTCAATATATCGAGTTGAGCCCCAATATCACTAATATCTCATCACACATAAGCACATAAGGGAATAGCCTAATGTGAACCCGAGATCAACGAGTTGAGTCACTAAACAGTTTTTTCTCATAAATTAATGATAAATGAATTAATTCGATTAATTTAATTTTAAATTTAATTTTTAGTCTAAGTTTGAATTTCGTAATATAATGAAATAAATTACAATTATTCATATTTTTCTAAAAATAAGGATGGATATCTTAAGTAGTTAACTTTAATGGTGAAACAAACTAAGAAATAAAACTAATATAATAAAATAAAAAAGACACCCAGCCCCACTTAACTCACAGAATAGCATCACTTGATAAGTTATTACAGGTAGTAATATTTTAAGCTGAAGGCTGACTACTTAATTCAAATAATAATATGGATCATGAACATATTATAGACGCGCCAATCGAGTGACGTGCTCCGTTTCCGTTAACCTTTAAAGCGCGAGCCGTGGCCAAGGCCCTCAATTGCATATTTAAATCCCTAATTGCTACGGATATTTTCCTGAGCTGAGCGCCCCCCTCTCCCTTACTCGCCGACACGCGCACGCTTCATGCGTACTGATAGCAATTCGCCGAGTCAGATTGCTTATCTTGTCTTCCATGCTTCATTTCCGGTTATTTTTCCCCGATCTTCCCATGGATTTCGATTCACAAATTCACCCTTTGCAATTGCGATTCTCTCCGAGAAGCTTGTTTTGATTAGCATTCATGATCCAAGTCTGGTTGCTTCATCTGTTACAACTTCCATGGCTGTATGATTGGAAACTGTGTATGGTTGGCTGAATTCACTTTCATGGAAACCAGCTGCGGTTTTTTGCTACGTGTTTCCGTACTCCGAATCCGTCTGATTCCCGAGAACTCGAGGAAAAATGGAAGAAGTGAGATAAGCAAACGAAGCCGGTAATCTTTTTAGACAGTCATTACTGCCCTAACTTTCGTGAGATTTATCTTTTCACGACCACTACATTCCGATGTTTTCTAGAGAATACGCAACTTGCATTATCTTGTTCCTAACATCCGTCTATTTTCATATCATATAGGTTATCTTAGCTAGTCTTCCTTACGAGAATAGTGGACCGCTTTTTGGACAACGCGCATTTGGATCTCAGGTAATTAGGAGGTACGGTTTACGAATATAATTCTTTTTGCTTAGTTGAATATGTTTCCTATCTCCTTTTTTCCGGTCTAGGACAGTTTTCAGTACTTGGTTTTTTCCCCCAATGGCCAATAGTACTTATATTAACATTTCAAAACCAGATACACAAAATGATAACCAAAGCAAATAGCATATACAACAAAACAAATCAAATACAAGGAAAAAACTAATTATCACCAAGAATACACCCAACTCTTGGAGGTGTTTCTTGCAAAACCCACCCTTCGACTGCAAATAGAGCAATTACATAGTAGCCCCGTCTTGGGGTATTGAACATAAAAAACCCAACCTCAGAAAGAAGATTAAAGATGTTCTGAAGAACACTTTTGCTCCTCCATTGAAACAGATCTGGTGACGTCGACTACACACCAAACAACGCCTCTTGATGATGTCCACAGAGTTAATAAGTCATGATAGAACAATACTATTGCATCTGTCCCACTGATTTTGGTGGTTGGACTTTTGATCTTCACGGTGACATGTTCCGTCTACAAAACCCAGTTTGTTCTTGGCATGGAGAGCTAATTTCATAGCCCTACTCCAAACAACATAGTTCTGCGATCCAACAAGAACCTGAGATACCAATGTTACAGCAAGAGTATCATTGAGATGTAGGTAGAGAGGGTGTTGAATACTCTGTGAGCCCTCTTCTACGATAACCAAAATATGACACATAACTGAAAACAGAATCACGGCAGTACCGCAATAGAGAGAGATGTAGAGTGATGAGGTAAACTACTGGTTTTAGAGAATCATACATTCCAAAGTAAAGACCACGATACACTATGATTCCAACACATGAGATGTTGAATCCATGATAAAGACCAGCAATACCATCAGACTGAATGGTTTTCTTGTAAACATCAATCAAACCACTGAATTGCCTCTCACCACCTTTCTTCGCAGCGTTTGCATCTTCTTCGAATGAGGAGATTCAGTGGTCAAGAATATGTCAAAATCGAAATCGGATCCTGACGCGGCACGGGGACTCTGAGCGAGGGGAATAGGTGACAACCGACAGTGTGTCTCGAGAAGCAACGATCTTGGACGGTGAAACAGGCTTCCATGACAATCCAAGTTGGTGACGGCGTACCACGGCAGATCATGGCCGCATAGAGGCGGATCTCCAAAACAGGTGCCGGAAAAGAGAAAAACATGGCTCAATCGGCGATGGTGGAGGTGGCTTCAAAGAAAATGGAAGAAGTATCAACATTGTCGAGGTTGACGTTGGTGGAGACATTGAGGCTAGGCATTTTCTTGCTTCTCTTCTTGATCACTTGATTTTGGAACGAGAACGACAATTTTGGAACGAGAACGACTGTGAAGAACCAGTCGTGTTGGTTGTGGTAGGACGCTTCACTTCTGCCTTGGGCCTTCTTGTGTTGAGGCCTGGGATCTTGAAAAATTAGGCTTTGGTACCATGATAAAATCAGTAGGCCCAAAAAGGAACTGGAAAATCACATATTATTGATCCACATAAAATCTGTATTTACAATATGCCTATGTACAATATATATAGGCACAAGGGATATGGATAATTATACATATGTTCCTGAACTACAAGTAATAATATAAAATACTTATATAATTCCTACAACCATTGATAAAACCATATTCCCCTAAGAACGTGAATCCGAGCCACCCGAGGAGGATCAGATCTATTAACATTCAAACAAACTTCCAACCAAGAGGAGTTATTTTCAGATCTCGTAGATTTGTTTATTAACACCATTACTAAAACTCAACACCACAAAAACCACAAAAACAGGAAGAGAAGATGGACAACTCGCACAAAGGCGAGGGACAAAGATCTCACCCCTCAAGACAAATCTCGAGAGGGAGAGGAAAAAATCGCCCTAGAAACGAGAGAAGACCATAACCAACAAAAATCAGAGGGAGGAGGCCATAGTTGGAAGATCCGATTTTTGATCTGCCTTTCTGATGTGGTTGTGGTATAAGATGATGCTCACCGGCGGTATGTGGTGGTGACACATGCCACCGGCAAGAGAGAGCCGAAGAGGTGAGTGTTAGAGGTAGAGAAGAGAAAGTGTCGGTAGAGAGAGAAGAGAGAGCCATCTCTTCAGATATAATTGTAGTCATTCGCTTCAGTACTTGGTTGATTCATTATATCGAATACAAACGTAAATTTTACCTTGTCATACGCGCCTACTTTAATTAGTTTTCTCATTTCAGTTTTCTTTTTCTATCCGATATGGAAATAGGCGAATTCACTTTTCATTTCTGTAGCCGTAGACAGTGGAGTGGCTGATGATTTCATGTCTTTTTTCCTCTTTTGCCGTGAGCACAAGCTTTCTTATGTCGATTGAGTTCACTTAAGTGAAAATATGTTTGATTAAATCTGTTAAATTTAATAACAATGTGGATTAGCATTAATTAATTAATGAGAACTGTAAAGCCAGAGAGAGATGGAGGAAAATATATTTTCAAATGTGTGTGTATTCTTGTATACAATAGGGGTATATATACACAAGTGACAAGTCTAAGAATTAATGGCTCATTATGATGATTGATTTCCCATAATCTCTATAATTCTTGATTATGTGCGATACAAACTGATTCTAACATATGTACATTAATATATTTCCTAACACTCTCCCTTAAGTTAGAGCGTAGATGTTAATTATACCCAATTTGTTACAAAGATAATCAACACGAATCTCATTTAGAGATCCAGTCAACAGACCGTGCTGTAGAATAAATATCCATATCCTACATTCTGACTGCCACCTGCTCAGCTGAACTTTTCTTCACAACCCCTCTAGAGCATAACTCATTTAATAACGCCAAAGCCTCTTCAGCTAATCCTTCATACACAATGCCTTCTATAAGAATAGTGTATGTAGCTTCAGTCGGTTTACATCCTCTTGAGATCATACGAGCTAGGAAATCAATGGCACGACTGGTTTGCCGAGCCTTGCAAAGTCCCAACATGATTGATTTGTACGTTATAGCATTTGGACTAATACCTAATCCTTCTAAATCATAGAAAAACTTGATTGCTGCATCAACCTTTCCTTCACGTCCCAGCCCTCCAACTAGAGATGAGTACGTAATTATATCGGGTTTAAGACCCTTCCCATACATATCTTCCACCGGCCACCGTGAGAATGTCCTTCCCACCTTAGAAAGCCCATCAATAAGCGTGTTGTAAGTAATTAAAACAGAGAGCACCCCTTGCCTCCTAGTTGATTGATATCCTCAACCGCAACATCCACCTTCCCATCTTTGCATAATGCGCAGTTAGTAAAGTATTATAGGTGACTATATCAGGGTAACAACCCCTATTTACCATTATTTCCAAATACTCAATTGCTCTGTCCATCCTTTTCTCTTTGCAAAAGCCATGAAGCAATGGATTGTAACTCAAGGAATAAGGAGTACAACCATGCTTTGGCATCTTCTCCAAGACATCAATGGCTCTACCCAGGAAACCTTTACGGCACAGAAAATTAATCAGAATATTGAGTGTAACGAAGCTAGGAGAACAACCCTTACGAAGCATGTCTGACAATAATTTCTCAGCATCCATCCATCTCCCAATGCTACACATGCTACGCAAAATAATATCATGGGTAATAATTACATTTGGTTGGCAACCGTAGGTATGTCATGTTATTCAAAAACTTAATTGCTTCATCCAACCTACCTTCCTTGCACATGCCATTAATGAGAACATTATAAGTAACCACATCAGGTTTACATCCTTTGCTTCTCATCTCATCTAGCAAAGATCATTGCCCGACCAACCCCACTCTCCTTACAAGTTGCTTCAATTAATATAGTGCATGTGATTACATCAGGATAACACTCTCGTTGCAATTGCCTGTCAAGAACCTCCATTGCTTGCTTCAGTTGTCCACTATCAAACTACGCAAAATTGTGTTATAGGTAACAACATCTGGAGCTGACTTTTTGGTGCATATCAAAGCAATTAAAGGATAGTTCGGGAGGCATTCTGGGTCAACTAAGTAGGATCGCTTTTCATATTCTCAATGAATAGAGCCAAGCAAATATCTTCCCTAACTTTGGAGAATTTCACCATTAGAAAATATGACAATCATGTACGCGTCGAGGGCCCAAAAACAAAGTTATTCGAAAAGTGTCCACGACAGGCTATAATTGATCGACACGTCTCCACCTTAGTTGGCGTTTTCCTTTATTCGTTTTCTTTTCTTTATTCACCATTCTTCACAGGACCCGCTGAAGACATAGGTTTTTTTGGCTGTCCCCTTACCTAGAAGAGTTTGGCATGGATACGTGGCAGTAGTTACTACTCCATGGGAGTATCTGCTTCAGCCACCGCTTCATGGGCAAATCCATTGCACCGAATTAAACTTGGAATTGTTTATTGAGGACTAGGTATTGGATTTGGTGGTCTTTTTAGACGTGGCGAAAGTTAAAGCGAGAAATATCTTCATAACTTTTCATAGAGATTAACGAGTTTGAGTTACTAATATCATAACCAGAACAGTTTTTTTCCCTCATAAATTAATGACAAATGAATGAATGCTAGTGATATAATTTTAATTTTAATTTTTAGGCTGATTTTGAATTTCTTAATATGATGAAATAAATTACAATTATTCATATTTTGCTAAAATAGGGATGGATATCTTAAGTAGTTAAATTTAATGGTGAAACAAACTAAGAAATAAAACTAATATAATAAAATAAAAAAGACACCAAGCCCGATTTAACTCACAGAATAGCTGCACTTGATAAGGTATTAGAGGCTGGAGCAAAAAAAAAAAAAGATAAGGTATTAGAGGTAGTAATATTTTAAGTTGAAGGCCGATTATTTAATTTAAATAATAATGGATCATGAGCAATTGAGCATATTATAGACGCGCCAATCGACTGACGTGCTCCGTTTCCGTTAACCTTTAAAGCACGAGCCGCGGTCTAGGCCCTCAATTACATATTTAAATCCCTAATTGCTACCGATATTTTCCTGAGCTCAGCCCTCCCCTCCCTCACTCTCCGACACGCGCACGCTTCATGCGTCCTAATAGCAATTCTCCGAATCAGATTGCTTATCTTGTCTTCCATGCTTCATTTCCGGTTATTTTTCCCCGATCTTCCCATGGATTTCGATTCACAAATTCACCCTCTGCAATTGCGATTCTCTCCGAGAAGCTTGTTTTGATCAGCATTCATGATCCAAGTCTGGTTGCTTCATCTGTTACAACTTCCATGGCTGTGTGACTGGAAACTGTGTATGGCTGAATTCACTTTCATGTAAACCAGCTGCGGTTTTTTCGACGTGTTTCCGTACTCCGAATCCGTCTGATTCCCGAGAAATCGTGGAAAAATGGAACAAGAGAGATAAGCAAACGAAGCCGGTAATCTTATTGCACAGTCATTACTGCCCGAACTTTCGCGAGATTTATCTTTTCACGATCACTACATTCCGATGTTTTCTATAGAATACGCAACTTGCATTATCTTGTTCCTAACATCATTGTCTATTTTCATATTATATAGGTTATCTTACCTAGCCTTCTTTACGAGAATAGTGGACCGCTTTTTGGACAACGCGCGTTTGGATCTCTGGTAATTAGGAGGTACGGTCTACGAATATCATTCTTTTTTGTTTAGTTGAATATGTTTCCTAGTTCCTTTTTTCCGGTCTAGGACAGTTTTTACTACTTGGTTGATTCGTTATATCGAATACAAACGTAAATTTTACCTCCTCATACGCGCCTACTTTAATTCGTTTTCTCATTTCAGTTTTCTTTTTCCATCCGATATGGAAATCGGTGAATTCACTTTTCATTTCTGTAGCCGTAGACAGTGGAGTCGCTGATGATTTCATGTATTTTTCCCTCTTTTGCCGTGAGCACATGCTTTCTTATGTCGATTGAGTTCACTTAAGTGAAAATATGTTCGGTTAAATTTGTTAAATCTAATAATAATGTGGATTAGCATTAATTAATCAATGAGAACTGTAAAGCCAGGGAGAGATAGAGGAAAAATATATTCTCAAATGTGTGTCTATTCATGTATACAATAAGGATATTTATACACAAGTGACGAGCCTCCTAATTAATGGCTCATTATAATCACTGATTAATCTCTATAGTTCCTGATTATGTGCTGATTCTAATATATTTCCTGACACTCCCCTTCAAGTTGGAGCGAGATGTTAATCATGCCCAATTTGTTACAAAGATAGTCAACACGAGTCCCATTTAAAGCTTCAATCAACAAATCACCTAATTGGTCGCTAGACCTCACATGTCCTTTAGAAATGAAGTTCTCTTGATTTTGTCATGCACAAAGTGACAACTAATCTCAATGTGTTTCATGCGTTCATGAAACACATAATTGGAGGCTATGTGTAGGGTAGCTTTGTTATAACACCACAATTTCAGAGGCAATGACGTGGTAAGACCAACCTCCTTCGTTAAGTGGTGAGTCCACACAATTTCTTGTACTGATTGAGCCATAACCCTATACTTGGCTTCTGCACTAGATTGTGAAATCACATCCTGCTTCTTGCTCCTTTAAGACACTAAATTTCCACCCACTAGCACGCAATATCTTGTGGTGGATCTCCTGGTAGCCTTCGACCCTGCATGATCCACATTACAAAAACATTCAATCTCGGCGTGACCATGATTCATATAGAGTATGCCATGACCAGGTCAATCCTTCAAGTAATGTAAGACATGCTCCAAAGCTTCCCACTGAGCAACAGTCGGTGCTATCATGAATTGGTTAAGCACACTAATTGGAAAGGTCACATCAGGGTGAGTCATCATGAGATAATTCAATTTCCTAATCAATCTACGGTATCTCTCAAGATAGACAAACAACTTGATCTTCTCCAGGTCAACTTTTTTACTTACATCCTCAGGCAACTCATCAAATGGTATGTTTTCATCAATGTCGAATCATGGGAAAGCTACTTGGTGCTACCCCAAGTTTTCCATTTTCTTTTAGAAGATCAAGGAAATATTTCTTGTGTCAAGAAGATCCCTTTCTTGCTTCTCGTAACCTCGATCCTAAGAAAGTATTTCAATGGACCCGCATCCTTTGTTTGAAAATGAGAATTAATAAAAAAATTTAGTGATGATAAAACTGAATGGTCATACTTACTCTGACTTAGACCAAACTTTTAACCATGTGCTAAACTTTTCAAACGAAGCACGAGGACTCTGCTTCAATCCATATAATGTCTTCTGAAAATGACATACCTTCCCACGCTCCCCTTGAGCAACAAAACCAAGTGGTTCTTTCATGTAAACTTCCTCAAGAAGATTACCATTCAAGAAAGTATTTTTAACATCCAACTGATGGAGATTCCAACCATAAGTGGCTGCCATAGAAATAAAGAGACGAACAGGGGACAATTTTACCACAGAGGTGAAGGTTTCCAAATAGTCCACAATGTAGGTCTGAGCATATCCCTTGACAACCAGTCGAGTTTTCAAATGTTTTAAGGTGTCATCAGCTTTTGTTTTCACCGTGAACACCCATTTGTACTTGATATCCTTCTTTCCATGAGGTAAATCAACAAGATTCTAGGTACTTGCCTTATCAAGGGCCATCATTTCTTCTTTCATAGCAGCACGCCAACCAGGTTCAAACCACTACGTTGTTGCTTATTTTGCAATTACGACAATAATGTTTGGTATGACCAGGTCCTTACAATGAAAACAAACAATCCCGCAACACCAGAATTCTGAGGATTGGTATCTTGCCTTGGGAGGCTTTGGCTCCTTTGAGCAGCAGAAATAGGATTTGGTGTACCATTTCCTTGTCGCAAGAAGCCTTGGTTCCTACCATCAGTCGAGCCACGGCCTAGCTAAAACACTAGCATTAAGATTAGAAGTCGAGTGAGTCGGACTATTTGCACGCAACACTCGAGAGTACACATCCTAAAGCGAAGGAAGCTAGGGCCAGACAATATCTAAGATCGAACAGTCTCATAAGCTGAGACTAGGTCGAGAGCAGTAAGGAAGCTGATAATCGTATGTTTTTCCATATTATCCACTTGTGCATGAAGATCATTCGTCAGTGGCATTAACCTCCTCATTTCCTCATACATTTGCTTAAATTCCATGAAGAAATTCTTTAGGGGGCGGCCTGTTGCTTAGCGCGATAGAAACGATTACAGACTTTGTGAATGTGAGTGATGTTCCCTTTCCCAGAATACAGGAACTCTAGGTAGTCCATAATTTCTTTAACAGTGTTACAACAACTAATAAAGGGAAGAATGTCGGTCTCGATCGAATTTTAGATTTGCAAGAATAAGCATGCAACTGTTCGGGCCCACGCCAGCTTAGGATCATCCTTAGGAGGAGTCTCAGTTAAATGACATTCCTTCTCAATACTTAGTAAGTACATGCGGACAATTTTGCTGTAGTCCGAATAATTTGTTCAGTTCAACTTATGTTCAGTGATTTTGTTAGCCACAAGAACAATCTCAAAGTGACACTAACCTTTGAATTGGCCATCGATAATCAATGCAAATAGAGAGAACAAAAAATTATAAGATTCCCAAATCTAAGAAACCCCAAACGAACACAAGTAAGGCCAAATAACCAACCAAACAACAGTAGACAGACAAGAAAATGTCGGTGAAAACGTGAACCAGTAGTAACAGCAAATAAACAGTCACAAAAAACCAACCAGAATGTAAAAACGTGAACCCAAAGCACGAACACCACCGGAATATGTCGAAGAAGGCTAGTCGACGTCAGGGGACTGAATCGCAATTGGAAACGATGAGTCACGTGCTGGGGAGAGTCACTGTCTGCGTGGCGTGTGTAATCCACGTGCCGGTCACGCACCACCGGAACTTGATCGGACCACCAGTGTTTGGCCAATCGAAGGACGGGCAACTTGTCTGGCCAAGGATTGTTCACCAAAACCATGTAGAACCAAAAATTCTCTCTCTCTCTCTCTCGTCGCCTGAGAAAAACAAAATCAAAACAGGAGAGGAAAGACAAAATACGAACTCAGGGAATTAGAGAGAAACCTTAGAGCTCTGATACCATGTAAAGCCAAAGAGAGAGATGGAGGAAAGATATGTCCTCAAATGTGTGTCTATTCATGTATACAAAAGGGTATTTATACACAAGAGAAGAGCCTCAGAATTAATAGTTCATTATGATGATTGATTTCCTAATCAATCATAATCTCTATAATACTTGATTATGTGCGATACTAACTGATTCTAATATATTTACATTAATATATTTCCTCACAAGAACATTTAATCTTATTTTAAGCATTTGGTCTCGTTATAATTATAATATTAAGCCTAAAACAAATCGGCCCGTTTTCATGTGTTCTCTGTGATAGGTTAGTTCACATTTATGCCCATTTGGGTAGAGGCTTCAACGTACGACCCTTTAGTAGCTAGTAGTTCTGTATCACAATCTCCCTTTAATAGGGAAATAGTGGGAGATAATGATCATCATATATATTTTATATTACTAGTTAACAACTAATGGAAAAAGCCACATCTCTCTAACAACTCTCACTATCATTCTCTTGTCACGAAAATTCTAAGGGGCAAAGTAAGTTGAAGGATCTACTTTAATTACTTTATGAGATCAGTTGAGCCTGGTGGGATCCTCGTATCGTACGTAAACTATTATTAAATGTATTCTTAAGACCCTACATACATACATTTCCTACAATATATGTAATAATTTTTTTAGAAGCCTAGGATAGGCTATGACGAGTATTGTGTTTCTCAAGTTGTATTTTTATTAGAAAAATTGGTTCAGATTGAACATAAAATATAGACTTTGTTACCTAAAACATATATGCTTCACAATTTAATCCTTGGAATTGCTCTCTACACTAGTCAGAGCCCACAGTTTTGTACTTTTGTTACAGTCCCACAGTCTCCAAGCATGTTAATTTTTCATGGACATGTTGATGAGATACATAGTGTATGTTTGGATTCCACTTTTGCCAGCTAAAAAGACTTTCACAAAACAAACTTTTTCCCTAACTGATGTTCAATTACCCTCTAGGCTAAGTTAGAAAAACAGAAAATACATATGAAAAGCTAGTTTTGTAAACGCAAGTCAAAGTAGTGTTTGACAGATGTATGTTTTACAAATTGTCAACCAAACATGCACTTAGTCTTTAGGTGGACTTTAAGTGCTTATCTGTAACATAGCAGTGTTATCCATGGCAACCACCCTGGCATGGCAGAATATGAAGAAAACACTTTGAGACTTCCATGATGTGGTGATGTTTACATGGAATTGCCATGTGGCATCCACTTCGATTTTGTGGCCCCCCTTGGCAGAATAGAGAAACTTAAATGTTAGCCAAAGTGGGTTGTAATCAAACAATTGTTGAGATTCCCAAGGTTGAGGGTATTTGTTACATCCGATATTTCTATGGCAATTTAAATTAAAAATTTGAGCATTTCACTATTTGTCTAAATGTACCATTGACATTGCTATACTTTAGTTCTTCCTTGGGCTGTCCATGGGTGTTCTTATCAAAATTTTGTAATTTGTCCAATCTCTTACACCCCCCCCCCCCACCACAAATAAAAATAAAAATCCATAGACTTCTTAAATCAATGACAACTTGAGTTATTATAAATACTGAGTTTGTTGATAAAAGTGAGCCTGAAAATTTTCATTTTGTTAGTTTGGGCTGATTTCATTTTTTTTTTTTTTTTTTTTTTTTTCTAACTTAGAATTTTTGGCAGTAAGATGGTTGGGGTTCAAATATGTCATTTAACTTTCAGAATTAAACTAATTCATGATGTTTTGTTGGAGAAAATTTAGTAATATCATATTGTCATCAAATAATAAATATTTTGTAGTTCATCATTCTTCACTCTTGCAAACGGTCATATGTACTGGTGCTTTTGTATGATGCATCCATTTGAAGTAATTGCAAATTGTTAAGTTGAATGAGGAGTGCACCGTGCATTTTATTGCCATTGTTCATTCTTCATCTGATGGAGGAGGGAATATTAGAAAGTGGCAAAGATGTTCAAATTGTCTATAAGGATCAAGCATTTTGCTTTCCGAAACAAAGTGATAAATGAATAGTGGCAACAACCTGAGAAACCCATTATTATAGACAGGCTTACTAGTTTTACCTGGATGAGTCTCCCTTAATGATATAACGCGATGCAAGCAAAAACGAGTATAATAAACGTTGGGCTTATCATGATAGCTCATGTGTTGCCAGCTTTATCTTCTCCCAACGCCCCTTGGAAAACTAGCGCCTTAATTGGTAATTTATTCTCAAATTCTTAATTGAAATATGATGGAATGGACCAATTATTTGTAAACCATGTCTTTAGTAACCATATCATTAGTAGTCAGGAGCTAGATTCTTATCATTACTATACAATTACAGGGATAATGAAGATGACACTGTTATTATTTATGTGATTTCTTCTATGCTGGAATGGAAAATGCAAAATTAAGCTTGATAGCATTCATTTGAATTCAAGATATAGTTTTTAACTTCAAGCAATTAGTAGTCTAATTTCAGCCAGTTTATTTTTTATTAATATACCCATTCTTTTGACTCTCTCTTCTTGATTGATGTGATGATTTGGACCTGAGTGATGCAAGTTATCTGTATTGCTTATGTCATTGAAGCTTGATTCTTTTGTTGTAACCATTTTTACAGCTTTTCTTTGGTCAACTGTGTCATCTTTTCCCCAAACTGAGCACTGTGAGCCGATTAACTTGTTGCTTTTTCAGAGGATAGTGTTCGTACTCT
This sequence comes from Acacia acuminata, assembly GCA_019022655.1. Classification (NCBI taxonomy): domain Eukaryota; kingdom Viridiplantae; phylum Streptophyta; class Magnoliopsida; order Fabales; family Fabaceae; genus Acacia; species Acacia acuminata. The sequence continues at coordinate 5,226,362 of JAFJYI010000015.1, forward strand.
AATTCCAAAGCATGTTTGAAAAAGTTTTGTGCTAACGTGGTGCCTTGTGTTGTATCATTTGAGCAAAATTGGAGCAATGATTTGCATGCAGTTGTCTCCTATATGTTTACATCACCTTAAAAAATATGATTAGCCTATCCCTTGAGCTTTGTTGTTTTGTTCATTTCTGGATCATTCTGCCCTTAAAACTCAATTTCTTCGTGTGTTTGCAGTGTCTTTAACTAATGATACATCACCCTTTCAGATTAAAAAAAGGGTTAAGGTGCAAAAATACTTGTGAGCTTTTACCCTTAAGTGCATCAATCATCATATACTTTTTAAAGGTGCAAAAATACCCATGAACTTTCAAAATGGGAGCAAAAATGCCTACACCGTTAATGGAACCTAACACCATTACATATGCATGTGCAAAAAGAACATGGGCCCTACCACAAAATGTAACGGGGTTAGGTTAAATTTAATGGTGCTAACATTTTTACCCCCATTTTGAATGTTCATGGGTATTTTTGCACTTTCGAAAAGTATATGGTGCTGGTCACACTTTTAGTAAAAGTTCAAGGATATTTTTGCACTTTAACCTTTAAAAAAATGTTATCTGTCCCTGTATGGCATGATGCTGAACTTCCTTTATCAATGCATTGATGAAATATCATGGTAAATCTACTTCTTTAAGAGTTAAATGACAGCAAAATCAGAAGACAACATAATTGGTAATTCCAGCAGCTCCTTTTTAAAGTTAGGTGAGATGTGGGTGCTGGTCACACTTTTAGTAAAAGTTCATGGATATTTTTGCACTTTAACCTTTTAAAAAATGTTATCTGTCCCTGTATGGCATGATGCTGAACTTCCTTTATCAATGCATTGATGAAATATCATGGTAAATCTACTTCTTTAAGAGTTAAATGACAGCAAAATCAGAAGACAAGATAATTGGTAATTCCAGCGGCTCCTTTTTAAAGTTAGGTAAGATGTGGGTTAAGATAAACTGTTGCAAATTAATTTCCGTGGTTAATTTTATTCCTGCTTTTCTGTTGATTAAATCTTCCCTATACTTGTCTCGCATTCTCTTTTGTGTTGCTAACATTATGATTGTCATCCTTCACCATGGCAGTTTTTGTCCCATCCAAAGGGCAAGAAAATCCTTTAACACAATAAGTAAAAATGCATTTCACACGGCTTTAGCTTGAAGAGTTGTGTTTTATTTTGTCTTAACTTTACACACAATGCTGTATTCATTATTCATGAACATGACACATGCTAGAGTTGATTTTGATAATTTCAAATTGAAACCATAGAGCTGAAAGATACAAGGTTTAATGACCCATCATGAATAAGAAGCACAATACTCAAATATGACCCCATAATCTTGATGGTATCAAGAAACATGGATCTCTTGTAGATCCATCAATACAGTTGAAATCTGCTGCAACATTCAAAGAAATCTGGTATCAATGTTTTTTCTGTTTCTCAGGATTTAATAGCTCATATGCTAAGGATCAAAGATCACACCTCAATCTTGTGGCTCCCAAAGGAGATTCATAGGTTTATTGCTCTGGCTGACTGAGTTGGAGATTTACAGGAACCTGAAAGTCCTCTCCTATGCCCAGACCATTCGTAAGAACAGAATTTCTATTTGTTGTGTTCCCATATCTTGTTTCATAGACCTGGATTTGTGAAATTTCTAATTTTTGAGAATTAAATTCTAAACAAATTTTCACTGGTTTAAAAGTTGCATCATTTATTATGAAGAAACTATGTAAGTTTTTATCTCTAATTAGCTACCCAAACCAATACCTTTTTGTTTAATTCTATGTTTTCTTGTTGAATTAGGTTTACCTTCTTATAAAGCTCCACATTTTCTTGGTGTATAAGGCTACCCTGCAGAAATTAAATAACATGTTTATTCAATGAAGAGGGGTGTAATTACTTTTCATATGTTTTAAGACTGACCTTTTGATTTAGTTCCTGTATTTCATTCATTAAAAGTTGGTCCTGCATAAGACATGTTCATCAAACTTCAGAGCATTGCAGGTCTTTTTCAGAAAACAAACAGTAACTGTTTGTGCTATCTCAAAGCTTCTTAATCCCAGTACCTCATTTAGGTATCACTAACCTTTTTCATACGGACACCCCGAAGGCTAATTTCCATTTGGCTTTCCAAATTCTGTAATTCTTTTACAGTCAAACTTGAAAGCTCTTCTCCCATCATTTGCCTGTTAATTCACAAAAGAAGTTTGAGCTGCATCTTGGAGACTAATAATCAATCAACAAGGTTAGAGCCATGAAACATATTTTCCAGCAATTATAAGCTTTTTGTATGGGTTTGAAACTTTTTCTTTTGCAATGCATGGGTGAAAAATGCTTCCAGCTCAATGTATCATAGGTGTTTAAGATTATCCAGTCTGTTCAACCCTAATAAAAGTATGGGGCTGGATCAGTAATGCGGAAGCCCAATTTTTAGTAAACGGTTTTCAGCCTATCCATTTTTGACCCTGGGGCTCAACTAATTCAAGTGTAGCCCTTAGGACTTGAGATTTTTTCCCCCTTAAAAAAAAATAACTGGCTGATACTGGGCCAAAATATTTTCTATAAATAATTTATTATCTTTTTAGTATACTTTTGTTGCTAACCTAGGATTCTTGCCCTCGTATGATTGTCCATTTGGTTTTGAAACATTCGAACTTAGAGTCTTACAGGTTCTTTGAACTAATACATGCATATAGATATGTGGCTATGGTTGTATAAATAGTTTTTTGATAGGGCAAAACTGAAGATACTGAAGCAAATGTAATGTCTGATAAAAAAACAAATGTAATGATAAGAAGGGATGTAATGAGAGTCAGCGTTTGGCCTGAAGCTGGGGCTTTGAAGCACGGACATTTCAGAATAGGAGCCATGTCTGTCAGCAATGTATCTAAGGCATTTTGATCAGGTACCATGTGACACTGTAAATTACATTTGGACATTTCATATCTCCTTTTTGTTGTGTCTGTCCATGATTCCTACCTTAAAAGTGATATTCTCTTGTTTCTAAATTTTGCTGACGTGCATGCTCAAATTAGACTTTTTTATATGTAAAAATAATTAATGAAATAAATTTGTTGTAGGGAAATATACATGTACCTGTGATTTTCTTGCAAGTTTTGCAATTGTTGCCTTAACATTGCTGCCTCCCTTTGCCAAAACTAGAAATAATTGAATAAGAAAACACAAAATGGTGCACTTAGCTACTAAAGTAACATGAAGTATTAGATGTAAATTCTCTTCAACCATGATATCACCCAATTCTAGAAGTATCAAAAGAAATAAGACAATTTTCTATAGGTGTAAATTCTCTTCTTAATGGTCCAAAGTAATCAAATTTTATTCATTGACTCGCCAGTTATTGAGCTGATAGCTGATACTATATGTTTCAATTACATTGGAGGGAATGAAGATCTATTATTATTCTTTTCGTTGGAAAGCAAAGGTATTAGATCTGGACTCTAGATCCCTTTTCTGTTTTGGGATTGAATGTGCAGATGGTTTTCTTGCACTGTTTTCAGAAACAGTCGGTAAGAGTAAAATTTCCACACTATACTGTCTTGCTCAACTTTCAACTTATTTTCTGGCATAGTGTGAATGTGTGATGAACAATAGCATCTACACATCGTGATCAGATGAAAATCTTAAAATTTCAAAGGAGAATATAAAACTGAAAAAATTCGGCAGCTGGCAGTAGCTATGGTGTTCTAACCGTTTTCACATTTGATTCCAGGTGATTACTCCAAGTTAAGGTTTGAAGGTGTTTATGTCACTATTATTCCATTTGCTAGAAAGACATGGGCATTCATAATGGGGAAACTAAGATTAGTACCTTCTACGAATCTGTTATTTATGGTTCCTGTTTAAGTTTTCATATTAAAAAATTTCAGGATATGAAATTTTTTGCATGGCTTGCATACCTCTCCCTAAAATCATTTCAGAAACTGATGGGTCATGCTTTCCAATTTGCAGTCCACATGATGTTCAAATTCATCAAAAAAGTAACAAATATACTAAACTCAAAATCTGGTCAAAATTGATACTCCCTCCGGTCCTAATTATAAGAGCTAGTTGACTTTTTTGGAGAGATTAAGGAAGCTAATTAAATTACTTTAGAGTATTTTTATTTTTTTCTTCAAACTAATTAGTTTAACTAATAAACTAATATATAATCTAAGGATATACGACATATAAAATGATTAAGTAACTTATTTAGCTTCCTTAACCTTTCCAAAGAAAGTCAACTAGCTCTTATAATTAGGACCGGAGGTAGTACTTGTTAAGAGGTTGATGTTCAATGGCTGTGTGTGAGATGAATATGACATGAACCCAACCTGTGTGCAGCATGTGCATGGCTACAATCAGTGGATGTGGAATGGTGTTTGACTTAAAATTGTAAAGCTGCCAAGTAAGAATCTAGCTTTGTCATGGCCCCTGACAAGGAAGCCTCTTAAATGGAGTTCTGGGAAAACACCCCTATAAGCTATTTTTAAGTCATCATTATATAGTTATTTCTCTAGATAAACGAACAGAAGACAATTATTTTGGAGCCTGTACCACTGGAAGGTTTCTTTATTTCAGATGGTTCTAGAAAGGCAACCACCTGCAAATGCATGTGAAAGGTTCCTTTGCTATGAACTATGATGGACAAGAATAGACATAGGGCTTGCTTCATTCTACTGCCTGATCTGTCTCCCCCCGTGTATGGCTTGCATGCTTCCCTCTTAAAATGTTTCACAAACAGAAGGGCCATCCTTTCTAATTTTTAGCCTATATGATGTTCAAATTCAGTTCAAACATAATAAATATATTAAACTCCAAATCTGGTCAAAATTGTTTCTCCCTTGTGTCCGTAGTATGAGACCTATTTACCTAATTTAATTAGATTAAAGAAGTTAGTTTGATTAGTTAATATGATGTATATTTTCTAAAACACCCTAATCATATTCCTTAATTTCTTTCTTTCATCTCCTTTTTTATTATTGTTGAAGAAGCACCAGTAGAGGTAAATTATGAAAAAAACAAAAAAATACTGATCAGTATTGTAAATAGGTCTTGTACTTAGGACCAAGATCAACTTTCCTAATAGATTCTATCTTAAGGACCGAAGGAAGTACTTCTTTAAAGGTTGATGTTCTATGGTTGTATTCTTATGTATGAGATGGATATGACATGAACGCAACCTAAGGGTAGCATGGGCATTGCCACAAATTATGGATATCCTTAAGTTTGCATAGCTGCTGAGCAAGGACCTACCTATACGAGAGCATGGCTCCTGACAAGGAAGACTCTTATATGAAGTTTTGGGAAACCGTTTCTACTATTTTTTTTTTTTTTTTTTTCGAGTCATCCTAATATTCTGCCGCTCTTGATCCTTATTTCACAGGTTAAGCTAATAAAATTCTATTGCAATTATTTTGAAAACTGTACAGCTAGAAGGTCACTTTATTTAACGCAACCTTCTGCTAATGCACATGGAAGGTTCCTCTACTACGGTCATGATTGATGAGAAGGGACTTAACACTTGCTTCATTTGTTTCTCTTGCGTGCCCATAGGATAGATCATAGATGATTGATTGACATTCTAAATATAAATCTAAATGGAAGTACTTATCTTTGGGATGGTCCTGCTACTGTGATATTAGCTGATATATCTACTGATTAACCCCTATGATATATCTACTGATAGCATTAGGTTATTTAACTGCCAAACATTGTTTTGCCCCCTATGTTGTAGCTTGACTTTTTTCATCCAATCCTCCAACGTTCAAGAGAATCTGAAAATCTCTCTTAAGAAAAAGTATAGCTCATTCTGTTATGTAATAGGAATGGTAAGATAGGAAGTCAAATCGCCAATGTTATTTTAAACAAGAACAAAGGGGGGGTTTTTACACTTGCTCCAGTTCCCTTTGAGATAAAAGGAGGAAGTGACTTCATGTGAGATATACACTATCGCTGGGTAAATTGCATTTAACCTCTTGAAGCTATGATGTATAACATTTGTGTGCTATGTAAACCTTTACGCCCCCTCTGGTTTATTGTGTGTCTCTGTACAAAATTCACCCATAAATTGATATTATCGCATATGCAAGTTCACGTCCTCCACCCCACCCCCAAATGAATCTCGCAAAGTCATATGGAGATTTGTTTTCTGAAGCATGAGGAAACTAGGTAATGGGAGAGGCTTTAAGTGTTATGTTGGGTTACTCAGTATAGAGAACAGAGGAAAAGGTTAATGGTTGTTGGATCAAGTGGAAGGTATTAGTCTCTTATAATGTGGTGAACTAAAGTTCAAATCCTGGCTGGGAGATGTGACCACATTTAGTGTCTAATAGTGTCTCAAACGAGATTGTCTCAAATAGGAGGGGATACATGTGCAGTAATAGTTCTTTTGGTGTGTTTTTCACTCCCACTCTTGCTAAATGCAAGGGCTAGTAGATGAATTTGTTCTGATCCTAAATGCAAGGCTTCAATCTACTATATATCTCAAATTTATAATTTTTTCTTACACTTTCTTTATTGATTGCACATGTTAAAAAAATTGTGTGTCGAGGCAGTAGTTTCTAATACAAATAATTAAAAGGAGTACTTTAGAAAACTAACACATTTTTTACAAATAACTAACCATACTAGTTTTAAATTATTCATTTAGCTCATATGTTTAAGATCGAAAGGAGTACTGAAAAAGCTATTTGACCTCTCCGGTGTCAGTCTTAACTAGGCAGTGAAGTTGTAAAGTTTTCAACACTCGGTAGGTTGCATTGTAGGGTTTTTATTCGAACTTATTTGGAATTTTGTGACATGTTGAGTGGAAGTTTATAATTTTTCCTATCATTCCCGTGGGGTTCCTCCCTATATTCATTCTATTGAAAGAATTAGTGTTCAAAATATTATCATGCATCGAGTATGACAAAAAAGTATGTGTGACTTCACCTATGGGGCAAAGTTGCAATATGCACAAGATGCTTAGAAATACCTTCACTTCAGACGTTGAGCTCCCAGTACAAGGATGTTGATCTTCTTTATTTTTGTTGTATCGATCAATCACTGATTTCATGCTGGAAGAATTAATCAAATTGCATCAGGCGTGATCTAGTGATTATGAACATATGAAAGCCATGGAACATTTAATCAATGCAGATAAATGCATGTTGTATGGAGGCAGAGTCATACAGTGCGACAGTAGTGTTTGAAACTCCTGTTATCCTCATCTAGAGTATACCCAGTAAATTTGGGGGAGCAAGTTACCATTAGAAGGCAAGTTCACTTAAAAGTCATGCTTCTGTGCTTTAAATGACGGTGTAATAGTGAAATTACTGGTATCTGTCCATCAAATCAAAACTTTATAAAAATACTCGGCTAAATCCTGAACTAAATTGTAATCACCAAACTTTTCTGTCGCAATCAGAATCATGCAGTCACTTGCCATCATATGATGTTTTTATTTTATTTCGAAAATTAACTGGTGCTCTGGTAGGTATTATTGTTCATACTATAATTTTGTAACTTAGCATAGAAAAATTAAGTGTACATATCTGATATCTCAAGTTTGATGTCATATCTTTTTGTTTTTTATATACCTTATAGAGAAAAATTGGTTAAAAGACAAAAAAAAAAAGTTGAATTTCAATCATTTTAAAGGAACCCAGTCAATGAAACTCATATTGGTGGAAGAAATTTGAATTGTAGAGATGTAAATCGATCATTTTGGATTTGAGAACCATCTTGCTAAGATGAGTTTATCCGCCCGCCAGGGGTTCAAATATTGTCGCATCCCGATATGGTTTTAACGGGGATTGTAAACGAGATAAAGGCTAGATAATGTATCTCAATATTATCAAAAAAAAAAAAAAAGGGACTCATTTGAAATTTGAATGTTGTAAAATTTGAGAAATTATTTAACTACCGTTAGTTTTTTAAAAAAAATTAAAAATCCTCAACCTTTTGTTGGCCTTTGGTGCCGATAGGGGCAGCCATCACCAGAGTTTCTATGACATTGCCGGCGATCAGCTGCTAAAGCTTTGATAAACATTATTAATAACTCAATGATCTATAATAACAAACTTAGTATTGATATTAACAACTCAAGTATCTGTGTTAACAACTCTAGTTTGAAAAAGGTATTAGCCATCGGAGCTTTGGTGAAGGACTTTAAGAAATATTCAACAATTATCTTGTTTACAATTTTAGTATCGTTATCAACAAACTTAAATATATGTATTAACAACTTTAGCATGAGATATTCAAAAAGATAATAATACTAGCCGCTAGCGCAAAGGAATTTTTTTTTTTTTTTTTTGAATCTTTCAAGCAAAAGTTGTCAATATAGATACTTGAATTGTTAATAGCTATACTAAAGTAATAAGCGGCAGCCTTATATATTTTTTAAAATTTTTTACACTAAAGTCATCAATATTGATACTTGAGTTATTAAATTAATACCGATACTAAAGTTGTTAATATACATAATTGAGATGTTAATAACCTTTATCGAGCTCGACGACTAATATCTTTTTTTTTTTTTATTTTTTAGACTAAAGTTAATAAAGATACTTGAGTTGTTAATAGTGATAATAAAATTGTAAATGGAGTATTTGTCGAATATTTAATAACCTTTATCGAGCTCCGGCGACTAATATCTTTTTTTAATTGTCAATATATGTACTTGAGTTGTTAATAACAATACTAGAGTTAATAATATAGATACTTAAATTATTAATAGTCTTCATCAGAGTTCCGACAACTAATTTATTTTTTTGAATTTCTTTGACTAAAGTTGTTAATATAGATACATGAGTTGTTAATAGTGATATTAAAGTTGTTAATATAAATATTTGAGTTATTAATAACGATATTAGAGTTGATAATATAGATATTTAAGTTGTTAACAACCTTCATCAGAGCTCCGGTGATGTTAGCCGCCACAGGTCCCTAGTGCGAAGCTCTGGCATCTGGCAAGGGGGTTGATGATTTTTTTTTTATTTAAAAAAAATTAAGGGTCGTTAGGTAATTTATCAAATTTTGCAACATTTCAAAATTTCAAATCAGTTCTTTTAGAGTTATTAAAATTTAACATGCTTTGTTGTCTTTTATCAATTTTGTTAACAATTTATCCAAAAATTCGGTTGGTAATAGGTAATAGATTATAATGATGTTATACGATCTATAAAATAGATCTCACTTAATAGATAAAGTTTATTGTTACATATAAGCAAGAGGATTGATTGGAATAGGGAATTTTAACGCGGGAAATAATACTTAAAGGGATGGGTGATTGTGCATTGAATTGGAAATATTCATGTTAGTGTTATGGCTTGGGTAGGGTTGCATCTAGTGTAATTGTAATTGTAATTGTTAAGGCCATCATGCATGGCGTTGCTAGAAGAAAGCCATCAAAATAGAACTAACAAATTAAGCTTATGAGAATTGTGTCGTGACAAGTCAAACAGCGAAGGTGGCGTACACCACATGAGATAGAAGAACATAAAAGTAGGTGGACTAGAGAAAAATAGGGACATGGGATAAAAGTACATACAAGTAGGTGGACTAGAGAAAAATAGGGACAGTATCATTGAGGTTTCAAATATTAAAAATAGTATCAGAAAAATCATCATAAACAAGTGAAAGAGTTACCATTGACAATTTATGAGACTTGTTAATATATTATTTCCTCTAGTTGGGCCATAAATGATATTCTCTCGGATGTCCCTTTAACGGTAAGCTCAAGTCCAAGGCGTGAATTCTTGACGAGCTTGGAGAGATGACCTTTCAAGAGAAATTACGATACATGAGTAATAGAAACTCTTATCTTTTAAACAGAGGTAGGAACTTGATTACTAACTTGTGTATAGTGCAGACCTAAGTGGAAGGGATTTGCATTTTTGCCTCTTCATATTCTAAAGGAAATTAATATCTATTACTCGTGGAAGATCCTTTTGATCTCACAAAAAAAGGGAAAAATAAGAAAGAAGCTCAACGCACTAGTCTTAATAATGGTACAAGACAAAGGCAAGGAAATTGGAAATGGTAACGAGTGCGAAATTCAAGGAAGAATTTAAATGAGTATTGGAATCAAAGAATAGGAGGATGTCATAAATATAGATTAAGGCACTATAAAGAATAGGTTCGAAGATTCTGATCATAGCCTTCTGAAAGAATGAGGGTGCTACCTGAAAGAGTGAGGGTGAATACAAATTTATATCTATCATCAAGATGGACACCTAACTGCCAAAAACCCGCTTTACGGTTGAACTTTGAGAAGACTTTTGTCTGGCTTAGCCTAGAGGTGAGAGTATCCCGCTTTGGTAATGGGAACTTATCATCTTGTAAAATCATATTCAAAGGTTTGTAGTCAATCATCAACCCTCTTTTTTCCTCTAATAAGCTCATATCTTTTTCCACATAAAGCGCTTAACAAGCCCAATTTGATTCAATTGGCTCAATTAACCCTTAAGCCAAGAGTGATGCACATTCTTGTTTGGCTAAGAGAAGATCCTCAAGGTTCATGTCCGAATGTGTAGCTTTAGTAGGATTGATGTCTTTGTTTTTATCGAAAGGGAGCTTGATGAAGAAGTCTTCATTCTTTCATAGAGGAGCAGGATGTTTGAACTGATAATGACTACCCGCACATAATTTAAAAAGTTTGTCCTAAATATCTGAATAACTTGTTGGAACCTAGTTTTGTTCCAATATAATAGGAGTTTTGACATAAAGATTGAAACACTTCTTGAACTTGAGACCTTGCAATGTAATGGAGAGATGCTTAGTTATGTAAAAAGCATCGAACCAAAGAGAATGTCTCTTTCTGTAAGATAACTTCCTAGAACTCTTATCCAAACAATACAACCTAGGAAAAATTGTATCGTGATCTTTTTCCTTGAGATGAGATATATCTTAAAGATTTTTCCGTTGATTGTTGCAAAAGGATGATGGAATGGAGCCCAAGACTCTATTAGGAGAACATGGGGCTTAAGGATAGTAGCACAAGATCCTATATCTATGTGAGCTATAGCAATGATAGGCTTATCATACTTAGCTGGAAGAATCTTGGCTTTAATATTAGGCCTTATAGTTGTATCAATCTGGGTCATACCCAGAGATCCTAATGATCCAAGGACTTGGATGGTTCTTTGGAAATAGGGTTGAGGGAATAGATGGGTCTATGAGGATGGTATTTACTGTACTCATCTTCTGAGGAGGAAACATCTGAACTGGAATAAAAATAGGCAAGATATACTAGGTATCTTCATCCTGTTCAAATTGTTCTTCAAAGACAGACTCGATGTCTTCTTCCTCATTGATGGGTAATGCATTATTGAAGGATTGCATCATTGTACTTCTTTTTCTTCTTTTTTTGACAAGCCTTTGTGTAGTGTCCCTTTTTTCTATAAAGGAAACATCGATTAGCCTTCTGGGACTTAGGGGATCTTCTTTTGAAATATCTGAATTTTGACCTTGGTTTCTTTTTCCTTCCATGGCTTTTGGTTAGGCTAAAGTTATAGAACTAAGATTTCTTCTTGGTAGGGCAATGACAAGTATGCTTGTCTTTACACTTAATATTTAAGTACAATTTGGTGCATACAGGTTTGATCTTAGAACTTCCTTTGAGCATATAGTCTTGAAAAGTTTCTGTTGTTCACATAAATTTTCCAATGTGGCTAGAGCAAGTTGGTATATTTCTTCTTTCTGAAGAGAAGTGATCATTTGATGCAACTTTAGTTGAAACTCTTCAAGAAGTTAGGCAATAACTCTGGTTGAAGCTCTCCAGAAAGTTAGGCAATAGAGACATGCCAAAAATTGGGATCTTAAGATCCTCCCCTGGCATGCAGGTGAAATAGTCTTGCAAATATTTGCGTTTGAGAGAACAACACTTCATTTCAAAGTATTCTTAGTAATGTTTGTGTTGGATAACATTAACATCTCCAAGGAATTCTTTATGGATTGCTCCAAGGAACACTCTTGAATTATCTGCTTGTGCCGCTTAAATCTTTTAGTACTCGCTGAGTTTAGTAAAACATTCACGTAGGATGCTAGTCATTCTTGAGACAAACTCCATCAAGATTTGTTCAAGAGTAACTGCAAATTGAGTCATTTGCAAATCAATCCATGCTCCAAATTCATGGAGTCTTTAATGCTACTTTTGTGGAGGAATATCATCAAATGTAAACATGGTCCAGAGGATGGCTTTCCTTCTAGATTTCTAGCTCTTGAAGGCCTTGATTTTCTTGTTTATTCTTCCTCTGAGAGGAAGGGGGTCTTCTACTACAGGAGATCTCCAAGAAGTCTGACCAGTTTCTACCATAGCGATGGTAGATAGATCAACATAGTATTGCTCATCATTGGAAGTATCTCGTTCTTCTAATGTGGTGGTATTAGAGACATATTTCTTAACATCAGTAGATTCTACTATATTTGTGTCTGTCTCTTCTTTGTAGGAGGTTGAGCTTGATGAGAGGATAGGATATTCCTTATTAGTGAAGAATCCAACTGTTCTAAATTGCTCAGAAGCTATACCTTTTCCTTTATCTGAGGGATCTGAAGGAGGTACTAAGTCTTGGGTGGAGAAGTTGGTGGTGTATGGATCTTAAGTGGTTAATGAGGTTTTCTGGGTTGTTGGTAAGTAAAGGCAGGTCTTGTCTATGGTGTAGGATTGGAGGATTGTCGGTGTGAGATTACAAGATAGGTTTATGTTTGGACGCTAGATATCTGAACACTAGAGAGGTTATTACCTTCCTTCTAGATGTCTTTTTAGCAGTTGTTTCTCTAAGTTGTCTGGCCAGCGGATATGTTCACCTAAAGATAGAATTATAGTTAGGTTTAGTATGTGGAGGCTTGTAGACTAGATAAGTTGTTGGCATAAAGGAATATAGAGAAAATGGGTTTATGGTTGGTTGTGAAGGAAGTGATAAATCAGCTTCTATCTGTCGTAGCTCTTTCTTAATTTTGGAAAATTCTTGCTCCTTTCTTTGAAATTCTTGGCCATAGTACCTGTGGTCGATATATCTCCTTAGATCTTCATCCAATTGTTGAGCTTGAGTAGACAACCTGTGATGTAGGCATTTTACTTCCTCGGTTACTATATCAACCTGAATAGTAAGGTGTTCTGTCTTACTCGTAAGATGGTCAATTTTTTCATCTATATATAATGTAAGACTCTATTCTAGCTGGCAGCATTCTCAGTTTGCCAATTCAACACTTCTTCAACTGGCGTAACTGGTTTATAAGTCCCATGGGGAGTAACCTCTGTGTCAGGAAGAGGTGGAAATTCTTCTTCATAAGAGGCTGGTTTTACCATGGCAATACATAGTATGGACGAGAATTAGCCATTGGAGGAATAAATGGAGCTGTTGGAGTAGCAATATGTATATATGTTCTTGGAAGCACACAAGCAACTAGATCAACATGACCTAACTCTCTGAGTAGTTTATACAGAGTCATTTCATTGGTGGGGACTTTGGGAATAGATTTGTTGTCCTTCAACTTCGGGCCTTAGTCACCTTTGTCATTTCTTCTGTGATTATTCTAGGAACATAAAGAACTTTTGTTCTTCTTTTTGCGACTTCTTTTAGTTCTATTATTAACAACCTCATCATCATCTGAGAAACCTGGAAAGTGACACTCATAGTCTGAGTAATCCCAAAAGTGAGGAAAATGACACTCACAATCTAAGTCACACACACTAGAGTCAAAATTCCATATAAAATGCCCATTAACATAGGAGACAAAGACTGGTTGTCCTTCCATTGTAAAATGGTTTATCGAAGGTTGTTCCTTACTTTTATAAACAGGAGTAATAGTTGCAATTGTCCTGCTTAGAGGGAATGAGGAACCTTCAGTTCCTGGTCGCTGAAAGACAAATCTGACAATGCTGTCAAGCATCCTCTATACTAGAGTTGGAGCAGTTGTATGCACATTTACAGGGGAAGAGTGGAATTCTTTTCTTATAATTGTTCCACTCAAGAGGCATCGTCTATGCAAGTTCTTCAGTCGGAATCTATCGAGGGATATTGATGATGACAAGGCCATAATCTCTATCTATGAAGATTTAGAGAGCATCTTTTGTAGAGTTTAGGAAGTGGAGGTTCAAGGAATGGTTGTAAACTCTGTAGATCATTTGGTGGTGCAAAATAGTCATGATGGCTTATGGGTTTTGGTTTGCACCAATGATCTGGATTTAAAGGGCACTAAATAAAGTATTTTGATAGGCTTTATATGAAGTATCAAGAGCTACACTAGTTGTAGTAGGGATACCTTTTCATCCTTAAAGGGTGAGAATGAGACGAATAGCACCAATATGGAGATGGGTATAGCCTTGATTTAGAGAGTGATCAATCAAAGGTTGTGGGATCTCCAAAGTAACATATTGCTCTGCAGTAGTTGCAGGCAATCCACACTGGTTTAAGGTAGAATTTTGAATAATTTCATTTGCTGGGGGGGTAGTTATGGAAATCATGTTTCGAATGGATCTGGTAATAGATTTGTGCCGGTGATGGAGAGAGTATGGACTAACTAGAAGGAGTTCAGTAAAGTTTATGCGAGCATCTTCTAAAAGATAGGTAAACTCAACTAAATTGTCAACTTTTTGAGCTAAAGTACGGCAAAGGACAAAAGGATTTCTATCAAGGGAAAGGGCTGAGGGAAGACGAACTGGTTTAGAAGAAGTTTAGGAATTTTTCTTACTCGCTTTATCTAATTATAACTTTCTCTATCTCTCATATGCATGAGTATGGATCTGATACCATGGGGGGGAGTCTCCTCAGGCATTGTTGTAAAAAAACTAGTGTAAAAACATAAAAACTTACGTTTTTATGTTTTTACTGGGGTCATATGTGATGAAATGCAAGTAAAACTGTTTTGAGCAGAAACCGATAGAAACTCCGCTCAAACACTCAAAATCTATAAAAACTTACGTTTTTACCGTTTTTTACTTTAACAAAAAAAAAAAGATGAAAAGTTGAAAACCTTATTTTTATCGTGCATCTTGGACTCACGATTACTAGAGAGTGGAGACGAGATAGTTATATATAGTTTTTGACGTATTTCCATAGTGATAAACATAAGTTTTTTATGTGAGTTTTTTTAACGTAATTTTTTTTTTTAATGTTTTATATAGTTATATAACTTATATCTTTTAAATATGAAGTTGTTCATTGAATTTTGAGTAATGATTTATGATTTTTTTTTTCCTCATGCATCTATATATATATATATATATATATATAATTTTGAGCTCTGACATTAAGTAGTAAAAAGTAGAAACTTTACGTTTCTTGTCGTTTCTACAATTTACGTTTCTATCACCCCTTTCCGTGTTAACATAGAAACTCGATTTTGACAATATTGTCCCTAGGAACTCTTGAGACTCAATCCAGTATAGTTACAGGTCTTACCATGTCAAGGTCAGATTCAAAATAGTTACAGGTTTTAGATATCCAAACTAAACCACATAATTCATGAAGGAACTTGATCCCTAGGATTATGTCAGATTCATTTTGATACACAATATCCTCAAAAGAGGCAAGTGTACTCAGAGAAACAGCTTCTAAAAAGCCATCCAGAAGGAAGGTTGTCAGAAATTCCTATCAATAAGAAAAAGTGTTTCCAATATAACTTGCTTCTAAATTCTTTATCTTCCAAAAGCTCTATCTTCTTATAGCTTCTCTCTTATCTCTCTAGAGATTCTAGTATAGTCTACACTTGTCTCTTTTGAGGATTATGTGTATCATAATGAATCTGACATGATCCTAAGGATCAAGTTCCTTCATGAATTATGTGATTTAGTCTGGATATCTACAGGATGATGTCCTAATGTGGTCTATTTATACATCTCTATTGCAGCAACGACAAGAAGGGGTCAAGCAAAGAGATTAATCAAAAGAAGAAAGACTGACTAGCTGATCGATAATCCACTATCTTGTTTATCAATTTAGAATGACTAACTATTTGAGCATGTAGGTTGCATGTGCATGTCAACGAGGCATGCTTAGATGATGAGGACCACACCTCCTAAACAAGGGCTATAGAACTTGTTTTTCATCTTGCTCCATACCAATAAATCAATTTTGTGATTGTTGAGGTTCAAGCAACCTTTGGAACACCTGATTTAGCAAGATCAACACGGAACTCGCCAACACAACTATATGTCTATGTATTAGTGATCTTATTTGACTATCTCGAACAACTGTTGGGCAATTGTTTATAATGTATTTTGTACTACAAACCTATAGATATGATATCTTTATTTTAGATCATTTTCAGGCATTTGACATGAGAACTTTGTGAGAGGGATGTTTGGTGGAACTATTTATCATAAAAATTGCAACAGATTTTACAAACAAACAAAAATGGAAAAAGAAATGTGACGAATACTTTGTCAATGTCGCAAGTTTACAGAATTATGGTCACAAAAATGTGAGAAATTTCATGATGAAAATTTCTAGTACAAATTTTTCAACGGAAAAACAAATTCATCAAAAGGAGGATAAGAGGAAAAATTGACAAAAAAAAATATCACTTAAATTTTAAAATCATGTTGACTACAACAATAATAGGATTAACAAGAACAGTAAATCAACCTATTTGAGATTTTGAAATTTAAGTGGTATTTTAATATTTTACCACAATAATATTCCAAAAATCTTGCAATGCATTTTCCTGCGATGTAATTTTTTCATCGCAAAATAAATGTGATGCCTCTATTTGCATAAAAAATTTATCCGTTCCACAACGGACTTTTTTGGCCCAAAAAAACGAAACCGACGAATTTTTCTGTGGCAAATCACACAGTTTGTCGTAGTGATTAAGGATTAATACACCAAACACAATTAAATACGATATATATTTTTCAACATTTATATGTATATGGCATTGAAAGATAATATTGGCATTATGGAAAAAAAAAAAAAACTTTTCTTTTGGAAAGAAAATGAAATAAGGATGGTGGTGTATGACTTTCAAACTGAAGAAATGAAACATTCTGAATTTTCATGCTACGTTTCCTCATATACTGGAGTGTACTGGGAGAGCCTAGGTTCACTAATAAGATCGAGGTACTGAGCACTCTCATGCAACTTAGGCGTCTTTCTTTCACACGATTCAACTGTCAGGATGAACAGTTAAAATAGTGTTATCTCTTAATGGGGTCCCTAAATAAGCTCACTTAGCTTATCTCCCTGTTCAATCCTCCTTCATGCTTGAATTGACTTTCAAATGTACGTATAGTTGGATAACGAAAAATTACGAGCAGTTTTAATTGCATGGGATCCTATGATACAGGAGATAAACTAAACTCACATGAACTCGTGGGCATGTGCTCGAGTTTGCATGCAGATTGTCAGACTTTGGTAGGTATGACCGTAAGTATGTTTAGGCTAGGTCCGAGTTTAACATGGCAGCCCACTGTAGTCTATATCAGTGATTCGATCAGTGCAGGTTAAGGGTTAAAATAGTAGATATGTTCATACTTTTGCTCATTCACGTTAACAATTTGTAAACTGAAAGTCTAAAATGCTAAAATACCTTTACATAATAACCAAAAAAAATTTGAACCAAATAATGGTTTACCAAATTATTCATATATATTCTAGGTTCATCTAGGACGATGATTATTGAGACCAAAGTAATCAGTAACATTATATTACATGTTGAACGATCGATAAGCAGAATTTTTTTAAACTAATTCACAACTCTTTCATAACTAGCAAACACATAAATATTCACAGCATAATTATACCCTGAATAGAAGCTATATCCCTCCATGTTTGTTCACAGGTGCTAATAAGAAGCTCAAACCTACAGTTTTCTAGGCCATATAGTGAAGTTATGTAACTTTCAACGGCAAGGCAAGTTCCATATCATCCTGTGACGCCAATATTCACATGGTCTTAACAGCAAACACCTTATCTTCATGTTCTTATAGACAATATTACTGAGTATTGACGTAGCTAGCTCAGTGCCATGTGATATATACTATAATAATGCGTGAGAGTCTCTGCGATTCCGGTCACGAACACTGCTCCTGAACTCGACTCACGCTATATAGTGTTTCCTTTAAACATTGGGAAAGATCTCACTAACTCCAGACTTCTTCCATTGGACCAGACTTCCAAGTTTTCATTCAGTTCAAAATTTCTAAAAGTTATCTTCCGCTTCCTTAAATAAACTCCCTCTCACTGAAACTAAGTGAAGATTAGGAAAGAAAAGAACGAAGTTCTCATTCTCAACCTCCGTATATCATCAGATCAAAGTTTGATGAAGTTAGCTTTATTCCTATTATTAACCATACATATATACACCGAAAGAAAGCACAAAACCAAACCAGCATGCTCATCTTCAACAATGATTTCATAACTAACATCAACAACAATTCATTTTACGAGAAGAGGAGATCTATGAGCTTAGAGAATAGCGCACCTGGTGCTGGCGAAATCGTAGAGTTTTCCAGTGCTGGAGAAGATGATTACTCCGACCTCAGCGTCGCACAGTATTGCTAGCTCCTTCGCCTTCTTTAGTAAACCATTCCTTCGCTTAGAGAACGTCACCTGCCTGCTCGACGAATTGTCAATTCGCCTTATCACGATCTTCCCTCTCCCCATACCAATAATTAAACCCTAACTGAATATATTTTTTCAAACCAAAATTGTTACTCTGTCAGAAAGGAAACCGATTACGGAACGAAACCTGCATGAATACAGAAGAAATCAAAAGATAAATGAAAAAATTGCTCATCGATTGGAGAGAAATTTTTCGCAAACTAAGGTTCAGATGGAAAAGCTAATGACGCGCGAAAGTTTTGTCAAATTGATTTTCCGATAGGGACATAGAGAGGATTGAGAAAGGAGAAGGGAAAAGGGAGTGAAAGAGAGCGCGAGCGAGCGCTTACTGGCGAGAATACTTGAGCAACCGTACTGATGAGTGAAATGAATTCATTCACATCAGCATTCAGTGACAGATCTATATAAGGAAAGTGTAGAAAACCGCTTTGGCTAGGAGGAGGAAAACCGCCATTGGGCTCGTAGAAATTGATAACCGGTTTTCTGGATCTGGGTACGTGGCCCAATCAGGTTTCGATTCTCGCAAGACGATTGGCCTATTTTATTCCTTTTGAAAGTGGAGCCAACCGCCGTATCTTCCACTGACGCGTGGAAGTACGAATACTCATGCCGTAGTTGCTTTTTAAGGAAATCCTGCTTTTTCAATTAATCGGGTTCAGTGCCCGTCAAATGCCTAAAGTGCCCCTGAGAGCCAAGAGGCCAGGCCGCCATGGTCCTACCGATATGGATTGATTCAGATTAGCAGTGACAGAAGGCACTTTTTCACTTAGATTTTTACAAATTTAAAGTAAGATTAAAATCAAATTATAAATATGATTTATATTTACAGTGGTAAAAACACATCTGTATTATGAAAAGTAAGTCATGATAGTTTCTTATTAAAAATAGTTTTTGATTTAAAAAGACGTCAACTCAAACACCTTATTTTATTTTCATCGTATTTTTTCTCTTCATACTGTGTTTTTTCAGCCTTTGGTCTTCCCAAATATGCTCTTTATTTACACACTCGACTTCTAATTTAGATTATTTTTAAATAAAGCATCCGTCCCGACCAAGAAGCTTTCCCTGCTAGGAGGGGCAAGGTGCATGCTCGATGAGAATTGAGGCGGCGAAGACCCGTATTGCCATATTGATTTGTCCAAATCGGGATTTGGTTTCCTTGTTCGTCCGTATGGCGAGATCTTTTTTTTTTTCGTTTTTATTTTTTTTTTATATAAAAAAATGTTAGTTGAGAGATTATCTTTATTTTAGGCCCTCTACTCATTAAAATTATTTTTTATAAAAAAATAAGAAAGTAAAAAAAAAAAAAATTCAGGTCTGGATGATACGGACGAGCTCTTTGAACGAGCACAGTAACCGGGTCCTAGTCCAAATCGTGCGTGCGAGAGGGAGATAATTAAGAATACCCGCTCATAGACCAGTATGTTGCTTTTAGGTAGACTACGGACAATACAGGTCAAAAAAAAAAAAAAAAAAAAAAGTAGACTACTGACAGCCATTTTTTATTTTAATAATTTTTTCAGCGTCTACCATATAGCGAACCTCTAATCAAAAATTAAAATGTATGGTTAAATCATTAATTTTACTTAAACTAAATGCTTAATTTTTGTTTTCATTGAACAACGCGGCAGAAGCATTACTACATATTTTTACTTATATTAACATTAATATTTTACGGTTACTAATGATTATAAAATATTTAATGGTCATTCGTCAATAAAAAGAGTCTAACTATCCTTATACAAGCATCTACGTAAACTCTCGAGGGGTCCATCTAACAGTTGAATGATGTTAGTTTGAAGGAAGCTCGTTCAAAGACGCTAGGCTTTGTTTGAGAGTTTGGAAGGAAGGGGATGTAAGGAGAATAGAGGGGAAGGGATGGAAAGGAAATGAAGGATATTTCCTCCCCTTGTTTGAGAGTTATAAAAATAGTAAGGGAGGAAAATGGAGGATTAATGAATTACTTTTACCATTTTGTCCTTTTCTTTAATAATTAATATAATTATAATACTTTACAAATAAATTTAAATTTAAATTTTCTAAAAATATTATTTATGTAATTTTTATATTTAAAAAATTATATATGTGGCGGCCGCATCACGCTCTACCACCACGGTGGTAGTGGTAGGGGACTACCAAAACTCTCCCTCTTAAAACCCTTCATATTGAGGAAACTTTATTTTTTAGAAGAATGAGGGTTTTGGAGGATTTGTAAAAATCTCTTATTCCCTCCCCTCTTATTTTTAAAACTTGCAAATAAGGGAAAGGACTACCAAAACCCTCCATTCCCTTTCCTTTCCCTCCAAAATGAAACTCTCAAACATAGCCTAAGTCAACCCACCACTCTCTTTCCTCCTTTGTGTGTATACCACAATTTCACTTCATAACATGTTAACATAAGGTTTTTAGATTTCCTCTGTATCATACTTCCACCTTCTTTTTATAAATTTGGTTAAAGTTTTAATAATTAATTCTGTCAAAGTGAAAATCAAATTCTGAAGGATAATTCTATCATTTTTTTTAATTTTAAAAAGGACGAATCAACCCCTAATACCTTTTTAGTATTACAAACATTCGAAACACATTTTTGTCTTTTGACATTTTTAAATTTCTTTTTAAAGGATTTTTCCTATATATATAATACTCCTCTAGTCCTATACATAGGGTAGAGAGAGAAGATTTTTATTGGTGCTATTTATAATGCATCTCATAAAAATTTTGAGGTAAATGTATAATTTAACCCTTCATTTATTATTGTGTTGACTTTGTTTTCATTTAATATTATGTACGGTAAAAAGGGGTAGAGTTAGAAAGTTGTTGAATTTTATGGCAGATTTAATGAAATTTAAATTTTTCCTTATTCTATATGAAAAATGTTGGAAGTGCCCTATAAATAGAACCAGAGATGTATCGAGAAAAGGAATGTCTCCATTAACTTCCCTCTCCACTTCATATTTCAACCATTGGATTATGTTTTAAAAAGTGAGATTTAATGCAATGTAACAAACAATATTATAATTATAGATTTTCTATTAAATCTCACCTATTAAAACATGATCCAATGGTTAAGATATTAAGTGGAAAGAAAGGCTAGAGGAGACACCCTCAAAATACCAAATGAGTGGCCAACAAGACTCTATGGTGATGTGTAATAAAACTCCTATTTTTTGCCAATTGTAATAAAAATCATGATTCTGACCCACATCGGACCAGATGGTTTGGCCCAAAAACCAGCGGCCCGACCACCTAGCTACTTCAGTCAAGCACCCAACTCGAGAGAAGTTCAGCCTAGGGTGACCCATTGTGACTTGGGGAAACTCGGTGTAGCCCCTGGTAACCAACTAGGTTGGTGGGTAACTTGGTTCACCTTTTTTTTTTTACAAAAAATGATCGCTTAAAAGACATACAAGTAAGGTTGAGCACAAATCGAACTAGACCAGATTGGGTTTGAGATCGACCTAAGGTTTGGTCTGGATAAGATCTAGGGTTTGGTCCAACACCAACCCGGGGTCAGGTTGGACCAAATCAGATTCGATAGACTGCCTCGATCAGTCCAAGCAATTCAGAACCTAATTTTTTTTTTTTTTAAAAAAAAAAAAGATATTTTTTTCCTTCTTATTTCTTAAAGCTCGAATAAGAGCTTTATAACATCGGTTAGACACACGCACACTAAGTTTTGCACAACATAATTTTTTATAATATATCATTGTTAAATTATCAAATGAATCGAGAGAATGGCTATAAAATCAACCCCGCAAAAAAGGCTCAAACCTTTTAACTTCACTAAAACAAAATCCATGTGCAAACAATACATTCAAGGATGGAAAGAAGAGGAGAGGGCGAGTGACTGGCCGTTGATGAATTGAGACTTAGCGTTGCAATTAGAGAGGCTAGGGAGAGGAGGTGGTGACTAGACTTGGAGGTTGTTTGTGTCATCATGGCATGATCCTAAATTTCTGGTAAATTTTCTTTAATCATAGTATAGAAGTTTTATTTGAATCTATTTGACATAATTGAATCATTTTTTTCCTTTTACATGAAGTAAGTGAAGCAAATAAAGAGAAGCAAGCATGAAATAAGTATCAACATTACTGTGGAGTTTATGAGAGAAGAATTATATTCTCATTGCATTGATTAATGTTGTGATACAATACCTACTTATATAAAAAGTAGAGATATAAAACTAAACAAATTAAGGAGTAACTGATGGAGGAAATTTAGGAGAGGAACAAGGAGAGAATAGAGGAGAGGCTACAACTAGGGAGAATAATATAATATAATATTCTCATACTTCCCCTCAAGTTGGATCATAGATGTTAATCATGTCCAACTTGTCTATGTGACTTATTAGAGTCTTGATGATGTTGGGAGTTACTGCTACGACAAGATGAACGAGCAGCAAATACACGACAACTTTGGGAGTAACCAGCTGCGACAAGATCGATGAAGGTCCCATAACTGCTTGAGTTTTCAAAATCCTTAGGCTTGTACTTCTTGAGTCTCAGAGGTCCATTTATTTTGTCTGGACTTGTACTCCCTTTTGAGTCTCAGAGGCCCATTTGTTTATGTATGGGCTTATACTTCTTTTTAAGTCTCAGAGGCCTACTAATTTTTGAAATGACAATTTGGTCCCTCAATTTGATAATCGATAGATTGGTCCTGCGAATTTCAGAAAATGACAGTTTGATCCTCGTATTTCGAAATGGCGGTTTAGTCTTTTGTCAAAAAACTGTAGTTTTTTTTTTCTTTTCAGATCTCTCTCCTGAGCTCCAAACATGTTTTTAAAAATAATAATAATGATTTAGGTCAAATTCAAACTTCTTCCTATCGTGACTTCTTTGTTTCTCTCATTCATGCATCTTACTACCTTCTCTTATTTTTTTTCTCCTTCAATTTGCGACTTTGGGGAGGAAGGACAGACGAGAAGGTGTTGGTTTGCCAATGGATTTCTGGTGCTGCTCTGCCTTTGGTTCTCGTCGCCGGTAAGGAGAAGGTCTCGAGGTTGTGTTCTCTGTCTCCCATCTTCTTCTCTTCACAGCGACGGTGATGATGTGAACCTTCATTTTTGGCTCGATCCAAGAAGGACGATGGTGTGAGAATGCTAGTCCGACGCCGGGGATTCTGGTTTTTCGAACTCGACTTCTGCTGATTCTGCTTCGAACTTGCCGGCGATCGAGAGTTGATTCTGGTTTTTCGGCAGTGAGGTCGAGGTTGAGGTTGTTCGATGGTGAAGGTGGCAATCTATGTTTCTCTGAGTTCTCCTACCACGGTGCTCTCTTCCTCTTTTCAGAACACTCACCGGGATCTGGGAATTTCACCGGAATTCACAATTCTATCTGCTTTTGGTTTGACTTGGTGTTGAGCTCTGCTTCCCCTATCTCTTCTTTGCTTACAAAGATGATGGTGGATGTTAAATGACTACCACCGAAACTGCTGGTTGAAAAAATTTGATGGGAGGAACAGCCAAAAACTGCTGACTACTGGGTCTGACAAGACGGAGAACCCAGGGAGCGCTGAGACGATGACGATAAAGATGAGATGACAAGCTGAAATCACGGACTGGATGATCGGTTGACACAAAAGACGATGCTAGTGAAAGTGGCATGGTGACTTGCAGCCTCTCCGACTTGTCTCTCGATTCAATGCCCGAAGCAATGAAGGTGGAGCATGAAGGAGAGACACTTTTAGGGAGAGTAGTGAGTCACCAGTGCGGGATGAAAAAAAACTGAACTCTTTTGTTTTCAAGATCAATCTAGCTTTGATACCATGTGGACTTTATGAGACAAGAATTATATTCTCATTTCAATGATTAATGTTGTGATACAATACCTACTTATATATAAAAAAAATAGAGAGATAAAACTAAACAAATTAAGGAGTAACTAATGGAGGAAATTTAGTAGAGGTTACAACCTAGGGAGAATAATATGATATAATATAATATTCCCACAATTACATATCTCGTGGTGTTTATTGGAAGCTTGAACGGAGGATGATAGAAGAAGAGTTAGAGAAAATGAAGGAAGTTGTCAAATCAAATCCTGCCATTATTGTCCAGGCCCGGCTCCTATGCGACATCACAAAAAAATGGAAAGTAACGAGGCTTTAGGGTGGCATATACATAAATCATGTTGTTGCTGCAAAGATCGTAAGTAGATAAATTAGAAGTATCTAATTTTCATTTATGATAAATTGTATGTTGCAAGATGAACTTGAAGAGTAGAGTGGCTAAGGTTCTTTCACTCAAGGTGGACGGATGGACATTTTATCAACTCAACTGGCAAGGCATATCACCCTGGTCGTGTTCGAGGGGAGCCAAGGGGAGTTGGTTTCACAAAGTATTTTGGCAAGCTTTAAAATATTTGTCACAAGGTGAACCCAGTAGGAAGCTTGTGGCCAAGGTTATAGAGGAAGTACGTCAAGAGGTCGAGGTGCAACTTCGCCAATCACCGTGACAAGAGCTATTGTACAAGCTACGTGTTGAAGTGAGATATATCATTTGTTCGGAGAGGAAACAAAAAAAAAACATAGAACCCAGGATTCTCTGGCCTTCCCCAACACCAAAGGAAGTTATAACCTGCCGGAGGTACCACTTGCTAACCCTTATCCCACTCCAGAGGCTAGAGAACCTTGCACTCTCTACGTGTTATTGTCGATGCTCTCGTTCACACACAAGCTACCATGCACCTTCATAAGAAAATTTCAGACATTTTACATTAGGTTACTGTGATATGTGTTTGAGAGGGGGAAGAAGCTGTAGACATCCTAGTTCCTGATGAAAAGGTTGTCACACTAGGTCAGGCGATAGGATCTTTCATCCTTTAGCCAAAATATCTTATTCACACGGCGACAACAACTCCAATGGTAGGAAATATCTTACTATTACTTTAGTTTTCTTGGCATCCTACTTATAATCGTATTTTTTTTTTTAATAGGATCAAGAAGATGCAACAAAATTTCTTTTCTTTGCACAACTGACACAACTCCACAAGGACATTGGCCAGATTGACTTGCGGATACCCTATGGAAGTTCATATCCCTTTACAATTGACATGAAAGATCTAAGGGAATTCATAAATTTGGAGCAGATTGATATAGAATAGGTTCACCTTACAATCATGTAAGTTTTTTTTCCCCTTCAATTAATGCAGTGGTTTTCAGGTTTTATATATTCAATAATTCATTTATTATTTTAATACTATTATAACTTCATCCACAACATACGCATCGAAATGGGAAAAAATAGTTTATATGGATTCTTATGTCTTACAAATATGATAAAAAGAATGATAAGTTAGAACCAAGGATGACCTATGTGGGCTACACGATGGGAGAGACTAAATTGCCTTGTTATCTAACATCATTTCTTGAAGGGTGCATATTTTAGTTTTTATCTATTTGAGATATTTAAGAATAAATTGCCTTGTCATCTAACTTCTTTGTATATGTTTTTATAGTTATCATGGGAGTCTGTATGTTGTTTCTTCAGTAATGAATAGCCTCTATTGGTTTGATTCCTTGGGTCACATGTCAAACAAAGAAATAAAATTCATCTTCAGCACGTAAGTTAATTTGTTTGTGAATCATTGATTCTTGACTTAAATGAATTGTTTTAATGTCTGTTGATTTTCATATTAATGATATCGCACTCAAGACAAATAGGTTACTAGGAAGGACAGGCGAAGATAAAAGTAGAGAGTCAAAATGGTTTTATTCGAGAGTAAGTAGTTTGAATTCAAGTTCTTTCATTGACAGTCACTTTAGATATGTCTTTATTCATTTTAACTATTTGCTTTTGATTTATAATGCCCTCGATAACTAGGGAGAACTAAGTGCAGATACCATGTCATACTTTATATATATAACATCATTCAAAGTGGAGTTACAACAGATTTTGAACAAGTAATTGCTTCTTCATTCTCAAATGATGATATTTTTGGTGTTATAATTGAATTGTTCATTAATTCATTCACTTTATTGATTTATCTTAGCTTATTTTTCAATTTGCAGATTTTTGGTAATGGTGATGCCTACTTAGACAAAGACATTAATTTCATCTAAGACCTTTTGGTTGGACATCTTCAACACATAGATTAGTGAAATTTATTTTTATATTAGATACGTAGTCGTGTAGACAATTTTTTGATACTTTGTGGTGATTATTGTACATAGTAGTAGTAATTAACACTTTAATTAGCTAGTGCTGGATGTTTCTGTACTATTTGTAAGGACATTTTGGTTTATGAAGAAGTGTTGGATGATGTTTCTGTAGGTTTTAATTGTTGAGTAGTGAAAAATGTGAAGCAATTTTTTTAAAAAAACAAAAAAACTTTCAACGTCGTTATTTAAAAATGGATGTCATAAGAGACTTACAACATCCTTTTTTTTCAAAAGGGACGCCATAAGGGTCTTAGGTATCCTTTTTTACAAAAAGAACGTTGTAAATTGCTTACTTACGACATCTGTTTTTAAAAAAGGACGTCGTAAGTCTCTTACGATGTCTCTTTTTTAGCAAACGTTATTCTCAAACTTTACTATGTTCCTCACATAAGCGTCCCCCAAAAATGGATGTTAAAAGTACCTTTTGTAATAGTGAAAAAGATGTTGGGATAAAAAAGATGATGAAGGAAATAACAATACTTTGGAATGTAATTCCTTTGTTATGACATATATCATATATGAACGGTTAGATAAGGTTTTTTTATTTTCTTAAAAAAATATTTTTATACATTTTATTTAATTATAAGTTTTTTTAGTTATCATAGGTCTAGCTTTAAGTCACCCCGACCTAACCTACTAACCCTTAACTCACTGCCTCAATCGGTCTAATGGCTAGCCCTATTTTTAGTACCTTGATAAAAACTCCTTATTTCTCACTAACAAAATACCTTATAATAAACTATCTGCCTGTTTGGGAACACGTGGGTGTGCATTAGAGAGGAAAAAGTCCTAATGGAAGGATCAATGGAAAAAAGCCCAGTTGAAGTTGTTTGGATTAGCTTTTCCTCCACTAGGCTTATGGAGAGCATTGGTGGCGACCATTTGCTTTTCTGGATGCTTAAAATTTCAGCTTCTGGAGAACCTTGTGTTGGCGATCGAAAATTCCTCCTCCTTTTTCTCTCGATTTAAGCCCTCATCAACTACACATCTTCCATAATCTTATGGCTGACCGAGATCTGGAGCGAGGCGGTAGAATTAGAGGAGTCAGATCATCTTCATCACAAGTTGGGGAAGAGAAGACGTGATTGAAGGCGATTATAAGGTTTGTTGGGACTAGAGGAGTCAGAGCAGCATTAAAGAAAAGAGAAAGAGGAGGAAGACGGCGAAAAGGAAGATGAAGAAGTCTCTAGAATTCCTAGAATATGGGATTCTGAAATTCCTCTCTCTCTTCCTTTATTTCTCTTATCACCTCGGGTGTCAAATAAATTAGGGGTGGTTGGATGTGAAAATCTTTGGGAAGAATAGAGATCAGAAGAGTCTAGAATAGAGAGCATAATGTTGTGGCAAATAAATCATCACTTCAAAAAAAAAAAATGATGATGATGTGGCAAAACATGTGTCACAAACATTAACAAAATTAGGTCAAATCAATCAAATTCGTGATAGAATCAGAGACAAACTTTTTTAGGATGAGTGATTTAATAAGCAATGTACTGTTATTTACTATCAACATATTCATATAGATTTGTATAGATTCTAATTTATATAAGATTTATCCATTAAATATATTTAATTAAGCACTTTAATGGTTTTTTTAATCAAATTTAAATTTTTATCTTTAATTATCACAATATATATATGTATGTAGTATTAACTAAGATTCAGACATTTTTCGCTAAACACATTTTAGTTTGAAAAAATATCAATTCAGTCATCGTCAATTTAAATAAAAATCACATTTATAATATTACTTTTTATCTTATTTTATTTTTATAAAAATTAAATAAAAAATAAGTCACATCAATTAATCAGATTTATGTAGGAACTCTCCGATATCAACAGAACCTGAACTTTCGGTGCAGAAAGTAGTGTGTGTGAAGGAGGGGCAGGCGCGTCAAATGATCCTCAATGAATAGCAACGCGCAACAACTCGGCGAGTGCTCGCCATCCAAAGGACAATGAAATAATGGTGCACGTGTCACTTTTCTGTATGGGAAATAGAAATGTGAAAATGAACGTTCAAAAGCGATTTCCTTTTTCTGTTTTCTTTTAAGGTTTCCCGATCAGGATTATTGGTGACAGCGCCTTTCCCTTTCTGATGTGAAACCTTTATTTTCCGGGCCTGATCCTGACATGAAAGCTTTGAAAATTGATATACCAATTGCACTTTATAGATTATCCCTAAACTGCGATGAGCCTACGACTTGAATCCTCCTATTTGAATGGATAAATTATGATTTATATATATTATAAAAAAAATTAGACGACTTAATATTTTTCATTTGAAAAGGATTATTCTACTTTGAGAAAAAAATAAAAAATTGTAAATAACTTAAATGTAGATAGAGACCAATCAACTTTATGAAGTACTCCGAAACTTGGTCCTGTTTTTTCTATAATGCAAGTACGAGATTCGTATAACTATATAATGAACAAAATTAAGACATTTAAAAAAATTAATTATAATATGCAATATTATGAAACATAAAAAACAAAACATCTTGCATACATGCCAGAGAAGTTGACAAGTCCCGTCTATTTATTAGCTTACTATAAATTATTGGCTTTTTAATTAGCAAGGTACAGTTCGGCAATAATTCTACAAGACAAGCTAAGTTATTTTGATAGGTACTAATTGCAGTAATCACCAAAACTCATGTTTATCATTAGCTTCTTAATCTAGGCATGCTCTTCTTGATCCCCTTTATTCCTTATTTTACGCAACGACATTTGGAGACACAAGCATGTTTGTATTACTATTATAAAAAAAGGGTTTTTACTTTTTAAAAGATTTCTTTTTTTAAAAAAATGAAGTAAAAAATAAAAGTAGTTGCATTTTTGTAATTATATGTGAGAAAATTTGTCTTTTGGAGTTTAAATTTTGAACTTAGACGCCAAAAGTCTCTCTCGCAGACCCCACACAAGTCCATCCCGTGACCTTTTTTTTTTTTTGGTTTAAAAAATCAATTCCTATTAATTCATTTCATCTATGATACACATGGGCCCGGTGGCGTCCTCAAAGTCATTTTTTGACAATAAGCTTTGAATAGACACAACCACGTTATTCACCACATGCATTTTTTAAACATATATACACATACACACACAGGCAGGTGCAAACTCCTGACGTCTAGCTAGATATGCCCCATCCCAACCTTGCCTCTTAAGTTAACTTATGATGTTACTTATAACTATAGAACATGCAATTTTTATACTTCTTCGGTCATAAATATAAAGCATAGTTTATAGTATAAATTTCACTATAAAATATATCATATATTTAAGACCAGAGATAGATAGTATGTTGAGTTTAGGCCTAATAATAAACGCACATCTGTTTATATTTTCCTTGTTATAACTGGGGCGCATTAAAATCTCTGCAGGTTTGTTAAACAAAAAGGTGGGCCCGAAAGTGTGATCGTGAAATGAAATCCAATAACCCAGGGGCAAACTGCAGCTTTCGACTCGGGCCTCTGATGTGGCAAACCTTCCGTAGTTAGAAGTTTCTCGTCGCAGCAGTTTATGTGTATTAAGCAGAATTATTATAATCATCTCATGCTTATTAATATAAAATCCTCTTAATTAATTTGGATAAAAAACTATTTCTCCTGTCCTAAATGTATGTAGTTCAAATATGCCTACAAATTATATCTTATATTTATGATAGGATATAGTGTATAAGTTAAGTATAACAAATGGTGATTATATTTCTAACATACACTTTTAATAAATTGAATGTCTATTTCGTGATACGGGTTGGATCCGGATTAGTTGGGCGAAGCTACGGTGAACCGGGTGGGAAATCAAAAAAAAAAATTGAATTTCTATTTGAATCTCATGAAAAATTAACTTTGAATGTTAAAATTATTATTTTATATATTTTTAAAAAACATAATTTTTTTTAATCATGTCTATTATATGAACGAACAATTGATACCCGTTCCTGCATTTTGTGTTTTATTTAAAATCAAATTTTCAACACTACTCATATTTAAACGGCGTCCAAGATGATGTACGTTGCTACTACGTTTCATAAAAAGAAAGGGTCAAAGGTGTATTTTATCCCTAAACCTGTCATAATAGAGCTATTTTGTTATGGAAGCTTTTTGGGATACAATGTCGCCTAAGAAAATTCTAGATTGTAGCAATTTTATCCAAGCCGTTATCTCAATTCAGTTTGATAGTTAGTTGACTAAATATATAAAGTTGACAATTGACATGTCATCAATGTTAATTTTTTTTGAGTTTAGATGCAAATTTGCCTCATAAATTTTCACTCAAAAGCAATATTACCTTAAAAATTTCCAAATCGTAATAATTTCATCCTAGTAGTTTTTAGGTTAAGCTTACCCATTAGTTGAAAAATAGGTAAATTGTTTTTTTCAAAGTTAGATTTAAAAGTGAGCATTTTTTTTTTTAAAAAAAAAAACAAAATGCATACCCTCTAAAGGATTAGGGACAATCAAAGACGTGTGATGCAGAGAAAATTAAAAAAGTACTTGTCTATCTTGTTGTATTGGGGTACGGCGATAGAAAATTTTTGATGATGTTGTTCTTGGTAATTATCTTTAGTGTGTTATGCATCTGCTGACTGAATCTTTTTCCTAATTACTTTCAGGCGAGGTGAACTCCTACTCCATGCATACTCAAATTTTCCTTCTTCAATGTGGTTTATGCTATTAGCTTAACATATTTGTTTAACTAACAGTTAAACTTAATCTAGATAACTTTCAGGATGACGTTACTATGATTTGAAATTTCCGAAGCAACATCATGGCAAATTTATCTTTTAACAAAAAAGACGTAGATAATACATGGACAATAAACTCAGCGTATATATTAATCAACTAACTATTGAACTTTAACTAAAATAATAATCAATATAAAATTGTTACAAACTAAAAACTTTAAACATTTGCGTCCTAAAAAATTTCATAACAAAATGGCTTCATTAGTTCATCCTAACAACTCTCAGGAAAAGGTAAACCCAAAATGAAAATACTTTAATTTAATACTAGGGTGGGAAACTGACCAGACGTTCCATTCCAGTTTATCCTTGACTATGTGGTTTGAGTTTATCCTTCCCGACTATGATTTCTATGATTTCTAATTGATTAGTGAGGTATTATTTCAAAATACCTTTTTTCTTTTAAGAAAAATATGACGTGGACCTGGCGAGCTGATCTGAGCAAAGGGTTCACTCGGGCGCGGCCATTTCCTATTTGTGGCTGGGTTGTGATTGGATGAACCCACGTGAACGATGTCAGAGGGTGGTGGGGCCACCAGACAAGAAGATAAGATAAGATATTTTGGTATATAAAGTACTAGTAGTAGATTTAAGAAGGGAAAATCTCTCACCCAAATTATTAAAATATTGTCAAAAAAAATTTAAAAGAAAAGTTAAATATATATTATTTAAAAAAAACGTTGTATTGATATATTTTTAACCTGTATTGATATAGTTTTTAATGTGTACTGATTTAATTGTTATAATATAGTTGTTAACGTCTACTGATTTAATTGTTAATGTTGTCGATATAATTATCAACATTTTTAAAATAATACAAAAAAAGACCGTTATCGTGTGACTTTTTTTAAGTCTTTTTTTAATAATATATTAGTTATGTGGGTCTTTGAGAGATTTTTCCATTTAAAAATGGGGAGATAGAGATGAAAAATTAGATGATAGGCCTTTTTATCCTTGTCCTACGTTTAACAGGAAAAAAACACCCAAATGCTACACTTTTAGAAATTAGGGTTAAATAGCGATTTTATCCTAAAAGTTTTTTTTTTTTAAAGCAATGTTATCCCGGAATTTTTTTCTAAGCAATTTTGTCCTTAGTCAACGGTCAACTAACCGTTGACCGTTAGGGTTGTTAGCATGGGCAAAATTGCTCCAAAAAATTCCGAGACAAAATTGCTACTTAATCCAAAAAAATGTTAAAAAATTTATGATATCAAATATTTTTAATTCTTATTTATATAATATCTAGGTGTGGAAATAGAATAGGTCTTAGGCTTCACCCTTAACAGTCAAGTTTGTTCGAACAAAGTGGCTAAGCGCAGTCTATGGCCTTTTAAAGGCCATTTTTTCAACTTGAGCCTGGCCTGTGCCACATTAAGGCGGCCTATATTTTTAAAAAATTTATAATTATGATAATAGGCCACAGGCCTCATTGCAAAACAGGTCTACTTCAAACAGGCCAAAAATACGCCTACTTTAAACAAGCCGAATTACATAAATCAGAGAAGACAGAGATAAAAAAAAGTTGCATTTTCATTAATGAGTCATTATTGTAAAATTAAATATTAAATATACTTGGGTTAGTAGCAATTTTGCCTTGAAAGTATGCTCCCAGGAGCAATTTTGCCCCAGAAGCTTTTTTTGAAGCAATGTTGCCCCGGAAGTTTTTTTTGAGCAATTTTATCCCTTCGTTAACGGACAACTAACAGTCGTTAGAGTTGTTAACGGAGGGATAACATTCCTAAAAAAAAAAATCAGGACAATATTACTTCAAAAAAAAAAAAAAAATAAAATTGGGTAAAATTGTTTCAGGGACAAAATTAGTACTTAATCCTAAAAATTATTACCAGAGAACTCGTTCGTGCCTTGATCTACTTCAAACTTGCCCCCAACTCGTTCTCACCTCACCTGGAACGACTTCCATGATGTGACACCACCTTTTAAATTAAAAAAACGAAATCGTTCACGTGGGGAACGGCTTCTCTCTTCTCCATTTTGTACGGTCTCGTCTTGCGTGCCATTCTTCACTGGTGGAAGGAATTGAACTAAATGTGCAACATTCAAGGGCATTAGACCATCCCGTCAAATAAATTATGTTTCGTGGCGCCTTACAAGTGGAACAACGTGGGACAAGTGTCAATCATCACCTAAATCGGACACGTTGCTGTATCAATTCAAGGACCACAACTCGCTTGGACCTTGGCGTTTGGAGGCAGGACCGCAGGAGAACCCCTCTCTGTTTTTTTTTTTAGAAGGAGAACCTCTTCATCCATGCATGTTTTAATATTATTATTTTTTGGGGCAACCCAACATGTTTTATTTTATTATTTTCATTTTTAAAAAGCAAAAAATTCAGCTCTCATGTACTTAGGACATTGCATGGGTATTTTTATTTTTTCTTACTGAAATGAAGGTGTATTTTTAATCAAACTATAATGAATACAATAAATAAAGATGGACAAAATACAAAAGAAATTGATAAAATAGTTATAGGTTGAATGATGGACAAAACAATATGCATGTATTAGAAAAAATCTCAATAATTTAAATTTAAGCATCAAATATTTTCACTTTTAAGATGCTAAAATTTGGAAAATATTTTTTTTGACTGCTGCATGAATAAAAAACTGTTATGATTTTTTCTACAGTATATTTTCAGTAGTACAATATATTAAAAATAAATAAAATAACTTGTTTTTTTAAAATATTTGAACTAGTAAAAGTGTACATTATTTAGTCATATGACCTTATTAAGGTTTCAATTTGATTCCTCAACTTTTAAAACTATCTTTTTGGTTCTTTATCCCTCATATTATCATAGTCTCAAGTGATGATTTTCTGCAGTAATCATTCTTATTTTGATAATAAAATTTTATAGGCCAATATATTTGACAGTGTTTTGTCAACAATCGCAAGTGAAACCCTATAGTTAAATCACTAAAGGTATATTTTTGCCAATCTCAAACAATTTTTTCAAACAATAAAAACATACAGTTTTTTTTTTTTTTTTTTTTGGAAAAATTACACGGACTTAAAAAATATCCGCATTATTCATGATTCATGGATTCAGTGTCACGCAGAGCAGCATCAGCGAATGATATCACGGTCTTTTGGGGAGTGACTTAGTTGCGTGTCTGACCGGAATCTGAGAGGGCATTCAAGCAGACGAGTAAGCCTGAAGATGCTTTTTTTTTTTTTTTTTTTTTTTTTTGGGTATTGTATCGAAGAACTTTGCTATCACATGCAAATGTATGATTTGGTTTGTTTGTTTTGTTTATATTTTATACTGTCCCGCTTTTACATAGTATTTGAATTTTCACTGACATGCTTCTACTTAAATGTGTTATATATAATGCACATGGTTGGATTTTTTATAGTAGTATATATTATTATTTTAGTGATTGACAGCCAAACACAGCTTTAAGGCTATAATTCTTTCCAAACTTATAATGCATAGAGTTTTTTCATTTAGATTTTTTCCAACAAATATATTTTTCAGCATTCGAATTTATTTATATATATTTATAATATAATATAATAGTGTAACTAGTTGTTGAAAGAATAATTAGAGTAACAAGATTCAGTTAAGTATAGTGGTTTCCAGCTGTAACCATGTTCTGTTATTGTATACCATCAGATACTTAAACAATCCCACGGCTATAAGTAGGATGAACTGCACTTCATTTGTATTCATTCAATTGCTCTCTAAAGCTGAAGCTCTGGTTATTTAGGTCTGGTATCATTTACTTTCTTATCATTTTTTATAATGTCTAGATCCTATCTATCTAATTAATGGTCAAAAATAATCTGGTTATTTAGGTCTGGTATCATTTACTTTCTTATCATTTTTTATAATGTCTAGATTATCTATCTAATTAATTATTCAACTTTTTCAACTTTTTTTCAATCAACGGTTCAGATAGGTCTATCTTCCCAATCAATAGTCCAAATAAGCTCACACGGGATGATGAAAAAAATGAGATAATGAGATAATCATCTTCCCTATTTTACACTCTTCTCTTCTCTCCTCTTCTTCTTATGACTTTAATCTTCATCTTCTTCGGTGATACTGTGTTACAGCAATACTCTTATATTTGATTTTCTCTATTTGATTGATTTTATATCCGAATCTTGAATATATATATATATATATATATATATAAGCAAAGGTATGTTTTTATTGGAAGCAATCTTATTTAAGACATTGTCGAGTATTAAATGTAGGCACCTCTTCTAATGGGGATTCGAACCTTAATTCGATGCGTTGTAAGAGACTATCCTCTTCCGTTATACCCAACCCCCGTGTTGGTAGTAGGGATGATTGGTATGGACTCGACCGGACCGAGTTTGACATCAATTCGAGGTCTGGTCTAAGAGGACTTCGGCTTGTACAAGGCAGCCTGAGGTCAAGTCTAGTCTAGCATCAATCCGAGCTCGGGCTAGAGTGCTGGACTAGACGGGGTAGATTCCCTAAACTGGTCCAGGCAATCCTGGACTTAACTTTATTTATTTTTTGCTTTTGTTTTTTTGTTTTTCTCCTTTTGAAGACAAAATCTGAACCTGTTAAACACAATTAGGATCATAAAAATACCTACGATAATATAAATGCGTCATATAAAATTAAAATATCATAAATTTATAAGAATATCCAATAACATTCCACAACAATAGAAAAAATATGTTGGAAAAAAATATTTAAACATGATAAATACCACTAAGATAATAAAATACATATAATCATATAAAAATCATCATAAAAACATAAAACCTTAATTATAAAAATCCAAAAAAAAAATCCAACAACATTAAATACAAAATAAAAAATAACATCTAAATTACAAAAATATTTTTAAAAAAATTGACTTGGACTTGACGGGACCACTGCAAGTGCTTTGGTCCCTTGGTCTGGAACCTAAGTCAGCCTGATCAGTCATTGTGGTCAAATCTGATCCGATTTTATTATAGGGAAAATTACACACAGGTCCCAAGGAAGACAGATATTTACATTTAGGTCCCACGAAATGACAAAATTACTCGAAGTCCCTAGGGACTTTCGTGTAATTATTTGTAAACATCAAATTACCTTTTTGCCCATTCAAGATAAAAAACGCCCTGAATCGAATCGGTCTCTCATTCTCGAAAAAAAAAAAAAAAATCGCTCTCATCTCCCACAACCTTCGAGCGAGCTCTTCACCGGCGTTCCACCGAGAGAGACCGTCATTCCTTGTTCGTCGCCGGCGGATTGTGCGAGACTCGCATCTCTCATTTTGTCAATGGCGGAGCCATGATGGGTCCAATGACCGCAAGTGCGAGGTGTGAAATTTTAGGGTTTTTTTTCTTCTGAATGTCGTCGCCCATCCCGTCTGTACCCGTCCCGTGTGTGCTCTTCTTCATTTCTTTATTTTCAGTTTATGCGGAGCATTCGTCTCAGCCACGATTGGAGTATTGGACTGTCCTTTTCTATTTACTTCTCCTCTGGCCTTTGCTCAACTCTGCTTTATCTCTTTTTTTCCCCAAAGAACGGCGGACGCTTCCGGAGAAAGGCTCACGAAATTCACGATTCTTATGTAAAGCGAAGCGATTTTTTCCTTTGCTCGCTTCACTAAAATTTCCAGGTTTCTAGTTTTCTCGGAACTTATTTTGTTCTAATTATCCTTACGTTCATTTACTTCTCTATTTCTTCCCATATTTCTTTGTATCATCTGTTGTGTTACTGTAAAATTACTATCTGTGGTGGTGAATTTATGTTCTGGGTAATACCGTAATAGCCGTTCTGAAACGTTTTCTGATTGTGAGTGCACTTTCCGATTTTGGCCGATAATCATTTGTCTATTGTTTTGAAGTGTCAGCATTTATGTATCTGATATAAACCTTGCATTCTATGAGATAAGATCGAAAGAAGAAGCGAGAAGACATAGTTGAGAGTAATTTTCTTTTTGCGAGAAGTTGAGAGTTAATTGTGTGTTATCCATTTATTCAAGTATATATATGTTTGATCAATTTATGCGAGAACAAATTAAAGTGCTAAATAAAGCCTGGGAGATTCATAAGTCAACAACAAAAAGCCAAATAGCAAGAGTATCTATGTCGAAAATACTCATCTCTAGAGGATTGTGAAACAAGATGCCTTAAACATATCGAAAGATGCGGACGATTGTTGTGTAGTGGGTGAGTGAGTCATTGTGAGTTAGAGAGATCACTAGACTTGCTTTGGTTTTTGGATGAGAATTGTGAATTGGTGTGAAGCTGGTTTAAATTTGGAATTAAAGGGTTTGTAGTTGAGTAGAAGTATGGGACATATATATGATGTCGTGATGTGCTCTTCTGATTCTTGATTTTTCTTTTGATTCTTAACTGGGAGTTATCTACTTGAAATGTCACACTTGTATGCTGTCTATATGAATTTTATCATTTGATTTTGGACTCTTGGGAGTTTAACATCTTTGTTAGATTAGTCGATATAGGATATTAATTCTGAGGCCAGTGAGGAATTAAAACTATCATTTGCTGCTCTGCCTCCTTTTCCTCCTCTTCTTTCTCTGTTTATTCTGATTTTTCCACAATTGGTGTCACAGAACTTGTTTCTGAATTCTCATTCTCTTTCATTTCCTCTTATTCTGATTCTTTTGGAAGAATAACCTTGACATGTTTGTTTGATTTATCTATGGTTTCAGCTTCCACTTCCTTTATCTGCTCTTCTTCCTCTGTTTCTGCCTTCTGTGGTGTTTCATTGTCAGTGGAAAGGAAACAAGAATATGACGACAGATCAAGAGGTCAAGCCAAAGGTGTCCGGGTACAAATTGTTCATGAAAGCATATTACAAGCAAAAGAAGAAGAAGAGTGAAGAGATGGTGCCATTGGGAGAGGAGGCTCAGTCCGTAAGACAAGCATGGAATGCATTAAGGGAAGATGAAAAGGAAAGATATTGGAAAAGAGCCCAAAAATTATATATTTTTTGACTAGCCTTAGAGCAAAATGTTGAATATAGCAACAAGAAATGGTATATGCAGGAATGGTGTTACATTTGTTTGACTTTCGTCACTTTGTGCAAGAAATTTAATTCTTTGATTCTAAATTTGAGTGTTTGTTGGTGGTTGTTCATTATTTTGACCTTGGTGAATTCATCAAGTTTATCATGTATTAGCACCTAAAGTTTGCTTCTCACTTGTCCCCATATATGCTAAATCATTGGTAACTCATTGGAAATTCAATTCTGAGTTACAGAGGCGATTTACAACAAAAAATTCTATATTTACAACAGACAATTGTTGTTTTAACAACAAGTTTTTAAAACCTGGATTTTGTGATTTCTGAGTTCCAGAGGCGATTTACAACAAAAAATTCTATATTTACAAATGATCAATTGTTGTTTTAACAACAAGTTTTTAGAACCTGGATTTTGTGATTTCCGAGTTCCGGAGGATTTACAACAAAAAATTCTATATTTACAATGCATGGTTGTTGTTTTAACAACAAGTTTTTAGAACCCGAATTTTGTGATTTCGAGTTCCGAGACGATTTACAACAAAAAATTCTATATTTACAACACACAATTGTTGTTTTAACAACAAGTTTTTAGAACCTGGATTTTGTGATTTATGAGTTACAGAGGTGATTTACAACAATAAATTATATATTTACAACACACAATTGCTGTTTTAACAACAAGTTTTTTCAACATGGATTTTTTCAAATCTTGAGTTCCAGAGGCGATTTACAACAAAAAATTCTATATTTACAACACACAATTGATGTTTTAACAACAAGTTTTTAAAACTTGGATTTTTTCAAATCTTAAGTTCCGAAGCGATTAACAACAAAAAATTCTATATTTACAACACACAATTCTTGTTTTTTAACAACAAGTTTTTAAAACTTGGATTTTTTCAAATCTTGAGTTCAAGGCGATTAACAACAAAAAATTCTATATTTACAACACACAATTACTGTTTTAACAACAAGTTTTTAGAACTTGGATTTTTTCAACTCTGAGTTCCAGAGGCGATTTACAACAACAAATTATATATTTACAACACACAATTCTTTGTTTTAACAACAAGTTTTTTCAACATGGATTTTTTCAAATCTTGAGTTAGAGGCGATTTACAACAACAAATTATATATTTACTGACAGACAATTCTTTGTTTTAACAACAAGTTTTTATAACCTAGATTTTTTCAAATCTTGAGTTCCAAAGACGATTTACAACAATAAATTCTATATTTACAATATACAATTGCTTTGTTTTAACAAGAAGTTTTTACAACCTGGATTTTTTCAAATCTTGAGTTCGAGGTGATTTACAACAATAAATTCTATATTTACAACACACAATTCTTTGTTTTAACAACAAGTTTTTACAACCTGGATTTTTTCAAATCTCTAGTTCCAGAGGCGATCTACAACAATAAATTCTATATTTACAACATACAATTCTTTGTTTTAACAACAACTTTATTGAATTCTATCGAGAACTTTTTATTGAATGTTCCATCATCACTTCAACCACAAACCAAGTAAAAACGAGTAGTCCCTCTGTTTCCTTCCCAAAAACGAGCAAAATGTAATTAACCCTAGCCAATAACATGAAACCCTAGAACTTTTTATTCAATGTTCCATCATCACATCAAATGGGTGCTGTATATCTAAAAGTAGTTGAATGTATGCGCCTAGCTGGAGGAACTTCGTGTGGATATTGTGGACTTGAAGGAAATGTACAGGGAACAAGTGTTGCAAAGAACATACAACGAAGGGGAAGGATTATTCAACGAAAATATGATGACTTCACGGTCGAGCTTTGCCTAGGAGTCTCGCACAATCCCCCGGCGACGAACAAATAATGACAGATGCGAGATCTCTCGGTGGAACGCCGGTGAAGAGCTCGCTCGAAGGTTGTGGGAGATGAGAGACGATTTTTTTTTTCCTCGGAATGAGATGCGATTGATTTAGGCGTTTTTTATGCTAAATGGGCAAAAAAGTAATTTGATGTTTACAAATAATTACGAAGTCCTAGGGACTTCGAGTAATTTTGTCATTTCATGGGACCTAAATGTAAATATCTGTCTTCCTTGGGACCTGTGTGTAATTTTCCCTTTATTATATTGTTTATTTAAACTGGATCAGATTGGATCGGGTCAATTTTAGTTAGACCAAGCTGAACTGAACCATAGGGTTTTTGCCCATACTAGTAGTAATACATATTTTTTGAACTGGGAAAACTTTACACTTACACACAAATAGCCCACAGAATCAGAGGACCTGATTGAACTGGGTCTATAAGAAGCCCAAAATGAGGAAAAATAACACGCCTAGCGAAAATGAAAAGTTGATTTACCTACCTGGCCCAGTCTTATAAACAATGGCGGTCTTCTTTCACCCCATTCTTATCTACAGGAGGGACAAACTAATAAACACCGATATTCATATTCTACAGAATGTATTTCGTCGCAAGAGGGGGAAAATGTTTTTTTTAAAAAAATACCTCTAAGTATTACATTCAAAGGAAAAAAGATGCGAGGTTACAAAAAAGAAAAGAAAAGAAAAGAATGAAAGCATTCACACCAGAGTTCACTTATCTACCACATGCCTCCATTGTCTACTGCTTCCATGACAAACGTAATACAATATGCTAACTGTTTTCTTTCTTCATTTGTTTTGTATTTTCTCCCTTCTAAAGCCTAAAATAACAGCATAAAATTTCTTTCTAATTATCTGAAATTATCCGAAATTATCCTTCTAAATTAGAGAATATTTCTGTACATGCAGTAAACATTGTATGCACTAATTTCTATATTTTCTCCGTTGATGTCATTTCTTCTACATAAATATTATTTGGTGGACGCTGGTTACCATACAAATAACCATTTATATGTGTCTGTGAATGTTTTTTTTTTTAAAAAAAAAAATCCAAACCTGTATACTGCTTTTGCGTGTGGGCGGTGTGTTTTCTTTAGATTTTTGCTTCGTCCTCTTCTATTTTTGTTTGTTCAGGTTACTAAGTTTTTCTTCTAAAGATTATGTATATTTTCTATAATTTAAATGTTTAAAATGCCATTTGATTGAAGTAAAGTTAATTTATAGAGGTCTAAAAATAATAACCTGTTATAAAAGTGAAGAAAATGTAAAGAAAAGTAGAGAGAAGTCAGAGAGAAATTCTAGAGAGATGAAAGAATTCTTATTTCAAATGTATTCAAAATGTTTACATAAGACCTCTATTTATAGACATTCAAGGGTTCTTATGCAATGGACATTCACATTATAAATATATTCATAACACTTCCCCTTAGATATCCATTATGAATGTGCCTCATTAAAAACTTTAACTAGGAAAATCCAGTGGGATAAAACCTAGCTAAAGAAAAGAGTACATCATCCATCGATACACTTGCTAATGTTGCCTCATTAAAAATCTTTCTAGGAAAACCCCGTGGGACAAAAACCTAGATAAGAGAAAAAGAGTACAACCCGTATCGACTCCCCCTCTTAATTACATCAGATTTTCTAATCTTTGCCTCATTAAAAACCTTTCTAGGAAAACCCAGGTGGGACAAAACCTAGATAAGGAAAAAAAGTACAACGTATATCAACTTACCCTTGTAAAATACATCAAATTTACTCCCCCTGATGACTACATTACTTCCAATATCTTTGTGTTGGTGAAGAACTATATCTCTTGCTAATAAGTATAATACATTAGTGCTCCAATAGCACTAAAATATGGTACATCTGGACCAAGCAGTTCTTCTTCAACTTCTTTGCTTGAGGTCGAAATTGTTCTTTATCCACCAGCAAATACTTTATAATAATTTTAGTACATAATGGATATGATTTATCCATATAAAATCGATCTAAGACCTTCTTTGTATAAACAAAAGATCTCATTCTTTATGTACTAAATCGTAGTCCAGAGACGAATATCGTTCGTTCAAGTCTTTCATATCAAATTCTTTCTTTAAACAATTAATTGCCTTTTTGAGCTCTTCAGGAGTTCCAATGATATTGATATCATCAACATAGACCTCAATTATAACAAATT
Organism: Acacia acuminata; assembly: GCA_019022655.1. Taxonomy (NCBI): domain Eukaryota; kingdom Viridiplantae; phylum Streptophyta; class Magnoliopsida; order Fabales; family Fabaceae; genus Acacia; species Acacia acuminata. The sequence goes on from JAFJYI010000015.1 coordinate 5,268,877, forward strand.
CATTTCTACATCTTTTCATAATAATGCATAGGCATATTGGGTCATTTTTGTACCATTCTTTCAACAAATATTCCTTCAGACAATTTTACCACATGCGCCTACGCCATACAAGGGACTTATTTAACTTAATCAAGTATTGTTCTCGAGAATTTGAATTAGATGCTTCTAACATCTTGAGTCCTTCGGGGGCTTCGGCACATTAAGTCCTTGAGGACTTGTGCTTACGGCACTTCAAGTCCTTCGGTGAACATGTCTTCTTGGCACTTTAAGTCCTTCACGGGACATATGCTTTTAACACTTGCAGATCCTTTGAAGATTCTTATGCAATCTTCATAATTTAAATCGACCATAGGCTATATATAATAATATCAAACAAATGCAAAGCTGCTAGATTAATCAAATAATGAGAAAATAGTTGCATCCACTACTAGTGAATATGTTTCTTCAAAATCAATAACGGGTCTTTGTGTAAAAACTTTTGGGCTACAAGGCTTGCCTTATATCTTATAATTTCACCCTTTTCATTTCTCTTTCATACGAAAGCCCATTTGTATCAAGCGGCTTTACATCTTGGTGTATGGATAACAGTTCAAATACTTTTCGTTTTGCCGTAATTTTAATTCGGCATTAATAGCATTTTTCCATAGGGGCCAATTCTTTCACTATTGGCACTTGCTAATAGATTTTGGCTCGTGACCCTCATATCATTCATTACATCATATGCTATATTATAAGCAAAGATGTCGTCAACGTTTGAGTTAATGTCGGTCCCATCGGATTCTTTTCATAACATAATTTATTGAGATCTCATAATTTTCACATATTTCAGGTACTTGGGTCTCTTCTGGGACTACAGCATTCTCTTATAGAGATATCTCTACTGGAGATAATATCTCTTCAGGAGATGGCTCTCTGGAGCAACTAATTAACTTTTCTTAATTATTCTCAACTTGATCGTCTATATTCTTAGCTCTTTTTCTCTTTCGAGGATTTATATCTTTGAAACCGATGGACCTACCATGCTTCAGGCATGCTTTCAATTCATTTATAATAGGTTGCCCTTCAAGGACATCAATAGGAGCATTAGCAACTGGGACATGTGACTTTGTCACTTTCTTTGGGTCGATAAATGCTTCGGCATTCGATTAGCTAAATTTTGCAAATGAATTATCTTTTGAACTTCAGTTCACATTATTTTGTACGAGGATCAAAATGAGCCAATGATAATTCATTCCAGTTAATCTCTTTACCCAACTCGCTTATTTTCTCCCCCTCATGTTGGGAAAACAATGTCAAATCTCAATTGACAAATTATGCAGTATAAGTCTCCTAAATCTATTTGTTACCATTAGAAACATCATTTTATTTCATTTAGAGACAAATAAGAAGAAGAAGGTCTTTACACAACATTTATCCCAACTTTCTTTCTATATTCATCTATGTGCAATGTGGTGGATTTATAAGCATTGCACATTCAAAAACTTTCGAGATGGAATTGTCGGTTTCACGACCAAAAACCAATTTTACAGGGAGAATTTTGTTAGCTTATATAAATCTTTGCAATAATCAAATATACCAACATAGAAATCTTTGTTCTCATAAGCATTCATTCATCTTATCTATGGAGTCTTTAATATATGATTCATGGATCATGTAATCTGGAAATTGCGCGCTTAATTTATTCAAACATCAAACATTATTGCAAACTCCATGTTGCAATCATTTTTGCAAACTTCAAAGTTGCATTCTTACAAACTTACGGTTGTAAGCTAATAATCTCACATGTAACCAGATGCATCTTTCAAATTTGTATGGTTTACATGTCATTTCAATGGGCTCATATAATAATGTTTGATATATTTCCGAAATCCATTACCAATCATGACCAATGATATTCTCATAGTCAAATCTATTTGAGAACAAACAGTACATAAACAATATGTTGGTTATTCATGAAAAATCTTCTGGTTCTTCAATGGATGTTAATACATAATCTTATTTGCATTATATATATATGACCTGGATGATCAAACAAGTCATGCCAACAATAAATTTAGTTAAATCAGTAAACTTCTGGTTTACTGTAACATATCTCAACCAATAATAAACTTTTCAATCTATTAGACTTTGTGTGAGAAGTATATAACTTTTCAACTTTTCAAAAATTAGCTCACACTTGTATTGTATTATATAACTCACACTTGTTTTCCAACAATCCCCCCTCAAGTGTGAGTTACGTATTTCAAAATTACTTTCAAATCCTTTAAACCTCGAAAGGAAAAATTATGTTGATTCTTCGGGAATAATCATATAATATTGCATCACTAGATAATCTTATAATATACTTCAATTTGTTTATATATATGCAAAATATATAGTCCACCAATATTCATAATCAAAGTAACTTAAAACCACACATATGGTAATTCTAGCGAGAAAAATCTCATATCAATAAATTTATGGAATATGATAACAAAATAAAAAATAAAAAATCGTATTACCTTACGGAGTTATTCTTTCTTTTGAGCCTTGGCTTCAAAATAAATAATTCTCAGACTTATTGCCTTTTTAATATCTCTCAATTTTGCATTAGCAAACATTTAATTTGCTAATATGATATATTTAAAACTCAATAAGTTTCTTTTATAAAGTAAAATATTTGTTACTTCGGGTAACAATATTAGTTTTTTCGGAGTCTTCAATCAAATTTATACTATCATATATATTAATTAGCCTCTCTTATAAAGGGGAAAAAATATGCTAATCAGTCCCCAAAACTATTAGCTTTTTGACTTATTACGACATAAATCTTTGCAAGTTATTGTCTTCTGGACAATACTTTTCCAAGGCTACTAAAATGATTGTATCATACAATATTTGATACATATACCTTGGGTCTTAATAGTTTATAAAATTTTCTTGTTATGCCATTTCTTTAAACCAATATTGTTCTTTTACAAAAGAACAATTATAAAATTGATAAACTTCTTAATATCAAATAAAAAATTTATGGCAATAATAAAAATGATAAAATTTCTTGCCATAAAATCGTAATATTATGACTACTAGACATTCAATAGAATTAAAATATCAACAACAACAAAATTATTCTTGTGAATAGTAAGTACTATGCAAATAGTAATATTAAACCAAGTTTGATTTAGACACCTGCATACTCATCACTACCCATGGGTAGATCAGAAACAAAATGCGTCCAAATTTTTCTTCTGCCTTCATGTGGAAGGTTTGAAAAATTTGTTTGGGGAAAATTACATAACTTGACTCCAAAATAAATGACATTTTAGTACCACATAAAATTACGAGAATAATACCCGAAATGTGAAAACTCCAAATTGGTTCCATTTTCCGAAAATCACCGCCTCCAACTATTGAAATTGATTTTGAGGCTGATTTACAAATAATATTTATCTTATTAGATAGTTTATATCAATATTTGAGCTTTAACAAATATATCATGGCATACGATAGGTATAAAACCAATGACCCTTGCTATCATAACAATAACATGAATTTTTATACCCACTAATTTCCCTTTTGTGGTTCTTATTAATAATATTTCTTCACTTCCCGTGAGAATTTGAACCACCATAAATAAAACCATGTCCATATGTAAACATATTTACACACATGTCCATAACCACAATTAAATTCATTCATTACTACATTCACTTCGAGAATGTAGTTGATTCTATTGGAGGAAATTCATGATCCTTAAAACAAAAACTCACTGTTTTGTTTGATCATATAAAGACAAGAAATCAATTCAAAATATTTCTTGATTCCTTCACAATATTGCTACGACATGAGTAAATTGAATATTCTCATTTATAATAAACTTTTAGAAGAACAACCGTCTTGATGGTTATGCAATCCCACTAATTTGTTCTAAAGAACAAAAGAATCTTTTAATGCCAAGTATTCAATTTTGAGACATTTATACAACTGATGGTATACAAAATTCATGAATCAAGCCTTGTCTCATAACTTCAGGCAAATTTGTCTTTTAGCATTAGGCCGATTATTATTTGGCTCCGGACATCAAATTGTGCCTTCTTTTGGCTTCCGCCAACTTTATGCTCTCTTTTGGCATGTGGGCAATTTATGCCTTCTCTTGGCTTTCTGGCCAACTTTTGTCATATATCTTCATGTCATTTTTCTCTTCAAGAGAAATTAAATCAAGATGGCTTCCAACTATTTATCTTCAAGATAAACAAAGATTTCTGGCCATTATATATGACGTTTGATCATATAATGAGAAAGATATTAATATTAAGAATACTAATAACAATAATAAATAAAACATACAAAATAAATGTTATGTGAGGAACAATAACATAAATGTTATGTTAGTAACATAAAAGTAAATGTTATGTTAGTAACATAAAAGTAAATGCTTAATTGTAAAACATAAAAGTAAATGTTATGTTAGTAACATAAAAGTAAATGCTTAATTTAAATGTTTTCAAATCTCCCGTGAATCTTTCCCTTCGTCTTCCTCTCTCTCTCGCAGAACGCATACGGATCATGTTTTTTTTTTTTTTAAAAAATCAACAATCAAAATTTAATAGAAAACATACCGAGTGAAGAAATTACACTACTATATCGATCTGAAATCAATTTTTCAACTTAAAACTCCTCCTTTTGAGTGATTTGAAAATCTTCTTGGTGCAAAGAGGAAGGAAAAGGACGATGGTGATGATGAATAACACAAAGCTCAATTGGTTAGAGCTTCGTTTGATAACGTGTTATAAAAGTGAAGAAAATGTAAAGAAAAGTAGAGAGAAGTCGAGAGAGAAATTCTAGAGAGATGAATGAATTCTTATTTCAAATGTATTGAGAATGTTTACACAAGACGTCTATTTATAGACCTTTAAGTTCTTATCAATGAACATTCACATTATAAATATATTCATAACATAACCTTCTAATTTTAAACATAACACATAGTTAACTTTTTTTTACGGAGATTAGAGCTAATTAAATTACTTTAAAGTATTTTTTTTCTAAACTAATTAGTTTGACTAATAAATTGATATATAATATAAAGATACACAATATATGATATGATTAAGTAAACTTATTTAATTTCTTTAATCTCTCTAAAAAAATTCAACTCCATCTTATATTTAGGACTAAAAGAGTAATATTTTAAATTCAAATCTTAATCCTAAATCAAATCTTAATCCGAATTTTACTTTTAATAGAAACTCGCTCTTAAAAAAGTTAATCTTAAAAGTCATTCCTGAATCCTGTCACGCTAATTTAAAGGGAGCTAAATCGTCAGCCGACGCAATCGATTTCTCCTCGGACCTTTTTTGTCTATATCTTCAAACTTCAAAAATTTCGAAATTGCCTGAAGCCAGAAGTTTAGTCTCTGGTATAACTCGGATCCCCAGTTTTGATAAAATCTCTCTATCTGTCCGCTCTCCCTCCCACCCTCATCGCCGTAAGTGCTTGATTGCCCCTCAATTTTTTTGGGTCTGCTTTCCGAGGATTTGATCGTAGAACGACCTCGGGTTTTCTCTGTTCCACCATGGCAGACGTGTCCGATGACGCCACTAGTATATGTGCTCACTGGTAAACATAGAATTTACGGATGATTCTCGTTATTTGCCTTCCCCAAATTTGCCGACGAATTTGTGATTTGCTTCCTTCTGAATTTTGAGCTAAAATCACTTAATTTGATGGAAATTCGGGGATTACTTGTTTCGTAGGTTGCGTGCTCCTGAATTTGTCGTGGCCTGTAGAATGTTTTTGCATACCTATTGTGGTTGTTGCAAAACTGCAATTTGACTTGAAAGATCGCCTCACGGCGATGAACTTCTGCTTACGTCTATTTGTTAGCCTACTTTTGCGATATCATTATATGATTCTAGAAAAATATTTCAAGATTTTCTTCTCCAAGACGTCGTTTATTGCATCGAAGTGTAGTTGTTTGTATTCTGATTGCCTCTCTCCTGAAATTGTTGATGACTTGTTTTTTATTGTTACAGTGGTCGTGCTATCCCTGCTGCTAACATTGCTCTGCATTATGCCCATTGCTCCCGGAACCTTGAAAAATGCACAATTTGTGGTGATATGATTCCAAAAAGAAACTCCGACGATCACTTTTTAAACACACATGCACAGGTACGTCAAGTATTGTCTTTTTGCTCTTTCTTTCCGATTCAGATTCAAAGGAACTAGTGGAAAAATAATTGAAGGTTATGTTACAAGGAGATAAAGTAAAAAAGGGGGGAATTGGAAGACAAGAGTGGGAGTTTATGTCAAAGGAAGGACATGGATTTTTCTCATGTAAGCTGGGATTTGTAGGGTAAATGATTGCTCCATTCTGTTTCCTCTTATACACAATTTCACGGGCATGGCCTCTGTTCTGGACACCAATAACTGGGGCCTTGTTTTTCATCCATTTTCCTCTTGGCTGTTTGAATTGTTTGGTGTTGTAACATGCATTCGAACTGGTAGTGGTTTTGCCAACCGGGATTGTGGTTGTGTGGGTTAGTACTTGGTATTACTATCTGGTTTGCTGGGATTTCTTGGGTATTGGGTTGGGTTCTTTGGTGGGAATATTGGGAGGGCTGATGGAAGTTCCCTTTTCATCGGGGCAGAGGCCTGTTTATGTAAGTCTTTGGTGGAGGCTTCTTGACGGCAGTCTAACCAGCTAAGTACATGGTGTTTTGAATGCCAGAGCATATCCTCACAATAGACCAGCTTATAGCTAGCTTTTGATAATTCTACCTTAGTTGAGACTTGAGAGCTTCTCAAACTTCTATTGGTAGTCAGTGACAGAGTCTTCGTGCTTCAAGTTCTTTATCTCCATCATGGCATCCACGTTATTCACATCACTGAAATTGTCATGTTCTTGAAATACTCTCCCCAGGCCCTTCCTAATGATCTTTGAGTGCTGCTGCAATGCTTTCCTTTAAAGGTGGCCACAAAGCAACCGATTCCTCTAGTCTGCTGGGCTGTGTCAATGTCAAGAATTTCTTGGCATTGTTGACCAATCCGCATAAATCACTATCATTAAATTTATGGAGCTCGATTTGACATTGTTTTGTTGGAAACAAATAGTCGAGTACCATGGATGGTGATCTGAATTGAGGACCATTGGCTATTGCTATCTTGTGTATGCTGGACGCTGCTTCTCAACATTGGCTATAAATTTTTTTCAACATCTGTAATTTTTGCTGCCATATTGACAATGAAACCCTTGATATTTTTGACTGACTGAAACATCTTGTTCACCTCAGCAACGTTCAATTTGAAATGTACAGCATTCCTCTATGTGCGTGTGTTTTGCTTCAAGAACTGGTTGTATCAGACCGTGAATATGGTGATCAAGATTTGATCATAAGAGTTGATCTGATGCTAGAATGATGCTCAGAAAACTAGAAAAGGCTTGTTAATTCATCAGTGACTCCTCATTATGGAGAATGTTCTATTCACAGGCTATAGGGAATAACATCAAGTTAGTTATTCTCTACAAATCCCCTCTTAACTGACTAATTATTTCTGCCACAGCTAACTTTGTCATGTCCATAGTTATTGCCTTGTTGGTTCACCCCTTTGTGATGGTATCATGTAAAATAATATCTGCCTGTGGATCTTAAAGATTAGCACTCTTGGAACGAGGTCACCAATCATCAAAGGGGAAAAGGGAAATACAAAGCTTGGAATGGAAGCTTACTGGATATACTAGTCCTCTGATCATTCTCTTTAACAGTAGAATAGATGGAGAGGTTGGCTACATGTCATCCCCTCCCCAATCTTCAGTGCAGGCACCCTTGCTCTCTTTTGCACCAAAGCAATAGTTGATGTTAGATATGCATTTCATTTTTATGTTCCTAGTTTTCCAAAAGAGTTCTTCACTGTGCAGGTTGCCTGTTCGATGTGCCATAAGATAATGGAGCGTGACATGATAGAAATCCACAAAGGTGAAAGCTGCCCACAGAGAGTTGTCACTTGTGAGTTCTGTGAGTTCCCATTGCCAGCAGTTGATCTGGCTGAGCATCAGGTAGTATTCATCAATGACATTAAATTTAGAGGTTCTGTCTCTCCATGGTGATGGACATGCACTAATCTTGGTATAATGTTTATATTCTTAGGGAGTATGTGGGAACCGAACAGAACTTTGTCAACTTTGTAATAGATATGTGAGGCTATGTGAAAGATACAGCCATGAAGCCAGGTGCAATGGCATCCCAGATAATAATGTGGGATCTTCAAGGTAGGAAATATCATCATTTAATTTCATTCTTGTTGAGTGTTTTTGAATTTTCCTTTTAATTGATCCTTAGTGCGAAAAATCACCAGTTTTCCTAAATTAAACCCTTTGTGTTGTGTCATTATACTATTGCAAGCATTCTGTCAGCAAAAAGGCTATTTTGTGTCTAGCTCATAGGCTTGGTAAGTTTACTTGGAGAGTGCTTTATGTTAAGATAATATCATTATGAGCATGAGTCCTTTGACCTTTATAGGCAGTTGGGGCTTTGTTCCATGTCTGAACAGCACAAAGCGCAAATATTACAAGTTTAGCCTTTTGACCTCTTTTGCCATTATTTTTAAACGGTGTCACCATCTGCTGCTGGTTCTGTAACTTTTTTTTAGACCACTGCTGGGGAATTTATGTATAAAAGAAGTAACAACTAAATCATTTAGGACTCTTGTCACCACTTTTCTAGTATAGCACAGCTCCCAGGGATCTGCAATATGAACGTTGAAATTAATTACCATCTGTTTTGTAGTATTTGATACATCTGTTCGATAAGTTCATCTTATTCGAGAATATTTAGCCAAATTTATCTTTGATTTCCAAGCCAAGTAAATGAGAGTTAGAAAAGGCTTGTTGTAAACTTTTAGAAAGTAAGTGAATCTTCTTTGTTGGAAATTTATTATTAATGAAGAAAGATACTTACTGTTAGCAACCTGGTGCCGTGTAAACTATCTATGCATTCATGTGGTGACGTTGATGAAAGGTATTTCTTCCTCGTCACTGAACCATTTGCTTGTTATGTTGACTGAAGGGATTCGAGGGCACGTGAAAGGGATGAAGGTGCTGGACGGCGACCGCAGAATGACTACCCAAAAAGAAATATTCTATTCACTGTAGCAGTTACGGGCATTGCTGTTTTAGTTGGTTCGATTCTGTTCCAGAGGAAGACGGAGCCCAGTGATTTACATTAGCCGCTGATTTTGAGCATGTTTTCTAGGATCATATGCTTCGACCATGTATAAATAAATCTATTCGTATTTAGCAGAAGTCATATGACATATTGAGACGTATGCTTTGCCATTACTTGCATTTATTAAACTGATCTAGCAGTATAACGCTTCCTTTTGTTCCTTGCATTAGTAAAGCGTCCTCTCTTGTTTTTTTTTTTTTTTTTTTTTCCCTTGTTTATAAGATATAGATGAATAACTAAAAAATATGGTTTAAATTAGTTAAATTTTTTTAAAATGTTACTAGTTATTTTTTTCAGAAATGTTCTTATTAAATATTTGACATAGTGATATATTAATGATGTTTACCCAATTATTTCATGTAATAGAATAATAGTGGCATAATGGAAATAATGTTGTAAAATGTAAATGGATGGTAGATCCTATGTTTTTTATATTTAAGAAAAAATACTCCCATTATGAAGTAACCATTCCGATTGTCACGTGAATTTTATATATTTTCTTAGAATAAATTAGATGTTGGATATTGAATGGAAAGTAACCTAAATTCTTCACATTCTAATAAAATTATGATAGTTAAAAAATTCTTAATCTAATAATAAAATAAAAAAATCTATGCTGGGATTGCACTGTATCGCGATGAGAATGTTTCTTTTTGGCATCCAATGCGAATGTTCTTAAAAATTGAAAAGTAAATGAGGGGAACTCTCTCTCCCTCCTCCAATTATTACCTATTGACTTTCTTTAGAGTGATTAAGGAAGCTAAATAAGTTACTTAATTATTTCATAGATTGTGTATCTTTAGATTATATATTAGTTTATTAATTAAGCTAATTAGTTTGAAGAATAAAAATAAAAATAAAAATAAAATAGTAATTTAATTAGCTTCCTTAATTTTCTTCAAAAAAGTCAACTATTTCTTGTAATTAGGATCGGAGGAGTACAAGATAAAAGTTGACTTTTTCTTAGAGATTTAAGATGTTAATTAAAATACTTTATAATATTTGTATTTTAATTTTTTCTCCAAAATAATTAGTTTCACTAATAAACTAATATATAATTTGCCAAAGAGAGTTAGCATAGATGGTAAGGGATTTGGTCAAGTCCCAAAGGGATGTGTATTCGATCCTCTTTGCCGTCATTTGGGACTCCCAACTCCTTTGGTAGGTGATCTCGTAAGTCCCCATTAAGTCTCTCAAAGAGCGGGCCGTCTTTTTGACTTGGTGGGGACCGATCTTAACCCTCCAAAACTTTTTTAACAAAAAAAAAAAAAAGCTAATATAATTTAAGGATATACAATATATAATATGATTAAACAACTTATTTAGTCTTCTTAATTTTTCTAAGAGAACACAATTTTATTTTATATTTAGTATCAGATGAAGTATATATTTTTTTTTTTTAAAAAAAAATCTTTCCTACTGAAGCGGGGAATTCAGTTCAGAGGTGCGTTAACATTCTTTAGAAAATTATTTTTCGTAGACTTCGTTATGCGGCATCGTCTATTCCATCACCATGTACTTTGTAGTTTGTAGTGCTCCTGCAGTTTTCTGTTAAGCCATCATTTCTCGACATCACCATACTTTCGTCTACTTTTCTTCTTTTTAGCAAATCATGTAAGGTATTAATTTCATGGCGAATTTGTTTTGCTGTAAAATCTCTGTAATTTCTGTCCATTTCTTTTGGGTGTTAAAATCATCTAATTTAATTCAATTGTAATTGAATCGTTGTCTAGGGAGTTAAATGGATACATCATCTATTTATTTCACGTAATGAGGACAAGATCATCGACCGCCTTCCTTAGCTTCATGTTTTTGTTGAGAGAAGAAACCGAACTTTATGAAAGATACTGACAGCTGGAAGCGAAGCATAAACACACACACACACATAGTGAAAATCGTTTCTCTTTCAGTCTTTCGTTATATGGAAATTTTTACTTCATCGCATTGACATGCATTGAAAATTCACGTGGAAGAGAAGTGATCGGTCGATCGAGTCTGTTATCTCATTAAATTGTTTCCTTTAATTTCTTCAGCAACTCTCTAGACTCGAGAATTTTGCTGATCAGAGCAAGTTAGTAAAGACAAGCAAGGACACAACATGTCGACTCCAGGGGTTCGATGGCACCTTCATGGTCGTCATGTAAGTTGATTCGTTATTCTTTTGTTTCTTATTCTAATTTTCTATTGTTGAATTTAGGTTTAAAATATAACAGACTTTTTCTTTAGTGTGCAATTTCAAAATACCTTTATGCTGCACGGAACACTTCTGAAGAATTGATTGTTAGATTTTTTATTTGAACCAAAACGGAACTTCTCATGAGTAACGTGTCGCAGGTCTTATTGTTGTTTTCATGTGTATAATTTGGCTTATGTGCAGGTGGTGATGGATAATGGCATACTCCAAGTAACCTTATCAAACCCTGAGGGAATTGTTACTGGGATTCGATATAATGGTGTTGACAATTTGCTAGAGGTCCTTAACAATGAGACTAATCGAGGGTATGCGGTCTGAGAATTTGGTTGATAAACAAAATTTTACTTTTCTTTTATAGAACAATTAGCTCTAACCTTGATATTATTCAAAGATTTTTTTAACGATTGTGTGAAAATCAAGGGTAGTTGACATATGTTGAGCTGGAAGCTGATCTTGCATTCAATTTAATGTCTAGGTACTGGGACCTTGTTTGGAGTGCACCAGGAAGCAAAGGAATCTTTGATGTGTATGGCAATGCTTCCCACTCTTTCCTAGGAAGTCTATGAAAATTTTCAATCAAGTCAAATTCTTCAGAAAAATGTATTCAAGTGCACCCGATTAAAATGGGAGTTTTCCCCCTAATGTTAAACCATAGTAGAATAGAAAATTGGTTCTCAAACTCCTCTATCTAAGATTGTGTCCCTTAAAAAATCCTATTAATATCGTTTTTGCTCAAAATGATCATATATATTGAAACTAAATGTGAAGCTTTCATTTATGATCCAGGATAAAAGGAACATGTTTTAAAGTTATAGTTCAAAATGAGGAACAGGTGGAGCTTTCATTCACACGAATGTGGGATCCTTCTCTTGAGGGAAAGTTTGTTCCCTTAAATATTGATAAAAGGTCCTTGCTCATATAATCTGTATCATTTCCTTTTTATTGAAATGCTGACTGCAGGATTAATATTTGTGATTTGTGGATTTCAGATTTATTTTGCTCCGTGGTTCATCAGGCTTCTACTCTTACGCAATATATGAACATTTAGCTGGATGGCCGGATTTTGATATTGGTGAAACGAGGATTACTTTCAAGCTAAGAAAAGACAAGTAAATAAAAAAATTTCTTTATATGCTTTACACATCACACTTCATAATAAAAAACATGGATTATATATGTAGAGAAAGAAGGATTATAAAAGAGAATACAGTTTCAAGGAAATAGCGTTTCTCATTCTTGGTTTGTTTTTGTTATTTTGTATGTTCGAACTAGACTTCACGGAGCTTTCTTTGTTTAAAATTTAACTGCTAAATAATGCTACAAAACTTGGAAATAGCTTTGCAAGAAAAACAACTATTTTATTATACAAATCTAAGGGCAGAATTTTTGTTAGCACTTATTTCTATAACTTGTGTTCATGATGATGACATTTCAAAGATGAGCAAAGATGGTCTCATGAGACAATAAGCAATCTTTCTTTATTATAAAGTTGTAGATGTTCAACCAATTTAACAAAGAAGTTTATAGGTTTAATTACATGGCTATAGAAGACAATAGGCAAAGGACTATGCCTCTTCCAGATGATCGGTTATCAGGAAGATGCCAGCCCTTGGCCTACCCAGAAGCTGTCCTGCTAGTCAATCCCAAAAATCCACAACTCAAAGGCGAGGTACTTGTTGCAATGATTTCTTTCAGTGTTTCTTTTGTCATCCGAAATCTTGCAATAGTATATTTTAAGATTTTATATTGATGTAGCTGTTGGCAGAACCAGCAGGTTTTGAGTTCCTAGGGGCCACCATGATCATTTTCATTAGGCTATTTGAAAAAGATATAAAGATAGTTTCCTTTTCAGAGATTCAGTGCCTATGAAGTGAATCCATTGTGTTTTGATATGACTTCTTGATGCACAGGTGGATGACAAGTATCAATATTCATCTATTAACATGAATAATCGAGTTCATGGGTGGATATCTTTCAACCCACCAGTGGGATTCTGGCAGATCACACCTAGTGATGAGTTTCGTTCTGGAGGACCCCTTAATCAGAATTTGACCTCACACGTTGGACCTACCACACTTGCTGTAAGTGATGATCTTAGACCTTTATGACATTTTCCTCACATGGCTTGCAGACTGAGTGCCACCTCAAATTGAGATGATGTGATTTGATCTGATTAATGTCATAACATAATCTACATTGGCATCTTCAGATGTTTCTTAGTTCACACTATGCTGGACAAGATTTAGATCCCAAATTTCGAGGCGGTGAACCATGGAAGAAGGTTTTTGGTCCTGTCTTTATTTATCTTAACTCCGGATCAATGGGTGATGACCCTTTTTGGCTGTGGGAGGATGCAAAAATACAGGTTTGCCACGGAACTCTTGCACTCCTGTTGTGATGGGATAGATAGAGTGATCAGAATGGTGAGGTTTTGAAATAGACTGATGTGAATGAATATTCAGATGACGACTGAAATGCAAAGTTGGCCATATTTTTTCCCTGCTTCAGAGGATTTCTTGAAGTCAGATCAACGGGGTAACGTTAGTGGCAGGCTACTTGTGTTAGACAGGTAAGCAGTCGACATGGCCTTAGTTTGCTATCTACAAACTTTTCCCCCTTTTTATATAAGATTTTTGGGTGAATTTGTGTGGTTGGCAGACACACTTGGTTTTACTCCTATAAAATTTTCAAACATATAGCACTTATTATAGCTACAATTATTATCTATTTGTGTGGTTGGCATATACACTTGGTTTTACTCCTTGAAAATTTTCGAAAATATAGCACTTATTATAGCTGCAGCAGGACTGTGGTTTCTTTTTTATCCTTCTATGGGCAATTGGATTAAAACTATTTGAATTTATCTCTAGGTGTGTCTGCACAGATTTGATGCCAGCAAACGGTGCTTATGTTGGTCTTGCCCTACCAGGAGAGGCAGGGTCATGGCAAAGAGAATGCAAGGTTTTCTTTACTCCTCTCATTTATTGAAATCTAATGGTTTAGTTACATGAATAGTATGTAGGTCACGCTTCTTTTTATTCTGGTGGCCGAGGGTGGAGGGATCACTTTTTTTTAGTGGGATTCTGTGGGACTGTGTGACTTACTTTTATTTAATGCATGAATTTCGTTAGTTACAGACTAAATTAAACAATAGAACAATCCCTTGCTGCGTCTTACAGAGCATATTATTGGTTCTTTGGATCAAGCTTCTGAAAAGAGCTGTCATTTTGTACTGCAATGATCTTGAAGATATTGTGGCAATCTTGAAAGCTAAGGCATTTCTTTTGGGAAACATATATAACGTAAAACAAAGTTCTAAGAGGAAGATAGTTATCGGATGTTGCCTTTTATAGGATTTAAGGGAGAATGGAGAAGGATAATTCTATTTTGGAGTGCTAAAAAATGCCCGTTTTCAGATGATTTTTTTAACTTTTGTATCCTGTCAGAACTATCAATTCTGGACCAGAGCAGATGAACATGGATTTTTTACCATTAAGAATGTACGTCCAGGCGACTACAATCTTTATGCTTGGATCCCTGGTTTTGTTGGAGACTACAGATTTGATGATCTGATGAAGATAGATTCAGGTGTTGTATCCTCAGCTTGTTGAAATTGAGATCATTTATCATTATATGATCAACATGCACTTATGGTAACTTGTAATGCAGGTTCTTATATTGAACTGGGTGACATTGTGTATGAGCCCCCGAGGGATGGACCCACATTGTGGGAAATAGGCATTCCCGATAGATCAGCTGCAGAATTTTATGTTCCTGATCCAAATCCGAATCTCGTTAATAGGCTCTTTGTCAACCATCCAGACAGGTTAGCTCACTATTGCGGTTGGATGATCAATCCGTTCTTCCATTTATTCTTTTGTTGCTAAAATAATTGGTGACCCTCATGCATTTCATGAAGTTTGAGTTGTATTGCCGCTGACTTATAAATAGTATAACTTGTTATAGATTTTTATCTCATATTGATATTAATTTGTTTGCACACTTTTGAATTTATGCTATATGTAACATGAATATTTTTTAATCTTTCTTCTTCCAACTGAGCCTTCTTTTAAGGATTGGTTGAAGTGCTTCGGTTTTCAGGTGCTTTTAGGTCTCATTTATTTTTTGCAACTGGTAGGTTCAGGCAGTATGGATTGTGGGACAGGTATGCAGAACTGTATCCTGATTCTGATTTGGTTTACACAGTTGGTGCTAGTGATTATTCCAAAGACTGGTTTTTCGCTCAGGTTCCCAGGTTCGAGTCTCCAAACAATGATTTTTGTTTGCACAACGTGGCTGAATATCTTATAATACCTGCCTGTTTCTTTTATCTGGTTAAATTTTTATGCTATACAATTACATACCATGGACTAATTTTTCAAGCCTTTACAACTGCAGAAAGAAAGAGGACAACACTCTTCAAGGAACAACTTGGCAAATTAAGTTTGAACTCAGTAATGTTGCTCAGAGAAGTACATATAAACTCAGAGTTGCAATTGCATCTGCAACATTAGCTGAAATGCAGGTAATTTTCTCTCGCTCACACGCAAACAAAAGGGATTTCTTGTCTGATTCTGCTGCAAAATACTAACAAAATTTTATGTTAAATTGTTGTTTGAAGATTCGAATAAATGATCCAAATGCAAAGCGCCCTCTATTTACCACTGGATTAATAGGAAGGGACAACTCAATTGCAAGACATGGAATTCATGGGCTCTATCGGCTGTACAATGTGAATGTGCCAGGTGCTGCTCTTGTCAATGGCATAAACACACTATTTTTAACGCAGCCAAGATGCCAAAGCCCTTTTCAGGGGATCATGTATGATTATATTCGTTTTGAAGGTCCTCCTTGTTTTTAGAGAATAACTTTAATATCCTTTTAAGCTAAACATTTGGACAGAAATACATTTAGTACAAAATTGTGGGGAGTATACGTCACCTTGGAATGTCAGTTATTATTGGTACGTAATGCTATATTCTATTATTATTATTATTATTATTTGTCATTGTACTTAGTCTTGTGGCTTCAATTATAAAGACAGGAACCGTATCATACATTATAAACAGACTAATTTATGCCCAACCTTACTTTTGCTGATATCTTCCGTTTTACTTTAGTAGAGTAGAATTTCGTTTTTCCCTCTTATGTTCAAACTCACAAAATGTTACTCTTTCTGTTCTTAATATAGGAGCCATATAACTTATTTAGAGATATTAGGAAAAATAACAAAGTTAGTTATCTATAACAAATGAATGTAAGTTTTTTTAAAATACTCTATTTAATCATTACCCTTATTGATGGAAACCTCTTTCGATATATACAATTAATAAGAATAGTTTCACAAAAAAATTATAAATTTAAAAGAGAAAATGGATTGAAGTATTACATTTAAGATAAAAATAAACCTTCAACGAATTCTTATATTTAAGATTGGAGGGAGTACTTATAGTTGGCTTAGGTTGCACTTACGTTTTGGTACCTCCTTTTGTTTTCTTCTGATAGCTTTGCTCAAGGTATACTTTCACGTAATGATTTTGTTGCGAAAACAGTTATGGCTTGGTTGCCATATGTGCTTAGCTATGCTCTTTGTCAGTTACAGACGAATACAAACTATTGGTTGCAATGCTGATTTAAAGTATATGTAAGAAATCTTTCCTACAAGCCACAACAATCCGATTTGTTCCAACTAGCTCTTATAAGGCTATCGTGTATATAAACATCGGTTCTATTTAACTTGCTGATGTTATTAACAACTATGGATTAATGTTGAACAATTAAAAAAACAAACGTTAGTTTCCTCGCTATAAGATCGAGTCAATCACTAGGGGTCTATGAAGCAATGGTAATTTAGGCGGAGGTGGAGGCATGTATACTCTTTAATCCAAGAGGTATTCGTGGATTGGCAGTGCCCAAGTGCCGTGCTTGAATTGGGGATGGCCCAACTCCTTTCCTAAAATTTTTATATACAAAAAAAGAAAAAAAAAAAAGATCAAGTCAATCCAAAATCTATAAATATAGTAATGTACCTTGGTTTTCATTCCATGCACCTCTTTCATAAAAGAAACTTGCGTGCTCAATTTACATATAAACTCATTTGATAATTAAGGAGCAACTTGGGGAGTTTTGAAATTCTACTCTTCCTAGTGTCAACGTTTATAGTTCTCTTGGATCTGAATAAAAAGTCAATGCCCAGCAGTTATGTTACGAAGCGACGCCGCGGCTTAACTACCAATCGGGAAATGGAAAACAAAGCGCTTAACTACCAATCAAATAAACAAAGCGAACCAAAACAGTTTTTTTTTTTTCAAAAAAAAAAGGAAAGGAAAGGAAAAGGTTAAGCTGTATGTGGCTCACATTTTTAATCTGCTGCTTCACTTGCACGCTTTTATTGTAAACCAATCCTTTAAATAAACTGCTTTGGCGACTAAGTAAAGAGATTAAATGAAAGTCATAAAAGAATGCTTTCTTGCTAGTTCAAGAAAACTAAACCAATCCTTTAAAGTTACTAAGATTTCCCCAAAATCTATTGGCTGCAGATTGCTGTTTAGTAATACGTAAGCGCAATATTTTTTTCTGGAGTCGTGTTTGAAAAAGCTTCTCATTCCAACGAAGGCCATCCACTATATATACTTAGTTTCCCGTCCACATGAAGTTCTAAGCCATTCTCTGAGTACTCTAATTTTTGAAGCCTCTCATCTCTAACTACCATCATGGCGTTAACAGGAGTGCAACTGCTTATTGAAGACAGTCATGTATTTGAAATCTTATTTCTAGCTATAAACATGTTATTTTCTTCATCTTCATAATGTTCTTAATTGGTTGTTGCTCTGTATACCATTAAACTTCATTTCGAATAGCCATCTTTTCTTGTTAAGATGCATTTTTCAACCAAAATTAAATTGATGGTGCAGGTGGTGGTTGAGAATGGCATAGTAAAGGTGACCTTGTCAAATCCTGAGGGAATAGTGACAGGAATAGAATATAATGGTATCGACAACTTGCTGGAATATCTGAACGAGGAATCTAATAGAGGGTATATATATTAAATACCTACTTGTTTAATAATAATAATGTTTTCTTTCAAAAAGAAAGGAGAAAAGAAAAAAAGAACAAGCTGCTTCCTTTTGTTCTTAATAAAAGATATTAACTGAGTAACTGACCACTGTCTCGTGATGTAGGTACTGGGACCTTGTGTGGAGCTCACCGACAAGTCCCGGAACCAAAGGAATATTTGATGTGTATGTCAAAATTAAAATTTTGTTATCCACTTCCATTCACAAGTTTCATTTTTCTTGTTTTCACTCTAATTCCCATAAAGAAAATAACGTATATAAGTGGTTCATTTGCAGGATAAAGGGAACAGAGTTCCAAGTGATTGTAGAAAATGAAGAACAAGTTGAGTTATCCTTCACAAGAACGTGGGATGCCTCACTTGAAGGCAAGCTGGTTCCCTTAAACATTGATAAAAGGTCATTAGCTTTCTAATTAACAGTTGTCTCACATCGTTCGTAAATTTAAGACAGTGATGTGAGAAGTCCGAATATGATTAACTAGGTATGATAATTTTTGAGTAGGTTCATAATGCGTCGATGTTGTTCTGGCTTCTACACCTATGCAATTTACGAACACTTAGATGACTGGCCCGCCTTCGATCTGGACGAAACCAGAATTGCTTTCAAGCTCAGCAGAGAAAAGTATACATCCACACACACATACATATATGCACTTGCATGTTTCATTATGATTCATTTTTCTAAGTTTTTCAATGTTGTCCTGGTTAAATTTCATGAGGCAATGAACAATTAATATGTAACGTATAATGATGGAGCTTGGGCAGGTTTCAATACATGGCAATGGCTGATAATAGACAAAGAAAGATGCCTCTTCCTCAAGACAGAGACTCCCCTAGAGGCCAAAAACTTGCCTATCCTGAGGCTGTTCTTCTGGTTAATCCTGTCGACCCTGAAATGAAAGGAGAGGTACACTATACACATTTATTTTAGGGTTAAACTGAAAATTTGTTCTAGAAATTTTTACCCTAAAATTTTTTTTGGGTTCAATGTTATTCTAAAAGTGTTAAAATAAAACAATATTCTCTTAGAGTTAAAAAATTAACATTCAATGATAATTTTTTAATAGTTAATATTAGTTTTTTAATTGAATAAAGGATGACATTGGACATAAAAAAAAAACTTTTAGGATAATGGTATTTCTAAGTGAAAATTTGCACAAAATGATCATCCATTGATCGATCAATTTATGTTTTTTAGATTTAAGAGTTATAAACAATGGTATTTCATCAAAAGATATTATTTCTTATTACTTTCAAATTAAGAAACGCATGCGATGTATGCATATACAGGTGGACGACAAGTACCAATATTCATGCGACAACAAGGATAGCAAGGTGCATGGATGGATTTGCACGGAGCCGGCGGTCGGATTCTGGCTAATAACTCCCAGCAACGAGTTCCGATCCGGTGGACCCGTCAAACAGAACCTAACTTCTCATGTGGGACCCACCACTCTTGCTGTAAGTAGTTCATCGATCTTCCTCTATCGATTTTTAATTATCATCTCCAAGTATTGATCAATTATTTATTGAAACTCATATCATCATCATGCAACTACAAAACTGTATATCTTAAGTAGCAAAGTGAATGAATGGGTGTTTTCTGAAACGAGGGAATCAGGTGTTTCTAAGCGCTCATTATAGCGGAGAAGATCTGGTGCCAAAATTCAAAGCTGGCGAGGCATGGAAGAAAGTTTTTGGTCCCGTTTTCATCTATTTGAATACTTCCGATAATGAAGACAACCTATTTAATCAACTATGGGAAGACGCTAAACTTCAGGTCTCAACTGATCAGGATTTCCTTTATCATAAATACCTCCGTCCATTTTTTAACACATATATTGCTCAGTGACACACAAACAATACACATTCTGAAATTGCAGATGCAGATAGAAGTTCAGAGTTGGCCCTACAATTTCCCCGCGTCACAAGATTACCTAAAGTGGGACGAACGTGGTAATGTCAATGGTAGGCTACTCGTCCGAGACAGGTGTGTTCTTTTGGTGCATTATTGTTTATTTTCTTGTTCTTTGAAACCTTGAACTGAATCGAAGATGATGATGCTCGAAACCTGTTTGACGAATCGACTGAACCAAGCGGACACTGCTCTATTGCTCTAGTGTAAATTTTGCTTGTTTTACAGATTTTGTTAGTCAAGATTTTCAATGAAAACGTGAAGAATATTTACTTAATTCGGATCCTTATTTTCATTTCCTTTTGATAATAACAATGGATATAGGTATGTTAGAGACGAAAATATCTCAGCAAAAGGAGCTTATGTTGGCTTGGCTCCACCAGGAGAAGCTGGATCATGGCAAAGAGAATGCAAGGTGATTATTGAAAATGGAAACTTTTCTTCCGTCTATGTTCTCATTTTCATTATAAACGTACAACACCATCTGTCTCTGTGAATGACTCAAATATGGTATATTGCTTGTTATCAGAATTATCAGTTTTGGGCCAAAGCAGACGATGAAGGATATTTTTCCATCAGCAATATACGCCCTGGTGACTATAATTTTTACGCATGGGTCCCTGGTTTTATTGGGGATTATAAATATGATGAGGTTGTGAGCATAACTCCAGGTACTGCTAAATAAACCCACCATTTTCCTCTTTTTCTTGTTTTCCAATTTCAGACATTTTCATCTTATTCTTCCTGTACGTTTGGTTTATTCGTGTCCTGACCCAACAAATATTGAAATGTGTTAAAACAGGCTGTTACATAGTCGTAGGTGATATTGTGTATGAACCTCCAAGAGATGGTCCAACTTTGTGGGAAATAGGCATCCCTGACCGTACAGCTGCTGAGTTTTTTGTTCCTGATCCCAATCCCAAATATATCAACAAGCTCTATGTTAATCATCCTGACAAGTTGGTCCCCTTTTTAAATTTAATTCTTGATATGTGGATTGGCCCAGAAAATGATATCATATCCAAGACTCGATTATAATTGTCAGGTTTAGGCAGTATGGGTTATGGGAGAGATATGCAGAGTTATACCCTGACAAAGACTTGATTTACACAGTTGGTGTTAGTGACTACACCAAAGATTGGTTCTTTGCTCAAGTTACCAGGTTATTTATTTGTTTTATTAAGATTATAAACTTCTAATTATTGAGATGAAATTAAAAGTTAAGTAACATTACAAGGATGGAAGAATATCATTTGACCAACTTGTTACTATCCAATATGATTTGATCCATTTGTTTACCAGGAAGAAAGATGATAATACATATCAAGGAACCACATGGCAAATCAAGTTCAAACTGGACAAAGCGAACAAGAGAGGTTCCTATAAACTGCGCATAGCTCTGGCATCGGCAACATTTTCTGAACTGCAGGTACTAGGAACAGCAAAAACTAATTTCACGTCTTGGTAATACAGTACTAAATTCACTCTTATAGTTGAACTGATAAAATATATGATTTATATGAAACTTGTAGGTTAGAGTGAATGATCCAAAAGTAGCTCGTCCTGTGTTTTCGAGTGGGTTGATAGGGAGAGATAACTCCATTGCTAGGCATGGCATTCATGGGCTGTATTGGCTCTTCACTGTTGACATATTGGGTGCTCGACTCGTTGAAGGAGATAATACCATCTTTTTGACTCAGTCAAGAGCCATTGGCCCCTTTGCGGGCATTATGTATGATTATATTCGTTTAGAAGGCCCTCCCTCCTCTACTTCCAACGACGATATTTGAGATTCTGAATTGTAATTTGTATGACATTAAGAAGTTAAATATAATTTTGTGAGATTCGATTTTTTTTTTTCGGTGCATGTAACCAAAGCATGTTTCCAAATGATTCAGAATCTTATCTTTAAGCAAATCATTTGCATGCACAACGCTTATATGCAATGAAAAAGTACATGGACATGATAAAGTTTAGGATGGAAAATGCTACAATTATTATTTTGCTGATAAATTGATGATTAATTTGCATATTTATCATTATTATTGAGAGAGCTTTTTAATAATTATTTTCATAAGCTATATATATGCGCCGTCCTTTTAGGTGGGATGCTCTTAGTTATAGTCATAATTGGACGGCATGATTTCATTTCAGAAATAATGATTTTGAGGAAGTAAGTAGTGAAGACTTTCAGCACTACCGTTAATTTAGCACCACACAGGGGAATGAGAGCACCACTACCTTTCCATTAGGAATATGATTGCAATGATGAAGCGCCACGTGTACATTGTTTAATCATCATCTCAAAATCACCAACATGCCTTCATGAAATGCCACACATCACTGGACAAGTGTCTAGTTTCTTTTGGCTGGATTTTTTTCTTTTTTTTTTCACTTCACTTTTGTTACTGTTTATAAAATGTTGATTTAGGTTCAACGGAAAAAAAAAAAAAGCAGAAACATCGTCATAAATAAATGAAAGAGCTATCATTGATAAGTTGGTTAATTTCCCTTGGTTGAGACCTAAATGATATTATTTGGTTAATTTTCCTTAATTAAAACCTAAATGATATTTTTTTAATAATATTGTTGTTTAATTTATATTTTTAAAATAATCAAATCGAAATCACTATTTAATAAGATGATAAGCATTGTCGTGTACTGACTTCTTAGTAGAAAGAAATATTTCCAAGTTTCAGGATAATAATTTTGTTCATACTTATTTTTTAATATTTACGTGTGTTCATTGGCCATACAAAGCATTTTCATCAAAAATGGAATCTTGTTTACGGTTAACCTTTTATATGGAAGTATTCACTGGTCCAAACACAAAAGACATTTTTATTTTGTCCACCCCCCCCCCCCCTCCAAAATAATAATAATAATAATAATAATAAAAAAATAAAAAAAGAATAGATCCATTGAACTCTCTTTAGGCTATAGGCACCTTGTACTCTCAAATTAAAATGGATCTAATTAATAAGGCAGTTACTTGATTGCCTTCTTGAAACTATTTTATTTTATATAGATTATTTAAAAAGGAAGTTGTCATTAATGCGGAGTTACTCCAGAATCAAAATCATTTAAGATGAAATCAAATCAAATCAATAATGCAGAGGTATTTGTTGGGCACCCACTCCTCTGATTGAAACTTGAATACATATTACACCCTGCTTTGCAAAAACACCATTAGTGGTTATCTTCAAGATCGGACACAAAACGTTAAACAGAACTACCACCAATACAGCTAAACAAGCCCAATTAGCCTCTTATATTCCTTTGTTTATTCATGTGACTTGAAGCTTACAAACCCGTGACCAGCCGTGCTAGGGAGTCACGCCGAAGAAGAAAAGGCCAGAATAGATTGGTCAGAGAGATTGTTGGTAAAAATAAATGCTTTGTGTATAGTTGAAGTAAACTAACCCACCACCAACATTCGCCATACAAAAAGTCTTTCACATGACTCCAGTTTCTTCCATTTTACCTAACTATCTTAACTAAACTTTTAAATTCGTTCTACCTAATAGAGATACCCTTTTTTATGCTTGTAGAGTCTCACTTTGGGTTTCTAACTGCAATATGCTTTTGCTGTTGAACACACAAGTCATGGCGTTATCCTATCTAGACGCCACCACCACAATGAGAAAGTCAAGACAAATAAAATGCTATTCAGTTTACCTTCCACCTAAATCTCCTGCTCCCAATGAAGATTTTCAGTTTTGCAAGACATTCTTGCCAAGTCTGCTAATGAAATATGTGTGGGATTTGCGTAGAAAACCGACAAGGACTGGGAAACTGAATATCTTGTCATCAAGCGACACCCAGAGAGAGTGAGGCATCAGAAGAGGACGATCGATAATGATGTTGATCCTCACCAACTGTTTCCTGTTCTTCTTGCTGATGCTGGTTTTGGTTCTGGGCTATGTCTCTTATCCAGGTTTCTTCACTTCTATAATCCTCTGTTCTGTAAATTTCTGCATGCTTTTACACACTGCAAAATAATAAAGCTACAGTAGAATCCAATTTATGAGAATATTGGGTGAAGAACAATTCAGTAGACTAATGTGTATCATCTTATTCCCCAGGAGTGCGATTGGAAATTCAAGATAAGCATGTAAAACATCCTCTGGAATTCTAAGGATAGCAATATTTACAATAATCTGTTTTTTTAACTATGGTTAGCCTCTGCCCAACAACTTAAATCAGTTTTATAAGTAAGTATGTATGCATATTATCTGCCCAGATTGTGATGGATAATGGCATAGTCCAAGTCACCTTATCAAATCCCGGAGGATCAGTCACCGGAATCCAATACAATGGAATTGACAATTTGCTTGAAGTCCAAAACATGGAATTTGACAGAGGGTATACCAATTTTTCAATCTACTGCTCATTACCCTTAGAAATCTCTCACCTAAGCAATTTCACAAACAGTTGGCGTGCATAAAATAGCTATCAAATAACATGCCATATACCAAATCTGAAGTTTCCCCCACTTACTT
The DNA here is from genome assembly GCA_019022655.1 of Acacia acuminata. Lineage (NCBI taxonomy): Eukaryota > Viridiplantae > Streptophyta > Magnoliopsida > Fabales > Fabaceae > Acacia > Acacia acuminata. The sequence continues at coordinate 5,293,766 of JAFJYI010000015.1, forward strand.
TACATTCTTCTTTGGACTGAGTATAGTTACTGGGATGTTGTATGGAGCGAGGCTGGTAAAAATGGAACAAAGGGTACATTGGATAGGTAAAATTCTTAACCGATACAATTTTTTGCTTGAACTTGGAACCCAGTTAATGGTGAGGGTCATCCAGGTTGGAAGCCACAAATTTTACAGTAATTGTTCAAAATGAAGAACAGTTAGAGTTGTCATTCACCAGAACGTGGCTGCCTTCTCTTGATGGAAAGATTCCGCCCCTCAGTATCGATAAAAGGTATTTGAGATTCCAAAGTTCTTTCACAAGTCTCAAACTCTGCATTTGTAATTTTTCTTTTTCCTCTGTTTGAAGAGGCAAATAAGTTTTTGTTTTTTAGTAGATTTATAATGCTTCGTGGTTCATCGGGCTTCTACACTTATGCAATATACGAGCATTTGAAGGGATGGCCTGCCTTCAATCTTGACAATACTCGGATTGCATTTAAGCTTCGGAAAGACAAGTAGGTTTATATCCTCAGACTTTGGGAAAACAAAACAACATTAGCTCAATTTAATGATTCTGATTTTTTGGTGCGTATAAATTGTAAAGGTTCCATTACATGGTTGTAGCAGACAACAGGCAAAGATTCATGCCTCTGCCTGATGACCGGGTGGAAGAAAGAGGGCAAGTTCTAGCCTATCCTGAAGCTGTCCTCCTTGTCGATCCTGTCGAGCCTGAATTCAAAGGGGAGGTAGGTTCAAACAAAATGATTCTTACTTCACAATAATTGGCGTGTTGGGTTTTTCTTATGGCCATTTAATTACTAATAAATCTCAATAACAATTAAAAAAAATAGATAATAACAAGTTCTAAAATAGAAAATGATAATTAAGTATTTGGAATCTCATTATCATTATTTGTTGGATTTTTTTTGTTAAAAATAGTTTAATTATTATACTAGCCGCTAATTTTTATGGCTTGCTGGTGAGGGTGCTACACTCTTATCTGGAAAGTCACCAACTCGAGGATATAACAATAAAAGCTAATTTTTCCATATCAAAGAGATTAGTTATATGTCTTAAATGTAGGTTAATTTCCATAATATATTTCTCAATAATCTGTTTTAGAATTATTCTTTAATGAAAATGTCTTAATATGTATAATTAATAAAAATGCTAGGAGAAAAAATTATAAAGAAAGATAGAATAAATTGAAGTTTTATATTTATGACTAAAATAGATATTTTTGTTTAATTCTTTATATTTAGAATGGAAGAAAATACATTTTTTTTAAGGGTTTGAAGTTTACTTCTATTCCATTTCCATCCATGCCAGCCCCTTCTTCTTTTTTTTTCTTTTTTTTTTACAATAACTCGTGAAGATTTGAACTCATAAGTCACAGGCCCCCGTTAAAAAAAAGCATGAAAGAAGGTGTTTGGTGTTATATATAGATCATGGGCAATTCATTCTTATAACATGAATCAATTAAACTTTTTTTATTAATAATACTGTGGATACAGACGGTTCAGGGATGGTAAAAGAAATCTTGTTTTTCTTTACAAAAAGCATATAGAAATCTTAGATTCAAAACAAAAATTCTTGGTCGGACAAATGGCCTCTGCCCATGAGCTCAAACTACTACGGTTTTTTTTTTGGGGTTTGGAGATGATAATTAAAGTCGGCGAAATTGCGTGACAAGGTGGATGACAAATATCAGTACTCGTGCGAGAGTCGCAACAACTGGGTTCATGGCTGGATATGTATGGATTCATTCTGTTGGGTTCTGGCAAATTACGCCCAGCTATGAGTTCCGATCTGCTGGGCCCCTCAAGCAATACATCACTTCTCACGTGGGCCCCACCACACTCTCCGTAAGTCTCCTCTTTCTTTTTTTTTTTTAAATAAAAACAAACAAACCAACTTAGAGTTAGGTACTGCTGGATCTCTGTGTCTTGAGGCTCTGCTAGATTCTTGAGTTTTGACTTCGAGTCTCAAAGAAGTCACCTATGTTAAGAGGGATAGGTAGGCAGCTGCAAATCCTAAACCAGATATAAAGGATAATATTAAATTTAAAAAATTCACAACAACAGGAAAACCCGGACAAATTGTTGTTGGTGATTAAATTTAAATTAAATTCACGTTTTCAACTGGGTACTATTATGGACTTTGCTGGATTAGGTATTTCACAGCACGCATTATACAGGAGCAGATCTAGTAATGAAATTTAGGGCCGCAGAAGAATGGAAGAAAGTGTATGGGCCCATTTTCATATACCTTAATTCTTTGTCTAATGGAGAAAGCCCGGCCACGCTATGGGAAGACGCTAAACAGCAGGTTTTCTCTCTTGTTCCTTCATTTCCATTTTCCCCTATTAAACATTCTTTGCAACCTAAGCCCCAATCAACAAAAACGAAATTGCAGACGGTTAATGAAATTGAAAGGTGGCCCTATGCATTTCCAGCTTCACAAGACTTTCCCTCATCTTACCAACGAGGCAAGGTTAAAGGGAGATTACTGGTACAAGACAGGTATGTATTTTAACACTTCATACTAAGTTGTTTCCCTCCGTTTCTTCTAGTTCGTTATACTGAAATATGTCACTTTATATGTATGTATAATATATGTGTAAAATCTTCATGTTAATGAGTGAACTTATTAAACTTTGAATAGGTATATCACTGATGGGTGTGTCCCAGCTGGTGGGGCTTACGTGGGATTAGCTGCAACTGGAGATGCAGGATCTTGGCAGAGAGAATACAAGGTGATATTTCAGTTTCTTTGTTTTTTTTTTTCTCTCTCTCTTTCTTAAGGGAACAACTGAAATCTGGGACTCACAGAAGGAAACTGATACGACTTGGTATGTGATGTGTTAGCAGGGTTATCAATTTTGGACTATCACTGATGATAAAGGCTACTTCACAATCACTGACATACGGTCTGGGCAGTATAATCTTTACTCCTGGATCAATGGGTTTATCGGCGATTATCGATATGACAAAGTCATTAACATAACCTCAGGTCTGATATTTTTTTTCTGTTAGTCATGATTCACGAGCCTTTGAAGAGTTTATTTGGGAGAATGGAAAAGTGAGCCCTGTGTTGCTCTCCATCTTCTCATAACTTCAAGTATAACGTGTTGGTCTTGAAATCATTGAATGGGACAAATATGTAAAGCAGGTTGTGAAGTTGACGTGGGGGAACTTGTTTATGAGCCTCCAAGAGATGGCCCTACATTGTGGGAAATAGGCATCCCTGATCGCACTGCAGCTGAATTCTATATCCCAGATCCAAATCCCAAGTACATTAACAGACTTTATGTCAAACATCCAGATAGGTTAGTTTCCTTGCCATTTAAATAATAATCCATTTAATACTTAATTTAAAACATATTTATCTGATTTATTAGATTGAGGAAAATAGTTAGTTAGGTCATGTATTTTCTAAAATTTCCTTATTATCTTCTTTAATTCTCTCCTTCTCTCTCCACTTTAATTATTGTTGATGGACATTCAAAGTAAATAAGAAAAATATTGAGAAAGATGATAAATATGTCTTACTCTCGGTCCTAATTATAAAAACTATTTACCAGAATTTGAGAAGATTAAAAGGAAAAGTTAAATTAGTTAATTATAATTATTTTTCAAAAATACCCTTACTTGAAATTTAAAATGACATCAAGGTAAAATTTATTGAATCAAAAACGGTGAAACAGAGCTGAACTTGTCCATCCACGATGGCAATCCAAATAGTCAATGACGTCATAGCACTTTGAACGGTTTATATATAATTGTTATTATAATCACTGTGCTTTAAGCCTTGTATTATTAAATTATTATTGTCTTTACTTATTATTGAGAAAGTATCAAAAAGGTATATTAGGAAGAAATTTACAAAAGTTAAAACTTGGTCTTATAATTAGGACCAAAACCAACTCAAAAATGTATTCTTATAATTAGGACCGAATGGAGTATATTTAAAACCAAGATCAACTTCCTAAATAAGTCTTTCGGAGTAGTTATAATAAAAGGAAGATGTATCTCACATTCTCACCTATTTTACTATAGAACGTTCTCTCCTTCCCTGGGGCCTATAATTATCACTTGAACCTTCTTTTGACCCTGGTAAAAGAGAGAAACATGCATCACAGTCCCTACATTTGGCAGGTATAGGCAATATGGATTGTGGGAGAGGTATGCAGAGTTGTATCCAAATGAAGACTTGGTCTACACTATAGGAACCAGTGACTACAAAAAAGATTGGTTTTTTGCTCAAGTTAATAGGTAATTTTCTTCCACTACATCGTCCAATTTTTCGATGAAGAGCTGTAAAATGCTGCTAAAGACGTCATTTGCTTGAGGCATATTTGGTGAAGTCTATATTTAGTGGAGATATTTGTGATAACCATTATATTACACTTAGTGGCTAAAGCCTTGTTACTTTTTTATGTCTGTTTTGAGTGTTTTCCTTGTTCTTTGGCTTTAACTTTTTATTTGTGGAGAAAATATGTTTGTGATAACCATTATATTACACTTAGTGGCTAAAAGCTTTTTTGACTTTGTTACTTTTTTATGTCTGTTTTTAAAAAAGCTCGGTAGGAAAAAAGTGTTTTCCTTGTTCTTTGGCTTTAACTTTTTATGTGCAGAGAAAATATTGTCCTTTTGCTCAAATTTAAGTGAATTCAAACAGCCCACTAACGCCTGAAAAAAAGCCAAGAAGCCCATTATCCTTTTGGTAGTTTACCACAGAATTGCTGTCATTGTGCAGGAAGATAGATAACAACACATACCAAGAAACCACATGGCGAATTAATTTCAGGCTTGATGGTGTAAATACCAATGGAACCTACAAATTGCGATTGGCTCTGGCATCTGTGCACTCTGCTGAGCTGCAAGTACGTCACTTCATACTAAAGTTTTCATCTGAGCTCTGTACATATCTCTTCATGCTCACGATGTCACAATTCTTATTATTATTATTTTTCTTGTTTTGATTTTGCTTGGCAGGTTCGGGTGAATAACTCAGAAGCAAACCCTTTGTTCACAAGTGGAGTGATTGGGAAGGAGAACACAATAGCCAGACATGGAATTCATGGGCTATATTGGCTGTTCAGCGTTGATGTACAAGGCACTCTTCTTGTGCAGGGGAATAATACCTTTTTTCTAAAGCAACCAAGAAACATGAGTCCTTTTCAAGGGATTTTGTATGATTATATTCGCTTAGAAGGGCCCTCTTCTGTAACTAGTAATATATGATCCGGTCCAGATTATCCGATCAATAGTACATCTATTCAAATCTTTTAATATATTATAAAAATCAATTTATTGATCCTAGGCTCGAAAAGCCTTGAGAAATGCAAGTTCTGCCTTGATTTTTTTTCCTGGCAAACATTAAATATGTGCTTTCTGCAGAAAGTCAAATGCCTAACAGTTGTACTTAAATACACATGAGAACAATTATTATCACACCAATAGTTTTGTCAAACTCACAATTTCGTGTTTTGGGTACTTAATTATTAGTAGTATCATTTATTTATTGCATTTGAGCCATAGAAGTTTCAACATTATATGCCAACCAAATGAATCAAGATTGAATTATAGGTTCATCGACCGTTGGAATATTCTATCCTCAATTTGAAGTTAAGTTCACGCTCTGTCGCTCTCTCCGTTTTTTGACTTTTTTCTCGTCCAGTTAGTGCCTGTTTTCGCATATTTGTGGATGCTAAATTAAGCACATCAGAAGCACAGTCACTGGAAAAGCAAAAATATGAGTGTTTGGATGACCTAATTATATGATGTGCTTCAAACTTAAAGCTGTTTTTTTTTTTTTTGAAGCAAGACTTGGTTGCTTCTAACCACATCACCTTCTGGCATCACACTTTTCGTACTGTTGCCTTTTTGTGTTGCCTTCTCTCTCCTTCTCTCATCTCCTCTTTCGCAAGCCTTCTCTCGTCACCATCGGCTTCAAGCAATCTACCTGCGATTTTCATCAGATCTAAAAGATCACCTGTTGATCATCCTTTTTCTTCGATAGCCCAAGTACCGTGCTTGCTTCCGGCGACTCACTCAGCTTCCGTTGATCATCCTTTTTCTTCGATAGCCCAAGTACTGTTGCCTTTTCGTGCTTGCTTCCGCCAGAGTATGGAGATATTTGAATTTTTTTTTTTTTTTGGCAGATGGAGGACCGAAGAGGAGAGAAGGAGATGATAAAAGCAAGGAGCAGGAAGGCGATCTTTGGATGCTTATTGAGGGCCATATCCTCTTTTATTTATTTATTTCTGATACAGCCTTCTACTACTTGTTTCTTGTCACGTGGAAGACCAAGAAAGCCTTCTACTTCTTTCTACTTCTTTCTTGAAGTGTCATCAGTCATCACCTTTATTCAAATAAAAGAAAATAAATTAATGAAATATTTGAATTTTTTTTTTCATATTTACGTTAATTGAAAAAAATAATAAAATGATTTTTTTATTCTACATATATCTTTTGCATATTTTCAAAGTCCTACAATATATATATATGAGTCATGCCCTTTTCAGTCATTTTCTATCTCATCAGAAAAAATTCACTTCTACCGCCACTATCCCAAACACAAATTACATCATAAAAAAGCTATTCCTACCACCGCTATCCCAAATACAAATCACATCAGAAAAAGTCCATCAGAAAAAAATTCAACAAGAAAAGCACATCAGGAAAAAAAAAAAAAAAAGTCACTTCTTCCGCCGCTATCCAAACGGACTCTTATTATTTTCCTTTGTATGTTGTTTATGTCCATGTCTACACTATTGCCCACCAATTAAAGATGGAATTTTGACTTCTACGTTTAAAAGGAAGAGAACTATGCTTCATAGAAAGGACATAAATTCTTAAATTAAATGCCCGGAGTAAATTTAATTTCCCCCTTATTAATGTGTTCGTTTTTGGTGAGGTTACATACTCTCTATGATCTATGATATAGAACAATTTTTAAAAACTCTATTTGGTTTCAAACATAGAGATCAGTGTTTATAATTCTTTTTCAAGATTTATAATTCATGCGATTAATTGTCGGAGAGGAGATTTTTCAAAGACAAATCCAATGGATAATCCGAGTTTCTCGAGTTTCATCTCATGCCCATATTGAATGACACTTTATGATCAGGCTTCATCCCAAGACTTATAATACTTGCACAATCAGTATACTAGTTTTCAATACTCTCAAAATGGATTGTGATCTTGATTCTGTTATGTTGCACAAATTCCTCTGATAGAGGCAAGTGTAGAGCATACTTGGAATCTAAAAGGCAGACAATAGTAGCATACTAAGAACTTAGGTTTTCAGAAGCATAAGAAGAAAATTAAAAGGATGTCATGTAAGAACACATTGAGATTTTATTTCTTCATAGCTTGTTTACAACTGAAGAGAAATTATGTTTATATAAAAATGCAAAGATACAAGACAACAAACATCTTGAGCTGGAGGATAAAACGCATTAAGATAGGCTTGTGGATGAAAATTAAAGAGTACAGACGACACTCATGACTAAGTGAAGAGACACATGACTTAAAGTAAAGTAGATTAGATACATAAATATAGACACATATTTTATTCAAAGATAAAATTGAAAAGGTATAAAATCATTGAGAAAATTAAGATTTCAACCGACAGTTTTTAATAGGTGACATATGCTGTGGGAGTATTCTAGCAAATGAAAAGGGAGCTAGAAATATAATGCTAAATTGGAGGAAGAGGAGCATAGTATTATAGGAGTATATTTTTCTATAGACTTATTATGGTTACTTGAAAATTACACGAAAGCTTGACTGATTAAAACTCATCCAAATGTATTTGTCAAACTGCGATAATGACAATGACGGAATTAAACGGGGACCACATGACCCACAGGCAAATTTGTTATTGAAATTAAAAGATTTAGATCGCATTTTCTTCATTTGTTTCGAGATTCACAGTCGTCACGCATATATTTGATGCCGTTTGTTTCCCCAGCTACATCAGCGACAGAGTAAAGAAATAACTAAGAAACCCCCAATAAAGGATTCAATACTTAGCCTTTGGTTGAAGAAAACCAAACCAAACAGAAAGAGACCATATAAAGTCAACTTAACGATGTCTCTATAGAAACTAAATACAGTTTGTATCGAGCAAATTAAAGATCGATCTTCTTCACCATGTCAACACAAGGAGTGCAGCTGCATATAGGAGACAATCATGTAAGAAGAATCCACTTTCTTCTTTAAACTTTTTGATATTTTCATGGCAAACCAAGTTATTGCTCAAGTATTTTTCAAAAAAAAAAAAAAAAAAAAAAAAAAGTTATTGCTCAAGTCGTTAATGTATGATTTGAATTGCAGGTGGTGATGGATAATGGCATAGTGAAAGTGTACTTAGCTAAACCAGGAGGATTTGTCACAAGAATACAATACAATGGCGTTGACAACATTCTTGAAGTTCTTAACCAAAGAGATAACAGAGGGTATATATATACACACAGGACACACACAGCTTTAGACCTGTTTTCTTCTATTTTCAGTTCTTTTTTTTCCCACTCAAAATAATGAATTTCCAGATATTGGGACGTCGTTTGGAGTCAAGAAGGCAGTACAGGAACCACTGGGACGTTCGAGCGGTATGTAAAGTTTGCCTCTTTGATTCTGCATCTTCCCATTTTTGCACTCCATAAAGTCAGAAAGAAAGTAGAAGCTATGATGAAAATAAAAAAATAGAAAAAAGTAATATAATAAATTATTCTTAATTCTTTCATCAGTTATGAGCTGGTTTAAATCAAGAACACTGACGAATATGACTATTGTTTGCAGCGTGGTGGGAACAAGTTTTAGAGTGATAGTGGAAAATGAGGAACAGGCTGAGATCTCATTTACAAGAATGTGGGACCCATCTCTGAAGGGAACACTTTCGCCATTGAATATAGACAAAAGGTCCTCCTATATATATATATATACTGCTTTATAAAATTCATTGCTCATCTATAATTGTGGATACTGGATACGGTTATAGGCATAGCATGATAATTACATCAACAACTCTAAATGATCTACAGGTATGTCATGCTTCGTAATTCCCCAGGCTTCTACTCATATGCCATTTTTGAACACCTAAAAGAATGGCCCGCTTTCAACATACCCCAGATCAGGATCGTCTTCAAACTCAGAAAAGACAGGTAGGTATCCTAAATTTATTGTCACGCACGTAACCTTTTACATTCACATAGTGTTCAAAGATGTGAAGCTTTTTTGAGCAAAAAAAAAAAGAGTGAAGCTTTAGTTTTACTTATGTAGGTATCATTACATGGCCGTAGCGGATAATAGGCAAAGATTCATGCCACTTCCTGACGATAGATTACCTGGAAGAGGAAAAGAACTTGCCCCCCCTGAAGCAGTTTTACTTGTGAATCCTATAGAGCCAGAGTTCAAGGGGGAGGTATATACTATATAGTACTTACTTTCCACCATGTATCTTTATTTATTGACCGATCATTGATAGAAAAAGCAATTATGATTCTGTGTGATTAAGGTGGATGACAAGTATCAATACTCGTGTGACAACAAAGATCTGCAGGTTCATGGGTGGATTAGCTCCGAAAAAGAAACTGAAGCTTCAATGGGTTTTTGGGTAATCATACCTAGCAATGAATTCCGATCAGGTGGGCCCGTTAAACAGAACCTTACCTCTCATGTAGGCCCCATAAGCCTCGCTGTAAGTCAGTGTACTAGATATATCAGTTAAGGAGCATTTAAATTTCTGGACGGTTAAAAATTATTCACGATCGAGATTTCATGAACCGAAACAAAATGGATTGCCCTGTTTTTTTTTTTTTGCGTGTGTTAGATGTTCTTAAGTGCTCATTATGCTGGGGAGGATCTGGTTCTAAAACTCAAACCGAATGAGCCTTGGAAGAAAGTATTTGGGCCAATCTTTGTGTATCTGAACACTTTGTCGGATGATCAAGACGCACCATGGCTCTGGCAGGATGCCAGAGCTCAGGTTTGTTTTAGCAGACGAACTTTATTTGGTGAAAAAAGAAAAGAAAAAAAAAGGACGAACTTTATGGCACTTTTTAGTTTCTTTCGACCAGATAATTATAACAAAGAAATCCCACTAACTGAAACGCCCCATATCGGCCCTTTTTTTAGATGACGAAGCAAGTTCAAAGTTGGCCTTATGATTTTCCAGCTTCAGAGGATTATCAGAAGTCTGACCAACGAGGCACTGTTTGTGGCACAATACGAGTCCGAGACAGGTAACATATTATGGAACTGCATTATATTGGCAGAAGGTAAAATAAAAACGTAGGTATGAAGCAGTGAAAAGTAACCATTTTCAGGTGTCAAAGTGACGATTATATATTGGCACAAGGTGCATATGTAGGACTAGCCCCACCTGGAGACGCTGGATCATGGCAAAGAGAATGCAAGGTGACCAAAGATAGTTCACATTGGTTCATAAAATCAAACACTTCGATTACATATATACAAGTAGTGATCAAGCTGCAATATTATTTGTGATTCAGGGATACCAATTCTGGACAAGAACAAACGAGGAAGGCTACTTCTCCATTAACGACATACGTAGTGGGGACTATAATCTCTATGCATGGGTTCCTGGTTTCATCGGAGAATACTGGAACAATGTTGTCCTCACCATCACCCCAGGTTCTTTAATTTAATTCTTCATTCTTTGGTGTGAGTCATTTGCGTAACAAGTCTATAATGTCCGTTAATTAATGTACCATGAGCACACACTATGCAGGTAGTGAAATAAATGTTGGTGACATTGTTTATGAGCCCCCGAGAGATGGTCCAACATTATGGGAGATAGGCATTCCTGATCGCTCTGCTGCTGAATTCTATGTTCCTGATCCTAATCCCATGTACATTAACAAGCTCTATGTCAACCATCCAGATAAGTTAGTCCCTCTCTGCGAAGGCTTTGCCTATATTCACAAAAATTCAATCTCCAAAAAAGCTTCAAAATTCAATGAGCTTTTTGTTAACAACAATTGTAGGTTTAGGCAGTATGGTTTGTGGGAAAGATATGCAGAACTATATCTAGAGGAGGATCTGGTGTATACGGTCGGTGTTAGTGACTATGGGAAAGATTGGTTCTTTGCACAAGTCACCAGGTCTAGTTCGTTATGACTACATATAGTTGCTTTCTTTACACTACGTTTGGCTACCTTTGGTGGTTTGAGAGGAGGGAGGGGAAGAGGAGAGAGAATTTTTTTCTCTCATCTATACTAAATAGCCTATGAAAATTTTTTAATATTCCAAAAACACACTCTCAACGAAAAGAAATATTCTTCTCATTAATGGCAATTTGGTCAATATCCTCCCAGGGTTTGTTTCTCTCCCATCTCCATCCCTCAAACCAAACACAAGAAACTTAAAAAATACCTTTGTTTTTCTTATAAAAAATTTAGTTTTGATGAATGTAATACAGGAAGAAAGATGATGGAACTTACCAAGGAACTACATGGCAAATCAAGTTCAAGCTTGATAACGTGGTGAGAGGTGGGACGTATAAGTTAAGGTTGGCACTTGCAACTGCAAATGCAGCCGAATTACAGGTTTATAATCTCACCCAAAAAAAAGTTGGTTTGTTTTTTGAAATATACCCTGAATTTGATGAGTGATTTCAGATTCTGTTATAATAATTTACCTTATAGGTGAGAGTGAATGATCCGAAGCAAGAGCCAGCTGTGTTCACGAGTGGTTTGATTGGAAAGGACAACACAATAGCTAGGCATGGAATCCATGGACTCTACAGGCTATACAGATTGATGTATGGGGTGGTCTTCTGATAAAAGGAGATAATACTCTGTATCTCACGCAAGGCTATGGCTACTGGTCCTTTCGAAGGGATTATGTATGACTATATACGCCTCGAAAGCCCACAATAATGCTGTAAGTTCCACTTCATAATAAGAGACAATTAAAATTAAAATGAATATGTGTCTGTTTGATCAGCATGAACAATGGTTCAGCTAAAGAACTTTAGTATTCTTTACAGTGTTCTATTTTTGTTCTACTTAATTTGGTTTTAGTCTCCACACTTTTTTCGATCTCATCCCCTTTATTTATTTGTATATGAATAACAATACTTAAAAAGACCATAAACTGACAAAAACAATGTTCATGTTGCTACCCAAATGCTAAGTTCCTTTATTTTGAAAAATGTTTTAAAAAAAATTATAAACTGGTTTACAAAGTGTTGATTTTGCAAAAAAAAAAAAAAAATCCAATGTCCTAATGCTTTCCTTACGGTTTATAGTTATATCCGTTACCCTCACCCCCTTCAAATGATTTTATAATTTTTTTTTTCCGGATCAGCATAATTTTTTTCCAAAACATCTAGGCATTTTTACTAAAATAATATTTTTTTAAAATTTTTTTATCAAATTAAATCATTCAAACCATTTAGAGTAGGGTTATTTTGGGGGAGTCTTGGTAGCAAGACAAAGACACCACTAAATAGCGTCGATATCCTTCTAAATATTTTTTGGGGAAAAAAAGGATAAGCTCTCCTGCTCGTCCGGTCTTAAATGCCATGGAAGTTTTTCGCGGGACGGTCAGATCCGATTTTTTTACTTTTATATTTTTTACCAAAAATAATTTTTTAGGTGATCTAAAATAAAGATAATCTTTCAACTAACACTTTTTGAAAAAATGATTTTTTTATAGAAAAAAATAAAAACAAAAATTTTGCCGTCCAGATCTAGTATCATTTTTGCCTCGGAAGGAGAGCTCATCCGCAGGACAAGCAATTCAGACAGCCTGACGCCACACAAAAAGTTTACAAAATTCACGCCACTTTTCAAAAAGTGGCATAATTGATATATATTTTAAAAAAATATATAATTATGTTAAAAAGAATATTTTATTTGATAAAAAAACTATTATTTTATAATTATCTTTAAAAATATTATTTTATTTGATAAAAAATATAATTATATTTAAAATTATAAAGATAATTCTAATTAATTATAAATAATAAAAAATTAAATAAAAATTTTAATTAATAATTAAAAGAATTAAAATAAAAATTTATTATAAGCAGAGGTTTTAATGTAAGGAAAAATTTACGAATTATTATTTATTGAGTTTGGTCTTGGTCTGTTCCGCTGCGTCAGCAGCCTCTACCTGCATCTTTTGAATCTCAAGCTCCGCTGCGGTTGCTTCAGCCTCATTTCTGGCCTTCACCTTCTTTGTCTGCTTTTTTTTTTTTAATTAAACACAGACGGCATGTAACAAGGTTACAAGAGAGAGGGGGAAAGAAATTATATTACATTGGAATGAGAAAAAAAGAAGTTGAAAGACCTGACCTGACCGATAAAGAAGGCCTTTACATAAGTAAGGCATTCCAGCAAAGAAGCTCCGAAAAATAAGCAGTTTTTCTTCAACGAAGACGTCTCGTGCTTTCGCTCTGAGTCTGAGTTCATGGTTTGAAGTTCCGATCTGTTTCATGTTTGTTTTTCAAGTTCTCACTTTATAAAACTGCAGAAAGTTGTTTCGGAATCATATGCAACTTCGCAAAGAAAAGGATGGGGCTGACACGTGGCACTTCTTTGCTTCATCCACGTCGTTCTCTCTCTCTCTCTCTTTTTAAATTGTCTTATGTAGTAGAGTATAACTAGCAGTATTAAATATAAAAGGGTGAAGGTGCATTTTTTTTCAATAAAGTATCATAGATTGAGCACCTAGCATAAATATTAATTAGTGGTACCTTAAATACCAAAAAGCAATTAAAAGGAGCTAAAATATACAATCTGTTAGTTTCACCGGTTGACAGACGTCCAGCTCAATGGAGATCTTGATATGGGTGAAGATTAAACCAAGGCGTGGCAACTTGTGTCGAGAAAAATTTGACTCGCCTTATTTACGCATTTAGCTTCAAGAGTAGAGAACGAAGATGAAAAGGAAAACGCGTTCTTGGAGAAATCATCATTTTGGAGAAATTGAAAACGCGTTCTTGGAGAAAAACGAGCGAGAGAATAAAGAAATAACGGCGAAACCCATTCTCCGGCTTCCATTTCTCAAATTAAAGCTATACGAGAGAAAGGAATCGATTAGTACTATAAACTCCATGGCGGTTAGTATGAACTCAAAAATAGTAAGAAGAACTAACTCACGGTCCATCCGGGTTTCACTCCAACATACCCCTGTTCATGATATTGACAAAAACTTTTATTTACAAACAAATGATTTGCATTATAAAGTTCAAAAAATTTAGTAAGGGTGAGGCTTTTTTACCTCTTCAACTGCTGATCTTTTTTTCGATACAAACGAAAGATACAAGAAAGAAAAGGAAAAGTTACACAAGGGAATTGAATCCCAGCCTATCCTGTACAACCAGCGGCCTCACAAAATCAGGACAAGTGTCCCAGAAATCAGATTGAGAAATGCCCTGTTTTGCTAACAAATCCGCCACCTGGTTTGCCTCCCTACTAATAAAGACAAACTCCACCTCCCAATCTTTCCTCCTAAACTCCTGAATTCTCCAGTATGTGAGAGTGCCTCGCTCATGAGTATTATTAACCAACATGTCAATTAGATCTTTAGCATCCGACTCTATTATGAGGCATCTCAAACCCAGGTCCCATGCAATAATCAAACCCTTCAAAATAGCCCATCATTTATTATATTTAATAAAGCCAAGCGAGTTTTATACCCATTTCACCTAAATGCCCTGTTTTGTTGAGGCTTTTTTCAATCTCTTTATAGCTAATGTATTCTTTGATCCAAAACACCAATGCTGCTCTCACCTTCTAGATTATTTGAGAGGCTCCTCCATTTTCCCTTTCCTCTATGCTCTCCAAATATAATGTATCCTGTATTAATGATCCAGAAGAATTTACCAAGTTTGTTAAATTATAATCTCCATGTATGGCCCACTAAAAAACCAAAATCATTTCAAGTTTTGAAATTTTCAACACACAAAACAGAAACAGTCCAGGGAAAAAAAACAGAAGTTCAAATACCCTGCGGTGAAATCGAAGCACGCAAAGCCATTGTCTTGGTGAAGAAGTGCCGCAATTGCTATATCGAGTAGATTCCAGTGACATTGCTACAAGCAGAGAAAGATCCCAACATGGGTCGATCGGAATTTTTATATGCCTCAAGTTTAAGCTTTAGCGAGTCCATATCTGGCAAGCCCTCATCGTCATGGCTAATCTCTATTACTTCGGCCAAGCTTTGTTGCCATGAGAGGAGGTTGGAATGGAGTTCGTGAGGTCCAACGAAAACGACCCATCTTTCTTCTGGGGTCAAGATTTTCATAACTCTATCCCTTAGGATCGATGGCTCCAGAGCCACCGCAACCATTAGAAGTAATGGGTTTCGCCGTATCGCCTTTCTTTCTTTTTCTCAGCTTGCTCTGCTTTTTAAGATTGTGTCTTCGTCTTCCTGTCTCCCTCGAGAGCCCTGAGCAAAAATAAGCCAAAGTCCATTTTTCTGACACAATCTTACCACATTTACTTTTTATCTTCGCCACATCATCAGATCCACGGGCTAAACGTTCGTGAAAAAAAAACTAACGATGTTGTGTTTTTTATCACCTTTTAATTGTTCTTTTGTATTTAAGGTACCATCATTAAATGTTTGTGCTGGATGCTCTTTCTGTAATAGTTTGTTGGAAAAAATGCACCTTAACCCAATATAAAATAATGTTCGTATATTTAATAACAAGGGATAAGGAGCAATTTGGCCAACAAACTATTGGCCTAGGAGTACCCACCACAATTAACTTTTAACTGGACCTTAAATACCAACAAACTTTTTAAAAAGTTAATTCAGCACAAAAAAGTTAACTCTGTTATCTTCCACATCACTCTTCCCTCCCTCTTCCTCCTCCATCTTCTTCATCTTCGAGTTCAGAGGCAGCCTCCTCCACCTTTAGAGTTTTTGCCGAATGTCTTCCACTGTTATTTGTCCTTATCACAAATCAACCTCTCTCCCTCTTCGATCCGGAGAAACACAAACATCGACCTTATTCCTCTTCAATCTATGATGAACTATGATAAACAGTTGTAGAGATTAGAATCCAAACAAAGAGCAAGGAGAAGGTGAAATCGAGAGGAAAAGCAGGGAATTCCAATCTAAAGGTGAGAAATTAGAATAAAAAATTTGGGAATCTGAAGCTATATCAGAACACAATCCTATGAATTAGGTAACAAAGCCATGAGATCCACAAAGATGTCGTCGGAATCTACCTGCGAGTGGCTACATCAACATTTTCTCATTCTCCCTACTTCGAATTTTTTTCAGCCTCGCCACAATCGCTATCTTCAGCCGCTGCCTTCCATGTTTTCGCCCAGAATTTTGTTAACCCAACGCTACTCTCCACTCTATTTTTGTTCTTATTTGGGATTACCATGACCCTACCCTAACCCTACATCAGAAAAAAAAAACAAGCAAATGCAAACCAAAGTTTTATCATGAAATCGCGACTTAGAGTGAGGATGGAGAGATGATTGCAACCTTGTGAAGACGAAGTGGGTATGGGGTAGATGGTGTAACGAGGATGACGGGTTTTATGTGCGAGGAGAAGGGAGATGATATATATATACATATAACAAGGCAGAGAGAGAGAAAGAGATGAGGATCAGAGGATGAAACCAGAACATGGTTGTGAGGTAATTACTTCACCCTTTAGAGCTCGATTTTGTGGAAGATGAAGAAGATGGAGGCGATGGCGAGGAAGAGGGAGGGAAGGAGTGATGTGGAAGATAACGGAGTTAACTTTTTGTGCTGAATTAACTTTTTAAAAAGTTTGTTGGTATTTAAGGTCCAGTTAAAAGTTAATTGTGGTGGGTGCTCTGGGTCAATAGTTTGTTGGCCAAATTGTTCTTTAACCCTAATAACAATAATATCAAATTTCTATTGCATTATTGAGACATTATTATGAAAAAAGATTACATAAAAACGTCCAATCATGTCCATGTTGTCTTATTTTCATTTTATTAAATAGAAAACCACCATACATGAGTTTCATATATAAGATCTTATAGGTCACTCATAATATTTAGGGAAAATATTAGTGAGGTCTAAAGAGGAGAAAAAATATCAAAAAAAGTCAACCCTAAATCTCTTATTTTTGATATTAATTGCGTAATTCCAATATCAAAAAAGTCTCGTTGTTTAAATGGCTTTTCATGTTGTTAAAATGGTTTTTCCTATTGTTAAAATTTCCTTTATGAAAATATTGTTGTCAAAATAACTTTTCATGTTGTCAAATGGTTTTTTCTGTTGTCAAAATTTTTTCAGGTTTCTAAAATTCTACACGTAGAAAGAAAAACTCAAAAAAAATTTAACAACAGGAAAAATCATTTGATATGAAAAGTCATTTTAACAACGAGTCTTTTTATATTGAAATTCCATAATTAATATTAAAAAAAACCCTTACTAAGGGCCTTTTTGATAGGGATTTGGGGTTAGGACTTTCTTGATATTTTCTCTCTTCCTTGAGACCTCACTGATATTTTCTTATATAAAGGGTCTAATGTTTCTGCTTTTGCTGCAGAATTTTTTTTTCTTACCACACTCACATAAAAATAAGTGGATCCCATTGTAAAGAAAAGAGATAAAAAATATTAGTAGGACTCACTCACTTTTATGTGAGTGTGGCAAAAAAAAAAATTGCAGTAAAAATAGAAACATTAAACCCTTATATGCATATTGATGCATGACCATTATAAAACATACTACATATAGTCTTAAATATACAATACAATTAACCTTTTTAATGAGACTAAAGAAGCTAAATAAATTACTGTAAGATGTATATTTTTATTTTTTTCTTCAAATTATTTTTTTATTTATAAGCTAACATACAATCTGATAATATGCAACATATATTTTTAACTAACTTATACATATCTTGTTATTAAATAACTTATTTAGCTTCCTTGATCTCGTAAAGAAAAAGTTAAAAATAGACCTTATATATGGCTTAAACGACTTAGTATTTGTATATATAAATTAGCGGTAGTAACTATTTTTTCAACGTGATTTACGTTATACAAGGTAAGTATGTGAGAAGAGTTTAGTCTCGACTTATTTAAACGTGATTTTCGAACTCCAACTCAAAGAGCCCTTAAAAATCATATACACATATTGCTTATTTTTTAAATTCATCATTCCACGACTTATAACATTCACATCTACTCTGGATTGATGTAAGATTCTCTTATATTAAATGTTTTCCGCTTAATTTATAATACGGGTTTATTACGTCCTAAAATGCCAGTGTCTGTGTAAGAGTAGTTATTACGAGCTTTTTTTGCCCAAAAAATAATCAATTTTATTACCAACAAAAACAAGAATTATAATCACTAATAGCCGAAGCCAAAGAAAAGCACTCAGAAAAATACCTAGAGGTTATAACCTAACACACAACTAAACATAAAAGAAATAAGAAACAGCAAAACTATAATGAAGTATCGGGTATATGCTGAACCTATAGACATGTTTATCCTATTCCTTCCCTGTCCGACCTTACAAAAGGGTCCTTACAGCTATTCACAGCTAAATCAGAATCCTGTAACAGTATGTTGCATAAAGAGGGTGGAATCAAATCCAGCCATTCACGCTGGTACAACCTCTTTGCCGCATCCACTGCCAACTTATTAGCAACTTTATTGCCTTGTCTAGACACAAGGGAAACCGAGACACAATCTAATGACTCAAAAAAGCTATGAATTCCCTGTACAAGATCCCAACACTTCCATTCACATCTCGTAAGGGATTTATTCTACAACAGATTATATAAGACCTCACAATCAGTCTCAAGAATAATTTGGGAACCAGAAAACTTACCACTACAGCGACAGGCCTCTAACAGTGCAAGACACTCAGCCATCAAAGGAGATTCTGCAGACACCTCCTTCCCCATTCCACCTACAAAATATCCCTTAAAGTTTCTGCGAGACCAGCTTGACTCTGCTTTGCTTTGAGTACTCTTAAATGCACCATCGAAATTGATTTTAATTGTACCGGGGGTCTTGCCAGAACCAATTGCCTTCTTTGCCTTATTCATGTATACATTCATTCGAGCCATAAACATTCTTTTTCTTAGCCTTCCAAAATTCCTCTACCTGCATGTTAACCATTCCCACTACTTCCTTAGCATTTGGCCACTCCCCATTAAACACCCAATTACACCTTTTCTTCCATATCCACCAGCACATTGTGGCAAAGGTTGACTTGCCATAACTATCCAACCTACTCTCCCCATGCAATATATCACAAAACCAATCCTCATATCTCTGCATCCCCCATTTGCTAAATTTCAGTCCCAAAGGGCTACCAAACCAACAAGCTTTAGTCCAAGGGCATAAAAATAACATGTGCTCTAAAGATTCATTTTCAATGAGACAAATAGGACAGAGGGTTTTTTTTTCCACATTTACGCTTAAAAAGGGCAGCCTTTGTTGCAACAGCCCCGGAGCCAACACGCCATAGAAAGTGTTGAACTTTCGGGGGAACATCCACCTTCCAAATACATTTCCATAGAATTTTTGGAATAAAAAAAGACGTACCAGGATCCTTGGTGCAGCTGTCATCCATCGTGGCCTTAGCTACTGAATAACCAAACTTAACAGTATAACATCCATCATTGGCTCTGCCATCCACACAACACAATCATTCCGGCCAGAAGGGGGAATAGGGGTTCTCAGAATCAATTCTCGCTCCTCACTGCTGATTCTTGAATTGATTGCTCTTAAATCCTAGCAACCATCAGATATAAGGTCAGCTACCCTTAGCTTCCCATCCTCCTCTGTCACAGCTTCATTATGAAGCTTAAGGTCCTTTAAGCCCTGAATCCAGGGGTCAGTCCACACACTTGTGGATTTTCCCTTACCCACTTTACAACAGATCGCTTTTAGCACTAGGTCCCTTCCCGCCAGCAGGCTTGTCCAACCCCATGATGCACGTCTCCCCTTTTTTGCACTTAGGAACGTCCCTTTAGGAAAGTAGAGTCCCTTCAGAATTTTACACCATGGGTCCGAGGGATGAGCTAGCAACCTCCATGCAGTTTTTGCTAACAAAGCCTTGTTAAAACACAGCAGGTCCCTAAACCCCATACCACCCTCACTCTTCTTTTTTGTCATAAACCTCCATTTTTTCCAATGTATAGCCCCTGATTATCCCTTTTGTCCCCACCAAAAATGAGAAATCAGACTATCTATCTCTTGGCAAGCCATTTTTGGAAAAAGAAAGCAGGTCATTGGGTATGTAGGCCTTTGCATTAGCCTTTGCTTTTATAAGAATTTCCCTACCCGGCGAAGGTCGGCGGCTTCGCTTCCATCCTTGTAACCGGCCAATTTTGTCACGAACAAATGCCAAAGTAGCGAGTCTTTTGACCGTCCCCAAACCACTAGTAATCCTAGATACTTGCCCGAGTTTGATGAGTGCCTCATCCCTAAACAGGCCGAAACTTGCTCCTTGATGCGCACCGGAGTGTTAGTCGAGAAGAACATGTTTGATTTCTCCAAGTTCACTAGCTGGCCCGATGCTTGACAATATACCTCCAAAATCCTCTTAAGCACTTTACAATTCACCTCCTCTGCATTGGCGAATAAAATAGCATCATCAGCGAAAAAACAGTGGGACAATACCGGGGTGTTACGGGCCAGTTTAATTCCCTTAAGCTCTTTTCTGTCAACATGCAGCTGCAACATTAGCGATAGCACCTCTGATGCTAAAATGAACATGTATGGAGACAACGGGTCCCCTTGCCTCACACCCCTTCCCGGCTTAAACTCATTCACCTTACGCCCATCTACTTGCAGGGAGAAAGCGGCGGATGTTATACGACCCATGATCCATTTCACTTTGACCCTACAAAACCCCAATTTCGGCATGAGCCTGACCTCAAGAAGTCCCATTCAACTCGATCATAGGCTTTATTCATATCAATTTTCAGTGCTAGCTCCCATTTCCTACCAAAGTTCTTATTCTTCAAAGAATGGAAAGCCTCATGAGTAATAATGATGTTAACTTGAATCATTCGCCCTTTAATGAAGGCTCTTTGACTAGGAGAAATTATTTTGTCCATCAATCCTTTCATCCTATTGGTCAAAATCTTTGCAATTATTTTATACAAAACATTGCATAGCCCAGTAGGACGAAAGTGGTGTACCCCTTCCGGCTTGTCCACCTTGGGAATCAGCACAATATTAGTAGAATTAATCAGTGTTAACTCTGATGTACCTTTAAAAAAAGCCTTCACCATACCACAAACTTCGCTGCCCACTTGCTTCCATGCAAATTGATAAAAAAGCACAGAGTAGCCATCGGGACCAGGTGCTTTAAAGGCTCCCAACTGGAAGACAGCCCCCCTCTATCTCTTGATTAGTGACCGACAACATTAATCTTGTTATCCTCATTGTGACCACTTCTTTAACATAGGAGAGGGCCTGTTCCATAGGTCTGGGCCCAACCGAGCTAAAGAGGTTCAGATAGAAGTCGCTAAAGGATTTATCAATTGCTCCCCTTTCTTCCAGCCATACACCTCTCTCATCCTTGAGTTTCAGAATTTTATTTCTCAGCCTTCTTTGAATTACACTGTGGTGGAAGAATTTTGTATTTTTATCCCCACAATTAAGCCATGAAATTCGAGATCGCTGCCACCAGTAAGTTTCTTCTCTACCCCAAGCCTCATCAATTTGTCTTATCAGTTCTTCCATTTCTTTCAGCTTCTCCTCAGTTAGTGCACCTGCATGACACCCATCCAGTTTTTGTCTTAGTTGGTCAATGGTTCTCTTGAAATTAGGGAAGGCTTTTTTGCTCCATGACATAAGTTTCCTCTTGCAAGCCTCAAGACGTCTAACTAAATCTGATAGTTGGTCTTCTACCACCCCATCCACCTCATTCCACCCCTCGTCCACAATCTGCAAGTAGTCCTCATGTTGTACCTAGTTTGCCTCAAATTTAAAACACCATGGAGTCTTAATCTCTTTGTAACAGCAATCAATCAGCAGAGAATGGTGATCAGACCCAATCGGGTCTATATGAAAGACCACAGCATGCTCAAAGTCCTCACGAAATTCTACATTCCCCAAAGCTCGATCCAATCTTTCCCTCACTATTGCACCTGGCCTTTTGTTACACCAAGTGAATTGAGAGTCTTTAAACTCTAAATCCATTACATTACAGTCAGATAGAAAAATTTGAAAATTAAGGATTTTCCTCATTGATCTTGGATTACCCCCATCCTTTTCAGCCTGGGACATAAGGTCATTAAAATCACCAACAAGCAGCCAAGAGCCAACTAAATTGGTTGATAAGCTTCTCACAAGGTTCCAAGTAGTCCTTCTCTCCCCCTCCTTCGGCGGACCATAAACAAAAGTGATGAACTTAGGAGTCTTTAAGCTTGTAGATTCCACTGCCGTATGGATAATGTTCTTTGACTTCAACAAGACAGTGAGTGAGATGTTGGCTGCCCACCACAAAGCTAAACCACTAGCAAGCCCAATTGGCTCAACATACACATCTTGATTGTAGCCACAATTACGTCTGATCCTTGTAATTCTCGCAGAACTGATTTTCGTCTCCATTCGGAAGATTATTGAAGGATTGTGCTTTCTCACTAAATCCTTCAAATTACGAACTGTCAAGGTTCTTCCCAAACCTTGACAATTCCAAGAAAGTAGTTTCATGGCGACTTGGTGGCTGTTAATCACATTCCTCTTCAAGTTCAGTTGATTTATTCCACTGATCATTTCTTTCATGTCATTCCCACAGAACAAGACCATTGCCAGTGGGACTCATCACTGTCATCGAGGCCAGCAACGTCCTGTATCTTCAACCCCTCATATTGCACCTCATCTATTGTCCCCATGGCTCGTTTACCCCTACACCGATCAGACAGATACTCCAAGTCACTGTTCACTGACCTCCTCCCTAAACCTCCACCATTTCCAACTTTGTTTCTCTCCCTCCAGGATGTATCAGGAACCAGAATTTCATCATCAACTAGACTCCTGGAATCCTTGTCCCTTACCAAGATCTCCTCCTTATTCCCCGACGCAGAAGCAACTATTCAAATAGAAAAAATATCTTCCTCCTCCTTCTTGGTTTCACAATGGACTTCCTGTTGATTTTCGCTTCTACGCTTCTCAATCGCTTCTTCCTTCCTTCTTTTAACAACAAAGGCCTCTGCCTCCTCACAACGTACAATAACCAATGTCTCATCCCAACTACGGGCTGCATTTGTTGTAAGCCAAGCACCGTATCGAGGCTTGTCGCTATTATAGAGAGACATCTTACGTTCAGAACTACACATACGATTATCGTGCCCTATTTTACCACAGTTGTAACAAAAATTCAGAAGCTTTTCATATTTAACTAGAATCCAGATTTTCCTTCCGCAAGGTCTAGGTAGCCAAAAACCGTACGCTAATGGTTTCCTGAGATCCAGAATTACTCTAGCCCTTAAGAAATTACGAAGGTACCTTTCATTGTAAAGAGGATCCTCAACCAGCATGACTTCACCGACATGTCCACCAATTGTTATAGCGTTCTCCACACACAAAGCTTCCAAAGGAATATTGTGTAGTTGAATCCAGACAGGGCACCGGCTGAAGTCAAATTCCTCACATGATCTGTATCTTGACCGTTCCATCAGGTTCAACACACAGCCGTTTATAGACCATGGACGACCACACAAGATCCGATGGTACTCGTCTTCACTCTGGAATCTAAACATAAAAGCGTTTCCTATAACTTCAACAACCTCAAAGCCTATTTGCAGATTCCACGCCTTGCGCAAAATCGCTTCCATCGTGGATCTTGTGTAAGACTTGTTGGCCAAAACCTTACCGATCAGAGTTCTCTTTGCTAATGCCTCTCTCCACACCAACGGGGACGAGATCTGGACCTCCTCCATGAACGAGAGAGATCGCTGGAACTAGATAGATCTCGAAGCCTTCCTCAGCTAATTGGAATCGCAAAGGCACCATCACTCCTTCCTCCTATGGCGACAATCGGAATCGCGAAAGGCACCGTCACTCCTTCCTCCTATGGCGACGATCAATCGCCGAAAGTACCGAGCCGCCACCACGCCTTCCGTCAACTGAACCACCACCAAACCACCGACTTAACCACTCTCACGCTTTAGCGGAGAGAACAGGCTCCCACACGAGTGGGCGGGGAGAGTGATCTATTTTTGTTTGGTGGGTTCAAAGTCAAAGAAAAGAAAGGCAAACTAAAACATTATTACAAGCCTTGAAAACCAAATAAAAACGTTAAGTTATTTTTATTTGGTTTTCAAGGCTCGTAATAACGAGGCAAGGTTAAAGGGAGATTACTGGTACAAGACAGGTATGTATGTTAACACTTCATACCAAGTTGTTTCCCTCCATTTCTTCTAGTTCGTTATACTGAAATATATCACTTTATATGTATGTATATATGTAAAATCTTTATATTAATGAGTGAACTTATTAAACTTTGAATAGGTATATCACTGATGGGTGTGTCCCAGATTGTGGGGCTTACGTGGGATTAGCTGCAACTGGAGATGCAGGATCTTGGCAGAGAGAATACAAGGTGATATTTCAGTTCCTTTGTTTTTTTTTTCTTTCTAAAGGGAACAACTGAAATCTGGGCCTCACAGAACGAAACTGATACGCGTTGGTATGTGTTAGCAGGGTTATCAATTTTGAACTATCACTGATGATAAAGGCTACTTCACATTCACGGACATACGGGCTGGGCAGTATAATCTTTACTCCTTGGTCAATGGGTTTATCGGCGATTATCGATATGACAACGTCATTAACATAACCTCAGGTCTGATATTTGTTTTCTGTTAGTCATGATTCACGAGCCCTTGAAGAGTTTATTTGGGAGAATGGAAAAGTGAGCCCTGTGTTGCTCTGCATCTTCTCATAACTTCAAGTATAACGTGTTGATCATGAAATCATTGAATGGGACAGATATGTAAAGCAGGTTGTGAAGTTGATGAGGGGGAACTTGTTTTTGAGCCTCCATGAGATGGCCCTACATTGTGGGAAATAGGCATCCCTGATCGCACTGCAGCTGAATTCTATATCCCAGATCCAAATCCCAAGTACATTAACAGACTTTATGTCAAACATCCAGATAGGTTAGTTTCCTTGCCATTTAAATAATAATCCATCTAATCCTTAATTTAAAACATATTTATCGGCTTTTTTAGATTAAAGAAAATAGTTAGTAAGTCATGTATTTTTTTTAAACTCCTTTAACATCTTCTTTAATTTTCTCCTTCTCTTGACACTTTAATTATTGTTGATGGAGTATTATTCAAAGTAAATAAGAAAAATATTGACAAAGATGATAAATGTGTCTTATATTTAAAATCAACATCAACTTCTTAAATAAATCTTATGGAGTAGTTATAATAATAATAAAAAAGATGTATCTCACCTATTTTACTACAGCACGTTCTCTCCTTTTTGGGGCCTATAATTATCACTTGAACCTTCTTTTGACCCTGGTAAAAGAGAGAAACATGTATCACAGTCCCTACATTTGGCAGGTATGGGCAATATTATGGATTGTGGGAGAGGTATGCAGAGTTGTATCCAAATGAAGACTTGGTCTACACTATAGTCACATGCGGCCATGCCTAACAGCTGTACTTAAATCCACATGAGAACAATTATTATCACACCAATAGTTTTGTGAAACTCACAACTTCGTGTTTTGGATGCTTAATTATTAGTAATATCATTTATTTATTGCATTTGGGCCATATAAGTTTCAACATTATATGCCAGACAAACGAATCAAGATTGAATTATAAATTCATCGACCGTTGGAATTTTCTATCCTCAATTTGAAGTTAAATTCACGCTGTCGTTCTCCCTGTTTTTTCTCGTCCAGTTATTCTTTTCCTTTGTATATTGTTTTTGTCTACACTCTTGCCCACTAGTTAAAGATGAAATTTTGACTTCTAAGTTTAAAAGGAAGAGAACTAAGCTTCATAGAGAGGACAAAAATTCTTAAATTAAATGTCCGGAGTAAATTTAATTTCCCCCTTGTTAATGTGTTAGTTTGCTGGTGAGGTTACATACTCTCTATGATCTATGACATAGAACAATTTTTAAAAACTCAGTTTGGTTCAAAATACAAAGATCAGTGTATAGTGTTTATAATTCTTTTTCCAATTATCTGACAATTGGAGACCCAAATAAACTGAAAAATGTCATGCTAATTAATTGTAAGGAGAGGAGATCCTAGGAAGAGAGTCAAATCCAATGGACAATTTGAGTTTCTTGAGCTTTATCTCATGCTCATACTCAAGGACACTTTAAGATTAGGCTTCATACCAAGACTTACAATACCGGCACAATCAATATACTAGTATTCAGTACTCTCTAAATGGATCATGATCTTGATTCTGTTCTGTTGCACAGGTTTCTTTGATAGAAGCAAGGAGGGTTGTTCAAAAAACCTGAAAAATCGGACACCCGATCCGGCCCAGTCATAACCCGGTCCAGTCAAAAAAAAAAGGAAAAACGCCCTAACATGTATTCAGACAGGACCGGGTTTGACCCGATGTCCGGGTAAGACTAGGTTCCGGGCTAGTATCCCTGACCAATTAACTTGGTCCTACCCGGTCACTTTATATATATTTTATTAATACTTCAATCATTTTTCGCGCTACAGTAAGGCTCAATTTTTTTTTTCTTCAGATAAAGGCTCAACCGTTGTTTTTTTTGGGGGTAAAAGTCAATAAAGTAGTTCAAATGGCTGTTCCACTTTGACAAAAAATAACACATAAAGCAGTTCCATCATCGTACTTCACTCCTTTTCCATTTTCTCATCTTCTTCCTGCTTCGGTATTGCCATTTTTACTTGAATCAAGATGACTATTCTCCATTTCTCCTTTATCACAAGGTAATTTTTTTTTTATCAAACCTTCTATTTTATTTCTTTGTTTAATCGTAGATCCGCCAGATCGTTCTGTTTTTGGAATTTTTTTTAGGTTCTGGATCTTGATTTCTGGAATGTTTTTTTGGATCGACAGTATATAAATTCATTTCGATCAACTAGATCTTGGGTTCTAGAATTTTTTTTTGGATTTTCATTTCAAACATTGTATAACTACAAGTCGTTCAGTTTCTAGAATTTTCTTTGGATCTTCATTTTGATCTACTGGATCTTGGATTCTGGAAAAAAAAATTATGTTCTTGAATTTTTTTTCATGGGCTACATAGACCACTAACCCGGTCCAGTTTGACCCAGTCTGTCCAACCCAGGAGCCATCGGGTTTTTCTCCGGGTAGGATCGGTCTTCGGGCTGGCATGTCCAGCCCGACCAACCTTCCGGGCTAGACCACGGGTTAATGACCTGCTTGGTCCGATCTGGTTCTTGAACAGCCCTACAAGCAAGTGCGGAGTATACTTGGAATCTAAGAGACAGACAATAGCAACATACTAAGAACTTAGGTTTTCAGAAGCATAAGAAGAAAATTAAAAGGATGCCACGTAAGATCACAATGAGATTTTATTTCTTCATAGCTTGGTTACAACTAAAGAGAAACTTGCTTATATAGAAATGCATAGGTACAAGACGACAAACATCCTGAGCTAGAGGATAAAACGTACTAAGACAAGCTTGTGGATGAAAATTAAAGAATATAGACACACGACTTAAAGTAAAGCATACTAGACACGTAAATATGGACGCATATTTATTCAAAGATAAAATTGAAAAGGTATAAAATCGTTGAGAAAATTAAGATTTTAACCAACAGTTTTTTAATAGGTAACATATGCTGTGGGAGTATTCTGGCAAATGAAAAGGGAGCTAGAAATATAATGCTAAATTGGAGAAAAAGGAGCATAGTATTATAGGAGTTATTTCTATAGACTTATTATAATTACTTGAAAATTACACGAAAGCTTGGCTGATTAAAACTCATCCAAATGTATTTGTCAAACTGCTATAATGACATTTGAGGAATTAAACGGGGAACACATGACCCACAGGCAAATCTGATATTGAAATTAAAAGATTTTAGATCGCATTTTCTTCTTTGGTTTCGCGATTCACTGTGGTCACGCATATATTTGATGCCGTTTGTTTCCCCAGCTACATCAGCGACAGAGTAAAGAAATAGCCATGAAAACCCCAATAAAGTATTCAATACTTAGCCTTTGGTTGAAGAAAACCAAACCAACCAGAAAGAGACCATATAAAGTCAGCTTAATGAGGCCTCTATAGAAACTAAATACAGTTTGTATCGAGCAAATTAAAGATCGATCTTCTTCACCATGTCAGCACAAGGAGTGCAGCTGCATATAGGAGACAATCATGTAAGAAGAATCCACTTTCTTCTTTAAACTTTTTGATATTTTCATGGCAAACCAAGTTATTGCTCAAGTCGTTAATGTAAGATTTGAATTGCAGGTGGTGATGGATAATGGCATAGTGATAGTGTACTTAGCTAAACCCAGGAGGATTTGTCACAAGAATACAATACAATGGAGTTGACAACATTCTTGAAGTTCTTAACCAAAGAGATAACAGAGGGTATATATATATACACAGGACACACAGCTTTAGACCTGTTTTCTTCTATTTTCAGTTCTTTTTTTTCCCCACTCAAAATAATAAATTTCCAGATATTGGGACGTCGTTTGGAGTCAAGAAGGCAGTACAGGAACCACTGGGACATTCGAGCGGTATGTAAAGTTTGCCTCTTTGATTCTGCATCTTCCCATTTTTGCACTCCATAAAGTCAGAGAGAAAGTAGAAGCTATGATGAAAATAAAAAATAGAAAAAAGTAATATAATAAATTATTCTTAATTCTTTCATTAGTTACGAGCTGGTTTAAATCAAGAACACTGACGAATATGACTATTGTTCGCAGCGTGGTGGGAACAAGTTTTAGAGTGATAGTGGAAAATGAGGAACAGGCTGAGATCTCATTTACAAGAATGTGGGACCCATCTCTGAAGGGAACGCTTTCACCATTGAATATAGACAAAAGGTCCTCCTATATATTTATACATACACACATATATACACTGCTTTATAAAATTCATTGCTCATCTATAATTGTGGATACTGGATACAGTTATAGCATGATAATTACATCAACAACTCTAAATGAACTACAGGTATGTCATGCTTCGTAATTCCCCAGGCTTCTACTCATATGCCATTTTTGAACACCTAAAAGAATGGCCCGCTTTCAACATACCCCAGATCAGGATCGTCTTCCAACTCAGAAAAGACAGGTAGGTATCCTAAATTTATTGTCACGCACGTAACCTTTTACATTCACATAGTGTTCAAGGAGTGAAGCTTTAGTTTTACTTATGTAGGTATCATTACATGGCCGTAGCGGATAATAGGCAAAGATTCATGCCACTTCCTGACGATAGATTACCTGGAAGAGGAAAAGAACTTGCCCCTCCTGAAGCAGTTTTACTTGTGAATCCTATAGAGCCAGAGTTCAAGGGGGAGGTGTATACTATATAGTATATAGTACCTATTTTCCACCATGTATCTTTATTTATTGACCGATCATTAATAGAAAAAGCAATTATGATTCTGTGTGATTAAGGTGGATGACAAGTATCAATACTCGTGTGACAACAAAGATCTGAAGGTTCATGGGTGGATTAGCTCCGAAAAAGAAACTGAAGCTTCAATGGGTTTTTGGGTAATCATACCTAGCAATGAATTCCGATCAGGTGGGCCCGTTAAACAGAACCTCACCTCTCATGTAGGCCCCATAAGCCTCGCTGTAAGTCACTAAGTCAGTGTACTAGACATATCAGTTAAGGAGCATTTAAATTTCTGCACGGTTATATTATTCACGATCGAGATTTCATGAACCGAAACAAAATGGATTGCCCTGTTTTTTTTTTTTTGGGTGTGTTAGGTGTTCTTAAGTGCTCATTATGCTGGGGAGGATCTAGTTCTAAAACTCAAACCGAATGAGCCTTGGAAGAAAGTATTTGGGCCAATCTTTGTGTATCTGAACATTTTGTCGGATGATCAAGACGCACCATGTCTCTGGGAGGATGCCAAAGCTCAGGTTTGTTTTAGCAGACGAACTTTATTTGGTGAAAAAAGAAAAAAGACGAACTTTATTTGGTGGGAAAAAAAAAGGACGAACTTTATGGCACTCTTTTAGTTTATTTCGACCAGATAATTATAACAAAGAAATCCCACTAACTGAAACGCCCCATATCGGCCCTCTTTTTAGATGACGAAGCAAGTTCAAAGTTGGCCTTATGATTTTCCAGCTTCAGAGGATTATCAGAAGTCTGACCACCGAGGCAGTGTTTGTGGCACAATACGAGTCCGAGACAGGTAACATATTATGGAACTGCATTATATTGGCAGGAGGTAAAATAAAAACGTAGGTATGAAGCAGTGAAAAGTAACCATTTCAGGTGTCAAAGTGACGATTATATATTGGCACAAGGTGCATATGTAGGACTAGCCCCACCTGGAGACGCTGGATCATGGCAAAGAGAATGCAAGGTGACCAAAGATGGTTCACATTGGTTCATAAAATCAAACACTTCGATTACATATATACAAGTAGTGATCAAGCTGCAATATTATTTGTGATTCAGGGATACCAATTCTGGACAAGAACAAACGAGGAAGGCTACTTCTCCATTAACGACATACGTAGTGGGGACTATAATCTCTATGCATGGGTTCCTGGTTTCATCGGAGAATACTGGAACAATGTTGTCCTCACCATCACCCCAGGTTTCTTTGATTTAATTCTTCATTCATTGGTGTGAGTCATTTGCGTAACAAGTTTATGATGTCCGTTAATTAATGTACCGTGAGCACACACTATGCAGGTAGTGAAATAAATGTTGGTGACATTGTTTATGAGCCCCCGAGAGATGGTCCAACATTATGGGAGATAGGCATTCCTGATCGCTCTGCTGCTGAATTCTATGTTCCTGATCCTAATCCCATGTACATTAACAAGCTCTATGTCAACCATCCAGATAAGTCAGTCCCTCTCTGCGAAGGCTTTGCCTATATTCACAAAAATTCAATCTCCAAAAAAGCTTCAAAATTCAATGAGCTTTTTGTTAACAACGTTTGTAGGTTTAGGCAGTATGGTTTGTGGGAAAGATATGCAGAACTATATCTAGAGGAGGATCTGGTTTATACGGTCGGTGTTAGTGACTATGGGAAAGATTGGTTCTTTGCACAAGTCACCAGGTCTAGTTCCTTATGACTAGATACAGTTGCTTTCTTTACACTACGTTTGGTTTGAGAGGAGGGAGAGGAAGAGGACAGAGAATTTTTTCCTCTCATCTATACTAAATAGTCCATAGAAAATTTTCAATATTCTAAAAATACACTCTCAACAAAACAGGAATATTCTTCTCATTTATGATAATTTGATCAATATCCTTCCTAAGATCTATTCCTCTCCCATCCCCTCCCCTCAAACTAAACACATCTAGGGAACCTACAAAATACCTCTTTATATATATATATATATATATATATAAGTTAGTATTGATGAATGTAATACAGGAAGAAAGATGATGGAACTTACCAAGGAACTACATGGCAAATCAAGTTCAAGCTTGATAATGTGGTGAGAGGTGGGGCGTATAAGTTAAGGTTGGCACTTGCAACTGCAAATGCAGCCGAATTACAGGTTTATAATCTCACCAAGAAAAAAGTCGGTTTGTTTTTGAAATATACCCTGAATTTGATGAATGATTTCAGATTCTGTTATACTAATCTACCTTATAGGTGAGAGTGAATGATCCGAAGCAAGAGCCAGCTGTGTTCACGAGTGGTTTGATTGGAAAAGACAACACAATAGCTAGGCATGGAATCCATGGACTCTACAGGCTATACAGTATTGATGTAGGGGGTGGTCTTCTGATAAAAGGAGATAATACCCTGTATCTCACGCAGGCCATGGCTACTTGTCCTTTCGAAGGGATTATGTATGACCATATACGCCTTGAAAGCCCACAATAATGCTCTAAGTTCCCCTTCATAATTAGAGACAATTCAAATTAAAATGAATATGTGTCTGTTTGATCAACATGAACAATAGTTCCGCTAAAGAACTTTGGTATTCTTTACAGTGTCCGATTTTTGTTCTACTTCATTTGATTTTTGTCTCCACACTTTTTTCGATCTCATCCCTTTTATTTATTTATATATGAATAACGCTAGTTTTTTTAAGAAAATACTTACAAAGACCATAAACTGACAAAAACAATGTTCATGTTTCCGTCCAAATGCTAAGTTCCTTTATTTTGGAAAATATTTAAAAAAAATTATAGACTGGTTTACAAAGTGTTGATTTTGCAAAAAATCCACTTTCCTAATGCTTCCGTTATGGCTTATCGTTATATCCGTTTTAATTTTATAATTTTTTTCCAAAACATCTAATAGGTTTAACTATGTTAAATTAATCTCACTAAAATCATCCAAACCATTTAGACTAAGCTCGTGCACGATCCTTCTAAATATTTTTAAAAAATAAGGGAATAGCATTTTAAAGATGGGAAATCACGAAAATAGAGCAATAGACTATACTAGACAATATATATAGTACTGACTAAAAACAACAAGAACAGAGGTTCTAATGTAAGGAAAAATTACGAAGATTTATTGAGTTTGGTCTTGGTCTGTTCCGCTGCGTCAGCAGCCTCTACCTGCATCTTTTGAGTCTCAAGCTCCGCTGCGGTTGCTTCAGCCTCATTTCTCGCCTTCACCTTCTTTGCCTGCTTTTTTTTTTTCCTTTTTTGATTAAACTCAGACGGCATGTAACAAGGTTACCAGAGAGAGGGGGAAAGAAATTATGTTACATCGGAATGAGAAAAAAAAGAAGTACAAAGACCTGACCTGTCCGATAAAGAAGGCCTTTACATAAGTAAGGCATTCCAGCAAAGAAGCTCCGAGAAATAAGCAGTTTTTCTTCAACGAAGACGTCTCGTGCTTTCGCTCTGAGTCTGAGTTCATGGTTTGAAGTTCCGATATGTTTCATGTTTCTCACTTTATAAAACTCCAGAAAGTTGTTTCGGAATCATATGCAACTTCGCAAAGAAAAGGATGGGGCTGACACGTCTCTGGCCTCTTTCATTTTCATCACGTGGCACCTCTTTGCTTCATCCACGTCGTTCTCTCTCTCTCTCTTTAAATTGTCTTATGTAGTAGAGTATAACTAGTAGTATTAATTAAATATAAAATAATGTTCGTATATTTAATAACAATAATATCAAATTTCTATTGCATTATTGAGACATTATTATGAAAAAAGATTACATAAAAATGTCCAATCATGTCCATGTTGTCTTATTTTCATTTTATTAAATAGAAAACCACCATATATGAGTTTCATATATAAGATCTTATAGGTCACTCATAATATTTAAGGAAAATATCAGTGAGGTCTAAAGAAAAAAAAAATATCAAAAAAATTCAACCCTAAATCCCCTATTTTTTATATTAATTGCGTGATTTCAATATCAAAAAAGTCTCATTGTTAAAATGGTTTTTCATGTTATTAAAATGACTTTTCCTATTGTTAAAATTTCCTTATGAAAATATTGTTGTCAAAATAACTTTTCATGTTGTCAAAATGGTTTTTCCTGTTGTCAAAAGTTTTTCAGGTTTCTAAAATTCTACACGCCGAAGGAAAAACTCGAAAAAATTTTAACAAAAAAAAAACATTTTAATGACATGAGGAGACTTTTTATATTGAAATTCAATGATTAATATCAAAAAAGCCTTTACTAAGAGCTTTTTTTTTTTTTATAGGGATTTGGGGTTAGGACTTAGGACTTTCTTGATATTTTCTCTCTTTCTTGAGACCTCACTGATATTTTCTTATATGAAGGGTTTAATGTTTCTGCTTTTGTTGCAGAATTTTTTTTCCTACCACACTCACATAAAAATAAGTGGATCCCATTGTAAAGAGAAGAGAGAAAATATTAGTAGGAGTGTAGGACTCACTTTTTTTATGTGATTGTGGCAAAAAAAAATATTTTTGCAAAGAAAAAAAAAAAACATTAAACCCTTTATATGAATATTGATGCATGACCCTTATAAAACATACTACATCTAATCTTAAATATACAATACAATTAACCTTTTTAATGAGACTAAAGAAGCTAAATAAATTACTGTAAGATGTATATTTTTATTTTTTTCAAACTATTTTTTTATTTATAAGCTGACATACAATCTAATATTATACAACATATATTATGATTAACTAACTTATACATATACTGTTATTAAGTAACTTATTTAGCTTCCTTGATCACATAAAGAAAAAGTTAAATAGACCTTATGTTGATGTTACATGGGTAAATCCCTAATGGCTTAAACGACTTAGTATTTGTATATATAGATTAGCGGTAGCAACTATTTTTTCAATGTGATTTACGTTATATAAGGTAAGTATATGAGATGAGTTATCAACTTATTTAAACATGATTTTTAAACACCAACTCAAAGAACTCTTAAAAATCATATACACATATTGCTTGTTTTTTAAATTCATCATTCCACGGCCTATAACATTCACATCTACTCTGGATTGATGTAAGATTCTCTTATATTAAATTTTTTCCGCTTAATTGATAATACGGGTTTATTACGTCCTAAAATGCCGGTGTCTGTGTAAGAGTAGTTATTACGAGCCTTGAAAACCAAATGAAAACGTTAAGTTATTTTCGTACAGATACCTGGTTCAACGATGGGAATCATTTGGTTTGAATCTAGAAATATGCTGACGTCTCGGTCCAGTCACGTGGATGAAAAAAAAGAAAATAAAAATAAAAATCCTAGGCGAGGAGATAAACGTCATTGCATCTCATTCTCCAAGCTCGCACTATATATACCTCAGCTCCAAATTCTAGGGTATAAATAGCCCCAAATTTGTTCGCTGACTTTGCTCCGAACGTTATCGAGCCAAACGTTAACGAGAAAAGCAGTAGCAGAAAGAGAGGAAAGAGTTGCTCGCATCGTCGCCACCCGATTCGTAATATAAATTCCCGTGCTAGATCCTCTTTATTTTCATCTTCTTATGGATCCTTTTGCTTATTCTTGCTTCACTGCAATTTAATCCATTATTGTACGCTGGCCTTTTCGTATGTTGTTTTTAGTATCTTATTCGGTGTTTAATATGGACGTAGATCGCATTCAGCAAGCAAGAATGGCGACGTTCGAACTGTACCGGAGGTCGACAATCGGAATGTGCCTAACTGAGACTTTGGATGACATGGTTCAGAATGGTACTCTCAGCCCTGAGATTGCTATTCAGGTCCTTGTCCAGTTCGACAAGGTACTTTGAGGGGGAGTCCAGTTTAATTTCCTTTCTTCATCTTTTTTATGTATGCATAATCTGAATTTTAAATTGAGTTTGTTTTGACATTTATTCTTATGTCATGTGGATTGCTAGTCAATGACAGAAGCTCTGGAAACTAACGTTAAGAGCAAAGTCACAATTAAGGTAACTATGTTTTCCCTCAACTTTGCTTTTGAAGCCTCTAATTCCATGTAAAAAGTCACACTTTTGCGTTAGAGCAGATAATGGGGCACAGTAGTCCTAACTTCTGACTTGTTTCAAGAAATTTGGTACTGGTATGTGACTTGCCTCACATGTTTATGCATCTAGTTCATAAAGTCTTCTGGAATTTACTTGCAGATTATTAGTGGAGTTGAGGAATGAGTTACCCATACTGATAATCGATCCATCTATTATTTAGAAATTCTTGGTCAAATGGTGTCAATCGATAGATTTGCTTTGAATTTTTTTATCTGGCTTTATAGGTAATTTTTTTAATTGTCGTAAGATAGGTACTTTAAACAAAAGAGGATGTTGGAACGACTACAAAATCCTGTGAACATTAGCTGAGTTTCATTTCATTTTGAGTTGTTAAGAATTGAATACATATAAATCATGGTAATAAACAGTATTAGTCCCAATTAAAATAGGAAGTACTATGGTAGAGTTGGAATGCATTGACATCATTCTGGGTGATTTATATTCAAACAGGTTAATTTTAATTATTTGAGTCCAATTTTCACGATGTTAATGATGGTATTGTCAACACTTGATTCATAGCATTCTGTCTAAGTTGATGAGGGGGGATATTCTTGCTGTCTTTGAGGATGGACTTTTATATCTTTTGGTTTCTGTGTGAACCTTCCTTTTCATAAATGTGTATTTGCTTTCTTCAGTGTAGCCTTGTGTGGTCTTAAAAGTTGGCATTAGGAAGAATCATGTATGCAATCATTTTTCGTACTCAATAGCCAGACTTTTTAGGGCTCCTGTCCATTTGACATTCAAAGGTAAGCATGTTGATAGTTATCCACCTAGAAGTTACCCATTTAAAGGTCTACATTTTTGTTTCAACACAAATTTTGCCTTTTTTGTTTTTAGTCATGCATCTGCTTCTTGTAGACATCTGAAAATAAGCTTTGGAGCCACAAGATATATCTCTTTATTTTGCTTATTGTGTGCTTTCCTCTTTAATACTTTCTTTGTTCTAGTCTAGTGAGGATAACAAAATAATTTATAACTGCCCATTTTCCTCTAGTTGGTTCAAGTTCCTCCTCTATTGTTCCTTTTTTAACCTTTTCTTTTTAAATCACAATGAGTGGAAGAGTTTGCCCTTGCTTCACACGCTAGGCTGCCAGCTATATAACAGTTATCAAAGAGTTTAATTTTATCAAATGGAACTCCTTATAAAAGTTGATGGTAATGGATAAGATCTATCATGTGCGTATCCTTTAACATTGGAGCTATTTCCTATTATATATTTTTAAGGTTTTGGCGGGCACTAGGAGGCCAATACTCTGGGTATGTAGTTTATGCAACTCTCTCTCTCTTTCTCTCTGGAAACAAACCATCTAATATACGACACTTTTGGGCCAAGTAGGACCCCAACTGGGGGGGGGGGGGGGGGGGGGGGGTTCTCTCAAACTTGAGATCTACTTAAGGAGTGTTGAGTCTTTCATATCACAACCTGACTAATGTTGGTGATTTATGCAATATACTGGTGGATGTGAAGTATGAATGGGGATGTCTGTATTATTTCCTTGCCCACGGATGTGTAATGGGATTATTATGCTATACATCCAATTTTAAAAAGGATTCGGTAAGCTTTGATGTCAATACAAGCTTGGGAGTTGTTATATACATGTTATAATAACAAGATTCTAATGCTTTCCGATTGTTTCGACTGGTAACTGCTTATATTTATTTCTGTGTGTTTAGCAACAGTTTGTCAAACAATTAATTAATGGGGAAGTCAAGATAGTAATACCTTCTTAAATCTCTCTCTTTCTACATGCTCAACTGATTTTTTTTTTTTTTCCAAAATAAAAAATTACTCCTGCCTTAACCAGAAATTCTTCATATTTGATTCTATTTTTCAGTTCACTAAATTTTGGTTGACCATGAAAAATTAGTTCTGATATTAATGCTGTCTTCGGGCGTACTAGTGAAATCTAAGCTGGATTCTCTTTCTTATTAATTTTGCAACTGCAGGGCCATCTACACACTTACAGATTCTGCGACAATGTTTGGACCTTCATTCTACAAAGGGCCCAGTTTAAGATTGATGATCAGCAAGAGCAGGTGGATCGGGTTAAAATAGTGGCATGCGACTCAAAGTTGCTTTCGCAGTAATGGACGTCCGCCTCCTTGTCAGCAAGGAGATGTTCTGTCACCCGCTGGTGCTATTTATGGGAATGATGGAAAATCCCAAGTGGCGGATGGTCTGATTGTATCAAGT
Source organism: Acacia acuminata (assembly GCA_019022655.1). Taxonomy (NCBI): domain Eukaryota; kingdom Viridiplantae; phylum Streptophyta; class Magnoliopsida; order Fabales; family Fabaceae; genus Acacia; species Acacia acuminata. Next base: position 5,331,520 of record JAFJYI010000015.1, read on the forward strand.
AATTGCAATTATGGGACGTTTTAGACTTTATGGCCATCAACCTTGACATCTTTAGGAATTTGATGTTACAGTGAGAATACTCAATGGGTATTAGATGAATCTACTCTTCACTATTTATGATCATCAATACATGAATCTATTTATCTCGTGAACTTTGTGGTTTAGGAGCTGAGTTATGTTTTAAATCCAAATGCTAAGACTTGTGAAGACAATGTGCAGGCGAGGACGTGAATGTCATAGGTTTAGGAGCTAAGGGATCTTTTAAATCCAAAACTTTTTAGTTATCAATATATGCATTATGTTCACATTCCTCACATATTTCATGAGGCAGAATTTACGTTTGTCCGTTGCTGAGTTTTACCTGATACTTTCTTTCTGTGTATATAAATAGTTATACTTTTCAGATATATATAAAAAAAAGTTATACTTTCTTTGTATAAAAATAGTTAAAGGAACGTTTAAATGCACACTTTTCACCAATTTTTCGATTTGATTTTTTTATGTCATAATCAGTTCAAAATATATTAAATTTTGTAGCAACGTTATTTTAAAAAATGCACCTTACTTTGTGCAATGAATGAGATTTACTTATATTCTTTAATAAAAATAATGCACTTTTTTTCTTTGGAAAAAAAAAAAACTACTGTTTTGGAGGAACAAGCTCGTTTGGAATAATGATTAGAGTAAGGTATATGAGAAGAATAAATAAGCACTTTTAAAGGTTAGCCTATAATTTCTGAAAGAATACCTGAGTTAAGTTTGGTCCGATGAGCGTGAGGAAAACGCCAACGTCCGCGGCCGGAATAATTCCATATGGCAGCTTGCAAGTTTCGGTATAAATTCACATTAGTTTGTAAGGATCCAGTGGCAGGAGGATTTTGGCTACAGCTGGTGGGACTGGCAATTGCAGAATCGAATTCAATGTGTTTGGCATGTTTTTCTACGTGGGAATCTTGTTTTTCTCTTACCCTCTTCGCTTTAAGATTAAGATTCTTATAAGAAAAAGACACGGCTGAATTCAAGCATCTAATTCTTTTCCATGATTTCACTAATATTCATGTTAAACCTAGGGTTTATGAAGAGAAGTTCATCCTGTAAGTCACTTTCAGGAGGGCATCGGTTGTTGGATTTTACCTCTATAAAGACGATCTTTGTATGAATTTTAATTTGATAAGCGATTAGTTTTCGCATAAATAGGCATCGTTGGTCTTTGACACTTGGGAACTCGGTTCATTTTGTTGCGAAGAGGGTTCAATGGCGTCGTCCAGCGCTGGCAACAATAGTCAGATCCCTCGAGTTCATCATTTTGATCTAATAGACGGAATGCAACTGGAGGTAAAAGGGTTACGTTCATTTCTGAACGATGATTTTGGCACATCCAAAATATAGAAATAAATCACAAAGCTTAATCTTCTTTGTTCGTTTCTCTAGATTAATATATCTGGATCTGCGGAGAGCCACAACACGAGAATTGAATTTAAGCTCAAAAATTGTACGAGGACTTGGATTCTTCACTGGGGGTTGCTCTTCCGCGGGAATAAGTATGGCAAAATCAGTTAACATTAGTAATATTTTTCTTATACGGTTGAGCATGAGGGTTAATATGTGTCAATATATACACATCCATAAAATTTATAACTGGAAAATTATATTAATTCAGTTGGCTACAGGTTCTGGTTAAAACCAAATCATCTAAAAGGTTTGTTTACTACGTTATTATTATATTTTTTTTGGTAAAACTACGTTATCTTTTTGAACAAAGAATAGGTGACTAAAATTAATCCTTCCAAGATCTTGTTTACATCAGTTTAGTCTCTTGATTGAGCACAATTGGCAGATTGGTTTAAAAATCATCTATTACCAGCGTCTCGAATATAATTAGCTTCAGGTACTCGCGCGTCTATTAAAAAAGTATTGAGTTGATGCAACGGTTATCTTTTGAAGGCCAGGACGTTCATTTGTTTAAAATCAATAATCAGGACGTCAATTTACCTAAATTTGAATGAATAAACAAATTTTTTTACCCAATAACATGGCCTCCCCAGGAACTGGTTCATTGCGGCTGATAATTCATCAGGAGGGAAGTCTTACCGGCATGGTGCTTTGCAGTCACAATTTATGAAGGTCGTCTTTCTAAAAATTTGGTTTCCTAACAAAGCTGGTTATAATTTGGTCATCTTTCTAAAATAATTTTTACGTATGACTGCAGCATGGTCAGATACATGTCGTGATCATTGAGTTGCGAGACCCTAATATACATGCCATTGAGTTTGTTCTCAAAGATGGCCCTCATGACAGATGGTTTGCTTCAAATTCTTCCTTATTCTTTTTTGTGGCTTTCACTTTCTGTGTCTACTACATTGAGTGCTGCTTAATTTCCTTTTTTTTTTTTTTTTTTTTTTTTTTTCCCAGGTTGAAACTGAACCATGGAAATTTTAGAATAGAGATACCTGCAAGTGATGTTCCTGTACATCATTCTAGCACGCCAAAGGAACTTGCGGAACATAGGGCTGACTCACCTTGGGAGAGTAAGGGCAGGCCTGTTAACTCTCCTAAACTGCAAAAGGTAGTTTAGAGTCATTCTCCACCATTTCTACTTAGTATGCTACCTCTTACGCAATCCCAAATCACAGCTCACACTGTAGATGTCATTTAACTTGTGATGCATTCTTATTTCTTAACATTTTCTCCCGTCATTTACTGTATTGAAGCTGCAATCATTTTGTCATGCTACTACAGAAGTATTACCTTCTGGTCAGTGAATTTATCTATCGATATTTAGCTGAACTATGGTCATCATTTTTGTATCATATAAGCATTGCCTGGTATAACTGATCATGCAATATTTGTGGACGGAGTAATCAATTAAAATTTATATATTTCTCTACAAAATTTCAGTCTTTCTCGATATTTTTATTTTGATGCAGCAAGGTCATAATAATACATTGAGAGAGATCCTGAACCGTTTGTCGAAAGGAATTTCCCTAAATGGTGATGGGGATCCAGTCAGGCGTGGCATGCAATACTCTTACAAAAGGAAATATAATGTTGAAGAGTGGTTGCAAAAGCATTCTAGAGAGCAACCCAAAAGATCCCATAAGTCATCATCAGCTCTAGTGGATCTTACAGAGAGATCTATGGCTGGAACAGATTTAATCTCATTCCAAAGATATTTTGATCACAACTATGAAATTGTGGTTAGTTTCTAGTATTAGTTCTTGATATATTAAAAGTTTAATTGACTTCTTTTGGCCTTTTTGAACTCGCTAGTCTTTTAGTTTGCTCCAGTCTTGTATCTTTCCAACTATGCCTCTTATTGATTGATTATTGAGTATATGATTGATAAGCATGCACAGGATCTCTCCCTAGACCCCACATGAAGAGAGCCATGTGCATTAGGCTGCCCTTTTATCCTGCAGGGGTACGCTATGAAGTAGTTTTGGTCACCGAATAGTAGAATTTTAATTTCCACAAGGACTAAATTATGCGGTTACAGTTTTGGCTTGCATTTTGTTATTGCCCTGGTACTAGTTGGCTGAACAATATCTAATGACTTTCAGAGGGACAATATTAACTTTTTTGACAGTTTCTGTAAAGTTTTTTGTACATACAGGTATTCTCAAAGATCATTAGTGGTGACTATCACATTTTTGTTGCTGCCAACACGAAAGGTATTACGATACTTCACTGGGGTGTATCCAATTCTTCTCCTTGTGAATGGTTGGTGAGTTATATGATTTTACTTTCCTAAACATTTTAAAAATATGTCCATGTTGATTTTTGACTGCTATAAGTACAAATATTCACCTCCTTGCCCGTTTTTGGTGCCAAATGAAGGTACCGCCAACAGATATTTGGCCTGAAAACTCAAAACAGGTTTCTGGAGCATGTCAAAGTTATTTTATAGATAAGTTTATAGGGAATGGGTCCTTTCAGGTAATTTATGTGATGATGTTGTTTCATGATCTAATATTCATTTGCTTGTACTTGTTATTCAGAGAAGAGTATATATTGACCTCTTCCCTTTTTTCTTTTGATTTTTGCCTTTCATAAAAGGTTATAGATATTAATTTGCAGAAAAGGAATTTTGTTGGTATTCAGTTTGTCATCTGGACAGGTGGGGTTTGGATAAAAAATAGAGGGGCAAACTTCTTTGCTGAACTTAAACGAAATAATCCTACAGAAAGGGTAATTTTCTCAGTCACTAGTGTCCGAACCTTTATGGTTTGATTTTAGCAGTTGAGTCAGTTATGTAATTTTTCTTTCATGTTTTCATCTGAAACTCCTTGCAAACAGTTTAGTCAGGATATGAAAGAGCTTGTCGTATCGTTGCTACATGAAATTGCTCAAAAAGAGAAAGAGGCTGAGAGGTCTTTGATGCACAGGTGAGACTATGATATTTATTTCAGTTTTTTTCTTACTATAATTACTCTTTTTCTGTGGCAATATGACACAAAAGCAGGAAGAAAACAGTGTTGTATGAAAAAATTCTCTATGGGTTATACTAAATTGTATTCTTTAATGTGTTTATGAAATATGATTATTCCCATTGTTGTTTTCCTTAGTTAGCTACTTCTTTGTAAAGTAACACATAATGGCAGTAGAACATTATAATGTGAAACAATTCTGCCAGAAAGAGAAAATTGTCTTCCACTATCTACTTTGGTTTTACTAAATTATATTATTTTATTTGCTTACATTTTATCAGGTTCAATATTGCCACAGAACTGACAGAGCGTTGTAAATCTGAAGGTGGTTTGGAGCTCATAGGAATATTAGTCTGGTTAAGATTCATGGCATGCAGGCATCTCACTTGGAACAAGAATTATAATGTGAAACCACGGTAAAGTATAATAATAAATCATACTTTGATTTCAAAGAGAATTTGTTTATATATAAAAGATATATCTGATATATTTTCCTGAATTTTATTTTCAAGCGATATAAACACGGCTTGAAAAAATTTATAATACACTTGAATCTGATTCCATATTGACCAACTTCAAGCATTTAACTTGGGTTTTCTGTTTAAATACTTGCAGTTGTTGTTCGTCTAAGCAATAATGCACTTCAGTTAATTGCTTAATATATTTTATTTGCATGAATAGTCATAGTTTTGGTGCCACCAGACTCTGTATTTCCTGTCAAAATAATGAATTGCATGTCATATCCAGTGAAATAAGTGAAGCTCAAGACAGGTTTACTTGCTTGCTGCAAAAAATATACCTAAATCAGCCAAGTGATAGGGAAATAGTGAGACTGATAATGGCATGTGTTGGACGCGGAGGGTCAGGTGATGTTGGTCAGAGAATTCGTGATGAAATACTTCTGATTCAGGTATATGCACATATAGTTGTTTGCAGACTTAAATTATCATTTTCTTAATAAAGGCACACTGAGATCTTTCTTTCTTTTTTTCCTTTTCAGAGAAATTATGATTGTGGAACCGGCATGATGGAGGAGTGGCATCAAAAGTTGCACAACAATAGTAGCCCTGATGATATAATAATATGTGAGGTAACTGTATAAGAAGGGCATTTTTCTTCATTATTGATCTTCTGTTTTCAGATCCATGGCTAGTGAATGTATCAAGGTGGCTGGTTATACACTTTATATAAAATGAAATGTATCATTTTCAATGGTATGTACACATTTGTTATTTTAAAATTTTCAGGATAGCTGATAAAGCACGGGAAAGGCATAATAAAAAGTGCATTTTAATATTTATCATAAGTGTAGCTGTTATGACTTCCGAGTGGGACTAGAGAAGCTATAGTAAAAAGGACATTTATGATAAATAATATCTTGGTTTATTTGGATATTGTAATGACAATTTCTTGGTACTTGGTGTTCTTAGGCTGTGTTTTGGAACTAAGCCATCTATTGAATCATTTTCTCCCTCCTGTCCACTTTGACTCATTTGTCTCTTCTGTTTCTCATCTCATTTCTAATTTTCACTTTGAATACCCTTGTCAATTTGTTGCAAACTTTTTTCATTTAGTCTAGGTAACCCATGAAGTGATCATCCCATTCCAATTGAGTAACAAGGATCTGCTATACTGACAATAATGACCTGGTCCATAATATGAAAATACTTATCACAATTTATATTCATTACTACAATAGGCACTCATAAATTATGCAAGGTGCGGTTTCAGAATTAATGTTTATTGGGAAACATTAAATGCAAATGGTCTGACAAGAGAGAAACTTGCAAGCTATGACCGCCCAATTGTTTCAGAACCACATTTTAGATCTGATTTGAGGGATGGTCTTATCCGTGACCTTACGGCATACTTGAAGACATTAAAGGTATGTTTTGGACCTGGATGAGTAGTACATATTTTTTCGACTTGGATATCTGACTATAGAAGTTTAATCAGACATTTTATAACCATAATCTCTTCCAGTGACCCTCCTTCCCCAGTGAACTGCTTTGTACAAATTCAGTTATCTTTTGGCATGACAAGAATATTATATCAAAATTGGAACTAAAAGTAATCGTATGTATGGAGTACTAGTACCATAAGAAATCATTTTATGTGAACAATGAATCCGTTATATCCTCCGATATAATTTATATTTGTTACATTTTCTCCACTATTATCTCCTTTTTTTTTTTGTCACAGCGCCATAAGCCATTGGAATTAGTGATTGATCTCAAACTGTTGATGAAAATTATAACACTAATATATTTTGTATTGGTTTACAATTATATGAACTACTTATTAGTTTACTCTTTGTGACAGGCTGTTCATGCAGGTGTTGACCTTGAATCTGCTATTGATATTTGCTTGGGTTCTTCTTTCAAGGTGATTATTCCAGATGTTAGTTTTATAAAATGATCACTTCCTCCTTGTTTTGATCCATGTTATGTCCAGCATTATATTTGTAGCACTTAAAATATTGATTTCAATCTTGGTCTTTCAGGACGGCAATGTTGAAAATGCAACCAAACATAGGTCCGCTGTTGGTTTGCCATTGAACCTGCTGGTACTTGTTTTCTTGGCCTTTCAAGTTAACTCGTGTATAAACAGCTCTCTTCATGTTCTCACCAGTTCTCTGGCTATAGAATTTGCAGTAGCTGACATAATATATGTTGGTGTTCTCATTTATAACCTTACCTTGTATGTGGTCCTGGTCCTCATTATTCAACTGGGACAATAGAGGTTATTTTTCCCTTGCTTTCAACTTGCAGGAAAGTCTGAATTTTGTCAAAGCACATTTTGGTGATATCAATATTGGCCCACTAACGGAGGTCAGTTTGTACTCAATTTATGCAATTGTAGAGCTTTTGCAAATTATTGTCTTTATAAATGTCCAATATTGTTTTTCTCAGAAACTACTGGAATCACGCATTTTGCTTCGTCCTGTTCTGCTGACTTCCCATGGAAGGTTAAAAGACCTACTTTTCCTTGACATTTCTCTGGACTCAGCAGTCAGAACAACAATGGAAAGGGGACTAAAAAATTTGAACTTTGCATACATACCGGTATTTTCCATTTTTGCTCAAAATGATTGCATATTTGGTGAGGACTGATATTTAAGCAATATAACTAAGCTTCTTATAATTGTCAACAGGAAGCCTTGTTTTTCTTCTCCTTGATGCTTGAGAATCTATGCTTATCAACCGTCAATAATGAAGATTTCATTTACTGCACAAAGGTATATATATGTCTGACACTTTAAGGTTTTCTTTGCCTATGATGTACTTCTCATCTTTACTGACTGGTTAATGTAATTCCTCCTTGCATTTATACTAAAGGACTGGTATCGTGTTTGTGAATCATTCAAATCCGGTGATAGTCAGTGGGCATTGCAGACCAAGGCTATACTTGACCGGTTGCAGCTAGTACTTGCTGAAAGGTCTCAGCATTACCAGAAAAGTATCCAGCCAGGTGCCCAGTATCTTGGTAAATTGCTTGGTGTTCCGAAATGGGCTGTAAGTTACTCAGATTATGTTGGAATTTGTAAAATAATACAGAACCACAGTTTCATGGTCCTAGGCCTTCCTTGAATTCTCATATTTTCTCTTCTTTATCATGACATTCAGATTGATATTTTTACGGAGGAACTGATAAGGTCGGGTTGCTCTGCAATTTTGTCAATTCTCATTAACCGTTTTGACCCTATTCTTAGGAAACTTTCAAATTTAGGCAGGTAAAAATGTTATGCGCGTATTTTTGTGTGCTCAGTTTAGTAGATTTACTCTAAGCTAAGCTGAGTGATTCATTTTTCAGCTATTGCTATCACAATAAATAGCATGTTCTTTCTTTTGGTGGGCCAACATGTTCTTTCTTCTATACGGATGAATATAAAGCAGATTTTTGCAGAAGTTTTTTCTCTTATAAATGTGTGTACATTTTTTGACTGGCAGCTGGCAAGTTATTAGCCCAGTGGAAGTTTCTGGCTTTGTGACCTCAGTCCATGAATTGATGACAATTCAAAATAAAGTTTACAAAAGGCCAACCGTGATTGTTGCTTCAAGAATAAGTGGAGAGGAAGAAATTCCAGATGGAGTTGTAGCTGTGCTAACCACTGATACACCCGATGTTCTGTCTCATATTTCCATCAGGGCAAGAAATAGCAAGGCATGTATTATAGTTTTATACACGTCTGCTTTGATTTGATACGTGAGGGCAATGGTACTGAATTTTCTTACGTAAAAGTTGCAAGTCTAACATATAATGTGTTAAGTGTTATGCAGGTATGTTTTGCTACATGCTTTGACAAGAATACATTCCAGGACCTCAAGTCGAAGGAGGGGAAAGCAATATCAATAAAAATTAAGTCAACCAATGTGGTTATCAGGTTATATGTCCAAAAGTCACTTGATTGATTAATTATTGGAGGTTATTAAATGATTTTTACAGAATTATCATTATTTGTGTTTGTAGTGACATCTTTAGCACCTTTCTATCATATAAATCCATTGGTTTGCGCTCCATTCCTCAAGGAGTGACCATAAAAAGGAAGACATTTTGTGGTAATTACTCTGTTTCTGTTGAAGAATTTACTGGTGAAAAGGTATGCCTTTGTATATCGAGCATCAATGTTACTCTCATTCTTATGATACTTGGAAATGTTCATTATTTGTCAATGCAGCCACATGGCGGCTTCCTGGAGAGCCTGCTTTCGGCCCTGCTTTAGTGTATTGATAGATGTAGTATTATTAACTCATGATCCTAGGAGAATAAAAAATACATAGAATATTTCCTAATTAATCACAATAATTACAATATATTCTATCAATTATACTTATGCCTGCTCTGATTCTTGAGAGCCAAACTTCTATCCTGCTGTAAAGTAACTGAATTATGACTTATTGCCTGTTGTGATGGACAATGCTCCAAAGCTGCACATAATTATTTACTTATTGCATGCTTGGGTGGAAGTTTTGATCAAAGCCTGGGTGGTTGAAAGCTAATGAATTTTATGAACGTATGTAGGTTGGCGCAAAGTCTTGCAATATTAAATTGTTAAATGCACGGTTACCATCATGGATTAAGATCCCAGTGTCACTTGCCCTATCATTTGGATCATTTGAGACTGCTCTGCAAGACAAAGTTAACAAGGTAATGTAACTGATGTACCTAAATTCGTTGCAATTGTTATTGTTGTCTCCTTCCTTAGAGATCTGCGTTTGATAGTGTATGTTTTTCACTAAAAAATGTATATAACGGATTATTTGGGATTGATTTTAAACCTGCCACAAGTTCATAGATTAATTTTGGCTTAAGTCTGAAATCCTAGAAATGGTAATGCCTGTATTCCCAAGGCAGTATCTTTCTTCTGATCCCGTTATCTACATGAAAAGAGCTGACTTCAACTTATCGTAGCAATTATCTTAATATTTATATGAATGTTGATTGAAACTTCATCTGTTGTGACATGATGTAGTATAATCAGTTCTCGATGTCATTAGTGTGATTTAGATTTATGTCTCCTGACAGTGACTCCTGGAATATTAAGTTTCTACGTTGTGGTTTTAGTGAGAGTAACATATGACTTAATTTAGTTTCAAGACCGGTCCCCAAGGGGAACTACCAAGCACCAGGGAATTGAAATGCGTAACTAATATAACTTAAGGAACTTCTTTCATGTCGTATAAGGTCTATAAATATGAACCATCCTGGAAATATTTTCCAAGTTAACAGAACAAGGAACACTTATAATTATGTTTATGAAAAGTATTCCCAAGCATATGCTTGTTAGTTATTTCATGCTTAATAATTCTGCCAGAGGTTTTCCAAAAGCTGAGTTTGAAATTCTTCATTCTCTTGCAGGATGTAGCAGATAGGATCCTTTCTCTATTCCAATTAATAGATCACGGTGACCATTCAAAACTCAGAGCAATACAAGAAGCCATCCTAAAAATGCACGCTCCACCTTCTCTGGTATTTTTCAAGCAGCATGAAATTCTTGGATTATGATTTTCCAAACTCTTAAATATTGATACGCTGCAAAATGGATTCCATATAATATTTATTTGATCCTGCAGTATATCTGTTACTAATCTGTTTTCTGACAACAACAACAACAAAACAGAATTTTAAAACAAAAACCGATTGTTTATGACACACTTTTTTAACCACGTCAAAGACTTTTAATTTCTTCCTATTTGTTTATCATTCTTTGATAATATCATGAATTCCATAATTGTTCTCTGTAAGTAACTTTTATCTTAAGCCAGATAATGCATGACATCACTCCATGATGTTGGAATGTTTTACATGACCCTTCTGACCGTGCTGCATATGAAACTTTAACTCAGCATACAAGCACTTTACTCTGAATCAGCATTGCCCTTATATCCTAACTCCCAAAAATACAAATTTTGGTAGACAAATGAACTTAAGCACAGAATGAGAAATTCAAGGTTAACATGGCCTGGTGATGAAAGCGACAAGATTTGGAGTTGTGCATGGCAAGCAATAAAGAAGGTGAGAATTTGTCTTCATAAATATAATATATTATATCTTAAATTTTGTTTCCAAACTTGTATAATCCTTTCATTTATCTCTGTGTCATATTTTTGTTCTTTTTTCCACTTTAAAAAGTGTTGCGGTTTTCATTTGAATTCTTTTGGGACTGTATTGGCTGATAATTTCCATGTTTACAATGTCTGATGAAGGCTGACGGTGACTTGCACATTATTACAGAAATGCCTAAATGTTTGATTGTTTTAGTTCCTTTGTTGTGTAGCTGGACATGGTATGATCTTCATATACAAGGAATTTGGCCGCTTGTCAACAAAATGTCATTATCCCATTCCACAATCACTGAAAGTTTATTAGCAATAGACAGAACCATGTAAAATTTTTGTTACTTCCAGGTTTGGGCTTCGAAGTGGAATGAGAGAGCTTTTCTTAGTTGCCAAAAGGCCAAGTTGAATCATGACGATATATGCATGGCCATATTAATTCAAGAATTAATTTGTGGCGATTATGCTTTCGTGATTCACACAAAGAATCCCATATCAGGGGATTCCAATGAGATATATGCAGAGGTAAATCTTGCTTCCAGGTTTTTTGACAAATCAAAGAAAATATATGTTTCCTTATTTGGTGCAAAAACAGATTGTGAAGGGCTTAGGAGAGACTTTGGTGGGGGCATATCCAGGACGTGCAATGACTTTCACTGCAAAGAAAACTAATCTGAAGTCTCCTACGGTAAATTCAATTTCTCTTCATTGCTATATGTTACTTGTTATCATGCCCAATTGCTTTGAACTTCGAATTTCAATAGTTTAAAAATGGCCACTCATTAAATTAAAAGCTAGCAGAGCCTTTTTTTTTCCTACCACTCAAAGAAGTAATGGATTTTATTGTAGGTTACTGGTTACCCCAGCAAGCTGACAGGGTTATACAGTAAAAAGTCCGTTATATTCAGATCAGACTCCAATGCTGAGGACCTTGAAGGATTTTCAGGCGCTGGCATTTTTGACAGGTAAAATGTGTGGCTCATTCTTAAATTACAGACAAATTGTGTTACAGTATACTAATGCCTGCTCTAATATTCTGCAGTGTGATAATGGACAAAGTGGATAAAGTTGTATTAGACTACTCCAGAGATCCAATCATAGTTGATAAAGCTTTCCAAACATCAGTGTTGTCCAGAATTGTAGAGGCGGGAAAAATCATAGAGGGCCTTTTTGGTTGCCCTCAGGACATTGAAGGAGTGGTTAAAGCCGGGACAATATTTGTAGTACAGGCAAGGCCTCAGATCTAATGTTAGAAAACATTAGAACTTCTGAAAATTTCTGCTTAAATTGCACTAGATTTGCATATAGATATGTCACAAAATAAATTTGGGCATTCCGTAGATGAATTTAACTTTGAACTCTTTTGATATGATTTTAAAAAAAACAACAGCAGAGATAAATTTGGGTCATATTTGTGACGCAAAATTAGCACTTGTTGGAATCAACAAATGTAAGTCATTTTTTCAAGGGTCAAGTATCAATTTTACCCCTAAAGTACACACTCAGAGCAATTTTGCCCCTGAAGTTTTCGGCATAGCAATTTCGCCCCTGTAGTTTAAAAACGTAGCAATGTTGCCCCTCCGTTAAAAACCCTAACGGTCAACTAACGGTTAGTTGACCGTTAGGGTTTTTAACGGAAGGGCAAGCTGTTACGTTTACCCTTCGGGCGAAATTGTTTTTTTGAGCAATGTTATCCCTAAAGTCTAAAAACGTATTTTAATACCCGGATTTTTAGAAATAATGATAATAATAGATAAATAATGATGAGTAGATTAAAATAATAATAATAATAATAATAGAAAAAAATAATAATAATAATTTAATAATGTTGTATTTTTACGTAGTAATCATATTAATTTGTAAATAGTATTATTAGATTAGTCAATATTAGATCCAAGAATCTAGGAGTTAGTTAGATTATATTATATTTTAAATTTTTGAATTCATCATCGGAATCAAAATATATCTAATAATAAAATTCTACAATTTCCTTTAATTCATTTTATCGGAACAAGTAAGTAGCCCAACCCAATAGCTAAAACCCTAGTTTTAATTATAAAAGTTAGGTTTAGCCGCTTAAACCTAGGAGGCTCGACATTTTATTCGCCGCTAAACTTTTCTCCGCTACTACACCCTCGTTCTGTACTCTCGTCAATTGTTCTCCTAGGAGGTTAGCAACACGGAGACCAGGTAATCCTAATCCCCATGTGTAATTCTAATCCCCATGTATAATTCTAATCCCCACGAGTAATTCTAATCCCCATGTGTAATTCTAATCCCCATGAGTAATTCTAATCACCATGAGTAATTCTAATCCCCATGTGTAATTCTAATCCCCATGTGTAATCCTAATCCCCAGAACAATAGGAGTTAGTTGCTGCATGTCGGTCTCGATCTTTGTGAAAAACCCTTAAATGTGTTGCTACATTTGTATATGTATATATATATGTTTTCCCTTTCGGTTAGCGTGAATTGCTTTATAAAAACAAAAGACCTCACCTTCTTCTATACATATATTTTTCTCCTTCTTGATTTAGGTTTAACTTTCTTTCAAAACCCTTTATCATTGAATATACATGTACACTTTGGGTGCCTCGGTTTTCGTGATTGAAACTTATATATATCTTTCATTAATATATATAATACCTGTACATCTTTTGCCTTGAGTGCTTGACTTTTGTATGTATATATGCATGTGTGTGTATATATATATATCTTTTTAATTTGTTCAATCTGTACCTATGCTAAAATATATACATGTTCTCTTTTAAATGGTTTTGCCTAGGTTTCCATAATTAACAAATAGCATATATATATATATATATATATATTCATTTTGATTCCGTAAATTTGATAAATCCATTTTGTATGTGATTGTTATATATGAAATATATTATATGTAATCCTAATTCCCATGAGTCTTAGGCTAATTTTATATGAATCTTGATATGTAATTATGATCCTAAATATATCATATGTGATTGTTATATGTGAATTATATTATATGTAATCTTTATCTCCATGAGTCTTAGGTTAGTTTTATATAAATTTTTGATAGGGTTGTTATATATGATAATATAATATGCTATATTACGTTAGTTGTGTTTGATGCTACATTAATTGATATTTCTTTTATTTATTCATTCTTCATATAATATCTCCTCACAATAAAATAGGATATGAATAGATTATATGTAAAATATCCTTTTATCCTATATTCGATTAAGTAATATGATTATTTATAAATTAATTAAATTATTTGGAAACTTTATTGGGTTTCAAACCCTAGAAAATAATGGGATTAATTATATAATTATATATGAGTGTTATTGGAAACTTTATTGGGTTTTAATTCCTAGAAAATAATCGTATTAATTATTCTTTGTGATGGTGTTAGATAACATATTATAGTATAAATTTTACTATTGATAAAATTGTGGAGAATTGATTATGTGCGATAAGTGTATGCGATATGAGTCTTATTGAATAATTGAAGAATATGTGATCTTGATACAAAAGTATAACTTATAGTTGAATTTGGACTTTACTCGGATAGATATTTGAATTATAATAACGATTATGAGTTGGATCGATATCGAATATTTAAATTATTATACTCTTGAAGAGTTTGGAAAGTTATGATGCCCTTGAACAACGGATATATACAATGAAGGAATTTTTAAATAAGATAATTGTGACAAGATTGATTTTGTCTTACGATTGTGTGTGATTGTAATGAACTAATGGTGGGAGGATAGCTTGGGGACGGTACCTCCCAAGTGATGAACACAACTTTTGGGCTTTATGCCACCGATGTGAAAAGATAGTATCCGTTCTTCCCAAAGTGGTGTCGCGGGGTTTAGGGACACTAGTAGCAACTTTGGGAAGAGGTGTGCACACTAGGAAGATATGTTTATGGCCATTTGATTGATTGTATTTGCGGTACTAAGGTCACGGGGGTAGATGGCGGGGTTTCCCGGATCTACCATGGTTCTCTTCCTACTAAACTATATAGGCGCGGGGTTTCAGTGCGGATAAATTTAAAATGATAATGAGTGATATTTGATCCGATGTGAATACATAGACATGACGAATATTGAAATTGATATTTGATTCAATTACTGTATGATTATATATTTGATTTGATTAATATATTTGAGATATATAAATTGTGTTTTATTAGGATTACCGGCTTTTCTTTGATGTTTGTGTTCGGGTCATGACGATCCTTGGGAGCGATTTTGATGAAACGAGGTTTCAAGTTGGGGCTAGCGGTGAGAAGTGAGGAAGATCATTCAAAGTATTCTAGCTAGTTTTTCTTTTTTATTTTATTTTCTTTGTTTTGAATAAAATACACTTATTTAAGTTCGATTTATGATTAATGTAATAAGTAGCCTTGCACTTGTCCCGTACAAGTCTTGTGTGAAGACTCCCAAGGTTGTTTATTTTGAATTTCGATAAATTTTAGGTTATTATAATTGTTAGAAATTGGGGGTGTTAAGATAGCAATGTTGCCCCTCAGTTAAAAACTCTAACGTTGACCATTAGGCGGTTAACGGAGGGGCAACATTGCTACGTTTTTAGACTTCAAGGGCAACATTCTTCTGTACGAAAACTTCATAGGCAAAATTGCTCCCGGTAGCGTCTTGAAAGGCAAGATTGATACTTAACCCTTTTTTTAAATTCTCCTTGTCCAAGATGTAAGTCATATATATGTCATTACATGTTTATTTCCGTGATTCCAGTTAGGGAAAATGCAACTGGGTGCCAAATAATATATCACAAACATATCCTTTAGAATTATCAAATTGCATTGAAGTCTCAATAGACTTAGATGATATTAATTATAAATGTAAAAATACAATTTTGCCCAGCCCCCTTTTAATCTGAAGCAAAAGCTGGAATTTAAGACTTACTCATTCGAAAAAAATCGAAGTCTTATCCCCTTTTAATTTGAGGCAAAAACTAGTACGCTTCTCTTTCTCTTAATTGACCGATTATGCATGTGGAACAGGATCACAATCTCTTCTGATTCAGTTTTTTAATGGGGGAAAAGGCAGTTACAAGTTCAAACCCATATCAACTCAAGCATCTTTTTAATTTCTGTCTACTTTCATTCAAGGTTACTTTTTCATTTTGGTGATTAAAAGTACAAGTTTGCGAGCCAATGAACATGTAATTATTTGCCGTGGGGATATGCTGAGTTTAAATCACCTGCATGGACCTGGGCCCCTGGCACGCGACTTCCGGTCTTGCGTCCAACTTTTTTTTTATATCCCACGCATTTCAGTTTCGTGATCCTTTTTTAATACGTTTGTTTGAGTGAGGATATTCCCAATACGGCTTTGTTCATTCCGTCTAGTAATGCAATATTATTATTAAAAAAAAAAAAAAAATTAAACATGTCAAGTCTATCCATTAATTGATAATTAACTTGACGACGCAGGTGAAAATTCTCACGATTCTTCCGGTGTATAAAAATAAAAAAGGGCTGATGATGAAGATTATCTACATATCAAAAACTATATTATTACTGACCTTATATTTTAGTCTAAAGACTGCAATTAAGATGCATTTTTCAAGACTTTGAATAAATAATTTAAACCTCGAGATATTTTGATTTAAGACATATTCAAAATTATGGTATTGTCAGAAAAATTAACAACGTTAAAATAGATAAGTTTTATTTGAAAAATATCTTTATAAAACACTTCAAATAAAAAATTTAAATTTTAGTTATTATAATTTATGTTGAGTATTCCGGCGTTGCTTAAATAGAATTTATTTATTTTATGTGGTACGTTAGAATTTTTAAATATAATATTTTCAAGCCATCAATTATTTATGCCAGACATACAAATATTTTAATGCTAGTAATTAGATTAAATAATGCATAAATTGCTTAATAATATGTATTTTCGAACATGCGGGCTGTATTTTGGCTAACGTTCTAAAATACCTTAAAGTGTTGAGGTGTTTTTGGCCTCTTGAAGGAAATATGTTTTAAAGCAGTGAAGTTGAAAAGGAGGATTGAACCTTCCACCTCCTTAAACAAGGGGAAGTTGCATAGTTTTGTAAATTAGTACTCATTTAAGTCCTTAAAGACATGTTTGGAGAAATTGTTAGAAATCTTAAGTATAAGATATATATTTTATATTTGTTAATATTTTGTTAACTTATATCTATTGATGTAGCTTCAACAATAATCAAAAAGCTTGGTGAAATGGGAGGACATGTGCATACCGAGTAAGATGGGAGACGCTGGTTTTAGAAAGCTGGAACGCCAGAATAAAGCCTTCCTAATGAAGCTTGGTTTTGCACTTCGTTCACAGCCGAATGCGTTATGGGTGCGATACTTAGACACAAGTATGGATGGGATGAGTACATAGGGCCCTACGGCGCAATCAATGTTGCTCATATCTGTGGAGGCATCGGAAGCAGATCTGGCCAGACGTGGAGATGGGAGATTGGTGATGCTTCTCGGACACGGTTTTGATGGGTTGATAATTGGGTACCCTCGGTCCGACCCTTACACCTTTTGTCCTTTAGCGACCTTACACCGTTGGAAGTTGCTCTCCCTATTCAGAGCTTTGTCAAGGCTGGGGGGCTGGGATTGGGATCGGTTTGAACGGGACCTTCCACAGCATATCCTTTCGTTAATTTCCGGGTGTATTGCGCCCTTAGCGGAGGATGGTATCGCCCGACCTTCTTGGGATTATACTAGCCATGGCTGCTTCTCCGTTGCTTCTGCCTATGCAATGCTGGGAGATGAGGACTTATTGGAACCTGACCGGCTTTGGGAGGTGGTATGGAAGTGGGAAGGGGCTCAGCGAGTGAGGGTCTTTCTTTGGTTGGTCGCCCGACATAGCCTTCTAACCAACGCAGAGAGGACACGTCGTCATATGTCCAATGATGACTGCTGTACGAGGTGTGGCGCAGGGGTGGAGGATATTGATCATGTGCTTAGACAGTGCAAATATGCCAAGGAAGTCTGGGGCCATTTCACCTTGCACGGACAGAGTCTACCAACCGCACGGGTGGATCTGCGAAGTTGGTTGCTGCAGAATCTCTTAAACCAGAGCCGCTGTCAAGATGGCCGTGGTTGATGGGCAACTGTTTTTGGGCTCACTTGCTGGAAGCTGTAGGAGGCTCATAATAAATATTTGTTTCAGAATAAGTACACCCAACCTGGATGACCGTGAGGGAAGTAATTCTTTTCGCTGGCTTTAGCGAAGACGCGAGTTTACATGCTTCCGTTGCGAGAGGAGGCAGGCCACCTTTGCAAGTTCGGATCATTAAGTGGCAACCACCGGAGAATAACTCTGTTTCTTTAAACTGTGATGGGGCGTGAAAGATGGAGTCCATGAGAGCCGGGGCAGGCTGTTTAGTCAGGGATCAAGCTGGGAATTGGCTAACGGGTTGTTGCCGCAACATTGGTGCATGTACCTCTCTCCAAGCCGAGCTCTGGGCTCTAATGGATGGTCTGGTTTTGGCTTGGGAGTTCAGTTTCAGAGATGTGATGGTACAAGTGGATTGTTTGGTTGCTCTGAGTCTCGTACAGCGGGAGGAAGAGCTCGTTCGAGACAAATGGAAAACTCATTAGAAGGATCCAACGCCTACTGCAAAGGGCCTGGAGGGTGTCGATCACACATGTGTATCGTGAGGGTAACCAATGTGCGGACTGGCTTGCAACATATGCTTTGAGTATAGAGGATGGCCTGCATATCTTGCAGGAACCACCGGTTGGGATAAAGTATTTTCTTTAGGAGGATGCCGTGGGTACGGGACACCCTCGTCGACGCTGTAGGCCCTCTAGTCTGGGATGATTATGTTTTTATTGTTCTTTCACTGATCTGAATGGATCAGCTCCTTGATAACAAAAAAAAAAAGTAAATGGAATGGGAATTTTAAAAAAAAGACTAAAGTGCATAGTTTTGTAAAGTATTACTCATTCTTGTCATTGATATAAGGTATATTTGGAAAAATTGTTCTGATCTTAAATAAAATATATTTTTTATATTTATCAATCTTATTATAACTAACATCTATTGATGCACCATTGACAATAGTCAAAGAATAAATGGAAGGAGGAAATTAAGAAAGATGATCAGAGTGTTTTAAAAAGTATACATCTTATTAATTAATTTAACTAGCTTCCCTAATCTAATCAAAATTAGATCAATATTTCTTATATCAAGGACTAAAGGGAATATAATGAATTAGAAATGATAATAACTTGCCTATTCAAAATAAAATGAAATTAATATATTATTTGCGAATATAATTTACTTGTATATTTAAACAAAACCGTAACACCCCCAATTTCTAACAATTATAAAACATGAAATTACAATAATTTTTATAAATAAATACCGAATTTCAAAATAACCAAATTTGGGAGGTGTTACCGCCACTTGTTGGGACAAGTGTAAGGCTAACTTATTACATTAACATAAATCCAAACTTAAATAAAAGTGTCTTATTCAAAACGTAAAATAAAATTAGAAAAACTAGCTAGACTTGCTAATTGTTCTTCCTCACTTCTCACTACTAGCCCCAATGTGCTTATTTAACTTTGAAACTGTTTCATTTGAAAATCTGCTCTTTGAAGGATCATCACCCGAACACAAACATCGCAAAGTTGGTAATCCTAATTAAAATACAATTTATATGGCTCAAATATATTAATCAAATCAAATATATAATCACATAGTAATTGAATCAAATAACAACTCCAATATCCATCATATATACATATACATACATATATTCACACCGAATCAAATATTATTCATTATCTTTTTAAATTTATCCGACTTAGGAAACCCCGCGCCTATTTAGTTTAGTGGGAAGAGAACCATGGTAGAGGAAACCCCGGCTCTACCCCGTGACCGGAAACCCGCATCACAAATAATCAAATTGGCCATAAAACATTTCTTTCTAATGTGCACACCTCTTCCCAAAGTTGCTACTAGTGTCCCGGGAAACCCTGCCAAACACCACTTTGGAAAGAACGGATACTATCTTTTCACATCGGTGGCATAAAGCCCAAAGGTTGTGTTCATCACTAGGGAGGTACCGTCCCAAGCTATCCTCCCACCATTAATTCATTACAATCACACACAATCAGAAAACAAAATCAATCTTGTCACAATTATCTTATTTAAAAATTCTTTCATTGCATATATCTGTTGTTCAAGGGCATCATAACTTTCCAAACTCTTCAAGAGTATAATAATTCAAATATTTGATATCAGATCCAACTCATAATCATTATTACAATTCAAATATCTATCTGAGTAAAGTCCAAATTCAACTATCATAAGTTATACTGTATCAAGATCACATATTCTTCAATTATTCAATAAAACTCATATCGTACACTTATCGCACATAATCAATTCTACTATAATATGTTATCGACACCATCACGGTAATAATTAATACGATTATTTTCTAGGAATTAAAACCCAATAAAGTTTCCAATAACACTCATATATAATTATATAATTAATCCCATTATTTTCTAGAGCTAAAACCCAATAAAGTTTCCAAATAATTTAATTAATTTATAAATAATCATATTACTTAATCAAATATAAGATAAAAGGATATTTTACATATAATCTATTTATATCCTATTTTATTGTGAGGAGATATTATATGAAGAAAGAATAAATAAAAGAAATATCAATTAATGTAGCATCGGCACAACTAGCATAATATAGCATATTATATTATCATATATAACAACCCTATCAAAATTTATATACAACTAACATAAGACTCGTGGGGATTAAGATTACATATAATATATTTCACATATAACAATCACTTACAAAATGGATTTCTCAAATTTACGGAATCAAACTGAATATATATATCGCTATTTGTCAATTATGGAAACCTAGACAAAACCATTTAAAAGAGAACATGTAAATATTTTAACATAGGTGTAGATTGAACAAATTAAAAAGGACACACACACACATACAAAAGCTGAAGCATTCAAGGCAAGAGATGTACATGTATTATATATATTAATGAAGGATATATATAAGTTTCAATCACAAAAACCAAGGCACCTAAAGTGTACATGTATATTCAGTGATAAAAGGTTTTACAAAAAGTTAAACGCAAATCAAGAAGGAGAAATATATGTATACAAGGAGGTGGAGAATTTTGATTTCATAAAGTAATTCAGCTAACCGAAAAGGAAAACATATATGTACATATACAAATGCAACGACACATTTAAGGGTTTTTCACAAAGATTGAGATCGACATGCAACAATTAACTCCTATTGTTATTGTTATGGGGATTAGGATTACCTGGTCTCCATTTTGCTAGCCTCTTAGAAAAATAGAGAAAGAATAGAGGAAATAGTATAAGATAATAGTAGAAGAGAAGAGGAGTATTGAGGGTTAGGCTAGACCTCTATTTATAACTTAAAATTAGGGTTTAGCTTTGGGCTCTTCAACTATTGCCAACTCATTGATAGGGTAAATTAAATTCAATCAATCAATCATGGTAACTCATTAATAAAGTATATTAAATTCAATCAATCAATCATGATGTGAATTTAATGTGACTTGGTTGACAAGTAGTGAACTTATTACCTACCCTCTTTCTTAGTGCATAAGCTGGAAATTCCTAAGGCAATTAGGACTAGGAGTATTTGGCTATATATATATATATATATAAAAGGTTATTACTATTAATAATAATATCATTACTATTAATAATAATCTGGGTATTACAAAAACGGTATAATCAAATATAATATTTTCCTGAACTCAAATATTCTGAATTCTCAAGCAAAAAGTGATATATTGACTTGACTGTTTCATAACTAAAATTAATTGATTCAGAAATGAATTTAGGAAAAATATCACTCAGGTCTCAAGGAATATAAAAAATATCAATCCAAAATCACATATAAAAAAAGTCCGTAGGTATTTTTTTGATATTAGTTGTATTGACAACATGAGGTGTTATATTCACAACAAGAAGTGTTATATTGACAACAAAATTTAAAAACCTGATTATTCACAAAAAAAAAAGCTATATTCACAATAAAATTTAAACACTTAGATTTTGGTTGAATACAACTAATATCAAAAAAGTCTATATGATTTTAGGTTGAGACTTTTTTGATATTTTTTATGTTCATTGAGACCTGAGTGATATTTTCCCATAAAATCTACTTGAATAGCTGTCAATATTGTTAAATAATGTAATTGATACTTTTAACTATTAATTTTTTCCTACATCTTACTCATTTCCATTCATTTAGATGTAGAAGGTGCGGGGTGCCTACTTTGGTTGATAGAGAGTTTTCCCAATGGTTTGAAAATCTTGAGCTTCATGATTTAGGGGTGAAAGTAGAATTGATTGTGTGGTAACTAACAGTCGCTTCATGGAGAGCTATACTGTGATGCTTGTGTCAAACACCTTCCTTGGTTTAATTCGGATCACCAACCAATTTTATTCCAGACCACTACAAGGGAACCGCAAGTGAGAAGAGATCATCCTTTCGCTTTGTTGCTTCTTGGATCCTCCATGATGACTTTACTCGAATGGTTAAAAACTTGGGAGTACGGTTCACTGCAGTGGACCGTCCACTTCCCTTCTCTATCCAAAAACTGCATCGTTTTTTACCCAAATAGTGAAGTTCTGCCCTTTTTTTGAAAAAAAAAAAATATTTTAGAGTACTGGCGGATACTAAAAAATGTTTCATGATCTTGAAAAAATAATTCAGGATTCTAATTGCTACTAAAAATATTTTTGAGGATCTTTTTATTCATCGAAAAAAATACTTCATGATCTTGAAGTATTTTTTCGATCTTTCGGGTCAAGATATCTTGAAATATCTTTTTAGGACCCGTCAGTACCTTAAAATATTTATTTTTTAAAAAAGAGAGGCAGAGCTTCACTGTTTGCGTAAAAAACGACGCAGTTTTTGGGCAAGGAGGGAAGTGGATGGTCCACTGTAGTGGACTGTAGCCGCTCCCTAAAGACTTGTGTAACAATGAAGCTCGATGGAAGGAGAATGTCGCCAAATTTATTGTGACGTTGGTGATTGGAGTTATAATGTTTTTGGGCACCTGGGTCGCAGGAAAAATAGAATCATGGGGTGTCTTGAAAGTGTTACCAGATCTACTAGAGAATCGGGTCCTACTCTTGCAACGGAACAACTTCAACACCAACTTTGGTTGGCACTCGAACAAGTCCTTAACCAAGAGGATCTTCTCTGGGCTCAAAAGGCAGGAGTAAATGGTGAAAGTTGTAAAAAATGCTTTTGTGGATCTTTAATTTGCATGATTAGAGCCATTAGTCATACCTTCACTGTGCTTATTCTTAAGAGGGAGCATTCTAAAACTATACGTGATTTTAGACCTATTAGCCTTTGCAAAATGTTATTTATAAAACTATCATGAAAAATTATTATCACTAATCGAATCAAATGCTTCCTCCTGTAGGCTATTCCACATAATTAATGTAGCTTTATACTATGCAGGACTAGTTCCAAAAATATTGTTGTGGCTCAAAAGGTGATTCATTCTATGCAGAATATGAAAGGGAAAATGGCTTTATATGGCGATCAAGATAGATCTGAAGAAAGCACATAACCATGTTAGATGGAACTTTATCGTGCAATGTCTCAAAAAACTTCAATTTCCCAATACTCTGAACTCTGAACTCTGAAGGAAGTGATAAAGTCTTGCGCCTCTTTGCCTCCTATGCAGATCCTTTGGGAAGGAAACAAAATTGATATTTTTTTCTCCATCACATGGTCTTAGACAAGGCAATCCTATCTCACAATATCCTTTTGTAATATGTATTGAGAAATTAGCACACATTATTTAGGAGAAGATCAATGCTAACTGGTGGAGACCAATCAAACTAGGTAAGAACGGTCCACCCCTTACTCATTTGTTTTTTGCTGATGATTTGTTGCTTTTTACAAAAGCTAACATGGAGCAAGTAGCAAATATTGAAGCTAGCTTGGATAAATTTTACAATGCATCAAGACAGAAAGTCAATCCATCCATCTCAAATAATGTGAATGACACGCGGTCTAACCAAATGAGCAATGCCCTGGGCTTTTAGAGTTTAGCTAATCCTGTCAAGTACTTAGGAGTCCCACTTCACCACGAGTGGGTTACTATGGGAACCTACCAACATTTGATAGACAAAGTCAAAAGTAGATTGAGTAGTTAGCACATTTCACGTATCTCACTAGTAGGGCGTGACACTTTCTCGTAATGTTAGCCACGTGGGCGGAGCCAGAAAATTATAGAAGGGGGCACAATTGGAGGGGGATTCAGGGGTAGCGCCCCCCAAAAAATTTTTTTTGGGAAAGTTTTAAATGCATTACAAATATATATATATATATATATATATGAACAAGAAAAAAATATATCAAAAAAAGATTTGTGAAATCAAGTGAATACTGATGATGTAATAAGAGAGACAATTATTTTACAAACCTGTTATTTAGAAAAGTAAGGCTAAGTACTGTTAGAAATCAATGCAGCTACATAAATAACAATGAAGGGTGGGTACTCAATAAGTTCAAGTACATATATTTTAATAAAAAAAGTATATTATAATAAAAATAATTATAATGTCATCCTTATAAGCCTTATTTGTTAGAATTCCATCATAATTGCCTTATTATCAATGTTATCAAATACATATTTTTTTAATATAAGGCACTAAACAATCATTCAACCACTCACCACTCATCCCATTACGAAGTATAGCCTTTATGTATTAAGGGTGAACACCTAATTTAAGGGTGGACAATTATTCAGACATGTATTATTATTATTTTTTTAAAAAAACATCCCAAATAATTGGGGGGACTTGCCCCCCCAACTTATAACCTAAATCCGCCTTTGGTTAGCCATGCCAACATACTCCATGCAAACGGTCAATCTGCCGAGCTCCGGTCTGCGAATCTATTAAACGACAATCTGGTAACTTCCTATGGGGCTCATTGATGAACACAAAAGAATGCACCTTGTCTCTTGGGATGAAACGTGCACCAAAAAACTAAAAGGGGGCTAGGGATGAAGCACATTAGACAGCAAAATTGGGCGTTCATGATGAAACCTTTTTTCCCAAACATTTTTTTTTTTAAAAAAAATGTTCATTAAAATCATTACGTTCATGATGAAACATTTTCCCCCAAACATTTTTTTTCAAACAAATGTTCATTAATATCATTCACACTTGCTCAGTCTACAATAAAATACAACCCAACAATGGTACAATAATGATCTAAAGACATGCGTAAAGTGTTGTTCTTTGCATTTGTGTACCATTGATGTTTGTGTTTTGTTGTTGTATTTTGTTGGTTTATCCAAACACGTAAGCATATTTGGGGCATCAGATTTGATATGGATGGTTTAGATCAAAATTTTTAAAAGTCTTTATTTTTCTTAAAAAAATATTTCAATAGGTATAGAATTTAAAATAAAAATAATTTATTAAAAATTATATTTATAAAAAACTAAAATCTAGACGGCTCACATCCGCACACTCTACTTATAAATCTACTCATTACATTTGAGTTATGATGATTACACACGCACGCTAACCACAGTGGTAGGATGGGCTGGCAACATTATTCAGGGTTTGGGCAAAGCTTGAGCATTTTAGATAAGGCCACGCACACACATTTTAACCATAGTGGTAGGATGAGTTGGCAACATTATTCGGGGACACACTCTAACCATAGTGGTAGGATGGGTTGACAACACTATTCAGGGTTCAGGCAAAGCTTGACCATTTTAGATAAGGCTATAACAAAATTTGAAAACCTTGCCAACATTATTCAGGGTTCGGGCAAAGCTTGACCATTTTAGATAAGGCCATGGAAAAATTTGAAAACCTTAGACGGAATCAAGTCGGGTTGATCCACGGTGTATACATGTTTCATAAATCTCTTCAGCCAGATCCCGTGAACAAAGTATAACACCCCCAATTTCTAACAGCTATAATAACCTAAAATTTAAATGGTTTTCATAAATGAATTAACGAAATTCAAAATAAACAACCTTGGGGAGTGTTACCGCCGCACTTGTACTTGGACAAGTGCAAGGCTACTTATTACAATAATGTAAAACCAAACTTAAACAAAAAAATGTGTTTTTAATTAGAACAAAATAAAATAAAATAAACAGAATCAGCTGACTGTGCTTCCTCACTTATCACTGCTAGCCCCAACCCTTGGCACCTATTTCACTGAAATTCTGCTCCCTCGAAGGATCATCGCAGCCCATGAATACAAACATCAGCAATTGCTGGAAATCCTAATAAACACAATTTAATGTAAAGAAAACAAAATATTTACATAATAAAAATATCATCCTTATATATATATATATATCTATATCCAAGAAAACAATTTTATTATTCTTCATTCAATTTAATTAGTGGGAAGAGAACCATGGTAGACCCGGGAAACCCTGCCAGTCTACCCTGTGACCCGGGAAACCATGCCAGTCACAATTAATCAAATTTGGTCATCAAGTATTTCTTCACAATCTGCACACCTCTTACCAAAGTTGCTACTAGTGTCCCGGAAACCCGTCGACACCACTTTGGGAAGAACGAATATTATCGGTTCACATCAAAATATATATCGGAGGCATAAAGCCTAATTGAGTTCATCACTTTGGGAGGTACCATCCCAAAGCTATTCTCATTTTGTTAAGTTGTTTAAAATACACACATAATAACTCCTAAATTATTTCTATTATTTACTTATCTTATATATATTTTTATATTTTTTAATTAAATATAGATATAAGGATATTTTGACCTAAAATCTGTTCGTATCTTATTTTATTGTGCATGAGATATTATATAAAGAAAAAGAAAATCAAATAATAAATAAATAAATAAAAGAGACATGGAACCCACGAAGCAATTATATTTTTTTTGCTCAAAGGATATATATATATATATATATATTAATACTCCAAATCCATACAATACATAAAGGTAACCACAAACAAATCTAAAACAGATACAACCAACATAACAACAACAACAACAACAACAAAATACACTGGATACAATATAAGCCAAGCACCGTACATTAAAAAAAATAAGAGTAGAAGTAGAATCATGAGCATCATCGCCTCCTCGAAACCCAAGGTTAGAAGTAACGAACAAGAGAGTGTTGGTTGGTTCTCTTCCCACTAAATAGACTAGCGGGGTTTCCGGGTCTAAATAAATTAAAAAGATGACGAATAATGTTTGATGCAATTACCTTATGATTTATATATATATTCGCTTGATTAACATATCGTGCCATTTAAGTTGTTTTATTAGAATTACCAAGCAATTGCTAATTTTTGTATTCATGGGTGCGATGATCCTTCGGGGGAGCGTAATTTCGGAAAAAAACAGTGCAAGAGTTGGGGGCTAGAGTGGGAAGTGAGGAAGAACCTTCAATGAACCTAGCTAGTTTTATTTGATTTTATTTTTATTTTTATTTTCTTTCTTTTGAATAAAACACATTTATTTAAGTTCAGATTTATGTTAATGTAATAAGGTAGCCTTGCACTTGTCCTAGTACAAGTACGGCGGTAACACTCCCTAAGGTTGTTTATTTCGAATTACAGTGATTCATTTAGGAAAATCATTTAAATTTTAGGTTATTATAACTGTTAGAAATTGGGGGTGTTACATCCGGGCTACCAAGAGATAATCGGATCTCAAAACGTCCAAACAGCCATCCAACCAAGAGGATTTGAGCTCAGATTTGACAGATCTATTTATTTCTAGAGACAAGAACACTATCACAAAACCCAGTATCACAAAAAAAAGAAACAAAAACACAGAAAACCGAAAACTCTCACCTCTAAGCAGATCGGATCGAAGAAGGAGAGGGAGAAGCTCGCCCAAGAACGAGAAGGGTGCTCGCCGCGACCCGCATAACAAGCCGCCGGCGCCGGGAAAGCAGATCTTGAAGAGGCGCGGCAGAGAAGTAGAGAGAAGTTGGACCTTCTCTCTCTACCTTCTCTCTCCAACAATCGTACGCACGAAGCAATTATATTTAATCTCAAAAAGTGACGCACAAGGATCATGTATGTGTATGTAATTCACGCAGGCAGGCCGAGGCAAAGCAATGGTAGTTAATCACAAAAGAAAATGACGCAGAGGGAAACTCCATCCAGGCAATTGTATTCATATGTATGTAACTCACGCACGAAGGCCGAGGTGAAGCCATGATCTTTAATCACCAAAAGAAATGACGCACAGGGATATGTATATAGTTCAAGCATGCAAGCCGAGGCAGAGCAATTACATACAATATATATATATATATATATATATATATCTATACATATGGAAATCAAACAGCAATTGGTTTCTATAACCTAAGACTCATGGGGATTAGGATTACCTATCAAGATATAAAATTAACCTAAGGCCAATGGGATTATAATTACCTATCAAGATATAAAATTAACCTAAGACTCATGGGGATTAGGATTACCTATCAAGATATAAAATTAACCTAAGACTCATGGGGATTAGGATTACCTATCAAGATTCATATGAAATTAACCTAAGACTTGTGGGATTAGGATTACTTATCAAAATTTACATAAAACTAACCTAAGACTCATGGGGATTAGAATTATCTATCAAGATTCATATGAAATTAACCTAAGACTCGTGGGATCAGGATTACCTATCAAAATTTACATAAAACTAACCTAAGATTCGTGGGATTAGGATTACCTATTAAGATATAAAACTAACCTAAGACTCATGGGGATTAGAATTACCTATCAAGATATAAAATTAACCTAAGACTCATGAGGATTAGGATTACCTATCAAGATATAAAATTAACCTAAGACTCATGGAGATTAGAATCATGGGAATTAGGATTACCTGGTCTCCGTTCTTGCTAGCGACCTAATTTTAATTTGATGTGATGAAAGTACAGAAAGAGGATTTGAGAAGAGAAACAACAGAGAAGAAAAATATCGAGCGTTTCTAGGTTTTGTGGCTAGACCTAAGTTTATAATTAAAATCTAAGGTTTTAGCTATGCTGGGCCCTTTAATTATTCCCAATTAATAAATTAACAAAACAAACATTATAAATTTTCTAGATTTTTATTATTACTATATTATTATTACTATTTTTTTTATTATTATTCCAATCTATTATTATTATTATCATCATCATCATTATTATTATTAATAACCAATAATAATAATATGGGTATTACATTATTATTAATAATCAATAATAAAATCTGGGGTATTACACAAAGTTAATCCAAAATCTCAACAAGCATGACCTCTTATACCTTGTTTGTTTAGATTTCGAGCATCTCCATCAATTATACTAGCAAATTTCGGAAAGCGGTTTCTTCCCGGTCATGTGCTTAGGAGAAACAGCTCTTATAGCGAAGGTTGCTCTGAAATATCTCTTCAAAAAGCAAATCATAGCATCCATGATCCCTGATCCAATCATGAGATTGGTCATATTAAAGTTTATATTTAAATTTATTTTCTTTCAATTATCAAAATAACGCATAAGATTGAAATTTATTTTAACATACAGACCAAAAACAGGACACATATAAATTTAACTCATTAAAATTTGGATTTTTAACTATTAATAAAATTCATATCCTAAGTAAATAAATAAATAATTCAATGTGATCATAGATAAGTTAATCAACTCACTTTTATAAGATATATTGATGATTAAATGGCTTTAAAAAACAATACTTCTACTAATTTAGAGTTGATTTAGTGATGTAAAGCCCCGCTAGATCTCTATATAAGTAGCTTGTGTTGGGAGGCATAACTATTGTAATACCCCGAGTAATAATAGAAATACTAATGATAATAATAGATTAAAATAATACTAATAAAGTAATGATAATTAATAATAGAAAATAATAATAATAAATTAATAATGTTGTATTGTTTACGTAGTAGTCATATTATTTTGTAAATAGTATTATTAGATTAGTCAAGGTTAGATCCAAGAATCTAGGAGTTAGTTAGATCAAATTATATTTTAAATTTTTGAATTCATCATCGGACTCAAAATATATCTAATAATAAAAATCTATAATTTATTTTAATTCATTTTATCGGGAATAAGTAAATAGCCCAACCCAATAGCTAAAACCCTAGTTTTAATTATAAAAGTTAGGTCTAGGCGCTTAAACCTAAGGAAACACTCGATATTTTATTTGCCACTAAACTTTTCTCCGCTACTACACCCTCATTCCGTACTCTCGTCAATTGTTCCCCAGGAGGTTAGCAACACGGAGATCGGGTAATTCTAATTCCCATGCTTAGGTCAGTTTTAGGTAAATTTTGATAAGTAATCCTAATTCCCATGAGTCCTAGGATTAGTTTCATATAAATTCTTATAGGGTTCCTATATATGAAAAGTATTATAAATCCTAACCCTAGATTGATAGGAACAATATTAAAGGCGTTGCATTGTAGTATGGTTTCAGATTATGTGAGTAACTTTTTTGCAATCAGTTGTTGAATTCTTTGAAGGATGAATTGAATCCATTTGATAATTGTTTATTCCTTCGCCTCGGCCTTCGTTTGAGAAAGTATATATGTAATACCCCGAGTAATAATAGAGATAGTAATGATATTAATAGATTAAAATAATACTAATAAAATAATAATGATTAATAATAGAAAAAAAAATAAATTAATTAATAAGGTTGTATTGTTTCTGTAGTAATCATATTATTTTATAAATAGTATTATTAGATTAGTCAAGGTTAGATCCAAAAATCTAGGAGTTAGTTATATTATATTATATTTTAAATTTTTGAATTCATCATCGGACTCGAAATATATCTAATAATAAAACTCTATAATTTGTTTTAATTCATTTTATCGGGAATAAGTAAATAGCCCAACCCAATAGCTAAAACCCTAGTTTTAATTATAAATTTAGGTCTGGCCCTTAAACCTAAGGAAACACTCGATATTTTATTTGCCGCTAAACTTTTCTCCGCTACTACACCCTCATTCCGTACTCTCGTCAATTGTTCTCCTAGGAGGTTAGCAACACGGAGATCAGGTAATTCTAATCCCCATATGTAATCCTAATTCCCATGAGTCCTAGGATTAGTTTCATATAAATTCTGATAGGGTTCTTATATATGAAAAGTATTATAAATCCTAACCCTAGATCGATAGGAACAATATTAAAGGCGTTGCATTGTAGTATGGTTTCGGATTATGTGAGTAACTTTTTGCAATCAGTTGTGAATTCTTGAAGGATGAATTGAATCCATTTGATAATTGTTTATTCCTTCGCCTCGGCCTTCGTGCGAGAAAGTATATACATGTATGTGATCACCCTGTGCGACCTTTTCCCTTTTTGTGATCAAATAAATATAATTGCTCCGCCTCGGTAATCGTGCTTGAATCATATAATCCTTCCATTGATTAATATACCCAATTTCACATGAATTGAGCTACCTGTACGTGATTTAATACTTCTTCTTTTGCCTTAGATGCCTTGGCCCTCGTGCGGAGATTATATATATATAAATGTATCCACTATCTTTCTTTTTTCATTATTGTGTAATTGCAATTTCTGTGTCCTTCATTAAAAATAAATGTAAATATAAATATATCTATAAAAAAATTTAACCATGGGAAGATAGCTTTGGGATGGTACCTCCCAAAGTGATGAACACAATCGGGCTTTATGCCCTCGATATATTTTTGATGTGAACCGATGATGTCCGTTCTTCCCAAAGTGGCGTCTGGCAGGGTTTCCCGGGACACTAGTAGCAACTTTGGGAAGAGGTGTGCACACTAGGAAGAAATATTTGATGGCCAATTTGATTGATTGTGACTGGCAGGGTTTCCCGGGTCACAGGGTAGGCTGGCAGGGTTTCCCGAGCCTACCATGGTTCTCTTCCCACTAAACTAAATAGCGCGGGGTTTCCGGGTCTAAATAAAATTAAATGAAAAAGATAATGAATAATATTTGATTCGATGAGAATATATAGATATGATGAATATTGATATTGATATTTTAGATTATAAATATGTATATGGTATTTTCCTTTATCATCATGTAAATATTTTATTTATTGTTATTATTATTGTTCTTCTATATTATCTTTGTTTATTAGGATTACCAGCAATTGCTGATGTGTGTGTTCATGGGCTGCGATGATCCTTCGGGGGAGCAGAATTTCAGTGAAACAGGTGCAAGAGTTGGGGCTAGCAGTGGGAAGTGAGGAAGAACCTTCAATGAACCTAGCTAGTTTTATTTTATTTTAGTTCTATTTTTATTTTCTTTCTTTTTGAATAAAACACATCTTGTTTAAGTTCAGATTTTTCTTTTTTTTGTTAATGTAATAAGGTAGCCTTGCACTTGTCCCAAGTACAAGTGCGGCGTGCTTAACACTCCCCAAGGTTATTTATTTCGAATTTCAATAAAACTTTAGATTATTATAATTTGTTAGAAATTGGGGTGTTACAATATACATGTATGTGATCACCCTGTGCGACCTTTTCCCTTTTTGTGATTAAATAAATATAATTGCTCCGCCTCGGCAATCGTGCTTGAATCATATAATCCTTCCATTGATTAATATACCCAATTTCGCATGAATTGAGCTACCTGTACGTGTTTTAATATTGCTTCTTTTGCCTTAGATGCCTTGGCCCTCGTGCGGAGATTTCATATATATAAATATATCCACTATTTTTCTTTTTCATTATTGTGTAATTGAAATTTCTGTGTCCTTCATTAAAAATAAATGTAAATATAAATATATCTATAAAAAAATCTAACCATGGGAAGATAGCTTTGGGATGGTACCTCCCAAGGTGATGAACACAACTTATGGGCTTTATGCCCCCGATATTTATTTGATGTGAAAAAGATAGTATCCGTTCTTCTCAAAGTGGTGCGACGGGGTTTCCGGGACATTAGTAGCAACTTTGGGAAGAGGTGTGCACACTAGGAAGAAATATTTGATGGCCAATTTGATTGATTGTGACGCGGGGTTTCCGGGTCACGGGGGTAGGTCGGCGGGGCTTCCGGGCCTACCATGGTTCTCTTCCCACTAAACTAAATGGACTGGCAGGGTTTCCCGGGTCTAAATAAAATTAAATAAAAAAAAAGATAATGAATAATATTTGATTCGATGAGAATATATAGATATGATGAATATTGATATTGATATTTTAGATTATAAATATGTATATGGTATTTTCCTTTATCATCATGTAAATATTTTATTTATTGTTATTATTATTGTTCTTCTATATTATCTTTGTTTATTAGGATTACAGCCACAATTCGATGTGTGTGTTCATGGGTCGCGATGATCCTTGGGGAGCGGAATTCAATGAAACAGTGCAAGAGTTGGGGCTAGCGGTGGGAAGTGAGGAAGAACCTTCAATGAACCTAGCTAGTTTTATTTTATTTTATTTCTATTTTTATTTTCTTTCTTTTTGAATAAAACACATCTATTTAAGTTGATTTTGTTGTTAATGTAATAAGGTAGCCTTGCACTTGTCCCAAGTACAAGTGCGGCAGAACACTCCCAAGGTTATTTATTTCGAATTTCAATAAAATTTTAGATTATTATAAGCATTAGAAATTGGGGTGTTACAACTATAAACCCCGAACTAGATCCGGATAATGATATTAAAAAATAAAATATCTCGCACTTTCCGTAAATAATATATTCTTTTAATATTGTTTTATTATTGAGCATAGGTTTTATAGAAATAATATATAGTATCTGTTAGTGGTGTTACATTGTGAATTTTTTTGTATTAATTTGTCCAGAAATCAATATATTTCGTCAAATTTATCTGAAGTTTCAGGCATTTTTTTTTTCAATTTGTCCCTTATTAAATAACTAATTACCATTTTACCCATGTTTCCAAACTATTTCCCAATGTACCCTTGTTTAGTCGACTAAAACGTGGGGTCATATTTTTTTAATATCCGTGATTTAGTCGACTAAGCCACGGTGCCTTAGTCGACTAAATCGCGGCAGGGGTTTTTTAAAAACCCAAATCGCGACATTTGGAATCCTAATCGACTACAAAAACCTCCCCAAACCTCTCCCCCTCTGTTATTTTCCACCAAATCCTTGCTGAATCCGTTGGTGGGTAGCGAAGGAAACTTCATTCTAGCGTCATTTGCGTCGATTTCGGTATGTTATCGTCTTCATTTCGAATTTCCGCCGTTGTTCTTTCGTTTATGCCAACCCCCATTTCCCTAGAAGGTAGACAAATTAATTAAAAGTAAAAATGAGTTTTATATTTAAAATCAAAGTTCACCAAAGATCGGTGAGGATCGAGGACATGACTAAGAATCCTAACGAGAATGAAGTACACCAAAAAAGAGATCCACTTCTAAGTTGATTTGAAATCTTAAATGATAAAAAATGTTTATAGTTTAAATATTATGATTCATAGGTCAACAAAGAAGACATTTTCGGGTTTAAAACTTATATGATTGCACGAAAATTTGTTTGACTAAAATATACTTAGGGACATAAAAAATGACCCTAGACCCTAAACCCCTCACGTGCTTCTAATTTTTTCAATTTTTAAAGTCAAATATATATATATATATATATAAACTATAAATAGACATTCGAACGTACAAGCATAAATCATTTTCTATTTTTATGAAAATATAATTTTGTTCAAATATTACAATTGATAGGTTAAATTTATTACAAGTGGCCCCATAAATTATTAACCATTGTTATTATTCCCTCGCGTTCTTAATATAAGTAACGTATTTGAATGCTTATTGGAGGTAGGTTGAGTACCAAGTTGTTGTTGATGAGTTTGAAAATGAAGACATCATTAGGGATTTTCATATCTATTTTAAATCAAGTATCTTAACTAATCAATTTGATATTTTGAATGTAATCAATATAATTATAAATTTTGAAAAATATTTCTTCATATTCGAGTTTAAGAAACCATAAAATTAATTTTTTTATTAAGATTTTATATTGGGGATTTTTCTGTTAGGATTCTTAGTCATGTCCTCAATCCTCACTAATCTTGGGGGAACTTTAATTTTAAATATAAAACTCATTTTTAATTTTAATTAATTTGTCTACCTTCTAAGGGAATGGGGTTCGCATAAATGAAAGAACAACAACGGAAATTCAAAATGGAGATGAGAACATACCGAAATTGACGCAAATGACGCTAGAATGAAGTTTCCTTCGCTACCCACTAACGGATTTGGTGAAAAAAACGGGGGAGAGGTTTGAGGAGGTTATGTAGTCGATTAAGGTTCCAAATGCCGCGATTGGGATTTTTAAAAAAACTGTCGCGATTTAGTTGACTAAGCACTGTGGCTTAGTCGACTAAATCACGAGAATATTAAAAAAAAAAAATGACCCCGTGTTTTAGGGCGTTTGGATGAGATTTTTTAAGTCTTTATTTTTTAAGCTCCAAATTGGAGCTTTTAAAAAAGCGACACTTTGACTTTTTTTTTTTGTGACCTTTGCTTTTTTAAAAAAATATCATCTAAACACATAAATTAATTAAAAAAACATTTTTTCTACATTAAAAAAGTGTTTTTTCCCTAAAAAAAACTCATCCAAACGGGCGCTTTAGTCGACTACATGATGGGTTAGTCGAGTAAACAGGGGCACACTGGGAAATAGTTTGGAAATATGGGTAAAATGGTAATTAGTTATTTAATAAGGGGCAAATTGTGAAAAAAGCCCAACTACTTTTTCTTTCTTCTTAAATACAATGTTTGCTTGATACCGTAATATTATTAATATCATGGAAAGTGAAAATGAATTAATTCTAACTAAAAATAATCTCTCAACCCTGTTCATTTGCAAAATTTTAAAAAGTCTCTTTAATCTAAGAGAATCAGGTCATCGTTGTTGTTGTTGTTTTTTTTTTTTTCAAACACACATATTCTTTTATTGGGGGCATTATTTTTTAAGGCACTATTCTAGTATTTTTTTTATTTTTTTGTGAAAGCACTATTATAGTATTCTGAACTAAATGTGGCCACCTAAGTCGTTTTTCATACAATTCTATGCAAATTCAAGCACTTGGGCTTGCGGAAAAAAGAAGAAGTCCAATAACAAACGAGACACGGTGTAAAATACGAATGCCACAAAACCTAGGGGCTTCCAAGGTTAAACCGCCTTTCTCAATTCTCGCAGGCAGTAGAAATGACTCTACGCAGTTCTTACTATATAAACACACTTTCTCCCTTGGAAGAAGGCCAACAATCGTGTAAAAATAAATATTTATTCAGAGAGGTCCACAGGTAGCGATCCTCAACCTCACCCCTCTCCTTCCTCTTACAGTTCCTTGGGGTTTCGCTTCGAATCTCTTCTCCCTCTGTGTTCTATTCTTTTCGCACTTCGGATGTGTATGCACTCAATCCCGTTTTCCCTCATCTCTCAGGTAATCGGTTCTCCGCCTCACATAGAAAAGTATCTAGCAATATTATATACGTGCGTGAAGAATATGATCTGTTTTTCTAACATACTCACCGAAATTAACTTTTTGATTCCGGTGTCATCTTCTTCAATCTATATGCTTTTGTCGTCTATTTGCTTTGTTTATGGATTGTCTTTGTTTTGGTTCTTATGGCTTTAATTGTTATTCACGTTGGGCAGTAGTGAAGTTGAGGTGAGATGACGACCCTAAGATCGAGCTGGCCGTCGAGGCTGCGGCAACTTTTGTCCAGCGACGGTGCCATTGGCCCATCCGTCAAACTGGACTCTGAACCGGTGAGTTTGTTTTAGTCATCATCTTAATTTGAAAACCCTTATCGTTGCATCATTTATACCCGTTCCCGTTCTGCCGGTTGGGTGTTTTAATGGATTAATCTCTCTGATTAAGGAGTCTGCCCGCTAGGATTTTCTTCACCAACTTAGTCATATGTAGTTCCTGTCATCACTTGCTTTCATCAGTGTATCTGTTTTACCATCTCTATTCTTTTTGCAAGCTCACCGGGAAATGTAGTTTAGCGTTTTATGACAAGCATGTCATCTTATATGCACACTTTGAATATGAAACGAGACACTTCAATTTGTGTTGAGAATCGTTTCGCACCCACGAAAACTAGTACTAGTATTGACTGTTGAGGCTGGCAAGGTGCTTGCCTTCTGTGGATGAGTGAGATATTTTTCATTTTTCTCTATCAACACAGCACACACTCTTTTCATGCAGTTTCGTTTTAGATATGATCGCTGATCCACTCCTATTTGCTTTATGTTTTGTTTATTACTCCTATATAAGGCATATTTACCTAACTTGAATAGATGAATGGATTAAGGAAGTTAGTTTAGTTAATATGAATGTATTTCCTAAAACACCCTAATCATCTTCCTTAATTTCCTCATTCCTTCTCCTCCTTTAAGGAAAATATTGACAAATATGTAATCTATATTAGGAAAATATTGACAAATATGTAATCTATGTTTTATATTTAAAAATAAGATCAGATTGGAGGGAGTATTAGTCAATAGTTACTTCACCTCTGTTCAGTCAACCTAGATTAGACGCATTATCTTCAAAGTCCATAGTCCTACTCATTATAAAATAAAGCGAAATTAAGGTAGAAAAAGAGCAATGAAGGAAGGTTCATAAAATTTCACCATATATGAATGCACAAGAGGTTTCTTTATTTGAAATTTGGATCAGCTACACCTTTTTTAGTGTCTACTGGAATCCTTGTCTGGCTTTTTTTGTTTGTTTTTGTTTAGTTACATTAGAACCACAAGGTCTGGAGGTTGCTTGTGGTTATTATTCTGTTCTTCTGTCTTTACCCTGTGGCAATGTAATCTGAATTTTGTGATTGATTGATTTCAGCCTCCTAAGATCAAAGCCTTCATTGAGAAGGTCATACAGTGTCCATTACAAGATATAGGAATACCACTCTCTGGTTTTCGGTGGGAGTACAGTAAGGTAATATCATTCTTTTTTTTTTTTGAACTAAGTACTATATATATATTTTTTCTATAACTTATATATATACAGACATCTCATTCTCAGGGCAATTTTCATCACTGGAGACCATTGTTTCTTCATTTTGATACATACTTCAAGGTGTATTTGTCATGTAGAAATGATTTGACATTGTCTGATAGGATTCTAGAAGATGAAAGTCCATTACCAAAATATGCAATTATGCAAATATTACGGGTGATGCAAATAATTTTAGAGAATTGTCCTAACAAGAGTTCATTCGATGGCTTAGAGGTGAGTTGTTCTGAATATTTTCTGTTCTAGGTAGTCTTTATTCCGTACTTTCATCCCTCTATTTTAGCTCAGTAATTTTTTTTTTTTAAAAAATTTATTTTAATGTTTAAAATTTTTCTGTTTCTGATATCTGTTCTCCCTTTTCAGCATTTCAAGCTTTTATTAGCTTCTACAGATCCTGAGATTCTTATAGCTGCATTGGAAACTCTTTCTGCACTAGTAAAAATAAATCCGTCTAAGCTCCATGGAAGTGCAAAGATGGTTGGATGTGGTTCTGTTAACAGCTATCTCTTATCCCTAGCACAGGGATGGGGAAGCAAGGAGGAGGGCTTAGGATTGTATTCTTGTATTATGGCAAATGAGCAAACTCAGGATGAAGCTTTGTGCTTGTTTCCTTCTGATGTAGAGAATGGTTGTGATCAATCTAATTGCCGCATGGGTTCGACTCTGTATTTTGAACTGCATGGGCCTAGTGCCCAATTTAAGGACCACAGTGGTGATAGTTCCTCAAATTTGAGAGTTATTCATATGCCAGACATGCATTTGCGGAAAGAAGATGATTTGTTGTTGTTGAAGCAGTGTATTGAGCTGTATAGTGTTCCTTCAGATCTCCGATTTTCTTTGCTCACCAGAATTAGATATGCTCGTTCCTTCCGATCACCAAGAATATGCAGGTTTTATAGCAGGATATGCCTTCTTGCTTTTATTGTGCTGGTCCAGTCCAGTGATGCCCATGATGAACTTGTGTCCTTTTTTGCTAATGAACCAGAATATACAAGTGAGTTAATTAGGGTTGTGAGATCTGAGAAAACTGTGTCCGGATCCATTAGAACATTAGCAATGCTTGCATTAGGAGCTCAATTAGCAGCATATACATCATCGCATGAACGGGCACGGATATTGAGTGGATCTAGTATAAGTTTTGCTGGTGGGAACCGCATGATACTTTTGAATGTGCTTCAAAGGGCTATTTTGTCATTAAAAAGTTCTAATGATCCATCATCCCTTGCCTTTGTGGAGGCACTTCTTCAGTTTTATCTGCTCCATGTGGTTTCAACCTCGACTTCTGGGAGTAATATTAGGGGTTCTGGCATGGTACCCACATTCTTGCCTTTGTTGGAGGATTCTGATCCGGAACACATTCATCTCGTCTGTTTTGCTGTGAAAACCCTTCAGAAGCTTATGGACTATAGTGGCTCAGCTGTATCCTTGTTTAAAGAGTTGGGGGGTGTTGAGCTTTTAGCTCAGAGGTTACAGATAGAGGTGCACAGAGTTATTGGTTTGGTAAGAGATGATGATGACTTGTTGTTCACTGGTGAAAGCTCAAGACACAACACTGATCAGTTGTCCTCCCAAAAGAGGCTCATAAAGGTCTCGCTCAAGGCACTGGGTTCTGCCA
Source organism: Acacia acuminata (assembly GCA_019022655.1). Taxonomy (NCBI): domain Eukaryota; kingdom Viridiplantae; phylum Streptophyta; class Magnoliopsida; order Fabales; family Fabaceae; genus Acacia; species Acacia acuminata. The sequence goes on from JAFJYI010000015.1 coordinate 5,371,177, forward strand.
CATATGCTGCTGCGAACAATACCAGATCACAATATTCACATGACAGTTCTTTACCTGCAACACTAGTGTTGATATTTGGGAATGTAGATAAGTTCGGAGGTGATATTTACTACTCAGCTGTCACTGTTATGAGTGAAATAATCCACAAAGATCCCACATGTTTTTCTGCTCTGCATGAGATGGGTCTTCCTGATGCATTTTTATCTTCCGTTGTATCTCGAGTATTTCCTTCTTCAAGGGCTTTGTCATGTATTCCTAATGGTCTTGGTGCTATATGTCTCAATGCCAAGGGCCTAGAGGCTGTTAGAGAAACTTCAGCGCTGCGGTTCCTTGTTGACATCTTCACAAGTAAAAAGTATGTCTTGGCAATGAATGAAGCTATTGTTCCTCTTGCAAATGCTGTGGAGGAACTTCTGCGGCATGTATCTTCATTGCGAAGTACTGGTGTTGATATTATTATTGAAATCATCCATAAGATTGCATCCGTTGGGGATGGTGTTGGTACAGGATCTTCAGGAAAAGACAATGAGGATACTGCAATGGAAACAGATTCTGTAGACAAAGAAAATGAAGGACATTGCTGCCTTGTTAATACAGCAGATTCGGCTGCAGAAGGGATGAGTGATGATCAATTCTTACAGTTGTGCATCTTCCATTTGATGGTATTGGTTCACAGGATGATGGAAAATTCTGAAACATGTCGGTTGTTTGTGGAAAAATTGGGAATTGAAGCTTTGCTGAATTTGTTATTACGACCTGCTATTGCACAATCCTCAGATGGCATGTCTATTGCTTTACATAGCACCATGGTCTTTAAGGGGTTTGCTCAGCATCACTCAGCTCCTCTAGCACGTGCCTTTTGCTCCTCTCTTAGAGAGCATTTGAAGAAAGCCCTAGCAGGGTTTGATGCGTCTTCTGGACATTTATTGCTGGACCCAAGGATGACACCTGATAATGGCATCTTTTCTTCACTTTTCTTGGTTGAGTTCCTTCTGTTTCTTGCTGCCTCAAAAGACAACCGTTGGGTGACTGCATTGCTAACAGAGTTTGGAAATGGAAGTAAAGATGTTCTGGAAGACATTGGACAAGTCCATCGTGAGGTTCTATGGCAAATTGCTCTACTTGAAGATACAAAGCCTGATATTGAGGATAATGGGGCTTGCTCATCTGCTGATTCGCAACAGGCTGAAGTGGATGCTAATGAAACTGAAGAGCAAAGGTTCAACTCTTTCAGGCAGCTTCTTGATCCATTACTGAGAAGGAGGACATCTGGATGGGGCGTTGAATCTCAGTTTTTTGACCTTATAAACTTGTACCGGGATCTGGGCCGAGCCACTGGTTCTCATAATATATCAAGTTCTGTTGGTCCTTCAAACTTGAGGTTGGCTTCCAGTGACCATTTGCATCACTCTGGATCTTCTGATGCATCTGGAGCAAATAGTAAGAATGATAATGAGAAGCAGAGGCCATATTTTACCTCTTGTTGTGACATGGTCAGATCACTCTCATTTCATATAACCCATCTGTTTCAAGAGTTAGGAAAGGCAATGCTGCTACCTTCTCGTCGCCGTGATGATATGGTGACTGTAAGTCCTGCAGCAAAATCAGTGGCTTCAACTTTTGCATCCATCTCTCTAGATCACATGAATTTTGGTCGTGTAAGTACTTCCGTAGGAGAGGCGTCCATATCAATAAAATGCCGATACTATGGCAAAGTGATTGGTTTTATGGATAGCGTTCTAATGGAGAAGCCAGATTCATGCAATCCTGTTTTATTGAATTGCTTGTATGGACATGGTGTTCTTCGATCTGTATTGACTACATTTGAAGCAACAAGTCAGCTGCTCGTTGCTGTAAATCGGGCTCCTGCATCCCCTATGGATACTGATGATAGAAATTTGGAGCATGATGACAAAGAAGATGGTGATCATTCTTGGATATATGGTCCTTTAGCTAGTTATGGTAAATTTATTGACCATCTAGTGACCTCCTCTTTCATTTTATCTTCATCTACAAAGCACTTGCTTGCACAGCCCCTTGCAAATTGTGATACTCCTTTCCCACGGGATGCTGAGACTTTTGTGAAGGTCCTCCAGTCCATGGTGTTGAAGGCTGTGCTTCCAGTTTGGACTCATCCCCAATTTGTTGATTGTAGCTACGAATTTATTTCTACTGTAATTTCTGTTATTAAGCATGTTTATTATGGGGTTGAAATGAAAAACGTCAACAGCAGCAACAGTGCTCGTATCACAGGACCTCCTCATACTCGTATCACAGGACCTCCTCCTAATGAAACGGCTATTTCAACCATTGCAGAGATGGGGTTTTCCAGGTCTCGAGCAGAGGAAGCTTTGAGGCAAGTTGGGTCAAATAGTGTTGAGTTGGCAATGGAGTGGTTGTTCTCCCATCCAGAGGATACTCAAGAAGATGATGAACTTGCCCGTGCACTTGCCATGTCCCTTGGGAGTTCTGAATCAGAAACCAAAGATTCTACTGAAAATGATAATGCTCAGCAGCTTGAGGAAGAGATTGTTCAACTTCCTCCAGTTGACGAGTTATTAGCTACATGCACTAAACTTCTGCAGAAGGAATCCCTTGCTTTTCCGGTCCGAGACTTGCTTGTGATGATATGCTCTCAAGATGATGGTCAATACAGGTCTAATGTTGTCTCCTTCCTTGCTGAACGGATCAAAGAATGTGGCTTGGTTCCTAGTAATGGAAATAATACCTTGCTGGCTGCTCTTTTCCATGTTTTTGCTTTAATTTTGAATGAGGATGCTGCCGCACGGGAAGCTGCATTTAAAATTGGTTTGATAAAGATTGCTTCAGACTTACTTTACCAGTGGCATTCAGGTCTCGATTGTACGGTGAAACAGCAGGTGCCTAAATGGGTTACGGCAGCTTTTCTTGCATTAGACCGGCTGTTGCAAGTGGATCAAAAACTGAACTCTGAAATTGCAGTGCAGATGAAGAAAGAAGCAGTGGATAGCCAGCAGGCATCAATTACTGTTAACGAGGATGGGCAAAACAAATTGCAGTCTGCATTGGGACTGTCTATGAAGTATGCAGATTTAAATGAGCAGAAGAGACTTGTTGAGATTGCCTGTAGTTGTATGAAGAACCAACTTCCATCAGACACAATGCATGCTGTTCTGTTACTATGTTCCAATCTTACAAGGAATCATTCTGTTGCCCTAAACTTTCTTGATGCCGGGGGTTTAAGTTCTCTGCTTTCTTTGCCAACCAGTAGCTTATTCCCTGGTTTTGACAATGTTGCTGCTAGTATTATACGTCAGGTTCTTGAAGATCCACAAACTCTCCAACAAGCAATGGAATCTGAAATAAAACATTGTCTCGTGGTTGCTTCTAACCGGCATCCAATTGGAAGGATTAGTCCTCGCAATTTCCTGTCTAATTTAGCTTCTGTTATTTCTCGAGATCCAGTTATTTTCATGCAGGCTGCTCAATCTGTCTGCCAAGTTGAGATGGTAGGTGACAGACCTTACATTGTATTGATGAAAGATCGGGATAAAGACAAAACTAAGGAGAAAGACAAGGAAAAGGATAGATCATTAGAGAAAGACAAAACACAGATTAATGATGGGAGGGTTGCTTTGGGAAATGCAAACCCTGCAGCTTCTGGGAATAGTCATAGCAGAAGCCACGATTCTATTTCAAAGAGTGGTAAGAGTCACAAAAAACCCACCCAGAGTTTTATAAACGTGATAGAACTTCTTCTCGAGTCCATATGCACTTTTGTACCTCCTGTGAAGGATGATGTAACCTTTAAATGCTGGGCCTAGCACCCCGACATCAAGTGATATGGACATTGATGTCTCTGCAGTTAAGGGAAAAGGAAAAGCAGTTGCCATCATGTCTGAGGAGTATAAAACCAGTGTCCAGGAAACTTCTGCAGCACTTGCAAAAATTGTATTTATTTTGAAGCTTCTTACAGAGATATTATTGATGTATTCATCATCTGTACAAGTTCTTCTTCGGCGAGATGCTGAAATGAGCAGAACTAAGTTCACTCATCAAAAGAGTAGTCCAGCTGGTTTAAGCATGGGTGGAATATTTCATCATATTCTTCATAATTTTCTTCCTCATTTTCGAAGTGCCAAAAAGGACAAGAAAAATGATGGTGATTGGAAGCAGAAACTTGCAACCAGAGCTAATCAGTTTATGGTGGCTGCTTGTGTTCGATCTGCAGAAGCAAGGAGGAGAGTTTTCAGTGAGATTAGTCATATTATGAATGAGTCTGTTGATTCTTGTGGTGGTGTTAAGCCACCAATCAATAATATTCAGGTTCTTGTTGATTTACTAAATGATGTTTTGGCTGCTCGTACACCTGCTGGTTCATCAATCTCAGCAGAGGCCTCTACCACTTTTATCGAAACTGGTCTGGTTAAATCATTCACTCATACGCTTCAGGCGTTGCACCTAGACCATGCTGACTCATCTAAAGTTGCTGCTGGAATTGTTAAAGCGCTTGAATTGGTTACTAAGGAGCATGTCCATTCAGCTGATTCTACTGCTGGGAAGGGTGATAATTCAACGAAGTCCTTGGATCTTGGTCAATCCGAGAGAATGGAGAATATTGATGATGCATCCCAATCCATGGAAATGACAACTCAGGCCAATAATGATTCCCTTCAAGCAGAACAGGATGCATCTTATAATGCTATTCAGTCCTATGGTGAGTCTGAAGCTGTCACTGATGATATGGAACATGATCAAGATCTTGATGGTGGTTTTGCTCCTGCTAATGAGGATGATTACATGCATGAAACTTCTGAGGATGCAAGGGGTCTTGATAATGGTATTGAAAATGTGGAGATTCGGTTTGAAATCCAGCCTCATGAACAGGAAAATCTTGATGATGATGATGATGATGAGGAGGAGGAGGAGGAGGAGGAGGAGGATGAGATGTCTGGAGATGATGGCGAAGATGTAGAGGAAGATGACGAGGATGATGAGGAGCATAATGATTTAGAAGATGAAGTCCATCACTTGCCACATCCTGACACCGATCAAGATGATCGTGAGATTGATGATGATGATTTTGATGATGAAGTGATGGAAGAAGATGATGAGGATGACGACGATGATGAAGATGGAGTTATCCTGCGGCTTGAGGAGGGCATCAATGGAATAAATGCTTTTGACCATATTGAGGTTTTTGGCAGGGAAAATAGTTTTCCAAATGATGCTCTCCATGTGATGCCAGTTGAACTTTTTGGATCCAGACGTCCTGGGAGGACAACGTCTATTTACAGTCTACTGGGCAGAACTGGTGATGCTGCTGATCCGTCCCGCCATCCACTCTTAGCTGGACCATCTTCATTCCATTCATTTCCTGGGCAATCGGGTATGTTCTTTTATATATTTCTTATTGATGTTTTACTCTAATTTTCCAATATAGCAGAGATAAATCTCTGCATAATTTTGAGAATAAATTTTTAATTTTCATATTAATTTTCTGAATTTTTAATGCAAAATTCAGTTCAAATCTAGAAATAAAGAGGCAACTTCAAAAGTAATATAATTTTAAAACGAAAATTTCATACCAGTACATGGATTTTTTTTTTTTTTGGGGAAAAAGTCAATTTTGTTAATTGAAAATATATAAGGAAAAAAATGCAAGTTAGAACCAAATGGAAGAAGTTTTAAAGGGGAAGAATGGGTTAGAAATATTGAAAAAGGGGAAGAAAACTAATGAGAGGTAACCGTAGATAGCCTACTGTTTATAAGGGAACAGTTATATTTTACTTTTATCTTGATATATTGATGATGATTTAGTGTCTTTTTGTAATTTTTGGTAAAAACTTGTATGTTGTCTTTTAATGATGACTTGCTTTTTTTCCCTTAAAAAAATAGATAGTATATTGGGGAGCAGCTCAACAGGTTTGGATAATATCTTCCGATCACTGAGGAGTGGACGCCATGGGCACCGTTTGAATTTATGGAATGATAACCAGCAGAGTGGTGGATCAAACAATGGTGTTGTACCACCAGGTCTTGAGGAGCTGCTTGTCTCTCAGTTGAGGGGGCCTGCCCCTGAAAAGTCATCTGATAAGGATGTAGCAGAAACCGGTGCTCATGATAAAGTTGAGGTCAACCAAACACAAGATTCAGGAGGTGCTAGACCAGAAATTCCAGCTGAAAGTAATTCAAATCAAGCTGGTGTTACGGTGACTCCAGCGGCAATTGATAATCCTGACAATGCTGATACGAGACCTGCAGCAACTGGATCTCTGCAGGTTGATGCATCAAGAACTCAATCACAAGTGGTTGAGATGCAGTTTGAGCATAATGATGTAGCTGTGCGGGATGTTGAAGCTGTTAGCCAAGAGAGTAGTGGTAGTGGGGCAACTTTTGGTGAAAGCCTTCGGAGCCTAGATGTTGAGATAGGTAGTGTTGATGGTCATGATGATGGCGGAGAAAGGCAGGTTTTTGCAGAAAGGATTGCTGGGGATTCACAAGTTGCCCGTGCAAGGAGATCAAATATGACCTTTGGTCATTCTTCCCATGGAAGTGGGAGAGATGCTTCCCTCCATAGTGTTACTGAAGTTTCTGAAAATTCCAGCCGTGATGCAGATCAAGAAGGTCCAGCTGCAGAGCAGCAGGTGAATAGTGATGCTGGTTCAGGGGCAATTGATCCTGCCTTTCTAGATGCTCTTCCTGAGGAGTTGCGTGCTGAAGTTCTCTCAGCTCAACAGGGACAAGCAGCTCAACCATCAAATGCCGAGTCTCAGAACACTGGAGATATTGATCCAGAATTCCTTGCAGCCCTCCCTCCAGATATTCGAGCAGAAGTTTTAGCACAACAGCAAGCGCAGAGGCTCCACCAATCCCAGGAATTGGAAGGTCAGCCTGTTGAAATGGATACAGTTTCGATAATTGCCACATTTCCTTCAGAGTTACGAGAAGAGGTGAGTTTGTCAGTGGAATTTTATTAATTTAATGGAAAGAGGGATTACACATATGTAATGTAATATTCATATTCTCTTCAGGTTCTTTTGACATCTTCTGACGCTATCCTTGCCAATCTTACACCTGCTCTTGTTGCTGAGGCAAACATGTTGCGGGAGAGGTTTGCACACCGTTACAGTCGGACCCTCTTTGGTATGTATCCTAGAAGTCGTAGAGGTGAGACTTCTAGACGTGGTGAAGGTATTGGTTCAGGCTTAGATGGGGCTGGGGGAAGCATTTCTTCACGTAGATCTGTTGGAGCCAAGGTAGTTGAAGCTGATGGAGCACCTCTAGTTGACACAGAAGCTTTGCATGCCTTGATTCGACTATTTCGTGTAGTTCAGGTATCAATTTATGATATAGAGCAGTGCTTTGGAATGTTTTTTCTATTATATTGTTTATTTATTGCCCTTTTCATTTTGCAGCCACTCTATAAAGGTCAATTGCAGAGGCTTCTGTTGAATCTTTGTGCCCATAGTGAAACTAGAACCACTTTGGTGAGAATTCTGATGGACATACTTATGCTTGATATAAAAAAGTCTGAAAGTTCTTCTAGTGCAGTTGAGCCACCATATAGACTTTATGGTTGCCAGAGCAATGTAATGTACTCTCGCCCTCAATCTTTTGATGGTAAGACCTGCTGATCAATCTTGTTAATGATATATAATTTGAGCTATTGTGACAGAGTCAGTGGTGATGTGGTATATATTCTTTTGATGGTGGACAGAGTTATTGAGAAGTCTATTTGTATTCTTTGCGGCAGGGTGTTAATGGTAATGGGTAGGGTTGCAATAATTTGTAATGATTTAATATTTGATATTTGGGTTGGATTCTGGCACATCAGAGCTTGCCCTTGTGGGTTGTCTTCCATCTTTTTATGCAGCTTTTCAATTTTCTTAATAAGTGCTTATAATTTCAAATTTTCCCAAAAGAGCGAAAAGTGAGATTCTAGTTGAGAACATTCTCATTTTCCTTTCCCCAATCTTGTTTATGCCAGAGTGTTCATTTATATTATTGGCCATATCTTTTCCCCCTTATCTTTTCCTTAGGAAGAGGATTTTGCTAATATTTTATGTTTGGTCACATAGGAGTTCCTCCCTTGCTCTCACGCCGCATGCTTGAAACTCTGACGTATCTTTCTCGTAATCATCCGTATGTGGCAAGAAAATTTCTTGAGTCCAGTGATCCTCGTCATGCAATAAGACAACCAGATGATGCCAACAAGTCACGTGGCAAATCTGTGATTGTTGTTGGAGACGAAGTTAACAGTGATAATAATGAACCTGTATCCCTTGCAATGCTTTTGAGTCTATTGAGGCAGCCTCTCTATCTGAGGAGCATAGCCCATCTTGAGCAGGTGTTGATTTAATTTTTTTATAGTATTTTGGCAGCTTATTTATGGACATTTCAGTCCTGACTGTTGTGTATTACTTTTTTGTTTTTTGCAGCTGCTAAATCTTCTGGAGGTTATAATTGATAATGCTAGAAGTAAGTCTAGTTCATCTGACAAACTTCCAAGTTCTACTTCTGAGCCCTCATCTGGTCCACAAGCTTCTGCATTGGAGGCAGATGCAAGTACTGATCCTGGTGTTACATCTTCTGGGCTTGATAAATCCACTAATGCTGTTGATTCCTCCAAATGCAACACCTCCGGCCACCTTGAGGAATCTGAGAGTCAAAGAGTACTGAGTAGCCTACCACAGGAAGAACTTCGACTTTTGTGCTCATTACTTGCACAAGAAGGGTATGACTGTCTACATAATTCTGTTAACATGTTGGCATAGCTGTATTAAGTTCCTATGACTAGGAGCTGCTGACTAACGTCGGAAGTGTGGGACATGACACAATTAGTGGAAAATTAATTTATAATTGTTTTCAGATTCTTCTACCGAGATTCCACCCATTTATAATTGAGTAGTAGTAGATTGCTTCTAGCATAATAATGTTCATTCAACATTTATTATTTTGTTTATGTGTAGTTGTTACCTGGGATTTATTTCAGGCAATTTCCCCACTTTCTGTTAATAATACTGAACTTCATGGCACACTTTATAAGACCAGATCATCTAGTTTTTTAGGTATTTTTTAACACCATTATGACCTTGATCTGATGGGTAATGTGATTCTTTCAGTTTATCGGATAATGCACATGCTCTTGTGGCGGAGGTAATGAAGAAATTAGTGGCCATTGCTCCAACTCACCGTCAGCTTTTTGTCACTGAGCTGGCTGGAGCAGTTCGAAACTTGACTTCATCTGCAATGGATGAATTACGTGTTTTCAGTGAAGCAATTGGATCTCTTCTTAGCACAACATCATCAGATGGGGCTGCAATTTTGAGAGTTCTGCAAGCCTTAAGTTCCCTTGCCTCACTGACTGAGAAAGAGTATGATAGAATTACCCCTGCTCTTTCTGAGGTATGGGAAATCAATTCAGCTTTGGAGCCTTTGTGGCATGAACTGAGCTGTTGCATAAGCAAGATGGAGTCATACCCAGAGTCTGCATCTGATTTGTTCGCCCCTTCTCGTACCAGTTTGTCTAAGCCATCAAATGCTTTGTCTCCGCTTCCACCAGGCTCTCAAAATATTTTACCATACATAGAATCTTTTTTTGTGGTTTGTGAGAAGCTGCATCCTGCTCAGCCAGGTGCTAGCCAAGATCTGGGCACTCCTGTTGTTTCTGATGTTGAAGATGCCAGAACATCTGCTACTCAACAGAAAACGTCAGCACCTTCAGTGAAAGTGGAAGAGAAAAATGCTGTGTTTGTCAAGTTTTCAGAGAAGCATAGGAAACTACTGAATGCTTTTATCAGGCAAAATCCTGGTTTGCTTGAGAAATCTTTCTCCCTCATGCTGAAGGTTCCAAAGTTTATTGATTTTGATAACAAGCGTGCCCACTTTCGGTCAAAGATAAAGCATCAGCATGACCATCACCACAGCCCATTAAGAATATCAGTTAGAAGGGCATATGTTTTAGAGGATTCTTATAACCAGCTTCGCATGAGATCTACTCAAGATTTGAAGGGAAGGTTGACTGTTCACTTCCAAGGGGAGGAAGGTATTGATGCAGGCGGTCTTACAAGGGAATGGTATCAATTATTGTCCAGAGTTATTTTTGACAAAGGAGCCCTTCTTTTTACAACAGTGGGCAATGAATCAACATTTCAGCCAAACCCTAACTCTGTTTACCAAACAGAACATCTTTCTTATTTCAAATTTGTTGGAAGAGTGGTAAGTCTCATTTGTAACTGCTTGTTGTTTGTTTGCTGTTTGTTATATATGTTTCTTACTCTTGCTACATTGTCCAGGTTGGGAAAGCATTGTTTGATGGTCAGCTCTTGGATGTCCATTTTACTCGCTCATTCTACAAGCATATGCTTGGGGTCAAAGTTACGTATCATGATATTGAAGCCATCGATCCTGACTACTACAAAAATTTAAAATGGATGCTTGAGGCATGTGCATTTTTATACTTTTTCTTTCGGCACAATTTCCATTTCTATCTGCTTGCTTATTTTGGCAGTATTCTTATGCGTTTCTGGTTTGTTTGCAGAATGATATTACTGATGTTTTGGATCTTACATTTAGCATTGATGCAGATGAAGAAAAGCTGATCTTATATGAGCGGACTGAAGTAATGACTGCTCTTGATACATCTTGAGATATTTCATTAGATTACTTAATTTTATAGTGTCTGATTTTGATGACAATGTTTAGGTAACTGATTATGAGTTGATTCCTGGTGGACGGAATATCAAAGTCACTGAGGAGAATAAGCATCAGTATGTTGATTTGGTTGTTGAGCACCGGTTGACCACGGCTATTCGACCTCAAATAAATGCCTTCTTGGAAGGATTCAATGAATTGGTTCCCAGGGATTTGATATCCATATTCCATGACAAAGAGTTGGAATTATTGATCAGTGGACTTCCTGATATTGATCGTGAGTTTTTTTTTTTTTTCTTTTTGCATTGTAGAACATATCGTTTATTTTATACCCTAACTGCTCTCCAATCCTCCCATATTTTCAACTTCCCAAATGTGGGGAATGGTGATTTTAACAAACCCTTTACCTCATTTCAGTGGATGACTTGAGAGCAAATACTGAATATTCTGGATACAGTGCTGCGTCACCAGTTATCCAATGGTTTTGGGAAGTTGTATATGGTTTCAGCAAAGAAGATAAGGCTCGACTATTGCAGTTTGTGACAGGCACATCCAAGGTAAGTTGCTTTAGTGTTTTGGTGTGTATGGGGGCTGATATGAATAATGTGAAATTTGCGCATGTAGATTTTTGAAAATTTTTAATCTTTAAATAGCTGTAAATTGAATTTGTTACCATTTCCCACCCTGCAGCTTTTGCGTTTTGCATTGGAAGTGCCCCCCCCCCCCCCAAAAAAAAAAAAAAAAAAAAAAAAAAAAAAAAAAAAAAAAAAAAAAAAAAACTCCAATTGTAGGCAAATGGCAATTTGTTCGAATAATAAAAATCATCCTCCATGATGCCAAGTAGAGCATGTGATTGGCTCAACTTTGGATGAGATGATCTGAGGCCCAACTGTAATTTATAAATTAGGCTTAGTTTGATACGTAGTTTCTGGTAATCTCAGCTTTGCCGGTCTCCCTCTGCTGCATATGATACTTTTTATCCTACTATGATGTGGTTTTTTAGACCTGGAAACTTTTTCTCTTCTATTCTAGTCTTTACTAGAACAATAAATCCTGTGCTATGGGGCTCTGATTTTTGCCACCAATTTTTTTTAGGTGCCTCTGGAAGGTTTCAGTGCTCTTCAAGGAATCTCCGGTTCTCAGAAGTTTCAGATACACAAAGCATATGGGAGCCCTGATCATTTGCCTTCTGCTCATACTTGGTACTTCCTGCTCAGTTGATTTGTCTTTTATCGTGTTTGGCTTGACATGCTTAGAGTTCTGGCTTAGGTTTTTATTATTTGACCGATTGTTGATACCACTAGAAATTGAAATACTTACCTGCATTCTCTATTGCAGTTTCAACCAGCTAGATCTACCAGAATATCCAACTAGACAACAATTGCAAGAAAGGTTGCTGCTTGCAATTCATGAAGCAAATGAGGGGTTTGGATTTGGTTGATAATCGTTATTTATTATTATTTTTATTTTTTTTTTTTTTTTGAGGGGGGTAGGTTGGGGGATATATACTCTGTATTACATATTAGGTAAGCAGCTATTGTGCAGGGGTTTGGCAATCATTTTTCCAGTTCATATTAAATTGTTAATATGTTGTACAGTTGTTTATTTCAATGGGAAAAATGCCTTTTGCAGTTTTTCAATCAGCCTCTAAGCACCTGTTGCATATCTCGTTTCTTGTGATACGTCTGCAGTTGTTGTGTCATTCCCTATATAAGCTGGCAGCTTACTGCAAATATTGCTTTGATGTCAATAATGACAAGTTATACGCATATTGACGCATCACGCGGTCACCGCCCCAATAAGCCAACCGGTTCGTTTGTCCTGATTTACATGTGAAGCCAATTGGAGTTCTGCTTAAAAAAAATGCGAAAAACGGGCGGAGCATTTGTGAAATAGAATGACTAGATTAGGCTATTTGCTACAGACAAAATACATGTCAACCGATGCTTTAAAAAGATGATCTGTCCAAAAAAAAAAAGATGATCTATCCAAATTAAATACGTCAAATAATATACAGGTATTCACGTTTGGGAACGCAAAAATGGCACATAGATTACATATTAGATCTAAGTTACTTCTCCGATCGAAAAGGCCGAGTGTTTCTTATAAACAAAGAGCAGTAGGTTACTAATCTCCAACTGGCACGGAACTCGTTAACTATCGCACCTACCCCTTGATACAAATCACCATCTGGGATATTTCTTTCCTTTGGCATCGTCTTTGATGATGATGCAAAGGCTATCTGGAAAATCATCCGGCCACAGAACCACGTCATTTCCGTGAAGAACCATCTTCGCAAGATAATCTGCTGCCCTGTTAGTTTCACGCCATGTGTGAGAGACCTTGTACTTGTCAAACTTACTTAGAAGTTTCCATATACATCTCAGAGATCTATCAGCTTTAAGACCTGAAGGCTGTTCTTTGTTGATGGTTTTCACTACACTCATTGAATCAGATTCCACCCATATCACTTTAATCCCCTGACCCCAAGCAAGAACAAGACCTCTCCATATAGCCCATAGCTCAACCAAGAAAACATCTCCTTGTGGAACTTTAGAGACAAAAGCGCATAATGGTTCGCCCTTGTAATCTCGTAGTAGCCCACCAAAACTGCCATTTTCTTTCTGTATAGAACCATCAGTGTTCAACTTTGTACATCCAAACTCTGGCTTTATCCACCCACACCATCTAATTGTTCTGGAGACCGGACTCAGAAGATTTGCAAGATGGTTAAGGTTCTTTAGTAGGATCATCCCTTTGGTTCTCTTGTGAGAAGCCATGGACGGTAACATGTATGTGCTCTCTGTTACGCATAATTCTACACTCAGATTATTACCTTTGGCTTTGTGCTTCTTTCCCTGAAGATGTGCCTCTAGGCAATTTTCACTGGAAGTAGTGATCTGACATACAGCACAGCTCCATTCTTTCTGGGCTTTTTCTTGTTAGTTGATCTATTGTGGTTCCTTTCTGTTAAGTCACTACCAAGATCATAACTCCCCTGATGCAAAGAATTATAAAGCAGTAAGTATTTATTAGCACACATTATGATCGTGATTGAATAAATGTTAAATTAAATGAGAATCTTATTGGGAATTTGCAGTTGTAGACTTGTAGCAAACAACCGCCTCTTTTTGGGCACTACTGGTTTCCTTCTAACTGTATTTAGATTAGCTTATTTTATCTGATTTTGCACTATGTGAGCTAAATATGTGTGTAAAGTGCAAAATAGCTTATTTTAAGCTAAACCAAATACCGTCTAAATTTTACACAAACACATACGCAATAAAATTGCAATGGGTCTCTCATCATTTATTGCACCAAATAATATTTGTAACATTTAGCATCTCAAAATGCAGGACTGGATTTAGATATCAAGTTTCCTAATGTTTCAATGAATGGGCTGTCAGTTACTCGATGTACCTGAACATACCTGATTCATTACAGATTTCTTCTCTGGCGTCTGACTTGTAATAATTTGGCTGTTAGAAAAATCAGCAAGTATGCTGTGATTATCCAATTTGAAACTTGTGCTCTTTTGACTGAAGATATTCCAAGACCTCTTCCATCTGTCGTCACTACAATATTGCTTACGGAAGTACTTGTAAATGTATGATGCACCCCAAAAATAAGGTACCACCAGCAAGATGGTTGCCATCCCTTTGATATGAGGCCACCATGGGAGCCTATAAAAAAAAGCAAATTCAAACTGAGGTGAAACTGGTGGCAAACAAATTCACGCACAAAGCAACCAAGATTGTAATTATCAGCTTTATGGTTACAGATGCAATTTACAACCACCCCCCCCCGGGCGGGGGTGGGGGTATGGAGCATCGATAATGATCCTTCTACTGTATCACAGAAGCAATCTTTTTTGGTTTACCATCAAAATGATCAAAGCACTATTGCAAATTTCATATTCTAAATGCACGAACTGATCCATAAATTACCAGTCAAATAGCCCAGCTAGTTCCTTTTCCGTGATCAACAAAGAAAATATAACCCAAAAAGTAAGGCATCGACGATTGCTGGAGTGGGAACCACTCTCCAAGTCCCGAATAGACAAAAACCTACGGCAAACACGTTAAACTTAGAAATCGAAACGACGATTCTCTGGCATTCGAAAAAGGACACTAAAAACTGAAGAAATAAAAGCACCCAGAAGGCAACTAGCAACTTACAGGGGACAAAGCAGACTCAGTGGAGGCCTGCATGAGGGGAAAAAAGCCAATAAAAATGGGATTTACACGCAAATGTCAACAGCTAAATAGTATATTTTGCAGAGAAACGCAGTCCGTCGGGATCATGATGCACTGTATGGCAAAATTTTCAAATGATTGAAAGCTCGTAAAAGGAAAAGAAATTTGGCTTTACCAGGCAAGCAATCTGAATGATTTTGTCAGGAGGATCGTGAGAATAACTTCGCAACCCATCTCTTCCGTCTATTCCTTTTCCTCCCGTCCAAACAAGACCATTTTATACGCAGATACTCGCATCAAGTAGCAAGAAACACACAGACGGAAGACCAAGAGTCAACGTATATATACTGAATTACTGATGTATAGCCCCGTCCGCTCATCTCCGAAGTAACCCACACAGTTAAGTAATTAATTAATCAACAATATTTTTTTTTCCTTGTAAATAAGATTGATATGACTTGTCTTTAACAAATTAATGTTATTTATTTTTATTTAAAAAAATCCAAAGTTGATTTTTTAGTCTAATCAATAGTTGCATTTAAGAGCATATAAAGTTGCGATGCAAAAACACAAAAAAAGGAAGAGTATATATAATTGCATCAAATATGTAAGAGTGTAATGAGTTGTAATGAGTTATGAGAATAGTAAGAATAATTAATTTTTTTTTTGAAACTGAAGAATAATTAATTCATCTTAAGGAAAAAACATAACAATGGGGAAATTAATCCCAATCTCTCTTGAGAAATCAAAGGCCCTGAACATTCTAGGCAAACATCAAAAAAACTTGATTTTGAGATTCCTAGTTTAGTTAACTTGTCCGCAACTCTGTTAGTCTCCGTAGGACTAAATTGGCATTGTACCAACCAATCTCCTTAGAAGGAGCTTAATATCCCATAAAATCAGATCCCATGTAGACATATCCATATCTTTTTGTAGCATATCAACCAGTTCCTTAGCATCAAACTCCAAGATAATCCTTCTACAGCCTAAATTCCATGCTAAATCTAGTCCCTTGAGCATAGCCCATTCTTCAGCTTGGAAGGCATCACAGTATCCCAAAGAATGAGAGAAACCTGCTATCCAATTCCCCTCATGGTCCCGCAAGACTCCTCCGCAACCCGAGGCACTCGATGCCCTGGAAGTCGCCCCATCGACATTCAACTTGATCCACTGGACATGAGGAGGTCTCCAAGCTGGCGATGCCATTACTCCCATAACTTGGTCAAGAGCATCAGGGAGCTCATGACTCTGTGAGAAGCTCCTCCAACAAGAGCGAACTTCATTGGCCGGATTGAGTGGTTTGGAAAAATGATCTTCAAAACAGCTCCTATTTCTCTATAACCACAATTTCCAAATAGCCACCCCCATATGTTATCCCAATTACCCTCCATAACTCTACCCACATCCTTCTTGAGATTGAAGTTAAACCAGCGTTGTAAAGAACCAGAGAAAAACTGAGAACTTAATGAGGGGTTAATCAGCTCATACCACATTGACTTCGCATAGGTTCAATCTCTCAAGATATGCCGAATGTAACACTTCAAATTCAACACCCAAAAACTTGACCAAAATATTTGAAATACCTTCAACAGGGAACATCAATATCCAAATCATCAAATTACATTACCATTTCAAATAAAGTTTATAATACATAGTCAAAAAAAAATTTCAGAAAATATTTCAGAGTTTAATACAAAGCGGAAGTTTTAGGTTCATGGCAAATAAAATAACATGACATAAACTATAGAAGTACAAAAGAGCCTTCAGAGCTCACTCCATAGGTGCCTTCCCTTGCTCTCTACTAGGATATTCACCTGCAAAATGTTAATATGGGATGAGAATCCACGTCTCAGTAACTACTTAAAGTTTCTACCGTATACAAGCAAATTATATATGACAAAAAGTAGGGTAATTTCAAATATATTTGTATTTACCATAATTTCTCATACAAAATTATTTGCAAAAGTAATCATCATTATGTCGAATTGTGAATTATACATTTATAAAAATGCAATATGCAGCCTCCCTTATATCACCGTCCACCCTTGTACTGCTGATTGGAGCCCTAGGCTAACACATAGTCCAATAGAAACGCATTCATTTAACTTGATGGTTCCAAGCTCACCAAAACTTAAGATACACCTGGCCAAAGGTATAGAGCTTAAGTTTGGACTATGGCTCCTCTCCTTAAAAATGACAACTAAGGAGGTGTCACATGTCCCACAACTCCAATGCAATCCCGACCAGAGGAAAACATGGAAGATGTGGCCTTGAAAAGTACCATCCACTGTATATCGAGTGGTGGCATAAAGAATCTTATTATTCAAATTCCTCCTTACTTCAACCCATCACACATACAGCCGCCATGATAATTATATCAATAAAATAGAGAGTAAATACCCTTCTCTGGTCCCTGAAAAAAATACGGACCCCATTTTGGTCCCTCACGCAAAGAAAACCCCTTTTTAGTCCATGAAAAAGACAAATAAGGGTTGATTGGTGAACATTTTGATCCCTCGAAAATTTCCAAAAACCTCTTTTTAGAAAATGTCCTATTTTAGTCTCTATGGACGAAAATGGGGTCTGTGTTTTTTTTCAAGGACCAGAAAGGGTATTTACTCTAAAATAAAGTATATTAAATCAAGCTTTCATTCATAAAATATCATCACAAGGTAAATCAAACATCTCATAAAACTCATTGGATCAATTTGTCGTTCTTGAAATTCAAAGGACTAAATTGTCATTTACGAAATTCGGGGGCAAAACCGTAATTTTTGTTGGGTACAAAATTGTAATTTTTATCGGGCACAAAACTATAATTTTCTTGGTACTAAACTGTAATTTTCGTGGGTACAAAACTGTAATATTCAACTTTTATTAAAATAATATTATAATACATATTCACATAATTCAGTCTATAGAAATAACATAATTTACAATCATATACAATTCACAAGTATATGTAAGAATATTTAGAGTTATCTGTTACTCGCTAATTCCCAAATAATCACCAAAAAGCCACTATAAGGCTCTTAAATAATTACCACCTTACTCTCCTTCTCTCTCTTCTCTTTCTCTCACACTCTCCTATGCAAATGATGAAAGTGTGTGTGTGTGTGTTTTTTACGTGTTGGGGTGGGGGTATTTATAGGAAAAATCCCCCACCGTTTTTACATTAGCGGGGAGCGACGCCCCCTCTGATTGTGGCACCGCTCACCCATTTTTCAAAAGGGTAGGCGCCACTTCTTGCTTCATCAATGTCTTAGGCACCCCCTCCCCCATTTCAAACGTAGTGGGCCCCGCCCACTACTTTTTCTTTTCTTTTTTCTTTTCTTTATTTTCCTTTTTCCCTTCATATCTTCCTTCCGTCACCTTTTTTATCACCTTTTCTCTTTCTTGGTTTCTACTATATATATATATATATTGTTATATTATATTATTAAAATATAATTTTTGTATATATGTAATTTAAATTCTAAGATTAGAAAATTTACTCATACTAAATACTCGATAAATCAATTATCATTAATCTATCCTATAATATTATAATTTCAAATAAAAATTTAGGTTGTTACACAAAACTCTCTCACTTTCTGAGTTACAAAATAAGCATACCAGTGAGAAATGACTCCATGTACTCCTCCACTTATTAGTAGGGAGACGATCATTCAGAGCCTTCCACATAAAAACACGAACTCCTTCAACTCCATGCCATCTCCATATCGCTTTAAAGATTGGATCGCTTGACTTGGGATTGAATCCTTCCAATGAGGCATAGGCGAATTTAACCGAGAATAACCCATTATTTGTAGCCTTCCAAATAATTAGATCATCTCCTGCTTCAGATCTAGGAGGCATAACAGCTACTAGTCTAGAAATAAGGTGGTTAGGAATATAACGAGCTAAAGTAGTCAAATCTCAGGAACCATTACTTACCCAGAACACTACTGAGCTATTAATTTCCTCGTCATTTAAAGGTCTAAGCACAACTTCACACAACGGCTTGTCCTTCAATAGCCAACAGTCAGAGAAGAATTTGACACTCAAGCCATTACAATAGCTTAACCAACTGAAAGCTTATCACTTGGCTTAGTTACCCCCTTAAACCATTCAATTACCACATCACTAACAATGGTTAATTAATTAGTCTAACAAAATAAACAAACCGCATTAATTATGTGAGGTCATAAGAGTATTTAATAACATTATACGGCTATAAATTCATGTAAAATATGATGGCAAGAAAAAGAATATAGATATTATTAAATGGGTAAAATCATGAGAAATTTATTATGAAGTCATAAGAAAATAATGTAACTATCAAAATGTCCATTAGCAAAGTAAGTTTCAGTGCGTGTCACAAAAAAAAAAAAAAAAAAAGTTTCAGCGCGAAGGATTTTTCTTTTGAGCAAACAGTGCGAAGGATTATTAACATATTTATATATCAGTTGCTTAGGATTTTTTTAGTGATTAATTTTTTTGGACCTTACGTTAATTTTCTATAAATTATTAAATGTATTTATTTATTACGAGCAACGAAAAAGGGTCATCACTCGTCAACGTTGTCTTCGGCCATGGCCTTGCGCGCCCTTGGTCTTAATTTCCCGCCTTTCGCTATGCTAGTCACTGACTTACTGCCAGAATAGCTGCTTCTCTCTCCAAGTCTCTCTCTTTTGAGTTTGGATGAGCACCTCACGGGGCGGATCTTAGGGTAAGACAATCAAAGTTTCCGACCATGACGCCCACGAAGACCAAGTCTGATTCTCTTTACACCATTACTATTTCCAAAAATATCAGGGGACTCAATTTTAGGATTCGCATTGTTTCCCCATTGACGTCTGCGTTGCATTCCGCCATGAAGTTACGCGAGATAAGCATGTTGATATTTCAAATGTTGGAATTTCGAGAACAAGATTGATACCATCCCCTTATCGGAGACAAATTACTGTTCTCGTTCAAAATGCCATCGTCTTTCTTCGTTGGGTCATGCCTACTTGTTATCATCATCTGGATCTTCTACACGTAAGTCCCCGATGCCTCCCTCCTCACTTGTTTTAAGCTTTTTTCCCCCTTTCCTTTTTGGTTTTCATGTAAACAAGTTTAATCTGAAAATCTCGTAGTATATTTAGGTTTGATAGGCTGGTACTGATAAATTGAAAGCCTTGTTTTCCCGGGGAAAATGTTCCTCTTAAGAATTTTGCGCTGGAAGTGGGAGCTGCTGAGTTGAATTAATTAATGATAGGAAAGGGACAACCGATTAAGTATATTATGTAATTAAACATTTACTCAGGGAGAGAGACATTGCAGTTCCTTTACACGTTGTAAGTTCGTTTCGCTGATCGAATGAGTTTGTTGAAACGTTTGAGAAAGGTGCCTTTTTTGTTTTACCGTCTCACATACTTGTACATTTTCTTCAGCTCGTTGCGTATATTGCCTATCGGAATGGTTGGTTAATTTTAGTAGTTGTACTACTCCTACTTCTTCTGCCACTACTACTATGCTTAGTTTCTTTTTTCGATAGTACTACGCTTAGTTTCTATTATCCTAAGAAGGGACACTCATTTGCCGTTCAAATATTTGAAAGCGTAAAGGATTTTGGTATTTTTAAGTTTCAGACAAGGAAGTTATTGAGAGTATTACTGTATTAACAATACCTGGAAAAATGTTTTAAGGTTCTCCCTTGGCACTGCAGTACTATAAGACGATATAGTTTTTAATATTTAACTAGATTATACTTCAAATGTAAATTAATAATAATTATTTATCAAGTAAGTTTTATTTTAATTTACTAATGTTAGAAAGATTAATAAGCTCACAACAACAAAAATTCACAGTTGGGTTGAATTAATAAATGGATAGAGTTTGGTGACTAGTCAATAACTATAGAAGTTGAGTCAATATTGAGGACGATAATTTTTCATTCATATTATCAGAATTATAATGTATTGCGTATAATAGAATTATAATAGATTGAATTTGAAAATAATTAAGAGCATTTGGCATAATAAAAAAGGAGTAAATAATGTGAGATAATGAAATGGCAGAAATGCTAGTTGGATTGGATTTTATGTTATATGTTGTAGATATAAATGGGTGTGTATAGACTTGAAGAGATGTGGATGTGATGGTTATGATGTGATTGATTCATTTAACATCCAATTTAGTTTTGACGAGTTATTATTATTGTATTGCTGAAAAAGCAGCTACAGTGTTTGGGAAGGAATATAAAACTAGGATAGAGCCCAATAATGCGTGCACCCTGATAAGATCCATGTCCTGAAAGGACTGAGTTTTATTTCTAGCTTCGCATTTAATTTACATGAAATGATAAGCTTCTATCATATTAAAGATGTTATTTATGAGGCAGCTTAATACAACGGAGGGGATGATAACATGGCATAAAGTTAAAATCCCCCCAGTTCCTTCATAACTTAAAACTAGGATAGACCCAATAATGCATGCACCCTTTTATGACATGCATCTTATCAGTCTCCGAAGGTTTGCATGATTTTGGAGTTAAGAGAATAGCAACCATCTTTCTTTACGTTATGGGGTTATTCAATGCATTTGGGATAATGTTTTCTCTATGATGGGAATTGGATTTGCCCAAATAACTTGGGTTACATTATTTTCTTTTGGTTTCATGGCTTTGGAGTGAAAGAGGAGAACAAAGCATTGTTAAAGTCTCCTATCCCCCTGCTAAAATGCTGTGCATATGGTTGAACCATAGGTCCATAATCGTTGGCAATAAAATTGCCCCATTGCACTGTCTTGGGGACTAAATTACTTTCTTTGCTTTATAATGGATCTTCTAATGTTTTTTTCTTTGGCGTTTAAAGTGCAATGCCGTTATTTTAAAAAAGTAGAATTTCCCCATTGCATTGTCTTCGGGGCTAAATCACTTTCTTAGCTTCACTGTGCAGTTCTCTACTAATGTTTTTCTTCTTTAAAGTTAAAGTGTTGTGCCATAATTTTTAGCAATGGAGTTTCCCCTTTGCTTTGTCTTTGGAACTAAATTATTTTCTTAGCTTTGCTGTGTATTTGTTCAATTTTTTTTTTTTTTGGGTCTCTTGGTATAGATGGGATAACACATTCAAGCTCTGAAATTACTGGTAAAAATTCTCCAGGTTTGCTCGACAGATTCAATGTTTATTGTCAATATCATTAGTTAACAGCAGAGATAGTTTACAGTTAGGCAAAATAGATGTCTACAAGTCTTGGAATTAGAAAAGTATACAGTGTAAACATGGAGATAAGGAGCCTGTGAGCTTTGCATAAATAATTTCTTTATTCCTTTTGTCAAACTGGTAAATAGGTTGGCTTTATCATGCTAAAGAACATATTCTTAGCCTTTTAATTTTTTAAGACATTTTATTTTACAGATTCTGATAATTAATCTTTTTACAGATTTTTTTCTACCTTTCTTACTTTCATCTTGAGTCAAACCTTGGGAGCATCAGTTGGATTTCACATTGGAAGATTCAATTGTTTAAGAGATGTGGTATTGAAGTTTAAAAAGGTTTGCCTTCATTTATTGCCATAATAGGAGTTTTGAAGGGCATTTGTGTTTTTTATCTAATCATGACATGCGTCTTATCAGGCTACTAAAGAAGAAGCAAAGTTCACTTTGATTAAATCAAACACCATTATAATAACTGAAGTAAATACTGGATGTTTATATCAAATTAACCTGCAGAGTTTCTACATGTTTTTATTATATATTTGATTGATTATTTTAGTTTATCTTATCCCTGCTCCCCCTCTACCCTGTTCAAAACTCAAGTTAAAATTACCTTGTGTTTCATACCTGTTGTCATTTCCAACAAGATGGTCATAAACCTTAGTGTGGTAAATTTTAAATTATAATTATCAATATACATATAAAAGTAAGATGAGGATTATTGTTTCTTTAATACTCACCTTAATTTCTGTATTTTTAAAAAATAGACTCCTCCCTCCGTTGCAATTTTCAATTTCTGTACATTTCTCTTAAAAAGTTTGATTATTCCTGTGCGTGCATAGGTGCTTTGTTAGTTTTCATATAAAATTAAAATGTTTTCTGGAAACTATATTTTTGTTAATTGGTGGTGCATCTTTCTAAATTAAAACATTGCTTTCGCATTAGATTGTCTTTAGTCCCCATGCACTTGCCTTTGTTTCCTCTGTGTGTCGCACAAGATTTTGGCTTTCAGTTGTTCATTGTTTGTCAGAGCAATACTTGTCATAGCTTCTGCCATTGTGCCGTATAGTTGTAATTATATTGTCTTTTTCTGAGATATTACTGAATGGATCGTTGTCTATGCATTTATTAGCTATTAATTATTTTATATTTTTAAAACAGCACCAGTCTGGGGGATCTTAGTTAAAATCCTGTTTTATTATATTTGGATGTGATATTCGTTTTGTTAGTGGACTTCCTTTTTTAAGATGTCATTGCAACATAACTATTTGATTTTTAACATGTACAGGGTGCTGTTGAATCTGTATACGTTGGTGAAATTAAACTCAGCTTATACTGGGCGAATTATTTTTCTCTTCCAAAGTTGCAAGTATTATTATGTGACTTAAAATGTGTTTTTAGATCCTCGAAAAAAGGCCATGGAAAAACAAAAAGAAGGAAACCCCATGCTTCATCCCGATCTTCTGGCAAGAAAATATGGATGATGGTTGTTGCCAATATTGCAAGATATCTGTCACTTTGTGTGAGAAATGTGGTTCTGAAGGTACGCATCTCATAGTATGTTTTGTTTATTCCCATGGTTTCCAAGGGTTTATCTACAATTTTACTTTGTTCTGTATTTGTGTGTTTTCTTTGCTAAATGATCTGATTTAAGGGTTTCTTATCTCACCAGTTTGTAGTTTCTTCTCATTCCAATTAAACTCTTATTCTTTAAAAAAGAAAAAGAAAAAACAGTGCTGGCAAATTTATCACGTTCATGTCATTTTGTAGTGGCATTTCATGATATGTATTGCATTATAGGAGTAATTGAAAAATAGTATGCTGTGGTGGTGAAGCCAGGGGTCGGAATAATACATTTCCAAAAAAAAAATAAAAATAAAAAAATCATCAGCATTGTCCTAATAATTTCTTGTCCAACTCAATAAAATTTTGGAAGAAAGAAAAATGATCTGCTTTAAGTGTATAAAAATTTATTTCTGTCAATTTTCCAAATACATTCAGAAGGCTCAAAAGATTATTTTATTGAAGAATATTTCAAAAATCTTGCCATTACTTTCAAATTTCAATGGAAATTAAGTCATTGAAAATAGTATACTGACATTTATATTTGGTTTTGTTCTACTCAGTTGTCGTAGAACTATTGATTCCAAACATATATCAAATGCATGTATTGATTAAATGTAAGGGGAATGACGCTTTAGGACCATTGCATTAATTTATTTTCAATTTGGCACCCACATATTTCAGTATAGTACCTTTAGTTTTGAAATTAAATAATTACCCTTTTCCCTAAATTTTTCCATGCTAAATTTTGGAAGATTAGTTGCAAATTATTATATAGTCAGTAATAAATTATAAAATATGATTGTCAAATATTTGCAATAAGCACTACAAAAAGTGACTTTTAGGAATTTGACATTGATATATGAAGAATTTGCAGCTGATGTTCCAATTTTTAACATGAAAAATTGTTTAAAAAAATATTTCACTAATATATATAGGTGCTAGAATTTTGCACTGATTTTCCAAAACATGACACTAATATATAAAAAATTTTACAACGGATTTTCTACCTTTTAACATGGAAGATTAGAAAACTTGTTACAAAGATTTGACATTCATTCTCCATAATTTACTACTATAGTATAATGATTTGCAACTCACTTTCCAAAACTTAACATACAATATTTTAGGGGAAAGGGTAATCATATGACTTTATATGACTATTGAGAACCAAAGGACCTTTGCTAAAATTTTGGAATTTTTGGTCCCAGATTGAAATTAAATGAAAGTTTGGGTCCCAGTGGCACTCCTCCTTAATGTCTATTGAAATATGGGAAACATATGACGGGGCAATAGGAGGTCAGAAGAAAATCACTTTGTAAAGTCAACAGGATAAGGAGAATTTGAAACAGAGAGAGAAAATTGAGGAGGAAATGAACCCAAAAAGAAGACGACAGCAAAGAGGAGGAGGGGATAAACTGAGTGATGGAAAAAAGAGAATAAAATGAAAATGAAAGAAAAGATAGAAAAATGCGGGTAGATCTATTGGTTTCAATTTAAAATGTCAAATAATAAAATTGAACATATATGAAGACGTCGGGGAATAATATCAAATTTTAATAATATATATTTGTAGTTAAAAAAAAAAAAAAAAAAAAGTCCCACCTGTCTTTTTGGCTCCACCACAGTTTTTGATATCCTCAAATGTAATGATTTTTTTTTTTTCGAGAAGCAACCACTTATCACATTGAGTCAGTTAACCACTTAATACTCCAAACTAACTCACATTTTTTCTTGTTTATGTTTTTGTTTGGGTTTGGTTAGAATCTTTTCTGAGGTGTTCGGAATTCTCTATTGAATGTTGCAGACGCCAAAGGTGACTGTTGAAATCAAGGAATTGAATGTGGACATAACAAAAGATTGCAGATCCGAGTCAATTTTTTCCTTTAGGATAAATTTAGTGCCAATTCATGTTCAGCAGTGCATTAGTGGCGACCAATCATCTGGTGCTAGTGCTGGAGGATGTAGTTCATCAGGCCAATCATCCATTACCGCAACAGAAATGTCTTCTACTCTTCTTTTCTGCGAAAAATTATCCATCTTTTGTGAATTTGGTTGTGATAGGTATTTTTTATACCCTAGTGATATATTTTGCATATTCATTTTGCTTCAGTAGTTGTTAGATAAAAGAAAATTGTGTGTGGCGGAGGCAAATGGTTGTTTGGGTGGGTTTGAAGTTGGGTGAAATATGGATGGATCAAATAGGATTTAGAACTATGTAACTATTTGTGAGCTACTTAAGATTTTTAATAGGTCACCTAACAACCCATGACTCTTGAAAAAAAGCTAAATGACCCATGACCTTTCATTAGACTTGACAACCAAACCATAACCCACTTCGAGGTAAATAATATGTGAGTGTATGCGTGCACATGTCAATTGTTAATTATTTATTGCAATCTTATTAATTTTTTTTTTTAAAAAATTAAAAGGGCGGCTTAGTGCACAAGGCTCTTGCCAGATGGGGTTTATGGAAGGATAGATGTACGCAGCTATACCCCTGTAAGCATAGAGGCTGTTTCTAATCTTTATTATTTTTTTTATTGCAATCTTTATTTTTAAAAATTTTTTAGGGCAAGTCTTGGAGCGATGGTAAGCTTGCTGTCATGTGACCTAAAGGTCAAGGGTTCAAATCTAAGAAATAGTTTCTCCGCTTGCGGGGGTAAGGTTATGTACATCTATCCCTCATCAGACTCTATTTGGTCGAAGCCTTGTACATTAGGTCGTCCTTTTTCATTATTTTTTTAAAATTTTATTACTAATCATTGATATAGTTTTCCTCTTCAATCAACAACAACAAATCTTATTCCAGTAAGTGAGGTCGGCTAAATAAATTGCATGAAGCTACCATGTTTGCCAGTTCTAGATTATATCTGGTCTCTTTTTTAATATTTTGTTCTGTTGTTGATTTATTTTTGATGTTGATAGAGAGCTTTTAAAGAGATGATGAGAGTGTAAGTAAATAATGATGAAACATATAATGGTTTAATGGTTACCCATGGGTTTTTCCCTTAAAACCCACTCTTTTTTAATGATCCAACTCATTTAAGTTTTAAACTAAATGACTGGGATTAGTTGGGTCATATAGAATATTTGGAGAAAAACAAAAGTTTGTAAGAGATAGACTTCAACTAGGGGTAGATTCTTGCATAAATTTTTCACATTACCAATTGTGTGCTAAACTCTAGTATAAGTAATTACTTTAACAATACCTGGTAGGGGACTGAAATTTGAAGAAGCCGTTCAATTATCAGTTTCTATTAGTTTGACATGTAGCTGGACCTCCATGTGTGCCTTAGATTTTTCCCATATATAGGAGCTGTCAAATGAAACTTCCTTCTTAATTTTTGTTAACTGGACATCTGTTTTAGCATTAGGGCTAAGGATTTCCAGTCTAAAACTTTTGGCATTGACTTCTTACAGATAGCCTTCTTCCAAAAAGGAAAGGACAAAAGTGGAGAAATGAATTGCCCAAAGGATAAAAGGCTCCTTAGGTCACTGTGCTATTTTAGAGTGAGGGCATAACAAGATATTGTTACAAAACAATCAGAGCCATTCATGTGGCATAATACAGCTAGCATATCTATAGACAATATTACATCTATGAACAAGAGACTAATTACCTATTGGTCTTAACATTCCCCCTCAAACGAGAGGGTGTAGGACACACACCAAGTTTGTGTCTAAAATGAGAAAACTGAGAATGAGAAAGTGCTTTAGTAAAACAATCAGCTATTTGGTGTGATGAGGGAACATAACGAACTTTAATAGCACCAGACAAAACCTGGTCTCTAATGAAATGAACATCAATCTCTATATGTTTGCTTCTGGCATGGTGAACAGGATTTGAAGCAAGAGCTTGAGCACTCAAGTTGTCACACTAGATTGTTGAGGGTTGCTAGATGTGAAGACCAATTTCTAATAGGAGAGAATGTACCCATTTGAGTTCAGTTGCCCCATCGAGAGAGATTGATATTCAGATTCTGAGCTTGATCCAGAGACAACCCTTTGTTGAGCACCAAGAAACAAGTGTTCCATCCAAGTAAACATAGTACCCACCCATGGATTTTCTATCATCAAGATCAGTAGCCCAATCAGCATCTGTAAAAGCCATCAACTGAAGGGATGCGATTGGTTTAATATGTAAACCATAGTGAATTGTGCCCTTCAAGTATTTTAGAATTCTTTTGACCCCTTGAAAATGTACCTCAGTTGGTTGAGATAGAAACTGAGTAAGCTTATTAAAAAAAGCTATATCAGGTCTGGATGTTGTAAAATCTTGTAGGGAGCCAATTGCTTTTCTGTATAATGACGGATCAGACAACACTCTTCCATACGTAGCTGAAAATTTTCGACCAGTAATCATGGGTGTAGGCAGGGGGCCCAATCTGACATGTGAAAATTTTCAATAAATCAAGAATATAATTGGTTTGATTCACATAAAAACCAGAACAATCTCTATGAATTTTTAATCCTAGAAAATAGTAAATAGGACCTAAATCCTTAAGAGAAAATACTTCATTTAGTCTGACAATAAACTTTTGAACAGAATTTGCATTATTCCCAGTAATTAGAATGTCATCGACGTAGATGAGAATAAATACCATCAACCGTTTATTCTTGAGAAAGAACAAAGAGACATCGGTGCAAGCATTTTGGAAACCCCAGCTAACTAGAATTTGTCTAAGTCTTTCAAACCATGCTCGTGGAGCCTGCTTGAGACCATAGATTGCCTTGGTGAGTTGATAGATATATCCTAGTTTGGCAGAGTCTTTAAAACCAGGGGGCTGACTCATAAACACTTGTTCTTTTAAAAATCCATTCAAAAAAGCATTGTTCACATCTAGCTGGCATGTTTCCCAACCGAATTTGAAAGCCAATGTGAGAATAAGGCAAATGGTTGTTGGTTTGACAACAGGGCTGAAAGTTTCACCATAATCTATACCAAACAGATTCATCGAAAGCCCTTAGCTACCAGCCAAGCTTTGTGCTTTAAAATTGAATTGTTGGCGTTGAATTTTGTCTTGAACACCCATTTACAGTCTACTAGTTTCTGACCTTGAAAAGGAATGAGTACCCAGGTTTTGTTACGGCAGAGAGCCTCATACTCATCTTGCATAGCACGTAGCCAATGGATAGAGGCTAAGGCTTCTGAGATGGATTGGGGTTCAGTTGCTTGAGAGAGAGAGTAGGGCGTTTCTGTGGCAATTAAACCGAAAAGGGATATTTGGGTTTGACAATGCCAGATTTGGCTCACGTGACCATTGGATGGGTATTTAGTAGGGAGGTAGAGGAAGAAGAGGAAAAATGAGAAGGGCGAGAGGATGAGGGAGAACCTGGAGTCGAGGAGTGAAGAGACGAGGAGGCACGGTCCGATAAGGGAGGGACGCGGACGAATGTGGAGAAGGCAGAGTAAATGGCGAAATAGAAGAAGATGCAGGGCTGAAAGGAGTAGGAGAGTGTGTGGGCTCGGGAGAGTGGACTTGGGAGGGCATGGATTGGGCCATGGGTGAAGGGACATGAGTGGGCTTGAGTGAGTGGTCTTGGGAGGGCCTGGAATGGGCCACGAGTGAAGGGATGGTTACTTGGGGTAGTGAAGCTGATGGGAGAGAGTTAGTGGGTGTGTCGGTATGGGCTGAGGAGACGGGGTAGGTAGTGGATTTAGAAATATAAGTGGGCTTTGTAAATGGTGGGTTAAGAGTACTGGGGTTAAAAATATGAGCATTTTCTCTTTTAGGCAGTGGACCACCAGTGGCTAAAGAAAAAGAGCCATCATCATCTGAGGAGCCTTGTGAACATGGAAAACCTGTAGAAAAAAGGAAATACAATTGGGTCAAAAACCACATGCCTAGACACTTATATTCTTCCAGTTGGGTTGAGACACTTAAAGCCTTTCTGATTGGAAGGTGGACCAAGATAAACACATTTCTTACTATGATACTCCAATTTGTGAGGATTGTAGGGCTTCAAATAGGGGTAGCAAGCACATCCAAATGGCTTTAAAGAATGATAATCAAGCATGGTTTTATACAAAAGAACTGAAGGAGACTTTCCTTGTAAAACTGGAGTAGGAAGGCGATTAATTAAATAAACAGCCATTTGAAAAGCCTCAGTCCAATAAACATGAGAAATCCTTGCTTGAGTCAAAAGTTTTAATCTCATTTCCACAATATGTTTATGTTTCCTCTCTGCTCTTCCATTTTGAGAGGAAGTATAGGGACAAGTAAAACGCATAAGAATACCAGAGTTTGTCGCAATTGGAATGAGAGGTTTATATTCAGTGCCATTGTCACATTGGATATAGACTTGATCTTAGTGTGAAATTGGGTTTCAACCATTTTTTGAAAATGTTGAAAAGCAATAATAGTTTCTTCTTTATTCTTGAGAGGATATAACCAAGTGTATCTACTGAAATAATCAATAAAATGAATATAGTATTGGTACCCATGAACAGATTGTGTAGGAGAGGGTCCCCATAAATCAGTATGAACCAATTCAAATGGTAAAGAGGCATGAGATAAGGACTTGGAGAAAGGCAATTTCCTAGATTTACCAAATCGACAAGCCTCACTAATAAAAGTGTCATTCATATGAAGTTTGACATTACAATCATTAAGTATTTGCTGTAAAATCTTATTACTTGTGTGACCAAGCTTGTAGTGCTAATTTAGAAAAGCCTTATAAATCTTTGAAGTAACTGCAGAGTGTGCCTAAGCCTTAATTGTGCTAATTGGATATAGCCCTTGACTTGGTGTGCCTTTCATCATTAGAGACCCTGTGTTCTGATCCTTCACAACACAGCCCTGATTAGTGAAGATGACTGAAACAGGATTATCTGAAACAAGCTTATTCACACTTAACAAATTTTTAGTAACATGAGGAATGATTAGCACATCATTAAGTTGAAGACTTGAGTCAGAACAAGGAATAGAGGCAAGAAAGGCCGATTGAGCATCGACCCTCAACAATCCCTCCTGATCAACGAGCTTGACCACTACAACATTATACTCACCATCTAAGCCATTAAGGGTATGAAGAATCAGCTTATCAGTGGAAATGGGGGCACCGGCCAAAGCAAGGTGGTAGGACATACGCTTCATTTGAGCCAAATAAGTAGTCATAGCTTGACCATTTTTCCTGGTGCTATGGAGTTCAAACCGATGAATCATAATACGAGACTTGGAAACAGCAAAGGTCAGAGAATGAGCCTCAGTCCAAAGCTCAAACGTAGTTCGACAATGGAGAAGCTACATCTCAACATCCTGGGTCATGGTGTTGCGAAGCCATCCGAGAAGCATGCGGTCGACAGAGAACCACTCTTCAAAAGCCGGATTCGAGACGACCTTCGTAGAAGGAGGCACCACCATGGTTATCGGCGGAACAGGAGCAAAGGCATCAAGGTGGCCCTAAAGGCCATTCAATGAGAGGTAAAACCACCAACGCCCAGACCAAGTAGTTCGTCCGATCCAGCTTGATGGACGATGTCTGGCTGGAGGAGTGAAAAAGGGCATAGGTATGGTGAGCGGCGGGAGGAGCGGGCGGTGTGGAAGTTGTACCAACGGAGGGAGAGGACGGTGCAGCCATCGTGACTAAAGAAAGAGGATGAAAAATAAAATAAAATAAAAAGGTGGCTCTGGTACCAAGAAAAGAAAGGACAAAAGTGGAGAAATGAATTGCCCAAAGGATAAAAGGCTCCTTAGGTCACTGTGCTATTTATAGAGTGAGAGCATAACAAGATATGTTACAAAACAATCATAGCCATACATGTGGCATAATGCAGCTAGCATATCTACAGACAATATTAACATCTATGTACAAGAGACTAATTACCTATTAGTCCTAATAATTCCTTATCTGTATCTCAGTATTTGTTTATTGATATTGTTTGAGGTTATAATAACAATATTTAAGCCCTTAATTGCTTAAGCTTTTGGGTTGAAATGACCCTTTACACGTTATCAAACTTTTTATGATCAAGTGATGATGAGTTTGATTCTTGATGCCCTCATTCTTCAGGATTAAATGAAATTTAAGCACATGGTAGTTTGGCCTGTGTTTTTCCATGTTACGAACCCAAAGGGCTTTAACATGAGTGGGTCTGTTAATGATTATAATAATTAAACTTTTGAGTTAGAGTGGGTTTTGACACACACAATATTCATTTTTCTCCTTGAAAGAGGGCTATTCTTCATATACTTCATTCATTCTTATTTTATTCCCGGAATCTCCTATACAAGCCTTGTTAATTGTAAACATTATAAAAGGTCGTCATAATTCATACTTCATTGTAGGGTCTGCTTGACTTAAATTTGGATGATCTTGTTATCTTCCTTTGCTCGGCCTTTTATCCTTTTATAGCCGCTAAGTTTCTTTTGGACCTAGGGAAGTGGGCATTACTATTAAGAATGTGGGCATTGCCATGGGAGAAGTTGTTGCGAATTTGAATGAGGATCTTTTTCTGAAAAGAAATAGTTCAGTGGAATCTTCTTCAGGCTTCAATGATACTACACAGTCAAGTGATGATTCTATGGCCACAAATAAACTGTCAAAGAACCAGAAAACTCTAGCTGCATTTTCCAAATACATGGTGATGTTTCCTGAAAAGGTAATGAGTTTTGATGCACTTACTGTCTCTATTTTTTTATAAGAAAGATTGGGACTACAAAGGTGAAAGATATAATATATCCTTGTCAAAAATTAATGGAAGGAATAATGGATTTTAATGGTAGTAAGGGAAGGGAAAATGGATTTTAATGACTCCTGATACTTGGAAAATTGTACAAACTCATCAGCTTAGGTCATAACAGTTAATTTACTGCCACAAAAATAAACCCCAAATGTATCCAAAGCTAATAATGAGTTGGCAAATGCACAAAAGTGTATCAAAGCATCTCTGAACAGTACCAACTTCTGTTATTGTTTTTATTTGTGAAAAGGGTTATAAAATAGTTTTAATGTCAACTGTTTTAATTCTTATTGACAGGTCAGCTTCAATTTACCGAAGCTGGATGTGAAATTTGAGCATCGTGAACATGGCCTTTCTTTTGAGAATAATATCATTGGAATCCAATTGGAAACCACTAAATTTCGATCCACTACCAACAATGGAGATTGTACACGCCTTGATTTTAAACTGAAGTTTAGTGAAATTCATGTATGAACTTTGATTGCTGACTTTGGCAAGACTCTTGAAATATTTTTTCTTGTTGTGTCTTGCTGATAAATTTTTTTTTGTCTCATTTATACTACAGCTTCTTAGAGAAGCTGGGTCTTCCTTCCTGGAGTTATTTAAGTTAGATGTGGTCCTTTTTGCACAGGTTCCAGTACAGGTAAGTTATCTGCACTACATATGAGGCATCTTCGTATCACTCTATATGTTGTCTGCCTTTGAATTTACACCAAGAAAAAAATTTCTTAACAATTAGATCAAGAACTTGACAAGCTACCTCTATAGAGAAATTTGTTGAAAGCTAACTGGCAATTGAAATCATATCACCTTTGGTAATCACCAAAAGGTTTTGTGGCTTTCACTTTTTTTTTTTTTGTAGACAAGATTGTATGCTATCACATCATTTGGCAATTTTATTGTATTATCTATCAGAATTTGTTGCTCCTCTAATGGCTCCAAGTAACATAATTTTACCTCAATATAAATGAGTTTTAATTCAGATAGACAGGCTTTTGAAGCTTTAATTTTATGATCTTCAGATCGGCTTCTTTGTGGTTTCCAGCGAATGGTCTTTTCAATTTGGTTTCTTTGTGGATTTACAAGGGGACTGTAAAGCTTTTAGAGTTGATGCATATTTCTTTGTTTTTGGAGGGCTTGTTGTTGGTTTTTGTTCTACTCTATTTTTTTATTAAAATACGTTGCTTGTTGCAGTAAACCACAATTCTTTATCTTCTGAGAAATGTATTAGAGGGTTAGGAAAAATACAGGGGCAGAGTATAAGATTCCTCTTAAAGAGATACAAAATAATTCTAAGAACCCTTAAGGAAAGGAAAGGTGCTGGAAAACTGCAACTTTAAATGTGATTTTAACCGGTTTTCTCATATGCGGCCAAGTTGTTTAATCTTATTATTTGTTATAGTCTCTTTTGCATTCTGCGAGCCACAACTTATTTTTCTTGGATCACTTATTTTTCTTCAGCCCAACTTGCCTATTAGAGCTGAAACTAAAATTAAGCTAGGAGGTACAAAATGCAACATCTTAATGAGCATGTTAAAACCTTGGGTGGTCCTTCATTCAGCAAAGAAGAAAAGAATGGTACTTGGAGAAGAAGCTTCTAAAGTTGTCAAGCCAGAATCAACTACGGCAGATAAAAAGTCAACAAATCAGGATATCAAGACCATTCTGTGGACATGCAATTTTTCAGCTCCAGATATGACATTGATGCTTTTCAATATGGCTGGTTCGCCAGTATATCATGTGAGTATTTTCTTCCTTTACTGCTAATGAGACTTTCCATGGTGAGTATATTTGCCTCTATGTGTTTATGTGCACGTGTACGTAAAATGAAGTAACCAGAAAATGGTTTGAACCAGGGAACTCTTTGCCTTAGGAGTTAAAGTTCTCAAATTTGTTATATTTAAATGACTAATAACTTCATAGGATCCCCTTTTTATAATGGCTGCTTGGATTTTAGATTTTAAATGAGACAGAAGGATCATTCTCAAGTGTTTTGAGTGTTGGGAGTAATGGTTCCATCAAAATAAAGCTGTCATTTTAAATTGTGAAGCCATCTAATGTTTTTCATTTTTAATTATAGAGTGCACAGCATTTGGATGCAGTGATATTTATTATACTTATTTGTTTCTGTTACTATTTGCTTGGTTAAAGATATTGATTGAAAAACATCCATCTACTGGCAGGGCTGCTTACAACCATTAGACCTGTTTGCAAACAATATAAATGTGGGGACTACAGTAAACATCAATCTTGGTGAGCTAAAGTTGCACTTGGCTGACGAATGTAAAAAATGCATGAAAGGAAGCCTTTGTGATGTGGATTCTAACTCTGACTCCATTATGCACATAGCGAAGGTTAGTTTAGATTGGGGTAAACATGACAAAGAATCCTCTGAAGATGGTTCCAAGAGTAGGCTAGGTTTATCTGTTTTAGTGACCCGCATGGCATTTTACCTAACTCTCAAGCGTGTAGAATCACTTGTATCAACAGCAATATCCTTTCAAGCTCTACTTAAAAACCTATCTGGCTCAAAGAAAAAATCAAGTGAGAGCCATGGGCGTTCATCAAAATCTTCAGGAAAGGGAATTCAAATGTTGAAAGTTAATTTTGAATATTGTTCAATGTATGTTTGTGGGGAGACTGGTTTAGAAAACACTAGTGTTTCAGATCCCAAGCGAGTTAATTATGGTTCACAGGGTGGTAGAGTTATAATTAGCATGTCAGCAGATGGTACCCCACGCAATGCACACATAATGTCCACAATTGCAAGTGAATATCAGAAACTGAAGTTCTCTGTTTCTCTTGAAATCTTTCATTTTACTTTGTGTGTGAACAAGGAGAAACAGTCCAAACAGTTGGAACTTGAAAGAGCCAGATCTATCTATCAGGAATATATGGAGGAAAACAGGCCTGTAACAAAGGTTGCACTTTTTGAGATGCAAGGTCCTAAATTTGTGCAGCGTTCAGGTGGCCTTAAAGAGATTGCTGTCTGTTCTCTTTTTAGTGCTACTGATATTACAGTGAGGTGGGAGCCTGATGTACATCTATCACTAATTGAACTTGCCCTGCAGCTGAAGTTACTGGTACACAATAGGAAACTTCAGGAGCTTGGTAATCAACAAAGCGAAAAGGCATCAAATGTTGGAGATGCTATTTCAAAAAGTGAAATGGAATCAGGACATTTTGAGAAGAAAAAGAAGAAAGAACATATTTTTGCTATTGATGTGGAAATGTTGAATGTATCTGCTGAGCTAGGAGATGGAGTTGATGCCAGTATTCAAATTCAATCAATTTTCTCTGAGAATGCTCGGATAGGAGTGCTCCTTGAAGGCCTTATGTTTAGTTTCAATAGGGCCAGAATTTTCAAGAGTAGTCGCACTCAAATTTCAAGAATTCCTAGAGTTTCTGCAAGTGAGCCTGATGCAAAAGGAGCTCTAATCACAATATGGGACTTTGTAATTCAAGGTCTTGATTTTCATGTTTGCATGCCACACAGATTGGAACTCCGTGCTATTGGTGATGCTCTCGAGGATATGTTACGAGCTCTGAAGCTCATTGTTGCTGCTAAAACTAATCTTATTTTCCCTATGAAGGAGGAAAGTTCTAAAGTTAAAAAACCTAGTTCAAATAAGCTTGGATGCATAAAATTTTGCATACGTAAGGTGACTGCTGATATTGAAGAAGAACCAATTCAGGGATGGCTTGATGAACACTATCAGCTTTTGAAAAACGAGGCCAGTGAGCTAGCTGTTCGGTTGAACTTTCTAGATGAATATATATCCAAGGACAAGCAAGGACCCAAACCTAGTGATACCAATAATTCTTCTCAAGAAAGGAAGATTTACTTTAATGACATTGAGATTGATGTAAAAGATTCTTCAACTATTCAGTTCTTGAGAGAAGAAATGTATAAGCAGTCATTCCAATCATATTATAAGGCATGTCAGAACCAAGTGTTATTTGAAGGTTCAGGTGCATGCAGAGATGGGTTCCAAGCTGGTTTCAAGCCTAGCACTTCAAGGGGGTCTCTTCTCACAATATGTGTGTTAGACTTGAATTTAAGCTTGACAGAAATTGATGGTGGAGATGATGGGATGATTGAGTTTCTGAGGAAGCTTGATCCTGTCTGTCTTGAAAATGATATTCCATTTTCCCGACTGTATGGGAGAAATATTCTCTTAAATGCAGGTTCTCTTGCAGTAAGTCTTCGGAATTACACACTACCTCTTTTTTCAGGAAGTACTAGTAAATGTGAAGGTTGTCTTGTGTTGGCTCAGCAGGTAATATCAAAAGATCTCTTTGCTTCCTCTCTTCTGTTTATACCATCTCATTTACTCAAATTTCTCGAAGAAGGTTCCTTTTATATATATTATATGTAAATATAATCATGAATTTAACCAGTGGATATTGTAGACCTTGAAAGGGAAATGAAAGCTCTTGGGTTAGAGCCTGGTAGTTGGCTTTTGCTTCAGGAAGACTCTTTGGCTTCTGTTATGTAATATTATTGTTAGGAAATAAATCAGTATAAATATATTATAATTAATTAGTATCGCATATTATAAGGGATTATAGGAATTATGAGTGATTAGAGAATCAATCATCATAATGAGTCATTACTCTCTTGTCTTCTCTCTTATGTATAAATACCCTATTGAGCATATGAATAAACATATTAATTTGAGAGTATATTTTCTCCATCTCTCTCTCTATTATTTCACTACAATTATTATTCTCTACTCTCATAGAAATTGACATAATTAGTTTTTGACTTTGTAATTTATCTCTGATTGCGTCAACTTCATTTTTGAATATATGATTATTATAATTTCCTTTTCCACTTTGGTTATACTAATATATTTAATAGTCGGGTCTCTTGTGGGCTAAATGACAGCAAGTTATGAGAGTTTTAGTGAATAGAATGTCATTGCTTACTTGTCAGCAGTGCTAGAGACTATTATTTTCATCAGGTATCCAATCATCCTCAATAGTAGTAAAGTACAATAGGATGTTTCAGAAAGTTTTGATCAATTAAAACTAAATTTGACATTGCTTTTGTTGAAGATGATGCGCATGCATGTATGGGTGTGTGACTTAGTTATTTATTTGTTCTGTTTTTATTTAGTCTGTTAGTTTTCCCCCTTATTTTTTGCAGTCATAGGAATAGGATTTGACTTTGATTTTGGTTCCTTTGATCTTGGGATTTTACTTGGATACGAGTCAACTTCTCCCACTATTTGTTTCTGGCCTTTCTGAGTTACCCAATGTAAGAAAAACACAGCTCAGAGATTTGGTTGATTTAAGGTCTTCCGTGCCTTTGTTTAGAGGAGTACAGATTTTATATAATTTAAAAATATTTTCTCTTTTTCATGCTCTTGCCCCTTTGATTGTAGGGGCTGAGACTGGAGAGTGACATGGTTTACTAGTGTGGTTAGTGAACTAATAGGAAATTAGAAAATCAAACATCAAATGCAATTTTTTTTTTTTTGTGTGAGTATTTTGATTATATAACATGGATTTTTTAAAATTGCAAAAATTTTAAAGCTATAAAACTTTAGAATCTTACTATTGAATATTTTGTATGTATCATTCAAATTTCACTTACTGAGGTTAGAAATTTTTGTAATATCAAACTTGAGAAAACATTTTAGTTAAATACTCATCGTTCTCTAGGTTCATTATAAGAACAAAAGCTAACATACAAAATTTGGTATAAAAAATGTACAATTTTTTGTAAAAATCAAATGAGGGATACAATTTACTTTTGATATTTTTAATAAAACTGTTGAAAACACTTGAGTTGATCGTTATGGCTGCTATTCTTTTATGCTTTTGTCTGTGGTCAGAGGCTGGGCAAATATTTTAATTTATGCTACTAGAATTAAATATGGCTCTGGGGATAGTTATGGTCAACTTTTGTACAAAAAATAATTTAAGGAATAAGTAGATGCAAAAAGGGGAGAATAAAAATCCTCCAGAAGCAAACTCACAGAAGAATAGCTACATAAAAAAGAAAAAATATAGCATTTGAAAGAGAAAACATGAAAGCAGCCCAATCCTTTGCAAATCTGTGATAGAAACCCCCTTTGAAAAACCTTAGCAGAACACCAACTGGAGGACATAACTAACTACTATTCTAGTTTCCTTTCGCATGACTTCTGAAGATGGGAAGGAACACGCTTGTATGTTCCTCACATTTAAAAAATTCTGCTTAATCCTAAATGATTTAGCGTCCTCCTAAACCCCCTTAGATCTTATCAGAAGAAATGGTCCTCTTTAGGACGTACCCAATGTTCCAAAAACTGCATACCCTCGACTCCTCTAAAATTACAGTTGCTTGACAGTTTAAGCAGGTTTGCAGAAGGTTCTGAACTATCCAAACACTTGATACAAATATTGGGAGAAAATATTTTATATGCAAATATCTATTTGTGTTTACGCCTGTGTCTGTTTGTGTTGTTTTTTGTTTAAGTCAAACTGAAGTTTAAATTTCTCACTGCCCTTTGTGGAGAATCAGCTAGATGATGCTCAACCTAAGCTGATAATGCTTCATTATTTATTTCTACCTTATTTTAATCAGGCAACTTGCTTCCAACCTCAAATTTTTCAAGATGTCTATGTTGGGAGATGGAGAAAAGTGAGCATGCTTCGATCAGCTGGCGGTACAACTCCACCAATGAAGACATACACAGATTTACCCATACATTTTCAGAAAGGAGAAGCCTCATTTGGAGTAGGTCATGAACCAGTTTTAGCTGATGTAAGTTATGCTTTTACTGTAGCCCTTCGGAGGGCAAATCTAAGTGTTAGGAATCCAGGCCCACTTATTTTGCCTCCGAAAAAGGAGAAGAGTTTGCCATGGTGGGATGACATGAGAAATTACATTCACGGAAACAATTCCTTGTTCTTCTCTGAATTAAAATTGAATGTTTTGGCAAGTACTGATCCTTATGAAGAGCATGACAAACTCCAAGTTGTGACTGGATCTATTGAAATTCACCAGTCTGATGGTCGTATATTTGTTTATTCCAAGGATTTTAAGGTTTTGGTGAGTAGTTTGGAGAGTTTGGCTAACGGGCAGAATTTTAAGCTTCCAGCAGGTGTCTCTGGTGCATTTTTGGAAGGCCCGGTCTTCACTCTTGAAGTTACAATGGACTGGGGTTGCGATTCCGCACTCCCCTGAATCATTATTTATTTGCACTACCAGCTGAGAGGAAGCTTCGTGACAAAGTATTTGATCCCTTTAGATCCACTTCTCTTTCCCTCCGCTTGAATATCTCTCTAAAAGGCTTGGATCCTTCATCAGAAAATCAATCCCCACCTTCCATTGCTAGCAATGGCGCTGAAGGAGATTATACTGTAAATGATCCTCTGCACAAAACCCATAATGCTGCACCTCATTCACCAACAGTGAATGTTGGTGCTTATGATCTGGCATGGATTACCAAATTCTGGAACTTGATCTTCATCCCTCCACACAAATTGCGTATGTTCTCTCGTTTTCCTCGGTTTGGAGTTCCAAGAATTGTTAAGTCGGGTAATTTGTCATTAGATAGAGTGATGACTGAGTTTATGATACGTTTAGATGCTACACCAACCTGTATAAAGAACATACCTTTTGATGATGACGATCCGGCCAAAGGATTGACTGTAACAATGACAAAGATGAAGTTTGAGCACTGTAGTGGTAGGGGCAGGCAAAAATATACTTTTGAAAGCAAACGTGACATTCTTGAATCTGTTTATTTAGGAATCGATCTTCTTATGCCCAAGGCATTTCTAAATAGTGAAGACTGTCCAAGTATCACAAAAGCAATTAACATGATACAGAAAAGTTTACATTCAGCACCTGTGGACAAAATCCTCTGTGAAAATGGTTGCATGAAGAAAAACTGTGGTGATGGATTTTTGTTGTCCTCTGATTACTTTACTATCAGGAAACAGTCCCCAAAGGCTGATCCTGTTAGTTTACTAGCCTGGCAAGAAGCAGGAAGAAAAAATGTTGAGAAGACAAATGCACCATCTGGGTTTGGAAATGGAGCTGAAAGTGAGCATATGCTGTCTGACCCAAGTGATGATGATGGGTACAATGTGATTGTAGCAGACAACTGTCGGCGTGTGTTTGTGTATGGTCTCAAGCTTTTGTGGACTATTGAGAACAGAGATGCTATTTTGTCCTTTGTTCGTGGGCTATCTAGTGCCTTTAGACCACCCAAGCCTTCTCCTTCTCGGCAGTATGGGCGGAGGAAATTACTTGAGGGAAACAAACAGAATGATGAAGCTGAAACCTATCAGTCTGATGATGGTTCTAAGAACTCTCTCCCTGGGAGCACTGCTGATTGTTCCTCTTCTCAAGATGCAGAGACTTCTGGATCACTTGCACCACAAAATTCAATTGAGGTGGATGTGTCATCTGGTATGTTTAATATGCTTTAAGAAATTTCGCTAAGTGTTATCAATTTGAGTGTGCAAATTAATTCAATGACTAGTAGCAAAAGAGAAATTACTGCCATTTGTTGTGGCAAATATTATTCCTGTTTGCAGGATCCTTTTGATAATTTTTGTTAATTGAAATGCTCTTCAGTACTTGATTAAGAGGCTTTTCTGCTCTTTCTGGTCTGTTGCCAGATAAAAATGATAATCTGTTGCCAGTTAAAAGTGATCTGTTGTCAGTTAAAGATGAAAACAGAGATGATTCGGAGGGCACTCAACATTTGATGGTGAATGTTATTGAGCCACAATTCAATCTTCACTCAGAGGATGCAAATGTAAGTTTAAAATATGCTTATGCATTCAAAATTGAATTTCGTTTGGCAGTTCTCAGGTTATACACGCTTATTTTGTGCTTTACTAATGGCTGGAACTTGAAGAAAATAATTTTCTTTTCTCTAACCTTTGATTTGTTAAGAAAATCATATTGCCAAAAGATGCAGACACCATTTAGATTTCTTTTTCATTTCTAATGGAGATGACAATTATACTCATTTTGCATATTTTCATTTTATTCTCTCTTTTCTGATTTTTTAACAGATCCCTTTGCTGTTGGTCTCGTAATTATGTACTATGTACTTTGATACATTTGTTCATGTAATGACACTATAGATGCCCTCTATTTATTCTTTCCGAGTCACCTAATTTCTTGCCAAACAGGGTAGGTTTTTACTTGCTGCTGCAAGTGGCCGTGTTTTATCCCAATCATTTCATTCAGTACTTCATGTTGGATCTGAGATGATTGAGCAAGCTATTGGAACTACAAATGTGCGTAGTACTGAGTACCAACCTGAAATGACTTGGAACAGAATGGAGATTTCTGCTATGTTGGAGCATGTGCAGGCCCATGTTGCTCCAACAGATGTTGATCCAGGAGCTGGAGTGCAGTGGCTTCCAAAAATTTATAGAGGCTCACCAAAAGTAATGCGAACAGGCACTCTACTTGAGAGAGTCTTTATGCCTGGTGATATGTACTTCCGATACACAAGGCACAAAGGTGCAACTCAAGAACACGAGGTGACCTATATAACATTGATGCCCTGGTCTTGAATATATCCCCACATCACTTATTTTTCCAATACCAATGCATGTAATTTCAGACATGCATTTCTTCACGAAGTAGTCTTCTCTAGTCCACGTAACATGCCTTGATTGTTCTCAACATTTATGCCAACTGCTTATTTTAACTTCTGCAGGTGAAGCCCTTGAAGGAGGTCACATTTAATTCTCATAATATAACGGCAGCAATGACTTCCCGTCAGTTTCAGGTCATGCTGGATGTATTGACCAATCTTCTCTTTGCTCGCCTTCCAAAGTGAGGATAATCCCTCTATTTGCCCTTTCTCTAAATTTAAGCATTATCTGTCTCACTGCCTCAATAACCCATGATTGTAGTGATGCGCTCTTTATATCAGTACTCTTTATTTCCATCTTGCTTTCTCTATATTTATACCGCTAACTAGATGGGTCGGCTACATAGATCACATAGCGCCATTGTGTTCTACCAACAACCAAAGTTTTGAACAAATTGTTAACTAAGAGGTCTTGTTCTATAAAGTTATCTCCGGTCTTTCTCTACTCCTTTGCATATAAAGCCTAATAGGTTTAAAAGATATGTCCAATCTCTTCGCATGTCAAACAAAGGGTCCCTTGACCAATTTTTTTAATAAAAAGTAGTGCTGAGTACAAAAAGGAAGTCATATACACAATTCTATTTAATAAAAAAATTAAAGTTGAAGATGCATACATTCTTTTCCTACTAGGCAATCCACAACTCAATACACCATCACAAAATTTTGTTTTCCTTCTCAGTACCGGACCTATTAAATTAAATAAGGAGAAATGTTATAAGGTATTAAGACACCCAAACTCTTGCCTTAAATACCAAGGAGCTTATTCCATGGGGTGCCATGCCACTGCATAGTGGATAATTAAATGGGACAAATATTCTGAACTAACTTAATATGTCACAGACATTCTAGGAAAAAGAACCATTGCAGCAACTGAACCTGCAAATGTCATTTCTCTTGCCCTTTTTTATTGTAATTGTCAGATGACATTTGACCTTCTTGAACTTTAGAATTCCAAAATTGCCTTATCAAGAAAAAACTTTTCTTTCACAAATGAGTTGGGAATTGAAATTAAAAATTTTTGGGAAGGAATCAGAAAAATCAAGATTCAATGTTCTGATATCTTGACTAGAACAAAAGGGAACAATTTCAGTGAAAGTTGGATGGGAGAAACCTCAAATTTATGTCAAGTCAATTTTTCTTTTGGAAAAATGTAAATTTCAAGAATGATTGTGAATTGTCCATGGTAAGGAAATAATGGATGGGAGAATGATGCAGATATGCCACCAATAAACATTCCTTATTTATAGTTTAGCAGATCACTCATATATAGACATCATTACTTGCAACTGTCAAATTTTATCATGTCATGTAAGCATGATAATTCTTATCAAGCAACTAGTACAGTCCTGCTTGTGTGGATAAATCAAAACGGCTTGGGTTTATTTATAAATATTTGCTTGACTAATTTTGTGGATCACATGACTTAGGGCGGTATGATTTGCCATTATTTGAGTGCTTCAATATCTTCAATTTTCTTTGTAAATTGTGCAACACTATTTACGTGTCAGATATGTTTCTTCCCCTGAATTTGGTTATAATTTTGATCTGGATAGGCGATGTCTTCAAATATTATTAGGTAACGTCTTTAAATGTTTAAAGGTGATCTCTGCGCCCAGCAAAAAAGAAAAGTTTAAAATTTGTTCTGTGCCATATGAGATATTTTCAAATTAATTAATTAATTGTTGTACACAATACAGGCCTCGAAAAAGTAGCTTGTCATTTTCTAGTAAAGATGATGAAGATGTTGAGGAGGAAGCAGATGAGGTGGTCCCTGATGGCATTGAAGAGGTGGAATTTGCAAAGATCAACCTTGAACAAAAAGAGAGGGAGCAGAACTTGGTTCTTGGTGATATTAGAAAGTTGTCTTGTTCATGTGATGCCTCTGGAGATTCATGCCCAGAAAGGGAAGGCGAGCTGTGGATGATTGCATGTGGAAGACCAATGCTGGTGATATATCGTTTAGACAACACTTTAGTGGATGTGATTAAACGGGTTGAGTTCAATTTTAGCTGCCTTTTACCTATATCCATAAAAAAGAAAGGGTAAATTTATATTAGCTTCCTCTGAAATTTGGCTAAACTTTTCTTGATACCTCAGAACTTAGATTAATTGTTTAAATAATTATACTCAGTTCTCTTTAATTAACTTTCTATCAATGCAATTAACGGTTTGTACAGCCTAAGATTGATCTTATTTTTAACATGACAGTAAAAGCTGCACCTAATCATATCCGCTGTCTTTGTATCTTTATTGATGCTGCTCAATTGGGGCTTCCATTGACAATTTTGCGTTTCTTTCATTGTTGCCTTTGCTATAATCTTGGTTTGGTTATTCTCATTGTATTTTCTTATTCACCATGATTTTCCGCTGTTCTCCAACATGCATTGACATGTACCGTCTACTTTTGTGTTTTACACATATTTCTGTAATATGACAAGGTTGCATGAGTAATCAACAGTAATCCCACACTGGCAGGTGCAAGGATTGAAAAGAGAACTTGCAAGTGCAAAAAAATCTATTAAGGCTGCATCTGCATCATTAAGGATGGCTCTGCAGAAAGCTGCACAGCAACAGCTTTTTGAGAAGGAAAACAACAAAAGTCCTTCCTTTGCTATGCACATATCATTGAAAATTGATAAAGTTGGTTGGAGCATGCTGCTTGATGGTAAATCTTTCGCAGAATTTGAGATTACTGACATGGTAAGAATTTCATGTTTAACAAACCGGAAAATATACTTTAAATTTGCTTCTTAGACAGTATGACATACTGTTTAAACATTTGATCTTCACCATGTTAACTCTTGTGAGAATATTATGCATTTATGATTATTCTTGTTATTATGATTAGATATAGGTATATTATATCTTAGGATATTTCCTATTATATTTGATTGATTTTGATTTGATTAGATTTAA
This sequence comes from Acacia acuminata, assembly GCA_019022655.1. Taxonomy (NCBI): domain Eukaryota; kingdom Viridiplantae; phylum Streptophyta; class Magnoliopsida; order Fabales; family Fabaceae; genus Acacia; species Acacia acuminata. Next base: position 5,415,973 of record JAFJYI010000015.1, read on the forward strand.
TGAGATTCTAGGGTTAGGTCTAGGTTTGCCTATATAAAGGCCTTTGTGTATTCTTTCTAATGGAGAGATTAAATAAGAATTATATTTTTCTCTCAAAGTCCACATGGCTGAGTGCTCGTCTGAAACAGAAACAGTGAGAGAGAGAGAGGAGATATTTCGCATTCTGCCACGTTCTGTTTCTCAATACACGCGCTAGCCCATCGTTCTCTCCGTCCTCCGATCTACGTCCGCTGTTAATTTGGTGGCCGTTAATTTGGTGGTACACGCGTCGCCGGCGGACGCTCGTGACGGCGTGTGGAGGCGAGTGGAAAGTTCGTTTTGCCTGAAAGTTCTTGTTTCGGGCTCCTCTTCTCAGTTCCGGCGATTTCCGGTGATTGTTGCATCTTCCGATGAAGGTTTGAATTTTCCGGCGAGATCTCCGGTGAGAATTTCCAGATTCCGGCGACATCATCGTTTTCTGATTATGGAGCACAACTAATATTCAACCCTAGTAATGTTTGCGGCACAGTTCTTCATCAACATCATCGTTGGTGTTAGTTCCTCTGTCATCGTGCCTCTTATCTCGTCCAACGACTGGTCCCGTCGTCGTTTCCGGCACAGTTCTTCATCAACATCATCGTTGGTGTTAGTTCCTCTGTCATCGTGCCTCTTATCTCGTCTGACGACTGGTCCCGTCGTCGTTTTCGGCACAGTTCTTCATCAACATCATCGTTGGTGGTAGTTCCTCTGTCATCGTGCCTCTCATCTCGTCCGACGGCGGTATGCGTCGTCCTCAACTCGTGAGCACAATTCTTCATCAACAACCCATCTCCTCTTCGACGCTGTCATCGTCGTCGAGCCTTTCATCGTCGTTGGTGGTAGTTCCTTTGTCATCGTGCTCCTCAACTTGTCAGACGACTGGTCCCGTCGTCTTCAACTCGTCCTTGTCGCAGCCGCTGATCGTCTAACTTGTCACAGTCGCTACCCGTATCTGCTGCTCTCTAAATAGGCCTCTGAGACTCAAGAAGTACAAGCTTAAGAGGGAGTGTCAGTAGTATAAAGTTGTAAAAGCAAGTTGGACATGATTAACATCCATGATCCAACTTGAGGGGGAGTGTGAGAATATTATGCATTTATGATTATTATCTTGTTATTATGATTAGATATAGGTATATTATATCTTAGGATATTTCCTATTATATTTGATTGATTTTGATTTGATTAGATTTAATGAGATTCTAGGGTTAGGTCTAGGTTTGCCTATATAAAGGCCTTTGTGTATTCTTTCTAATTGAGAGATTAAATAAGAATTATATTTTTCTCTTAAAGTCCACAACTCTAACTTAATGTGAGTGTGTGTGGTAGATGGATTTTGCTCCTCTTAGATGCAAGTTTTTCATTTTTAGAGTAAAATATAATTGGAAAATTGTTGCTGATGAGAAGATAAATGGAGTTGAACTGATTTAACACTAGCATCCTATACCAACCAATAATTCCATAGAGTAGCAAAAACTGCACTTACTAGAGAACTTAATGCTCATTTTGCTTTGTAAAACCGATAAACATTATGGCAAGTACCTGACTGTCTTCAAAGAAACCAAGCAGCCTATTCCAGAGAGTTGAACTGATTTAACACTAGCATCCTATACCAACCAATAATTCCAGAGAGTAGCAAAAACTGCACTTACTAGAGAACTTAATGCTCATTTTGCTTTGTAAAACCGATAAACATTATGGCAAGTACCTGACTGTCTTCAAAGAAACCAAGCAGCCTATTCCCCAATATACTATGCAACTTCACAACGTAAAAATGATGATTGTTCAGCCCAAAACTTCTAAAAGACATCACCCAAATCTCAAGTGGTAAGACCTTATGGGGTCTGAGTTTGAATTAAGTGTCCTTTGAGAATGGGAACTTCAGTCTTGTGACCAAGATGTTACACGTTCTTTGAATTAAATGTCCTTGAAGTGGTCCTGTAAATCTAATATGTGACGTTGCTTACCCAAAGCAATGTGTCATGAAGCCCAAACATTCAGGCAGCCATACAACAAAGGCCCCTAATTGTCTTTTTTTTTTTTTTTTTTTTTGAACCAATCAAAGGCCCCTAAAATTGTCAAGATCAGCTTTTTAATAACATTTTTAGAGGGGAAAAAACATTATGGCTTGACTCTGAATTATTAAATACAGGTACTTAATTGACTGTAGCACCTGTTTCAATTTGTAAGGAGGATCTTGCAGATATCTTTGTGTTGGTGGCTCATGTTTTTTCAAGTTTCTTGGTGCCATGATGTTAACCTTCATTATTCTTTGATTACAGTGTTGCTAGAATTCATCTTGAAAATTTCTTAGTTTGTTTCTTTGTCTTGACTTTTAAGAGCTTCCTAATTTAGTTTCATCTTCCTAACATCTTAGATCTATGACTTCGATCGAGATTATAAGGATGTGGGTGTTTCTCGGTTTACGGTCAAATGTTTGGTCATCAGAAATTGTCTGCCTAATGCCAAGTCAGATATGCTTTTATCAGCCTGGAATCCTCCACCTGAATGGGGAAAGTATGTAAGCCTTACCTTTTTCTAGAATTGATTGAATCCTTCCACACTTTAGGTTCTCAATTCATCTCTCTATTCTGATATTGCATGTTTTTTTCTTTTTTGGTTGTTTACAGAAAAGTCATGCTCAGACTAGATGCAAGGCAGGGAGCTCCAAACGATGGAAATTCTCCCTATGAACTTTTCCAGGTAATTGTTACGTTTAGGTCAGTGATGACATTTGGTAAGTAGACGTCCTAATCTGCTAATTACTTGAAATCGTATGCATAAAAAAATCCATGCAGCTTATTTTAGTAGTCTCTTTTCAAGCAGATCCTGTCAAAAGATAATAGAACTTTATCAAGCTAGTGTGGAAAATTCATTGTCACTTCTTAGAGGATTTGTAAGTTCAAGAACCCACTCCAACTGAGTCACCAGTGTAAGAAAGGGTTGTATGGCATTAGCATCCAAGAGATTGATTATAATTCAGCTTTTACATATTGATCGGCCTCATGTAGTTATGATACTGATGCCTGCTTAAATCAAGTTGGTTTATTTAACTGTTATGTTATCAAACGTCCGTCACAATACATGAAATTGCTGGAATTTTCAAACATTAAGATCCTACATGATCAAAGCAACACACATGTTGTGCAACTAGCATGGTGTCAAGCTTGCATACATTATGAACTGTCAGTTGCAGTAGAAGAATAGATATAAAGAGAAAGAACATGTTAATTTGTTTTTCTGTAGAGTAAGGAGTTTATATGCACCTTTTTAGGAGCATTATGAGAAATCTTATAAAAGCGATTTGGTTGGAGGACAAAGCGGAACCACAGAAAAGAAGTTCATGCCATTGTATTTGCTGTGTGAATATGTTGTTATTTTTCAACAGAGCTTCTATGACTTTCCTGTTCCTTTATATCTTGTATTGTTTAACTTATATTCCCCATTTTTCTTGGACATTCTGCTATCTACTTTGATAATATTTGGACTTCCATTCAGCCATCACTGTCAATCATGTGATCTTAATTGAGCTGATAACATGAATAAATGGACGCATTTGATATTAGTCAATTTCATCTATTCCATTTATAAAGAAATGCAAACCTGTTAAAAGTACATTTATAAAAATAAAAAAATCAGAATCGGAGATCAGAACTCCTTGTTATTAATATAATGTCTGCTTGGAATATTAAGACTGGCATCTTTTATTTCCTGATATGAATTTGGTTTGCATTATAGGTAGAGATCTATCCCCTTAAAATCCATTTGACAGAGACAATATACCGAATGATGTGGGGTTATTTGTTCCCAGAAGACGAACAAGATTCACAGCGCCGGCAGGTTAGTTGATAAATTTACATTTTTTATCACCTTCAGAACCAAACTTAATTTATAGTTGCTGTCAAAAGAACTTAATCTAAAGTTATTTTTACTTAAGATCATGATGCTAAAATTACAATTAGTTGAAAGAAGTGCAATATCTTGGGGGGCATTTCTCTGCCTTTATATCTTATTTGAAAGACAATTGTTTGAATGGCTTCTCTTCAGTCTTCTACGCATGGTTTTTCAAAGGGATTCACTATTTTAACGTTCAAAGAGATGGGACAGCTCTTCTTCACTTATTATTATTATTGGCCTTTTAATATGTTATCTTTTTCAAGATTGTGCTTATTTTCCTAAGAAAAATCTATTATTTTATCCATAAAATAATGCAGGAGGTCTGGAAGGTTTCAACAACTGCTGGACGTCTGAAGAAAGGTTTGGCAATCCAAGAAGTTCCTGCTCCTAACAATCACTCAGCAAAAGAGTCCGAGGTCTCATCCAAATCTGGCATCTCTGCAATGAAATTTGCTGCTACAAATCAGCCTACCATTCCTGCCGATTCAACCCATGTAAGTCTCTGGTGATATTTCTAGATGACTGGAATCAAGAATGCGAATAATGGAATACGTGTTCTTTTCTTTTTGTCCTTTCCCTTTCCATATACTATTAGTAGTTTTAGATGCATCACCTCATAAGGAGCTTGTAACCTGCTTGCAGGCATCCAAATTGCAAAATGTCATAGAAAACACTGGTACTGGTTCAACCCCTGAATTGCGAAGAACGTCTTCTTTTGATAGAACATGGGAAGAAACTGTTGCAGAATCTGTAGCCAATGAACTTGTCTTAGAGAGTATCTCTTCATCGAATAATAGCCCATTTGACTCTATTGAGCAACAAGATGAAGTCTCTAAGAATGCATTAAAAGATTCCAAAGTTGCCAAAACTGGTCGATCAAATGAAGAGAAGGAGAGAAAAATAGTCAAGTCACAAGAAGAGAAGAAATCCAAGCCACGAAAAGTGATGGAGTTTCACAACATCAAAATTAGCCAGGTTGGTAGCTTTTTGACGTAATAGTGAAGCTTGTATCTACTATCACATGTCATAAGAATTCAGGTTTCATCCAAGTGTTGTGTATTTTTCTTTTAGGTTGAGTTATTGGTTACATATGACGGATCACCATTTGTTGTTAGTGATCTGAAATTACTGATGGATCAATTTCACCGAGTAGAATTTACTGGGACTTGGCCAAAACTCTTTTCACGAGTCAAGAAGCACATCATCTGGGGGGTTCTGAAGTCTGTGACTGGAATGCAGGTTAATTTTTCACTGGTATCCCTTTTGTTTTGGTTTTCTTGATGGTTTCATTCTTTTAATAAAGCATTTTGTTTGTCACAAAAAAGAAAACATTATGTTCAACCTCAAACTGAAAACTTGAGTACAAGGCCGTCATTTTAGTGCCTCTTGTAGGGCTCTTAACAAATCAAGAAAATCATTATTAGCTATGGAGTTGTGTGTCAATAACTCGTACTATTAAATTCATTTAAATATTGTTTTTCCTTTCATGGATTATGTAGGGTAAGAAATTCAAAGACAAATCCCAGACTCAACCTACTGGAGCCAGCGGTCCTGAAGTTGACTACTCAAGTGACAATGAAGATCAGGCAGGAAAATCTGATCAGCACCCATTTAAGCGTCCAAGTGGTAGAGCAGGTGATGGATTTGTAACATCCGTCAAAGGACTATTCAATAATCAACGTCGTAAGGCAAAAGCACTTGTTCTCCGAACCATGAGGGGTGAAGATGATGTTTGTGGTGATTGGAGTGAAAGTGATGTAGAGTTCACCCCTTATGCTAGGCAGCTCACAATTACAAAAGCTAAAAAGCTTATTAGGCGGCACACTAAAAAGTTCCAATCTAAAAAAGGTTTGCACGTCTCGCCTTTATTCAACTTGTTACTGTTTAGTTTTTCATTTGTGATCAGACGACAAAATTGGACTGCAATTGAATGGAACTTGTGATAATGACAATGATTTGGAGACCTTATTTTAGTATGCAGAGGTACTTCTACCTTCGACGTAAAGATCGTCATTTGAATATCCTTTAAACTCCACAGGTGTTTAATTGTTTTGTTTTAGCCGTTGAATTTCATGAGTAAACAACTGGGATTTACAGGCGCCCTGCGTTTAACTTTAAGCAGGCTCCCATTTTCATGTGTATATGATTGTTTGTCCATCATTTCTGTCCCCAACTATTTACCCTGCTGAGCGCATGCCGTTAGATTTCTCCTACTGGTAGTATGTTGTCAAGGCCTAAAAAGTCAACTAATCTTTGATGTGCCATTACCAATCTCAAGCCACTCAACACGTCTTTATCTTTTTTACTTGTTGACCTTGCTCTTTAACATCTCTAGTACAATCCCTTCTAAATATTATAGTACATTTTGGCTGAAATTCCATTATCTTGCAGGTTTATCCGCAGAATTGCTTCCATTATCTCCAAGAGAGACGACCACTCAACTAAATAATGATTCTTCAAGCGGATCCTCGAGTGAAGACGTTAAAAGTTAGAAACATTTTTCCAGTTCTCTAGAGGAATTTTTCTTCTCGAGTAGAGCATAAAGCACGTTTCATTTGCTCATTTCATGACTCTAGAATGGAAGAACATGATAGCTAATCGTTCTCAATTGCCAAGTACCTTGGATGAAAGACTAGAAAGATTCGATCACATCTTCAGAAGGGTACCTAGAAATATAGAACATTAGAAATGAAGAATAATCTCTGTTTAAGGTTTATCCTCTCATGGTGCCAACCTTAGTCGTTGGGGATAGAACCTCGTGGGTGGTCATATCCGACATTACTGGCATAGATTCAAGTATTATGCCCTAAACAGGGGTTAGCTAACTTCTCTGTGGCATCTGGTAAATGAGCATTTCGGGCTTCACAATTTTTTAAAGAGTAGGAGCTTTTAGGTCGGCTTATGTAATTGAAAAGGTGCGGTCTCAGCATGGAATACTGCAGGTCCATAGTATGGAGACGGGATTTTGGGACTATTAAATTATTACTAATAGGAGTCCTCATTTCCATACCACCCATATTGGCTAAATGCGTTGTAGTCATTGGTTTCTCACTAATAAAAATTTGAGAAGTTGAATGTTTCCTTATTAGGAAGCAATAACTATTGGTGTTCGAGAAACAAGTTTACGTAAATCAAGATAAAATTTATCTTTATAAATCTACTTCATATGCTGTAAATTATATAGTAAAAACTTTTATCACTAACTTAAACAAACACAATCATTGACACAAGTACTTAGAAGTGACCCTAAAATTGTGTTAAGTTCAAACGGGAAATTCATATGAAATTATTCAATATTTAAATTAGGACAAAGTAATGAGTGGGTTGGGCAATTTGACTTCTGAGGTCAAACCCATAACCTGTCCATTTAACTTTAAATGAGTACAGGCTAGTTCAAACCTGTACCTCAACTCATTTAAACTCGTATAAATGGGCTACCACATAAATGGACGAGCTAACCGAGTTTTGGGTAATCCATTTGCATTTAACCGATTAATTTAATTTAATTTTTATTTTTTTTAAAAAAAAAAAAAAAAACATACATAAACATTAAGCATCCATTCGAATTCATCATTCTAAATTCTGAAATCTAAATTTCCAAAATTCAACAATCATAATTCACACAACATAAATTTAGACAAGAACCATCATAACATAAATTATTCAAAATAGGGTTTACTGTGGAATGCCGAAATGGGATGGGCAGTGAATATCCAAAATTCAACTCTAATCACAATATTCAAATGTTCAATATATAACTAGATTTAACAACGAAAGTAGCCATTATTTAAACGTAAAATAATCTCAACATTCACAATATTTTTATTCAAATTTACACGTAAAATGCCACAGATGTTACAACAGATCATACCAGAGTGTTGAATGACACTTAAAATCACGAAAGCAAATCAATTTTGAGCCATACAAGGGGGCCTTATCCTAAAAAAGTGCTGATATTGATTATTGATTGCAACGATTTCTGGCCCCAATATGTACATATACCTTAAATACGATATATTAATAAACAGAACACGAGACACCACAAACTAATCTTTGCTATCTATGATATGTACAGATGACTGGACATTGATAACGGATCCAAGGCTTCTCATAATTCAATATCCAAATTAGCTGCTGCAACCAACGTCCATTCTTCACGGCTGAAGATTTATCAGTAAATTCTTACGATAATTTTTATCATTAAAATCAGGTTGGATTAAACAAGTCCAAGACCCTATATAATGTGTCGTATTTTTCATAATAACCACTCAAGGTGGATAATCGGAGAACTTCAACATTTGCAAGCACCTTATTCGATCATGACTTGATTTAACGCCTTTCAGATGTCTCATTCAGCACGTCGTATCACTTCACCAGATCTCAATAGTATAGATACTATACTTAGTATTTAAAACTCCTTGACATTATAAAGCACTTACTACCTTCTAATCGAAGTTTCCGGAATGTCAATATCTGTGTCGGAAGGATTAGAAAGCTCAGCCAGAGGTTCCTATACGACATACTTATCTCATGTAAGGTAACTACCAAGGTGCAACTGTAATACAATAATGTTACCTGCACAACTCTTCACAACGACATTGGTCACTCCATTCAACTTTCAAGTGGCACTCTAACTCTAAGTAACACTTGGTGTAAAATTGTGCAGATTTGTGCTGGTAGCATTAACTTGTTAGATATTATTAAACTACTCAAGTGGAGAATACCTGCTCATCATCATTTGCTGAAGAATCCACAAAGCCTGCTGACAGTGCGTTTGATAAGCTTTCACCAGACCGCAATTCCTGAAGAAGAAAACATAACGATATTCTATTAGATGCATCAATAAGGTGTCTGGACTCTTCACTTTAAGGATTAGTTCCAATGTACGGGACTCAAGCATGGGATTCTGACGTGGGGTCTAAAAGGGATCTTTTTCCAACTTCATGCACTAGCTCATGGGATATGGCTCTCTCACAGATTCCCATCAATGATATCAGAGCTGAATCTCACCTTCTTCACATGCGGGTTACCTGGAGCCTTGCAGCCAACGCTAATACTTTAATTTTATCAAGTATGCTTGAGGTCTGTCGATTATATGAAAATACCTTAGGCTATTTGGTTAGACTCACCTCATGTTTATAAATCCTAGACAGGAATTTTTCTTTATTAGCCCAACCTTGCTATTGCTTTTTTTTTTCTTTTTCTTTTTTTAAACTTTTGTTCAATCTTTCATATTTTTTGGCCTCAGGGTTAACTCTTTTTCTATTTTCACTTAACTCTATTTTATTTTTTTTTCAATTTCTCCTCTCAACAATTTTCTTTCTGTTTCTCTATTCTTTTTCCTTAATCTTTTTCAACAATTTTATTTGTTTGGTTAGGATTCGCCTCACATTTATATATTCTTAATTTACCCTTACAACCACCAAGGTCAACGAGTAACATGCCAAAAGTGGAGCAGCTGTATGTAAAGGGCTCCCAAGGAGGGCTGCAACTAGCAGGATGGCCAAGTTAGCTGTCTATGGTAGAGCCACTAAGGGCATCAGTTGTGAAGGGTGGGGCTTTTCCACCTTTTTAGAATCCACTGCAAAGCCCTAACTTGAATGTATGGGATTTTGATGCAAGGTTTACAAGCACCTTGAACTCTCCAATCCGTGAGCAAATTTCTGTTGCTTCTAAAAATTCCTACCACAGTCCAAATTGGATGATGAAGAATAGAGGAATGGAAAAACCCAGAAAGCATTAGGTTGAAATAACATTTTCCATAAAAAAAAAAAAAAAAAAAAAAAAAAAAAAAAAAAAAAGCTACCTCATCACTGGGGTTGACAGCATGATTATTTGATCCTTCAGCAGTGACCTTGGAAGGATCTTCTGAAATTCCCTACAAGCAAACAAAAAAATTGTGATGGAACATTGTTTGGCCTTCCAAGAATAGACTGAAAATAAGGGTAGAAGTGTTCTACTTGCTTGTCATGGATACCAAGCAATTCTGCTTCCAGGATAATAGGCTTGACCTCAAGAGGAGTCTCCTGCAAATTCCACTCAGGATAATATAAAATCCAATCAGGCACTCATAGGACATACGTGGACAAAAACACTACTAAGAAAACATAACAAGGAAAAGTTGAAGCTTAAATCTTTCTTATTCAATTTCTCAAAATATTCTCATGCACAAAATTGACCTTCAGTGCGCTCTCATGTAGGCTCTATGGCCTACAGTTCACAGGCAGAGTTTGTTACTCTACTAAACTCTACTTACTGTCTCTCTTCCCATGATGGATGATGGGACATTCTGTCCAAAATTCATAAATAACTAAACTAACAACCTACCCTCCTCTCCCTCCTACATTCTGTCTATCCCATCCCCCCACATCTGTTGCCCCTTTTCCCTTTCTCTCGGTTTTCTAAATCTCTCTCCCACAATTCCTCTCTTTTCATCTGTGCAAGAGTGTGTGTGTGTGTGTGTCAGTAAAAGGTTTAAGCAACCCATCCTACATACCAGCTCGCTTTGCTCAACAGAAAGATTTCTTCCTCCCTTACTGAGATCTCTGAGTGTTCCCTGTCAGAAGAATCAACCAGATTCCAGTAAAACTGAAAAACAATTAGAGAGATCAACAACCAACTAACAACAATCAACTGGATTTTCAAGGTCAGAAAGAAAATTGCATTACAACAATACCATTTAGTCAGAATAAAACATTCTTTTTTTCCCGCTGTCACAAATAGGTAATGAACAATAACGGGTATGCTAAGATGCAAAACTGCTGACCAAAGAAAACATACATCCCAAGTCCTATCCTATGGTTATATCTTTGGGTCCTCAGTTCCAATCATAACCATAATAGTGCAGTAAACAACTAGAATTAATGGTTTAAAGAGTTCAAACATTGTACCACACAGTTACATTTCAGAATTAGAGACTAAGTAAAACAGCAGCCAGACGAGTCCACTCAGAAAGAAGGGAAGAACCAAGACCTTCATATTCTACCTGTTGAAAATTACATCATTCTCTGTCTAATCCAAGTAAGAAGTTCGTATTTTATTTGTTTTGCTTTATTTTACCTGTTCACACAAAGCATTTTCATTGAAAAACACATGTATCATGTCGATTACTGATTCAGCTCAAAATCTTAAATTCTTACATGGAAACTCTAATGATTTTACCATAATTTGTAACATGCCCCCCCATATGGAAGACAATGGGACCTGAACTGTGGGCAAAGCACAAGCCTTCATAATTCATGCTGGAACAATTTTTAATTAAGAGGAATGAAGACAAAGATCAAACTTCCAGACCATTCGATCAATATGGTTTTGATAACAGTCAAAGACCAATTCACCTCGGAAGCTTAACTGTCAAGTGAAAGCTCATGAGTAGTTTCATTATAATTCAAATGATCAACACAATGACCAACCTTATTTGCCCACATAAGGCCACATGCATTACATAGGGTCCTTGGTCCAGCTGGACCACGACGCATTGCAGGAGTATTATTTTCACTAACACCACAATGTTGACATCTACGTCTGCAAGAAATGAGAAACAAGTGAGGAGCACAGATAATTTTTGCAAAAATGCAATTAGAGGGGGTGAATACTCAGAAGAACTTCTAGACATTAAACAATTAACAACATTTGTTGGAAAGCCTAAATTGAAACTCACAAAGTTCCAGAATGAGTGCCATCCTGATGAAAGCTTTGCGTGGAATCCAAATTAGATGAACCGGGACTTTCTTTCAAGGATGCAAATTGCCCATTCTTGCGATGCATCCTGGCAAGGGAAACCAGAAAAGAACAAAAAGATAAGGAAGGAACAAGATGAAATTTAAAAACCACTAGTGGTAAAACCATCTACTTAACAAAGAGGCATATGTCGACCTTCAAGCACAATTTGAGACTAAATTGAACACTAGCAGAAGCCAACCATGCATTGTCAGGACTCTGCCTAATAATAACTCTGTCAGATTTCATTGTGGAAAGTCCAAAATAACATCAAATTCAGTCAGATCAATTCTTTGAACCTATGTACAAGACCATTTGTTATGAAATTCAAGGTAGCAATTGATGAGGTGTAATAGGACATTCAACGACTCAATTTATGAGGAGACTTGAAGAATTCCAGGACTCAACTGGTGAGGTGCAATTAGAAATTCGAAGACTCATCAGACATGGGCCAAATTGCTGTTTACTCAAAACTTCAATTATCAAGAAAGACAACTGTAAAAGTCCTCTCTAAAATTTATTTACATCATTTATGGGTTAGCAGGTGCTAGCCTGCCTCATTTGTGCACCAATTGCACAAAGGATGACATCATGTCCAAACTCACAAATTATATGCAGAGATTCACCACATTTAAAGGAGAACACAAATGATAAAACTATTGCAAGTCATACAATTTCTAAAGGTAAAATTCTGCAATATATAAACCAATGGTCAACTTATAGGGGCAAAATGGTGCATGTTAATCTCAATTCTCACCTTTGCGCCACCTCTTTTCTCACAGAGTACCTAATCTTCTTGTCAAAACATCTTTCCTTGCGTTTTTCACGGAACCTAACCAAGGAGGCTATTCTTCTTGAAAGGTTCAACTGCTTTGGAGCATCACATATGCCCTAGAAATAGAAGCAGGATAACACACTCAAATATTGAACTGTGATACAAGTTAAAAACAACTCTTATAAAATTGTACCTGCATTACCTTGTTGCTTTCATCAAATGGTACTTCAACAGAAGGAGCACATGCAGGTATATCACGTCCTCCCAAAAGCAGCAAAACAGCTTGCACCTACAATGTAAAAATTGAACACCAAATGATCCTCAATAACCATGACCTGTTAACAGATCCACTGCAGTAAACAGGATGTAATGCAGGAGGATCAATAAACAGTAAGCAAGCAAAAAATTAAAGATTTAACTGCGATATAATTTTATTACAGGATTTCAAAGTAATTGTAACCCATGATCCATGCTGGCCATTTGAATGATTTCTAGATCCTAACGCATTACAAGCGTATGAAAATTACTTAGTCAGTATATCCCCAATTTTTTCAAGTGCATTTTCTAAATTTTTTATATTTGAAGTTGTTAGAATATTAGGAAATAAATCAATTTTATTATTAGGATCCCTTGATTATTGTCTTCCTTGATTATTGGATCCTAATTATATCAGCTTTATTAGCCTTTATTGTAATTTATCTTAGTCCCTAAGTTTCTCTTCTATCTGCCTATATAAAGGCTCCTATGTACTCTCTTTTATTTATTGAGTTTAATAGAGTGAATTTTATCTCTCTAAATCCAACATGGTATCAAAGCGGGATTAATTCCTGAAGCAAATTAACATTTCTGCGCTGGTTTTCCGGCGCTAGTGACTCGCTGATTTGTTCAGAATTTCAGAGAGGCAGTGAATTACACAAATACTGGGAGACACCCACTTTCACCATCGTCGTCTGATTGTGTCAGACCCAGTGTTAACAGTTTCTAGCGAAATTCCGGCAAGATTCCCAGATTCCGGCGAGTGTTCTAGAAAAAAAAAAAAAGAGAGAGAGAGAGAGAAGAGAGCGCCACGGTAGGAGAACTCAGAGCAGCGTAGATTGTCAGAGCAACACAGATTGCCAGAGCAACATAGATTGCCACCTTCACCGTCGAACGGGCTCGACCTCACTACCGAAAAACCAGAATCAGCCCTCAATCGCTTGAGCAAGGAAGAATTTCAAGTTCTTCGCAGGATACTTGAGAAGCAGAATAAGTCAAACTCTATTTACCCCAGTGTGAATCTGGTACAATCTAGATTTACAAGGGAAGAGGACGATTGGGACTTCTAGAGAATGGGACTCGAGATTCTTCTAGGCAAGTTCTGCTACTCAATATGGGACCTCTGAGACTCCAAAAATGAGTACATGCTCCTAGGCTGAAACTGGTCAATTGGCTCACTTAATTTATAATGATGTAGGCCTTATTCTTGTTTTCTATAATATCAAGACCACATACATGTTCAAGAATACTATCCAAAATCCTCATAAAATGGGTGGTGAAAGGCCCTTCGTCTTGGCAAATTTCAGGTATAATATACAGCATAAATATTATCTTCTTTTGCTGACACAAACGCTAGTTGTGACATCTAAGGAACCTTGCAAGCATTGGAAAAAGGGGGGGGGGGGAAGTCAATATCTTCTTAGTTTTCTGACACAAGTAAATCCCAGACGTAATCTACGGAAACTTGCATAAGCTATGGATAGAAGACTGACTTGAAACAAGGTCCAGAAAAAAAATGTAATGTACAAAAATGCATGGCATATATTTCAATATATCTACGACAAATTTATGAACTGTTTGTCATATATTTTTTTTTGATAGAATGTTTGTCATATATCTAACAGATGAGTAAGAACATAAATCGTTCATCATGGGAGAAAAGCCCATATATCATATGACGTAACTCTTTTGTTGGATAACGTGTTGTGTGGGGTATCATAACATTGTGAAACATGTGGGTAAAATTCAAATCTTTTGCCTCCTGATCGTTCAGTGCATTAAGACTCAAGCACAGCATTAAATTTAGCTTAGTTTTCCCATAGTCGACAATCCCACAATTCAACGAAGCTGACTAATCGAGGTCCAAATGCAACTAAGTTGTTCTATAAAAGGGAAAGTTAATAAAGAATTATTAATTACTAAACAACATAATATACTGAGTTAGGAGGTTAGTATAGGCTAAAATAAATTACAAATAAATAAACAAATATAATTAGTTACCTTCTCTGGTGTCACAGCAGGAAACACATAAACCTCACCCTCGAAAGAAAGAGTGAGCTCACTAGTTCGGGACATCGTAACAACACCTCCATGGTTTGGCACAGTCACTGAATTAACATTTCCCTCTTCCAAATCATCCATAGCATCGCCACTAGCACCCCCATCCTCGTAGTCACCGTCGTCATCCTCTACTGCTACTGGACCCTGCACGTGTTTCTCGAATGGACGCACCTGCAAAGGTTGTGGATTCACGGCGGCCATCAATTTCCCTCCAAAACCCCACAGGTCACGAACTGAACCGGAACCAAAGCCCCAAGTTCATCAACCAGTTTCATCGGTCAAACATTGTTTTGTGGCGCAATTACAACTTCTACAAACCCTTGACCCAAGTGTGGAATTCAATTTCACAATTCTGAGAAGTTTCGAGAACAAGAGGAGAGACGACAATAAAACATCTATCCCCGATTCTAAGATCTGCAACGTCTGACGCGTGTTTCCTTGAAGATGCTTCAAACGAGTTGTTTGTCTGTTAATTCTTTTATACATACGACGGCGTCAACTTGTCGGGAACTTCCATTTCTGCGCAAATTTGCTTCAAAGAATTATCTCCTGTGGCTAGGAGTAGACAGTACTGATTGTGTTCCGGATTGCGCCGCAATGAATTTTGATAGACTGAGAATTGGAGGGGCCAATCCCAATCCTGACCCTTCAATCATTATTACTCCTCTCCTTATAACGCAATGCATAGTTTTTTTTAACTAATTTTTTAAAAATTATTTTAAAATAATTTAATTTATAAAATTAAATAATTATTTTTTTAACTTTTTTAACCTCCTCAAAAAAATCAAATCTACCAAGTAAAACAAAACTAGAATTTGACTTGGATGACCAAGGTCAAGGACGAATCCCCATGCACGGAGATTGGATCCAACGGCTGATGATGAAGTGCTAGGGGTACTCTTGGTCCACGGTAGAGTTGACTTCCCCTTGGAGCTAGAATTCACACCTTCGTTTATAAAATAAGCACGTGCATATCATTACTCATTATCCGAAGTTTATTGGGAAAATCCATTTAAGGGGCCCTTTTTGGAGAAAAAAATCTCAAAAAGGGCCCCAAGATTCTGACAATCCTAAAAAGGGCCCAAGGGCCCTTTTTGGGATTTTTAGAATCTTAATGAATTGTAAATGGGGTGATATAGTTGTTAAGTTAGGAAATTTGATATTGTTGTAAATGAGACTGATTTAGTTGTAAAAAAATTGTTGTAAATGTGATGATTTAGTTGTAAATGGGTATTGATTTTGTTGTTAATTTAGTTGAATGCCCAACACTGTTTTTGAGTCGATTTCGTGCTTTGAAAGAGTTTTGAATTACGTTTGTTAAATTTTATTTTACCCGAGAATCGAATTACGTTTGTAACACACTTTTTTCCATTCCTAAAAAAAATTTCCTAAAAAAATTATTTATGTAACTTCTATATTCAAAAAATTATTTATGTGGCCAAAGGAGGTGGTAGGGCGGTGGTGGTGGTGGCGGCGGGACCAGTGGCGGCAACGCGGCGGCGGTGGTGGTGGTGGGGGTGGTGGCGATGGCTTGGTGGTGGGGTGGTGGCGGCGGCGGTAGTGGTGGGGTGGTGGCGGTGGGGGCGGCGGTGATGGCGGTGGTGGTGGGCCGGTGGTGGTGGTGGGGTGGTGGTGAACAAGGGTAAATTTCTTCTTCAAAGAAAATGGAGTCTTTTTTTTTTTTTTGAAAAATGATTCTCAGAAGCAAAAAAAATTTGCTTTTTTTTTTATTCTCCAAAGACAAAAAATAAACCGGCTCATCCGGGAGCAAAAAAAAAAGCGGATTTACCAAACACATTTCCCATCCATTTTTGTTCGGGGCACAGAAATTAAAAAAAAAAACTAATGCGGGAGCTTTACCATACACACCCTTAATTGTTAAATTTTAATGAATTTATCTCGAAATCTTCAAGGGCCTTTTTAGGATTTTTTTTCTCCAAAAAGGACCCTGGATTTTCCCAAGTTTATTGGCACATTATCCATTCACGATTTCACGTAAGCATGCGAATCAAGAGAAATTATTTTTATTTAATTCACGTAAAGAGTTAATAAATTTGCGTTGTGTCATTTTTATAACTTTTAATGATAACATCATCCTCCTAAAATTAAACATGTTAATGTAGCCAACGTGGAATGATATAGTTAGTTAAGGCGTCGGCTTTAATCTCAAAAGGGAGAAGATTCGATACCTACTAGTCAATATGAGAGCCTGACGATCTATAAGTACCTCTATAAACGTTTTTTGAGCCTAGAAACACACCCTAATAGGATACCGGTGGCTATCCCACATAAACTTTATTTTAACAAAAAATATATATATTAATGTAATGTCATTTTTTCATAAGTTCATATATTCCTTCTTTTTTTGCCAACAGTTCTTATATTCCTTCATAAGACTTTTTTTTTTAGTATCATATAATTATGAAAAATAAATCCCTTACAGCCATGCAATTACGCAATTATATACCAAGCCTTGCATATGAGATTCATCCCTTATAATTATTTTTTTGAGTTAAAGTGTAATTTTATCAACAACATTTTTTTAAGGAGCTTTGGCACAAATAATTTTTGGAAAAAGCCAAAATATCAATAAACAAATAATTTAAAATGGTTTAGACTCACTAAGGCTGTTAAATTCCATCAAATGTCCGTCAGGTTTTCTTACAAATTTGTCTTTGTGAATTTAAGGGACGTTTCATTAAATTTAACAACTTTGGTAAATTTACACCATTTAAAATTATTTAGTGATGTTTTTACCTATTCTAAAACTTATTGTCATATACTGCTTATAACCCTTATTTTTTCATTATTCATCTCATGCCACACGCAGCCAATTTTAAGTCAGCTCAATTTCTGTCATCAAAGACAAAGTACATCTCTGCAAATTTTATGATTATTATATCAATCATTTTTAAAATAAAAAATATCTCACATTTTTTTTCGGTTTGTCAACAAAATTACATGATATCTATTATTATGTACTTATTATTATATGTCGCAATAGAATATAATTTTAAGGTTTAATATTTCTACTTTTATAAAAAAAAAAAAAAAATTAATAATAATAATATTGCCGCTCAATGTAAGTGAATCCTACTAATATTTTCTCTTTTAAGTGTGATAGTAAAAAATTTCTACAACAAAAACATTAAACCCTTCATTTTATACCCCAAAAAATTTATTATATGTAGTATCTTTTTATTCTCAACCTTTACAAATAGTTATTTGTCTTGTTACTTGTTCGAGTATCACATTTCATAGCTACCCATTTATATCACTCTTTTATAAGGTCTATTTTTTCCTTTTATATTATCTTCATAGAATTACAACCATCCCATTGATACAAATAACCTTTCCTCTTTCTCAGAGCGAGCAATATCGTTTACACCCTGATGGATTCTTAATCTAGGTTTTCTTCAAATGTGTCGACCACGGGGCAGAAATCTACGGTTAATATTAGCTTAGCCACGAGAACCTGCACGACCAATAAGCATTGAGGTACAAAACACAAATTTAAAGTACATATTACATGCAAATCCAGAGATATCATGACCGAAATAAAACAGCTGATTGAAATCCCCATGATATCATATAAATTCCAGCCTCAGTTTATACATCCAGAATAAACGGGTTACGCAAATTATCAAACATGGAGAAATAAATATCTTGTATTGATGAGAGCATACGCTATTACTGTACATTCTAGAGCTCAAACCCAATAAATCACTATAACCCTAAAATGACCATAGCCAATTACCGGCATTTTCTGTGACTGAAAAACTCGAAGATGAGCTATGCCGGCTTATCATTATCAGAGAACACCGCAAGATTGTTACATGCAGGGTTAGCCGTCCGAGAATGTGAATCATCCCGTTCAACCTGGTCATCAAATGCCAAACAGGGACAGAAGAATGCTCACATTACCTTGGAAGTTCAAATAGAAGGAAATGGTTGGCAAACAAATAAAGCAGAAGTAAAAGAAAAAATGATTAAGATAAGCAGGCCGACAACATAAAACAAAGTATACCTGCTCAGCTGGTGGAAGAGAATGTTCGTGGTTCTTTTTGGATAAGTCCCTCAAAGTACCCTGCAGAATTTCATGGTCAAAAGGTTGTGAGCGAGCTAGTAACCAGACCCCACTTATATAAAGCAACCATACCATGAGATGTGAAACCAGCCCAACCTAAATATATATTGCTATCATCAGTGCATGCATCGGACATCCACACTCCAGTTATTCTGCCCCAGTTTCAGTTTTGTTTTTTTTTTTCTTTTCTTTTCTTTTTTGTCACATTACAAATTTTTCCCTTTGCAATCTTTTGGAAGCTATTTTGGGCTATAGTAGTTTGCTATTGCTTAGGTAGCATATATTTTGGACACAATAAAACAACTTAACAAGCCCACTTTAATACCCGACAGAGAATTCCATGCTACCCAATGTAGAACTTAGGCATGCCATACTACCCTTGTGTCCATCAATGTTCAACTATCTGGTCAGAATGAGGGAAGGGATTTTTTTTTTTTTTTTTTTAATTACTTCTTTAAGGGCCTGTTTGGTACGAAGGATTTGGAGGGTAGGGGAGGGAAATTTTTTATAAGTTTAATTTAAGAAAATTGGACAAGTAGGGTTACAAAATTTTAATAAAGAGACGATGTAAGATTAAAGTGAGAAAAAATAATTAAAAACTAACCACCTCACTTCTCTAATTTTTTAAAATCCAACTCCAAAAATTTTCCTTCCGCTCACTTTACTTCCCCTCCCCTCATACCAAACAAGTCCTAAAGTAAGGGCATCAACGTCATTTTCAATTTTTAAAATCACTTTTCTTTTCTCAGTCTCTCCCATAATGTGTACCAAAGAAAGAGGTTGACAGAATAGAAAAAGATTATCTAGAGTAATATGGTCAATGACATGGAAAAATATACTCTGCACACCAAGAATTAAGACATCAATTAATGCTTCAATAAGAAAATATCCTGTAATACTGTTTTCTTATTGTTTTAAGCATGTGAATAGGTTGTAAATACTACCTCCCTAAATATAGGACAAAGTTTGTAGTGCAAATTTACACTACAAACTTTGTCATATATTTAGGACCGAAGGGAATATTAGTTTTCTCCCCCTTTATTACTCTTTCTCCCTTCACTTCTCTGCCTCTCCATATCCCTGCTTGGTTGGCCACTATTCTTCTATATCTCCACATTTCTCCCTATCCCTCCTTTTTCTACTACTGGTCCTACGTGATACACATAATAGACCAAAAGATCACCCTGGCTCCACTCCTTCTCAACCCCTAGATATTCTGAAATCACCGTATATATAAATCCACAATGCGGCAAAAAGGGAAAAAAATGGAACTACGATTCCAAGAGAATCCATTATCATGTGAACTGGAACTAGTATTCACTATTCAGCATAGTTTGGGGACTTGGACGATATAGATACCGTGTGTATCTAAATATATGTATTAATCGCCACACACATGTATTGCTTAAATAATTCCAAATAAGAGTGAACTTCAAAATTAAAACACAGTGTTTACAAAATCAAAACTGAAAGATAACATAAGAAACCGAAGATTCACAGTACTGTATATACAGATGTTAGACACCGACTTCACCACTTAAAATTAATACAAAAAGAAAGATTAACTCGCATAGGATATGTGATATTAGTTTTTGAAACATCCAATCGCAGCTTCAAAGTCTAGCCCAAACCAAATATGACATGGCCAACCAGAAGTCCCTAGCATCATGCTAGCCATGCTTGATTTATATGACCAATCCCCCTCCTGTAAGAGCAACACCCCAAAGACAAGCTTGACAGCAAGGTTTCAATACAAAACAAGGTCTTATATCGCCAAACTCTATCCCCCCCCCCCTTTTTTCTTTCAAGGTACAAATAGCTTTTTAGATTAATTTTTCAATGCCAAAAAACTAATTATTTTCAAACAAAACACACCCTAACGCTCTCTTTTCTACTACTCTAAATAAATTACACAAATTCTGCACAGCTTAAGATGTCAGTGTCTATGCACAGCGCAATGATTGATACACAAATGTGAGGGGGGAAGGGAAAACACACTCAAACGACCATTGTACCCTTAGCTAGGAAAAGGTGATAAAAAGAGAAGGATGCTATTGAGTAATAATAAAAAAAGACATAATAAACATTGCACAAACTTTGTCTAGTTTTCCATGATTCCGATTTTTTTTTTTCACCAAAAGTACTCTAGGAGATTGCAAATAGCATATTAAGTAACATACACTCATCTACTATATTAAAAAATTTTAGAAAGAGAATCTTAAAACTATACATCCGAATCAAGACGGTGCATGGCTGTAGAATGTTCAATACAAATTGAGAAAGAAACAGTACAATTTACTTAATTTCATTAGATTAGGAATCTATAGGAGAAAATTGACAAAAACAAAGTTTGCTTCCCAGAAACAGAACATTGGGAGAAATACTTACCCTATTTGCCCAAAAAAGTCCACAAGCATTGCACAGTGACCTTGGTCCGGATGGCCCACGCCGCATCATTGGGGTGGATTTTGAACTAGTGCCACAATGCGTGCACCTACACAAACAGGCAATGAGTCACCTGCACTTTGTGCTTTCAAAAGAGGTGATTGCTTATTTATTAAAGAGGAAGCTCAGGGTATCATTAAAACTGGTGATTATCTTATGGTTTATGTTGATGATTCGGTTCTCATAGGTAGTAATGAAGTCATTATACAAAAGCTTAGTTGTCATACGAGTACAGTTTTAAAATCAAAGGATCTTGGTGAGCTATCCTATATTATTAGGATATAGTTCACTCGTCTTAATGATTACTTGCCAACAGGAAATTATCTGCAAGCCATGTCTCCACCACAAAACCAAAATCAACAACACAAAATCCCATAGTAAGAAACATTATGGGTATAAGATTATAGGGGTAACATGAAACTCACGAGGTTTCTGATTGACTGTCATCCTGCCCTGACTCTTGGACTGTTCCCAAACTATTAGCTCCATCTTGCTTCTTAGAAGAAGTAAATTGACCCTTATTACGGTGCATCCTACAATCAGAAGTCAGTTAAGTCAAATACATGTAATAATGCAAACAACTACAACTGCCACAACAATAGGCAACAATAAAATAAATGTAGAAGACATACGATGTGTAAGAACATGAGAACATGAGAACATGAAAGGCGAAGGTTTAAGTGATAAAGTTTATTAATTACATGGACATCAACCCCAATTCAAACACAGAAAAATACGCAACTATATTTTTCTCTTTTGATAAATAGTAGCAACATCAATCATATTTCAACGCAAGAACTTTTGAAAGAAAAATGTCAAATGTAAAATATTCAAATCATCCTTTTGTTTTAGCATATGCAGGATAAACAGAAGTGTCAAGCATATTCCCAGCCTGCCCATATGGACACTGTTCAAGCACACATTATACACAAATATTAATTTACTCAATCAAAAAGTTGTTGATTTTTCTTTTTTTTGGGGTGATAATTTGCAAAAAAGAAACTTAGGAAGATAAGCAAATCATTCCATCACATTTAGAAACTCCCCATCAAAAAACCATTTCAAAAGATTTGGGAAAAATGCTGAAATCACCTCAGCTGTTCACAAAGTTTAAAAAATAAATCCTTTCAAATTGGAAACAGGACTGAAAATGCTCTCTTTAAGTCCTGCAAACTGCAAAATCAAGGTCTTATGACATTTCACAATGAGATGATACCGTGAAGAGCATAACCTATGCCTTCCCACATAACAACTGTTAAAAAAAATAAATGGCCTAATCAAGCAAAATTTGAAGCCCAAGCATAACCGTCAATAGTATATATTTTTAACAAATTAATGTAATACTCTAAAGCAAAGATACCAGAAACCTGCCATGCTAATTATTATCAGACCTGAGAGCAACTTCTTGACGCACGCTATATCGAACTTTCTTATCAAAGCATCGCTCTTTCCTCTTCTGACGAAACCTGTTTAAAGAGGCTACTCGGTGTGGCTGACTACATCTTCCAGGGTAATCCATCGCACCCTACAGCAGGACACAAATAATTTGAAAATGTAACCGATAATGAGATTGCCACTTGGCAATTTGTAGTTGAGCACTAATGAAGTTCCGTCAGGGCATACCCTATCATTTTGAGGGGCTATATCCTCACACTGCGAACCCGGTGGTATTTCAGATCCACCCAACAGTAACAATACCGCTTGCACCTGTCATATGAAACCAAATGCAGAGTTTAATTCCTGAAACATCCCTTGAAGTTATGATTTGATCGTCCTTTTGATGCTCCAAAATCGGAAGGAAGACAGATATGCAAAACATTTATTAAAATAGTAACAGCAGCATGCTGCTTAGGCCCAGTGGAGCAGCATGTTTAGCCAATTTAAAGTCACAGTCTAACGATAAATTGTTTGAGAGCGGAGAGAACCAAGAAAACACGGTTTCTTAGGAATATATATCGGCAGGCAAAGAATCTAGAAAATCCAGTATACACTAGTAATTCCAAAAAGAAAATCAACAAGGAGAGCGAAAACCGCACCTTATCAGGGGTAACAGAGTCAAAAACGTACACCTGACCACGGAATGAAAGCGTAAGTTGGCTAGGATCCTCGTGAGGGATGGACAATTCAGAACCACTGCCGGAAACATATACGGTATCGGAGTTCACATCCTCCACTACGCCCCCGACTCCCCCACTGCCATCTTCGAGGGCTTGCGTTTCGTAATGGATGTTGTGATTATCGATTGATTCGGCGCCAATGCCAGCGCCATCTTCATCTTCTCCGGTGCTGATCCGATTAGTGACATTCATTGATGGGAGTTGTTCGTACATTGCTGGTTCGAGTATTGAACTAGGGGCTTTTTATGCATAATATGAGCAAGTTTGAAACCCTAACCCTAATAACAGCTGGATTAGGATGAGAGCAGAATTCGTGGGATGGAAGAGAATGATGGTATTGTCTGGTAGTGAACGCCAGTTGGGGGCAACGTCGTAGTTCAGAGATCGAAGGGCAAAGAGAAGGTGGACGCCGGCTCAGGTGAGGACAGAATGAAGGAAGTAAGAAGTAGTTCTAAATGGTGCGATATTTACTAGGCTTGCCCCTTCCGCCCCAATTTGTGGGGCCGTCTCAATGGGGACTCTTGGGCTGGCCCGTTACTTGGGCCGACCTATAAAAATTATTTTAACAATTTCAAATAATTTTCATACCAAAAAAAAAAAAAAAAAAAAACCAGGTCGTGGTGTTGCCCACAGGAAATTATCCGCAGCCCACAGGGTAAGCTTTAATGCTGCGTTTGGAGGGTAAGAAAAGTGAGAACAAAATATAGGCAATAGAATACTAAGTTTGAAAACTTCTATAAATAGTATAAAAAATATGAATTTTTTCTGCTAGCTTTCTTTTCCCTTAATTTTCTCTTCATCCAGACATAGATTAACAATATTAATGATTTTTCAATAATGTTATTGTTATGGGTATTGTTAATGTTAAGTGATTGTGAATATTGAGAAATAAACTGAGAAATGTTCTTTAAAAAATTGACTGATTCTAAAACAAACAGATAATTTTAATTAAGTTTATTACAGTTTGCACTTTGCATGAATTGGTTAAAAATAACTTACGAAAAAACGGAGGAAATATTAGTAACAAAACAGCAATAATATTAACATTATGAAGATAGAATATGGATATTGTTAACTGTTAATTGATTATGACTGAGAGATAAATTGAGAATATTTTTTGAAAGAATGGCTTATTCTACGAAAATCAAATATTTTAATTATAAGTTTATTAATTTGCATAAATTAGTTGAATACGACTTATGAATAAAAAGGAGGAAATATTAATAACAAAACAGTGAAAATACCATTTTATAATTTATTTATAAATAAATAGGAGTGAGTTGTATTGGTTTGGAAAGAAACAGGCCAGGCCTGCACATATACAAGCCCAGTTTTTGTGAACATGTGCATCACAGCATCAGATAATCCTATACTTATCCCTGTGGACTGGGCTCCTTTGGATTGTGGATGAGCCCAACCCCTTTCCTAAAATTTTTATATAAAAAAAAAAAAAGATAATCCTATACTTATACTTATTCTTTCCCATCTTTAATATAAGATAGGGTTAAGGTATAAATTTACCAACGAACTATTACCTGAAGAGCATCTAACATAAAAAACAATTGAGGATACCAAAATTACCAATAAACACTTAAAAAGTGAAAAAAAGTACCAAATAACTATTTAAAAAAACAACTATCACAATTACATTAAAATATGAGGACCGAGCGTAGGACGATGACGGAGACGTTAAAGAAAAGAGCGTTTAAGCCTTCTTGTTGGATAAAGCAAACACCAACAGAGATAGGACCCATGTAAGCGGCAAGATGGCGGCAAAGAATACGGGCCGCTTATGGCATTCGAGGGAAGGAACAGGGTGCAAGGCATCTGGTCGAAAACGTGGAATTTCTTTGGATTTGGTTTTGGTGAGTGCTTATTGCCCTGAAGCTGCATACGGACCTTGATGAGTTCATGAGGGTGTTCAACAATAAAAACTTTGGAGACGCCGACGTCGTCGACACTGTGACAGTCAATGGAAGACGGAGACACCAAGACAGTAACGGGATAAAAGTGACAAGGTAATGGTTCGTTAGCAAATTTGCTCCTAATTGCGTTTTCTTTTTCACTTTTTAATTGTTGATTGGTAATTTCGATACCCTCAATATTTTTTTATGTAAGATGCTCCTCAAGTAATAGTTCGTCGGCAAATCTACACCTTAACCCTATAAGATATATTTATGGAGTTTATTTTGATTTAAAATATAAGACATAAGTTGTATATTTACCACAAAAAAATTAATTTACACGTATTTATGCTTTATTAACCATAGTCAGAAAAAGAGAGAATTAAAAGAGATGGTTAGAATATTTTAAAAAATACACATCATGCTAACTAATTTTTTAAAATTAATTAAATTAGATAAATATATATTTTATATTGACGACCATTCTCGAGACCAAAAAAAAAACTCTATTTCGATGACGTGGCTTCATGTATGCATA
The DNA here is from genome assembly GCA_019022655.1 of Acacia acuminata. Classification (NCBI taxonomy): domain Eukaryota; kingdom Viridiplantae; phylum Streptophyta; class Magnoliopsida; order Fabales; family Fabaceae; genus Acacia; species Acacia acuminata. The sequence continues at coordinate 5,441,786 of JAFJYI010000015.1, forward strand.
TGTGACTGAGGATATGAGAGAACATAAAATACTCGTTGCGGAGGCCATTTTGAAACAGGTAATGTATTGATGTGCCCCACTCACAGGGGACAATGAGTGTGACCTTATGTCCAGAGAAGTGATCTTTTGCGTCAATGTACGGTCAAACTTCTACTATATATTGATTATATTCTGACCATCCCCTCCCTTCTATTAGTCCATATATACAAATAAAATGGTCGAGCGATGGCATGTTGGGTTTGACTCAACTAGGATTGATGTAATCTCCTTTGATTGATGTGTTCTTGTTCATAAAGAGATAGATCGGACATGCTAGCCCACAATGGATTTAATTGGCATAAGAAACTTTACCCACGTAAATACGATGTTTCCGATTTAAATTTGTCTAATTACATAAAGCACCTTCATGAGAATGATCCTTAATGAGACCAAATAACAATGATCCAACATGACACAAATCATATAGTGCATATATATGTTTGTTTTAAAAAAATAGAGACTGCTTATATATGAACGTATGTATAGACATATAACCTTATTGAAAGAATGAGCTGAGAATGAATTGAGGTAAAAACCCACGCTCTATTTGTACATGTTTGTTTGGAACAATAATTAAAGATTTTATAATCAGTTTTTCGATTGTGATTTACGGTATGTAATTAAGTATATGAGATGAGTTTTATCTCAATTTACATAAATAAACATTTTAGAGTCTTAAACATGATTTCAAACAAGTATTTAAACGAAATGAATTGAAATAAGTTGAGAGTATATTCAAAATTCATACATTCTAATACAATGGGCACATGTAAAACTTAAAATTCAGGGCGATCTTAGAAAAAGATAACATATGGCATATAATATACTTTGCGCAATTTACAATATTTCTTATGTTGAAGGTTTATTGGGAATATAAGATGATAGCAAGTCTATCATGAATATGAGCCAACAATATATGTTCCATAATCCATAAGGCAACCTCGGGGAAAACAAAAAAGAAAGGATTATCCCTATTCCAAGTCACCGAGTGGGGTGTCGATTACTTTGTTCAAGATTATCCCAATTTGAATTTCAGTAATGACATATCTTCTATGACTCATTGAATGTAATTCGTAAAATAAAGCATGGATAAATTTAGAAAGTTCGTTTATTTAAAGTTAAAGTTATTGATTAATGACTTGTTTATCATGTCCTTTTATTTTACTTTTTTAGAATTGGTAAGTAACGCCTGCAAATGCAGGGATCAAACCATAGAGTAGAGCTATCTAAGCCTGATTACATACTACTGCTACTAAGGTGCTAGTTATAATGTCCTTTTAATTTTGATGAAGTGATCAGAGCTCTCACTTAATATAGACTACAAAAAGTATACATAAAATCCTTCCTCTGGTCCTTATTTCATGACATTTTCAACGAATTGTTATATGTTAATTAATAATAGTTAAGCCATGAAATTTATCTCAAATTGATTAAAAACAAATTAATCTTGCCCTATATAAATGGTGTAATTTAACTTTGTAAACTTTGAACCTCAAATAATAACAAGAAGAAAGTGAAAAATATATATATTAGAGCGGTTAGATGCCTTCTATATTTAAGAGCAAAAATTATTTATAAAATATATGTCCTACAGGACATCAATAACACTCCTTCTAGTCCTAATTACGGGACGAAATTTATAGTATAAATTACACTATAAATTTTATCTCAATATTAATATATTATAATGCAGCAATTGATTATTTACATTTCCAAGAAAGTGGGTGGGGTCTCAACAACTTTATTTATTTAAAATAAATAAAGCTTCCAAATTTTCACAGACCGAAATCAAATGCAAGTCCTTGCCGCCCCAAAAATAGAGATCCAATCCAATGCAAGTCCTCACATTCTTCATTCAGATCCATCCTTTCTATATATAGAATATCCTTGGGAGCATTCTCCATTGTCCCCAAAAAAACAGTGCTTACATGTGAATTCTGGCCTCTTCCTCTCAATATTAAATTATAAACTCCTTCAGTGGTCAGTGCCCAAGATAATTACACTCTCTACTAAAATATTTATTATTTATTTGTCTTTATCAATGCGCAGGCAAAGTCAAAACGGCGAGAATAACAAATTATTTTAATTACTGATTGGTTAATCCACTTAGTCCCCCCAATAATTACCACACTTATCTGCTAGTTGCTGGCATGAGCACGCTCCATTATTTATTTAAGGTAAAAAACAAAAAACTAACGAGTGCGTGGCTTACTGTCTTTCGTTGATTGAATAAAGATCATAAGCCGTCCAATTAATAATACTACGAACTTAGTTCCCCGCCAAAACCGATTCTTGAAGACGACGTCGTTTTCAGCAGTGACATGGTACAAATAAAAAGTAGTCCCGTGGGAAATCAGCAGTGGAACAGGTGAAAGTTGTTGAAAAAGGTGACTGTGCATGTGTGCAACAGTGTCAAGTATTGTTAGGAACATTAATACTACGAAGCTCAGTTACGTACGTTGGGTTGGCTAATAACTCAGGTCCAGCTCGTCCTACATGCTCGTTGTCTCACTTAGCACGTACGATCAATAATAACGGCAGAGGCCAAATTGAATCTAGACTTCAGATATATATATATATATATTTTTTTTTTTTGCTCAGAAGACTTCAGAGATCATAATGCATAAAAAACAAGTGGAACAAATGAAGCTCATTCCAAAACCGTGCATCCAGTGCCAAAAAATATCCTGAGGATTATCATTTATGTAGTTTCAATTCCCGTTGATTCTAAAAAATAAATATAAATAAATAAATGTAATAATTATCCTGGAAATTTTCCCCCTAAAACACCCCCATTTATGAATGAGTGAGAGAAAGAGCTAGTAATAATGATAAGATGATAAAAAAAGAATGTACATTGTACACTGATAATTAATTAAGAGCAAAATGAGAATCAATGAGGGTTAATATAAGTGGTAAGCGGCTTGTGTCGTTTAAGTAAGGTTTTGAGTTTGAGCCTAATCGCTAGGAGACTCACCCACCATAATCAGTGCACGTGACCGGTCGGATCCGGATTAGTGAGGTGAAGCTACGGATACCGGATTGGGAAAAAAAAAAAAAAAGAAGAGCAAAATGAGAAAAACTGTATTTATTATTGAGAAAAAAATCAAAAGATATGTTAGATATAGGGACAAGACCATTTAAAAAAGAGGCTCTTATATATAGGGACTATGGAGTATTATTTTTCCTTTTTAACCAACACTTTAAATGAGCTAGGCTCCTGGGGTTTATTAGGTTAAAACATTTTTTAAAGTTCAAACATCGCTTACATAAATACTTATAAATTATTTCTTCCGGTCTTAATTATAATAATATTTTTGGAGTTGGTTTTGGTCCTAATTATAAGAGTAAGTTTTAACTTTTGTCAATTTTTTCCTATAATATCCCTATTTATACTTTCTCAACAATTATTAAAGACAATAATAATTTAATAATACACTTATATATTTTATAAAGTAAATAATATTTACAACTCATTAATGGTATATACACCTCAATTGTACTTTCTTATTAAAAAATAATTTTGAGCAAGTTTTGCCATATTTTTCCCACATTACCCCTACTAATACTTCTTCCACAATAATTAATTTAACAACACGCTTATATTCTATTAGGTGAGTAATTCTAATTTAGTTTTATTTTTAAATAAAATATTTTTAATATTCCTTTAAAAATATTTTTTTTGTAACTATCCATCCAAAGCAATTAAACTTTTGCTTCCTATATATTTGATGTTTATAATTAAATAATACTTCAATTGACATAATAGGAGGAATATTTAAAAAGCAGGATATATGAGTATACCTAACAGGAGAATTTGACATAATGGACATAAAAAGCTTGATTAAGTATTATCCTCCTCCTACATCTAGTACACTAGGACGCAATCATAAAAATTCATTTTTCACAAACATCAAATATATATAACCATTGTGTGTGGGCTCAAACAAATGATGAGAGTAGTACTGTGGGTGGGCTACGATTTAACTTTTACCTTATGTAATTTTCAATTTTTAGAGGATATTTTTGAAAAATAATTATAATTAACTAATTTAACTTCTCTCCTTAATCTCTCCAAATTGCGGTAAATAGGCTCTATAATTAAGACCAGGAGGGAGTACTTGTTAACAAGATCTCATCGTTAAATACAGCAATATTTGAACCCAATCAACTTCTTACTACATTCTTATTTAATTTAGTTTATTTAAAGTTACTACTCCCACCAATCCTAGCTACCCGAGAGCAAGGGCGGATTTAGGGGGGGGGGCTAGGGGTGGCCCCCGCCCCCTAAAATTATATAATTAAACCAAAAGTTTTTGGAAATTATGTTTTTGCCTCAGAAAAATTTCAATCTTTTCATTTTGGTCCTTATTTAACAGTGTCATAAAAGGACTAAAATGAAATATTGAAATTTTATCAAGCTAAAGCATAATTTCCTTAAATTTTGGGTCCAATTGTATAATTTTCGCCCCAAATTTCGAATTTGACTCTACTAAGTTTTATTCTGTAATTTTCGCCCCCCCTAATTTTCATTCCTGGCTCCGCCCCTGCCCGAGAGGAATATCTTATTTTTATTCCATCGTGCATTATGTGGGGAGTGAAATTTAATTAGTTACATAATAAAATGTGCAATGTATGAAATATAGTCAGTTTTTGCCCAAAGGAAAATCTCATTTTTAATGCATGCATGCCCCTGTTCTAATATAATGCAGATGCTACCTGCATTTCACTTAATGACAGCTTCCTCGGATTTGTACAATCATACAAAGATTTCAACAAAATCTCATACAGTTGGCGTAGGATGATGAAGCAAGTTAAACAATGTCTCGCCAAGATTATTGCCACACACAGCAGCATCCAACTCCTCCTATGCGAATCAGTGCTACTGATCTCTAGGCAAATATTATATATATATATATATATATATATACCCGTTTTCAAATTTTTCGGCTGATCATATAAGATGTTTAAAACTTGGATTGCCAGTTACCCTCTAACCGGCAACCTTGACCTTAGATTCACATAAGATTGCAAGTTGGCTACATGACAGCTTTTTTTTTTTTAATAAAAAAAATGTCAATTATTTTGTCGTTCGACAATTTATAAGTAGTCATGTAAATGCTCCACGAGTTTTAGGACAAAACCTATATAACACTCATATGAACGGTTAGAGTTTAACTCACACGAACTTTTTATTATTAAAAAGAAAACAGTTTCATACCATCCTTCTTAGGTTATCTGATTAATAAATATACATGAAATACTAACGAATTAGAAGAAAGTGTGTATGTATGAAAGGATTTCTACTCTTGAGCAAAAAAAAAAAAAAAAAAAAAAGAAAGGATTTCTACTGAAAGGATGCAACACGCAACACATTTTCTATAAACTTTTAAAGGGAATCCTTTTAAAACCTTAAGGAATCAAGAAAATGTCATAAAAGTCTCACAAAAAATCCTCGATATAAAAAAGGTTTCACGAGTTATCAAGACTCATAAATGGAGTTGTTAATCACTTACTAAAAGAGTTGTCAATGAGATTTTTTTTTATATCAAAATTTTATATGGGATTTTTTATTTATTTTTTTGTTGGTTCCTTTTGACCTCAAAAGACATTTTCCCATTTTTAAATGCATGAATATAAAAAGTAAAGCAAATCGATCGGTTTGGATTTAAAAAATGAAGATACGTACGGAGTTGATATAAATAGAAAGGATCACGCGGACCAAGTGAGGAAGAACCAATAAAAATAAAGTGAAAAAAAAAAACTCAAACCCAAAAAAGTAACAAGGGAAACAACCTTTCCAGCACACACTGCGAGCAATATCAAAATGAAAACCAAAGCCCCGGGTGTTCACATGCCATTTTTTTGGTCTTTGGGATGATCACAGATTCACAGGATGTTGAAAAACATCAAAACAACCATAACGTACAGAAAAAGAGATCGCCGAATTATCACCCCGGGCTACCGTTACTCCATTCCGTTACCAACAAACGGGGGGCAAGCTTGGATCGATCTCACCGTTTTTTTTGGTAACGGAATTTTAGACAGGGCTTGCCTGGTCATACGTTGTCGTTTGAGTAATTTCGTAGGTCATTAGTTGTGATAGAACATTAACCACGAGAGAATTAACTCCAGTTTCATGCTTACCGTGGGTATGTGATGCCCCCCAAGACCATAACTCTTGCTATTTTTAATAAGCTTATTCAGCTCTTTAACCGCTAAACCTATATAACAGGGGTTACCATTCTTTTTAATCCTATATGTTTATTGTTTATTTAATAAAATATTTATAAAATGTATGCTTCATTTCCGAGACCATTTATCAATAAAAAGTAAATACTACAATAACTAGTATATACTTATTAATACTCATTAATGTACTTTAAAAAAAAAACAAATACAAGAGTAGTGAGACCCCCTTTTTCAGCACTCAAATGTAATGAAGTTTTTTGAACAAATGTAACGAGGTTAGATCCCACTCTTTTGTGTCTCTTTTTTTAATACACGATTGTTTATTCAAATTCAATCAAAATCTTATACCCATCTCTTTTTCTCTTCATGCATACGCGATCCTACACGACCAAATTAACTATTTTTTTTTTTTTTATATAAAAATATATTTCCCTCATCCATACAGTAACGTTTATCTATATAAAAGTAACATACAATATAATTACGCAGAAAAATTACATTTTATTAATTTATTTATCTTTCCAAATATAACAATTGTGAATTTCTAAGGTCATATTTTTCCTCAACAGGAGTGTTATACTCACGTTAAAAATGGGGTTAATGAGTTGTATATGTAAATTGTGAACTATGATGAGAACAACATTATACTCATTCTATTTCATATCAATAGTGGCATCTTTTATATATATATATATATATATATTTAAATGATTGTCCACCTTTTTAAATACTCACCCTATCGCACTTCGTAATCAAATAGAGGATGAATGGTTGAATCATTGTTTAGTGCCTTATACTTTGAAAAAGATGTATTTGATAAGATTGATAATAAGGCAATTATGATAGAATTTCAAAAAATAAGGCCTAAAATGATGACATTGTAATTATTTTTATGTAATATACTTTTGTTATTAAAATATACGTATTTTGAACTTATTTAGTGCTTTCACCCTTCATTGTAATTTATGAATCGCATTTCTATCAAGACTTAGCCTTTACTTTTCAAAATGATAGGTTTATAAAATGATTGTCTCTCTTATATTACATCATCGTGTGTTCATTTGATGCATGAATATTTTTTAATATTCTTTTCTTTTCTGAAAAGTGGGACCCTAACATATATATATATATATATATATTATATATATATATGTGGGTGAAAAACCACACTATATTTATATATATATGTGACATTATATATATAGATCCCACCATTTTAACATTCTCCTAAAATGGTAAGAAGTGTTTTTCCATATATATATCAACAATGGTATCTTATCCTCCCTTAATATATAAAAGACGCCCCTATTCATAAAATAAATATAAATGCGTCCTGCAATAACAAATAGCATCTCTCTCTGTCTCTATATTTATATATTCATCCCTCTCCCTGGGGATATATATCTATATTTGCGCACTGCGCACCACACGGCGCTTATGGTTCGTGAACCTTACCGTCGTTAGTCGTAACATTTACGTGTATGTTTATTAATAAATTTTTAAATGCCGTTGCGGGTTCTACCACCCATCTCTCGCAAATCATCTGCTTAAAATATACAACGTCACGAGCAACCAACCAAATATCGGAGAGAAAACTTGCACACACTTGAACTTGCTTTTCATCTTGTCTCTCCCTTTTCCTTGTTTCCACCGCCTTCAAAGTCTCAGGCCATCGAATATAGTGAGTTGTTAATTAGTTTGGTTAGTATATCTTGCGCTTTCAACTTGTTGCAGAATATACATGATATTGCTTTCATTCGGCCCAACAAAATGGTATAGTTCATGTAGGTAGGATATTGTATTATTTTCTTCTCTCTACAGTTATCGAAGTTAATCGATCACTGCTAAAGGGTGAAGCGAATTCATTTGAGACCAGAAAAGCGACGGCGACGGGGAGGGAAAATAGTGTGCACGTCCGTGCGTGCACGGTGGCAGTAGGGTGGTGTTGGTGGTTGGTTGATCAATCGTCTCCAAAAGACTCTCGTCATAAAAGATGCCTCACAGAGCGACTTACATTTTCCCGAGGCAATTTCCGGACCGTAGATTGGATGAATCTTCCCAACAGCTCTTGGATCACGAGAGGAAGAAGATCCCCGACTCCATAAAATCGGGAACATTTGGCGCTGAAGGTGACGATGATAAGAAAAAGCCGTCACTATCAACTACTACTCCAATAAAAAACGATGTCATTTATTCGCCAAGTAAACGCTCAGCTGTATCCGATCTTCTCACGGGTGGTTGCAGGCTTCGGGCAAAACACAAGCAAGTTGCTGATATCTGCAATTGGTCGACAGAGAAAAAGGGGGGAAGATCAGGTCACGTGAAACCGTACTCTCACAGGTCGTCCAGCGAGGAAGAACGAGAGCTTCTTCTTCTGCCGGAGTCGTCGGTGCCGCCGCCGCCTCCCCACCCGGAGACAGTAAAGAATAATTCTGCCTTTGACCAGAGCTTTGATCGGCAGGTGTCGTTACCGAGGTTGTCTAGTAATGGGAGTAGCTATGCTGGGAGCTTGTTCTCGGGGACAACGTTGGATGGCAATTTTTCCAGTGACATTATTAAGGAGGAAACGACGTCGTCGATTTTCACCTCGTCGAGGAAGCAAGATAATGAAGATGAAAAGGAGAGTAAAGATAAGATGGTGAAGAAGTCCAAAGAGAGTTACCACCTGCAACTTACGTTGGCTAAGAGGCTCACTGGTCTAGCAAGTATTGCTACTGAGCCTGCTCTTGCTCTGGGAACTGACATTGAAACTTGGGATGCCGAATCCGTTTCTTATCGTTTATGGGTACGATCATAAAACTCTGTTTTCTCCTCTCACTAAAAATGGTTATATAAATATTCATGTCCCCGCATATTGCATAAAGGCTAACTAAGTCCGTTGAAGTATTATTCTCAGGTGAGCGGCTGTTTATCATACTCTGACAAGATAACGGATGGTTTTTATAACATTCTGGGGATGAATCCATATTTGTGGGTAATGTGCAATAATGAAGCGGAAGGAAGGCGGTTGCCATCTCTGTTGGCGCTTAAAGCAGTTGAACCTAGCGAGACATCTATGGAGGTGGTTCTTGTTGATATCCATGAGGATTCCAGGCTAAAGAAACTTCAAGATAAAGCTCAAGAACTGTATTGTGCTTCAGAGAACACATTGGTGTTGGTGGAAAAGCTAGGAAAACTTGTTGCCATTTATATGGGGTAAGTAAACAAATTAAATCAAATCCTGTCTTCTTTACTGCTTGAAGCTTGTTGCTTTTAGGTTTTGACTCCTTTTGGGTTGATATGTATATACGAAGGGGTACTTTTCCGGCAGAGCAAGGTGATCTCCATGGGCACTGGAAGTTGGTTAGTAAGAGATTGAGGAATTTTCACAAGTGTGTTGTGCTTCCTATTGGCAGCCTATCTTCTGGACTTTGTAGGCATCGAGCTATTCTTTTCAAGGTGAAGAATATACTCTCATAATGACTAAAATCCTTGTTAATTTCATCAAGATTAAATATTTGCTCCGAATTTCTACAGCTAAGAAGATGCAGCGAACTATTTGCTCTTACGGAATTTGTCCCATTTTTTCTTCGTTGGCTGATGACAAAATTTGTCGTGAAGTTTTTCTTTAGCAGTTTGCTAGTAATTACATGACACCTGAACAACTTATATAAAAACTTCTCTATATTGGTGATGTATATTGGCGATTTAGACACTACCTCCTTCTTTTTAGCTTTAACCCTGTTTGTGCATCCCTTTGCTGATATTCTTAACTGAGTTGGAAAAGTTAATTTGTAGAGTATTTTACTTTAAGCAATTTTTTGTTAATGAAATGCCATTTCTGTTCCTGTCATTGGCATTTATTGTGGAAGCTTGAACACTACAGTCATATTTGTGACACATGAGCCATTAACACATTCATACCTTGGTTTGAAAAAAGGAAAAAAAAATAAAAGAACACATTCATACCTCTGCTATTCTATCTTCTTCCATCTCCCTTCTTTCTTTTTTTGGCCTTTTCTTTTTGGGCTGTGGATTCAGCTTCAGTTGTTAAGCAATTAATTAATAAAAATTTCAATTTGTGACTCCAAACCCTCCCCACCCAGCCTTTTCATATCTCGTTAGCAGGTAGGTATCTTAATTTGCTATTTCCTCTCTGTTTTGCATGTACTCACTTGATTGTCCTTCAAGTTAATTTATTATGAGAATCTAGCACTGTTTCTTAAATGGCTTCTTATTGCTCATCAGTTATTCCCTGATACCTGTTCTGCACCTGCAGAGGTTGGCAGATTACATAGGTTTGCCATGCCGTATTGCTCGAGGTTGCAAGTATTGTGTTGCTGACTATCGATCCTCTTGCCTTGTCAAGATTAAAGATTACAAGCAATTCTCTAGGTTAGTGCAATATAGCTGTCCTGACAGCTCTCACTTTTGCTTTGGTGTGTACTTTGTCAACCATAATTTCATGCATTGCTTCCGAAGTTTTGATACTAGATTTTTTATTTGATCCTCAACAAGTTCTTTGATTAAAAGGGCAGCTTGAACAGTAATGCTTGATATCATTACATGATATTTGTACTACTCATATACGACTGATTGCTGAACATATAAGTTTGTTTCATATTTTCTTGTACGTATGCTTTATTCTCTAACACAGTTCTTAACAGGGAATATGTAGTTGATCTAGTTGGGGAGCCTGGAAATGTCCATGGGCCAGATTCCTCTATCAATGGAGCATATGTCTCCTCCATGCCTTCCCCGTTTCAAATTTCTCATTTAAAGGAGTTCCAATCACCATGTCTGGACGTTGCAGCATGTTCTCAATCTTTAAGTCCCAAACATAGTTTTGTGGTTACTGACAGTCGTTTATATTCAGGTATGTTGTGCTTTCCATTCGTGGAAAGTCAATTTTCCAATTGATTTATGCTAGTTGTATCTTAATTACTACGTATTTCAAAATAGAAGGACATTCCACGTAGCTCTTGATTCCACGTAGTATCTTCCCAATTCACGCAGAGGATTTTTAGTTTAAAGTTTGTCTCAGCTATTATTCAATCTCTAATCAGGCTGTGGACAGAACGATCAGCAAGTTAGTGAAACTGATTTGCTAATAAACCCTACGGGCTCCGCTTACGCCTCCGTTGATCAAACTTCGGAAGGAACAGAACCTCCTTTGCTTCCTTTTGGCTTGAAAAGGAATGTTGAGGATTGTGCAGTTCTAGGTTCAGTTTCACCTTCAATCTGGGAAGGTGTTTCTGAATCCCTTCATCCACCAGTTGAGGCATCATTACATGAATATCCCAGGCTTGGTGGAGATCCAGTTGTAGTACGTGAAACTTCCATCAATGAGAAAAGTTCTTTGAAAAAATCTATATTAAGCTCTTCAAAGCAGTCAGAACCGGAGAAGGTAGACAATGGACTTGAAAATACGGATATTCCAAGATACTTGAATCTTGAACCATCACTTGCAATGGACTGGCTGGAGATACCATGGGATGATTTACGCATCAAAGAGCGTGTTGGTGCCGGTAGCTTTTTTGTTTATAATTTCTTTTTTTGTTTATTGCATCTACATAACAAACATATTTGGACATATTTCCCTTGTAGCTGACTCTGCTGTCGCTATTCTCTCCTCTGCAGGTTCATTTGGGACAGTGCACCGTGGTGAATGGCATGGATCAGTAAGTATTCAATGAACTACTTTGAGACATAGTTGAATGTGATGGATTCATTGAATTTGACGAACTTCTGGGTACTGCATGTTGCTGATTGAGGAGTAGATCGGCAACTGAACAACTTTAAATCGATTCCCTTAGTACCTAGGGAGGGTCAGAAACATGTTATACAGACTATACGTACAATTACTTTGCTCGTGGTCAACTGATACATTGTATCTAAAATGCAGGATGTTGCAGTCAAAGTTCTATCAATCCAAGATTTCCGTGATGATCAATTGAAAGAATTTCTGAGAGAGGTGAGCATTCATGATTCAGATTAGACATATCTCCTAGATTTCCGTAATGAAAGGTGGATGAAGAGGCCATTTTCCTAAGTGCTTAGCACAACGGTCTATTATCTAGACTCAGAGTACGTGGTGGCTGTTCGCAAATAGGCACTCTAGAGAAACTACTTTTCACTTGTGTTTGTTTCATGTTTTACCAGAAGATATCATGAACTAATAATTTTTTTACCTAATTAACCTCTTCATTTTCCCACTGCATGCGTGTTGTTCCCTTCTATATTAAGGTCAAAAAGGAAACTCAAGTAATTATTTACGTCCATTTCAGGTTGCAATAATGAAGCGCGTGCGCCATCCAAATGTGGTGCTCTTCATGGGTGCAGTTACAAAACGCCCTCATCTGTCCATAGTGACAGAATATTTGCCTAGGTAAAACATGGGAACTCTCGTGTAGTAAGCCATTATATGAAAGTTCGTTGCGTAAAGATTTAAATTTCTTACTGATACTGTTTCCTGCTACATATGGTACAGGGGTAGTTTATACCGCCTGATTCATAGACCCACAACTGGCGAAAATCTGGATCAAAGGAGAAAATTGCGGATGGCTTTAGATGTGGTTTGTATCAAATAGTGCTATATTGTAGCTTGTTATTATTCATAAATTATTTTATAGGCTGTATATTTATGTGTGTGTTTTCCGAATACAGGCTAAAGGGATCAATTATCTCCACTGCCTTAACCCTCCGGTTTTGCACTGGGATCTCAAATCCCCGAACTTGTTAGTGGACAAAAATTGGACCGTAAAGGTACACTGAAATTGACTGAGCAGTTCATCTATGAATAATTTCTGACATCTTGTGCAAGTTGATGATTTCTTTTAGCTTTTCATGCTCAGGTGTGCGATTTTGGATTGTCAAGATTCAAAGCCGAGACTTTCATATCATCAAAATCAGTTGCTGGAACAGTAAGTCTTGCCCCATGCTTGTTGTGATTGAGGATAATGATTACTTCCAAATCGATTATAGGATGTAATACAGACAAGTAAATCTAGATTTAAGTGTACTGCAACTACAGGGCAACTTATTATTAGTCTTTTCCTTCCCATACAAGAATGGTGTGAGAATTAAGGTCAATGAATGCATAAAGCAAAATAATCATGTTTAAAAAAAGATTGAATGACTGATCAACAATAAGATTAAGTGTGTGGCTGTCAATTGATATCGCTTCAGTATCCTGTGTGGAGGAAGGATAATCAATCGTGTGCATTTTCAGTTGGGCCCCAGGAGAGCAAATTTAGACTGCATTCTTCCTGTGTTGATTAATATAATCGGACTTAGTAATTTGTCAACTTTCCCATCATTAGATGGGTCCATATGTAGCCTCAAATTTCCTTCAACATTGAAAGTTGTGATTCTGTCAACATTTTGCAGGCTGAACTTTTGCTTCACAGTCCTTCAATACGAGCGTAACTCTCTTGATTTTATTTTCAGCCCGAGTGGATGGCTCCTGAATTCCTTCGCGGAGAACCTTCAAATGAGAAGTCTGATGTTTACAGTTTTGGAGTCATCTTGTGGGAGCTTGTGACCATGCAACAACCGTGGAGTGGTCTTAGCCCTGCCCAGGTGAAATCTTTTTAGCGAAATCAATTATGTTTATTTTCAAGCAGATAATGTTGGGGAGGTTGCATGCATGTGAACTTCTACTTTTCAACTAAATACTTGGCGAATGTGAACTTCTACTTTTCAACTAAATGCTTGGCGAAGTGAAGTCTTGAATGTTTATAAGTAGATAATGTATTAAAATAATCGTTGTCATGTGAACTCTCAGGTGGTTGGAGCCGTTGCTTTCCAAAATAGGAGGCTTGTTATCCCTCCAAACACCTCCCCAGCCCTTAGCTCTCTCATGGAATCTTGTTGGGCTGAGTAAGTGCTAATTATGTATGCTTCTTTGGTAGTTCAAAATATCTTTGAAAGATAACCGGTCCATTTTATCTAATTTTATTACCTTCAGTTTTAAATATAAAATATAGTTTATAGTACAATTTGCACTAAAGACTATGTCCTATATTTAGGTCCGGAAGAGTATTACATAACAGAGTATTAACATGTGTTATTTGCCTTAGTATCAGTAGTATCTTCAATTCTTTTGACCCCGATGATTTGTTTCTTGTTTCTGATGCACAGTGAACCTAGTGAACGACCATCTTTCGCTAACATAATGGACTCTCTGAAGAAGCTGCTGAAGTCTCCAGCTGAGGCTATAAAAATGGGTGGAGCGTGAACCAATCCATTATGATATATTTGAATTTGCTACGCGTAGATGTAGTGTTAATTAACAAGTAATCCAAACCTTGTCCTCAATTTATCTGTCCCATAGAACCTCAACCTTTTTGGTTGTTTCGGAATTGTATAATTTTTGTTGCTTCTTTCTAACCCTTTTCAGAGGCTCATTGAAAACCCTTGAGTTGAAGTAGTCTTTTATGGGGGATTTTGGATTCCTGAATAGTATTTATAGATAAGTTCATGGTCTCGACCTTTTTTATGGGGCCCTTGAGATCAAAATATTTTCACGATCTATATTTGTAATAATCCGTATTAAATGTGGATATGCTACACTCCCTTTCTCTAATTAAGTATAGTTTTTATTGTCCAACTAATTAAGTATAGTTTAATGACTTGTAATTTAATTACAAAAATTGGTTGATTGAATCTATGCAAAAGGTTTTTTTTTTTTTTTTTTAAAAAAAAATATATATATATATATATATATTTCACTAATGATTTTCCCTTTTGAAGCTTAGAATGTAGAGGGCTTTTGTAACATCCTAAATTGTTTAACTATAATATTATAGGATAGATTAATTTATGGTAATTAAAATTTGTCATGTAATTACTTAGTAAGGGAGTGAATTTTCTAAAATTAGAAATAAAGATTTTTTATTTTCATATATTGTATTATATGTAATTATATATTAAATTTTAATATATATATATATATATATATATATATAAAAAAAGAGATGGAAGATGGAAGAAGAAGAAAAAAAAAAAAAAAAGTAAAGGTGGTGGTACCAATTGTAATTTGGAGTGCAGAGCCCCAATTTTTGAAAAGGGGGTGCCACCCCTTATTATTTCGGTGGGGGGATTTTTAGTATAAACACCCCCATCCCAATACACAAACACACACACACACTTTTTTTCATTTGCAGAGAAGAGCGTGAGAGAGAGGGAGAGTAAGGTGATAATTATTTGGGAGCTTTGTAGTAGCTTTTTGGTAATTATTTAGGAATTAGCGAAAAAAGATAACTCTGGATATTCTTCCATATACTTGTAAATTGTGTATGATTATAAATTATATTATTTTTATAGATTGAATTATGTGTATATGTATTATGATAAAAGTTGGATATTACAGTTTTGTACCCACGAAAATTACATTTTTGTGCCCAAGAAAATTACAGTTTTGTATCCAAAAAAATTACAGTTTTGCCCCTGAATTTCAAAAATGAGAGTTTAGTCCCTCGAAATTAAAAAAATGACAGATTGGTTTGATGAGATTTATATGAGATGTTTCGTTTACCTTGTGTTGATATTTTATATGAATGAAAGCGTGTTTTAATATACTATATTTTATTGATATAATTATCATGACGGCTGTATGTGATGGGTTAGAGTAAGGAGAAATTTAAATTATAAGATTTATTTATGCCACCACTCGGTGCACAGTGGATGGTACTTTTCAGGGCCCCATCTTCCATGTTTTCCTCTGGCTGGGATCACATTGAAGTTGTGGGATATGTGACACATTCTTAGTTATTATTTTTAAGGAAGGGAGCCATAGTCCAGACTTAAGCTTAAATTTTGGTGAGCTTGGAGCCATCCAGTCAAATGAATGAGTTTCTATTGGACTATGTGTTAGCCTATGGCTCCAGTCAGTTGTACAAGGGTGGACGGTGATATAAGGGAGGCTGCATATTGCATATTGTATAATTGTATATTTCACAGTTCAACATAATGGTGTTTACTTTAGCAAAAAATAATTTTGTATGAGAAATTATGGTATGTACAAATATATTTGAAATCAGCCCCTGCTTTTTGTCATATGTAATTTCATTGTGCACGGTAGAAACTTTCAATATTTACTGAGACATAGAATCTCATCCCATGTTAACATTTTTCAGGTGAATATCCTAGTAGAGATCAAGGGAAGGCACTTATGGGGTGAGCTTTGAAGGCTCTTTTGTATTCCTATAGTTTATGTTATGTTATTTTTATTTGCTATGAACCTAAGACTTCCGCTTTGTATTAAACTTTGAAAAATTTTCGGAAATTTATTTTGATTATGTATTATGAATTTTATTTTAAATGGTTATGTAATTTAATGATTTGGATATCGAATATCCTTATTGAAGGTATTTCAAATATTTTGGCTAAGTTTTTGGGTGTTGAATTTGAAGTGTTACAACTTTTACCTCTCTCAAAGCATGTGGACTTTTTGAGATTCAAACTTGTATTCTCATTTTCATAATCATCTTAACCATTGGTTTGTTGGTCTATACAAGAGTTTTCTAATAATACTACATTTAAATTATAAAGTTGATTAGAAATTATTCAACGGCTGTATTTACTTCACATTTGATGTAATAAAAAAAAATTGTATGCATTCTTAAATATATGTGAAGTGTGGGGAAAATTTAACAAGTTTGCATTTGAAGATCCAAACAAAATTTAAGCATAACTATATCATTTTGTATTTTTTTATAGGTTATTTGTATCTAAAAAGTTTTGCTCAAAATATAAAATAAATTATAGGACAATAAAATGAGTTTTTTTTTTTTTTTTTACCCCTATTCGCCATTAATGGGTACATGAGAAAGAGAAAAAAATAAAAGAGAGATATAAATACATAAAAATAAAAGGATATGAGAGAAAATGTGCATCCTTTCATAAATAAAAGTAAATATGAAAAAAATATTCATTTAATGTTTTTTTATTTGGGAGAACCAGTTACAAGTGAGGTATAACTAGGTATAAGCATAGGATGATACTTGATCATTTTTTGAGCTGAAATACAATACGTAGTACAATAAAAATTCATTAAGCATTTTGTTTAATTTAAAAATTGAAAATGGCGTCAGATTACCCAAGGAAAAAATCCAATCAAATATGGCTGCTTGACCACTTCCTTATAAACGTGTCGAGCGATCCTTAACCACGCCATCGTCCTTCCCTCGTGCTACACAGCTACAGAGCATCACCAAGACGCGATCTCTGCCCTGATCATCCAGATAGATTTCGGCCGAGCCACTTCCGGAGGAAAATTCGATGGATAAGAATGACAGAGAATACATGTGGCACGATCTCGGGCTGCAACTTGTTATGATCCTGGTCATGGTGTTCATGTTCTTGCATATGCACGACATTCCCAGGAAGCTCTTCGCCAAGTTCCGTCTTCGTAGCCGATCCGACATTCAAGCCAAGCGCCACTTCGTTCAAGGCGCTCAGCTCCTTGCGCGGGCTAGATCCTCCAAGACTCGATCCGCTTCGAATTCACTGGCCAAAGATGCCCTAGCCGAAGCAGAGAAAGCCATCGCGCTTGACCCCAAGGATGCAGCCGCTTACCTTCTCAAAGCCTTGGCTCTTGATTTCCAAGGCTTTAGGACTTCGGCCCTTGACTCGCTCGACATGGCTTTGTCTCCGCTTGCGGTGAAGTCCCTCGACGTTCAAGAGAGAGGGGACGCGCTTCTCAAGAGGGCTGAGTTGAAAATGGCGATGAATGAACGCGGCCGGGTCGACTCGGCTCTGACGGATTTGATCGAGTCGGTAAAGCTGAATTCGAAAAACTTCAAGGCTTTTTGTTTGTTAGGGAAATGCTATGAGGCAAAGAAGATGATAGAGGAAGCCAGGACGGCTTATGAGGAGGCTCTCAAGGTGGAACCCCAGTCAACTGTGGCTCAAGAGGCCTTAAGCAGATTAGGTTCATAGTAGAAATTGTAGAAATCTCAACTTTGTGCCAGTTGTGACTAGTTCTTCTGTTCTAGATAAATTAGAACGTTCTCCTGAGAATTTTATGCAGATACAATGTCAGAGGCCATGTACTTGTTTGGTTGCTTGATCATTGGCAAACCTTGAATAAATGATGGAAGATTATTACTTGTGGTGGTTGAAAGCAACTGAGATGCTAAACTAATGTCTTGGTGAACCCGATTTTTTGCCCTTCTGCTGATCAAACTATTAATTGAGTATGGACAGAATCTAACAATTTCCAGGGAACTGATCAAAGGCAACCTTTAACAGAAGAAAACACTTGTTGAGACCAGTTATGTAGGTGATAATGAGACCAGTTAGCCTCGATCTCACTCATCACAATACAATGGTTTGACAATGAGACCACTTGTTTTTTGTTCACATAAATACCTTTGTCTGGTGTGCCTCGCTTGCTCACTTCAGAGTGCATTTCTGTTATCCCATAGCTATTCAGAGCCCATGATCCCTCCTCCCTTGAATGATCAACATATCTTCCACTCTGCGGCACATGGCTAGGATACCAATGCCTGGATACCTGACTTCTTAATTATATTTGCTTGTAGTTCTGCCGCATTATTGATGTTTGCGTTTAAATCTGTTTCCTTAGGCTTAGGGATATTTGCAGTCTTGTTAGTATGTGCAGCTGATTTTGCACCCCCAATGAAGTCCTTCAATGTCTGTGTGCAAACTCTTGAAGTAAATTCTTGCACAAATCCTATTTCTTACAGGAAGAAACAGAGGATGGGATATGCATTATACAATGAAACTACTGAAATAACTATAATGCATGGATGGAAACCTTACGTATTGTAACTGGAACTTCATAAAGAATGCATCTTCACATAGAAACAATGCAATCAGGAACAATTCCAACATAATGCGTGAAAATGGAAAATTATGTGCGGTTAAATCATTAGACCAGACAAAGAAGCCCGCTTCATATCAAGTTGAGTGGAAAGTGTACCAAGGGGCTGACCGTATAGAAGAAGCGTGCCCCTTTGACAATTGGACAACAAAAGAGGTAGGCCAAAAAGACGCTGCCAGAAGCTTCAAAACAACCTAGAATTATCAAATATCTACGAAAGAATGCGATTTATTGAAAAACAAGAGCTGGCCTTGGACTCATGTACCCATCTCTGAGCATTTGCATTGCTGACAGCTTTCAATTCGATCTAGAGGAGTATTTCATTTGAAGTCATGATTAGCAACATATTTATAACAAGCCGGCTTTGTATATGTTTGGCTTCTCAGTTTTACTAAGTAAAATCATTTTTAGATAACTAATTTTGCTTAAACTCTTGTTTGGCTACCTTTGACATTGCATTGTATAATCGTCCGCACCCCTAGAAGCGACTAAAAATGTTCGTTAACTTGAAATCAAAGTTCATTTTAGCAAAAGTGGGTTATCCAAAAATCCTTATAGGTTTCAAAACTATTCCCTCCTGTCCTAATTATAGGACAAACTTTATCCTAGAAGTAAGATTAGAGGTAGTATCAGCCAAATATCCCATTATGCTGTGAGCTGAAGGTCTCGAGTCTCAACCAAATTCCATCATTTATGTTTATCTGTTAGTATGCATTGGTGTAGCAGAAAATGACTTTGGATGAGGTCGAGGTAATATTCCAGCAATAGATGTGGTACATTTTATTTATTTCTGAACCCAGAAAATTCCAAAAAAAAACTTGCCTCTCTCCTTATTTTCACCGCAGCAGCCACTAAGGCACAACAAGTAGAACCTTTCCCTCCCTTTTTGGCGTTCCCATAGCATCTTTTAAAAGCTTCTCTAAATTCGCAGGGAAAAATAAAAAACCAAGATTGGCCATTAATTGTTGTGAGTCCTCAATCTCACACATCTTGTGAATTCGAAACTTGTAGACGAATTGGCTGGGGCCTGAGTTTGATAGGCAAATTGATGTGAACCACATGATTCTCAGAAACGAAAAACAATCCACACTGGCTTCGAGGTCTCGATGAGACCAAGACACCGACGATGACGATCCAGAAGATATTCAAGGGGACCAGCGAATCGAATCATTTATAGACACTTACCTTGCTGTCGGGATAAACTGTACACTCAATTTCATAAATTTCTTTTTATCAGATTATGTGAAATCTGGTTAAAAAAGGAGGAATTCTGAAGCACTTTTTTTTTTTTTTTTTTTTTCGTTGTACTACTAATTTTTTTTGATATATTTTAACTCTTATTTATATTTTTATTATTTGACTTTCGATTTTAATTTTTATTTAATTGATATGTTTTTCGAATGATAGAAAATTATTACATTATTGTTGTCTCTTTTTTATCATTTGAAATTCGTGCTTGGATTTTTATTAAAACAATATATTCTTAGATAAAAAATTGACAACTAATTACTACTATTAATCCTGTCTACAAAGAAAATTTATAACGTCGAAAAACCATCTATACTTTGTAATGTTTTTATTTTATTAATTAATAATATCATTTTGTTTTATTATAAAAAAAAGCTTGAAACAGCACTTATTACGGTTATAATTGGTAATACTCCCTTCGATCCAATTATAAGGCCTTAGTTGGTTTTTTGGAGAAATTAAAAAAGCTAATTAAATTATTTTAGAGTATTTTTATTTTTTTTTTTTTTCAAACTAATTAGTTTGACTAATAAACTAATATATAATCTAAGGATATACAACATATAAAATGACTAAGTATCTTATTTAATTTCCTTAATCCTTTTTAAAAAAAAGTTAACTAGATCTTATAATTAGTTCTTTGTAATGTTCTCATCTTATTAATATCATTTTGCTTTATTATAAAAAAGAAAATTTTTAATGCAAATTATCTCATGGGGCACAAGCGTCAATTACTTATAACTAGACATCTAAATCTTGTCGGAAAGCATACTTTCTAACTACATGGTGTGACGTGGTTAGTAAAAAAACACATCATATAAGGAAAGTTGAGGAATCCACATGAAAATACGGGGCGACGATGTGGGAACGCAGTTATAGCCTCCTTTTCTTTTGAAACACAAAGCCAACTTTTGAATGAAAGGTAATTATAATCGTCAAACCTTTCTTTCTTTGTTTTTTTGTTTTGTTTGTTTTTTTTAAATTTGTCCGTGCCAGCTTGTGGGAAATCTTGCCAGTCACAACATCATTGCTTGCTAGTACAAGGGAAGCTCTGACCTCTCCTCCAGCCGAATCAGAGTCATATAAAGTGCCCCAAAATCTCTGGTCAAGCTCTCTTTGGTGGGTCCTCTTTCCCTTCTCCACCCGCCTTCAAGCTCCACCACCACCTTCTTCTAGGGCTTACTCAACCTCTCTCAGTCGAACCCTGCGAGAGAAGGAGCTTGGAGTGAGGCCGGATCAACCGCTAGTTCTATCGTTATAGATATTCTGAATTTGTATTTGGCGATAAGTTCAATCCGGGTTTGACTTGGTTTGATCCTCTCCGATTACGATGGATTTGGTGCGCACACTTGAATCCCTGCTGGGCATTTCCCTCGGTGATTCGGTTTCGTATTCATTGGTTGGCATTGTTGCCACCTTGGTGGCTCTTATAATTGGGCTGGCATTTTTTTGGATAAAATCTTCGGATCGGAGCAAGGAGGTGAAGCCGGTGCCAGTTCCGAGTTTGTCCTCGGTGAAGGAGGAAGAGGAAGATATTGACGGTAGCTCCGCGAAGACCAAGGTTACTGTGTTTTTTGGGACCCAGACTGGTACTGCTGAGGGCTTTGCAAAGGTACCTTTGTTCGTCTTCAGTCGATTTCGGCCTTTTTTGGTACCGTGTCGAGATTATGTTCAACAATTGTTTCTAGAGGCTGGGTGTTTGTCACTCATCGTAATTACTGCACTCATTTATGTCGCTTCATCCTCATTTAAGTAAGATGCTAGGTCACTTCGTCCACACTTGTCAGGAATACGATACTGATTCTTGGTTGAGATCGAGGCGGGAGCAAGGACATTCCTGTCTGAGAATTCAATTGTTATTATTATTTTTTCTTTTTTCCAACCACGAAGTGTGAGTTATAAAGGGTGATGTCTGATTTTAGCTTCTGTAACTTATTCCTTGCTAGTTTGATCTGATGGTTTTGGGGTCTATGAAATTTAAGTTGCTGAAGGTTAGAGTGTATTAATTTAATTCTGCTCCCCCAATGTCCTACGTTTAACCTTGATCTATGATATTGGATAATGAAGCCGAATCAAATTATTTTGTGACAAGCAATCTTGTATGACGTTTGATATCATAGGTGATGTGTTATGTTACCCATGCTCCGTTTGCTTGAAACACCAAGTAAAAAGCACCAAGAAGCAAGGCTGCTGATAGTAGCAATAGGAAAATTAAGCAATACAATAATTTGTTTAAAAAGTTGTTTGACTGCAGCATATGCTAATGTTAGCTAGAAAATTATTATAGGTTATGCCTTGTTCAAATGGTTGACTGTAGCATGTGCTGCAGTCAAACAATTTTTGACTAACATTGTGGCCATTGATTTATGAACCGCCATGATTTTGTTTATTATTAGTCTACTGCCAATCTTGCTTAACCACCCTGTTTGTGATGATTCCATATCCTTTTAATAGGCTTTGTCAGAGGAGATTAAGGCAAGGTATGAGAGAGCTTTGGTCAAAGTTGTTGACCTGGTAAGTTGGATCAGGATGAAATTCAGGCAGACTACCATTGTGGTCATTGATTTATGGACCGCATGTTTTTGTCTTAATTCACTAAAAGACTTTCTCCAGAGTGTTCACTTTCATTAGAAGTTGCTGCCTTAAACTATTGGTTTGACTTAAGGTTTCTGTTGTATTTAATTTGAACTAGGATGACTATGCAGCAGATGATGATCTATACGGAGAAAAACTTAAGAAAGAGACCCTTACATTTTTCATGTTGGCTACGTAAGATTTATTTTCATAAAAAGGGTGAAATGAATGGCTTTTTGAAATTGACAGTTCATTTGATATTTGGACATTGTATGGCAGTTATGGAGATGGAGAGCCTACTGACAATGCTGCAAGATTTTACAAATGGTTTATCGAGGTTTGGTTATATCAACACCTTAAGTAAATCCCAATTTTTGGTTTCATCTGCCTTATGTGGAAGGTTCTGATAATTTGGTCTTAATTTAAAGGGAAAAGATGAGCGGGGAACATGGCTTCAACACCTCACATATGGTGTTTTTGGCCTTGGTAATAGGCAATATGAACATTTTAATAAGGTAAAACTTGGATGTTTTCATTTTTCTTAGCTGGTATTATTCATTGTTATCTAATGGTATTTTTTGAAACAGATAGCTAAGGTCATTGATCAAGAACTTAGTGAACAAGGTATGTAATTTATCTGCTAAATGTTTTTGTGGCCTTGTAGGCATTTAGCCAGTATAACTTTTCCCATTGGATTCATACAGTGCCATTGGCATCAAATCTATTGAGTAACTTCCTTTTTCTGTTTGCTTAGCAAGAGCCATGGGCCTCTACTTGTTATACAAGGCTTAGTTAAGTTAGAGTATTATTGGCTTTACGGTGAAGTCTCCTTATGTGTAGAATTGTGTTTGTCCCAGGTGCAAAACGTCTTGTTTCTCTCGGACTAGGTGATGATGATCAATCTATTGAAGATGATTTTACGGCTTGGTAAGTGTAATCTTACTGCTTCTACTACTCATATATTGATGTCTTGTAGCTATACCAATAAGAGAAAAAACAAAGAAAAATGGATGAAGTGTTGCAACTGCTTTCTGCATTTTACATTTTATGAACTGTCCTTTCCTTTGCAGGAAGGAAAGTGTCTGGCCTGAATTAGATAAATTGCTCCTAGATGAGGATGATGTGAATAATGTCTCTACGCCTTATACGGCTGCTATACCAGAATATCGAGTAGCAATTCATGATCCCACTGTCACATCATGCTATAATAATCATATGAACTTGGCAAATGGGAATGCTGTGTTTGACATTCACCATCCTTGCAGGTGCATGAAGTTTTGCATGTTGAATTTATGACTTGTTATTTTTTGCTATAGCAGGCTACACAAAATTTTCTTTTCTCCTTTTGAAGGGCCAGTGTTGCTGTTCAAAAAGAGCTTCACAAACCTGAGTCTGATCGCTCTTGCATACATCTGGAGTTTGATATATCAGGAACTGGAATATCGTAAGTCGGACCTCATATTTACTGAT
This sequence comes from Acacia acuminata, assembly GCA_019022655.1. Lineage (NCBI taxonomy): Eukaryota > Viridiplantae > Streptophyta > Magnoliopsida > Fabales > Fabaceae > Acacia > Acacia acuminata. The sequence goes on from JAFJYI010000015.1 coordinate 5,466,138, forward strand.
GAATGACAATAGCAGTGATTGTTTTTGTGATTTTTTAAATTATTTTTATTAATTAAATTTACCGGTAAATTTCTCTAAAATTATTTTTGTGAATTGACACTAGTAGGATGCTAAGTGGCATTGTCTTAGGGTGCAAAGTCGGTATCTTCTTAATAAAGAAACAAGGCCTTGACCAGAAACTAATGTTAACATTGAAGAAATTTCTTGAGGCGGGAAGGGGGATGGTGGACCTGTGTGAGTTGTGTATTATATATAGAAACATTAAAGTAACTTCCAAGAGTGTATGTTATTGAAGAAATTACTTATAAGTATTGATCTGTGAAGAGATGCCATATTTTAAGTGTGTGAAGCTTCTAGTGGTATTTTAAGCTTGCAATTATGAAATATCCCGGGTGGTCTTTTAAAGAATTGTAAAATGATTGCCAATTGATTATGGTTTGATGTTATGCTCAGTGCTTCTATTAGATGGAAGGTAACATGTAACATACCCAGTTCCTAGATTATGGCAGAATTGAAGTTACCAGTTTGATGACTTTTATCTTATCTTCCCAGATATGAAACTGGAGATCATGTCGGTGTTTATGCTGAAAACTGTGATGAGACTGTTGAAGAAGCTGGGAGGTTGTTGGATAAAGATTTGGATCTGTTGTTTTCTCTTCACACTGATAATGAGGACGGTACTCCCTTAGGAGGTTCTCTGCCACCTCCTTTCCCTGGTCCATGTACCCTACGCACTGCATTGGCACATTATGCTGATCTCTTGAATCCTCCTCGAAAGGTTTTTATATGATCATTCAAGTGCTTAACATTTTTTTACTTGTCTTGTTTTGTAAACAATCAGTTTTACTAGTTACAGCAGTGGTTTTATTGATTACAAGTCCAACTTCATAGATTTTCTAAGAGGGGACAGTTATATGTGTTACTCTTTTAGGCTGCTTTAGTTGCTTTAGCTGCTCATGCAGCTGACCCCAGTGAAGCAGAGAAATTAAAGTTCCTATCATCTCCTCAGGGAAAGGTGAAAAATTGCTATTACCTGTTTGTATCTTGCTTTTAAGTTTGATCCCTAATTCTTTCTTGGATGAATATTGGTCTTTCGCTTTCCAGGATGAGTACTCTAAATGGGTGGTTGGAAGTCAAAGAAGTCTCCTTGAGGTAATGGCTGAGTTTCCTTCAGCAAAACCTTCCCTAGGCGTGTTCTTTGCTGCAGTAGCCCCTCGGTTACAGCCTCGTTATTATTCAATTTCATCATCTCCTAGGTCAGTATCTTAAGCTACCTTAAAAGCATCTGAAATAAACTTTATAAGATAACTTGCTGCTTAATTCTGCATTGCATTGTATATATTCTCCAGGTTTGCTCCACAAAGGGTACATGTAACTTGTGCCTTGGTTTATGGTCCAACTCCCACTGGCAGAATCCACAAAGGAGTATGCTCAACCTGGATGAAGGTAGCAGTTTGTTATGGATAGGCTCCTGCAATTATATATACCCTGTCTAAACTTCTCAGATCTTTTGTTTTTATTTTCTTCTGATTCTTTTTCCTGCTTTGTGCAACGCTGGATCATGCTATTTTATTCTCAGAATGCTTTTCCCCTGGAGAAAAATTCTGACTGTAGCTGGGCTCCTATATTTATAAGACCATCAAATTTCAAGTTACCAACTGATCATTCAATTCCTATAATAATGGTTGGACCTGGTACTGGCCTGGCACCTTTTAGGGGTTTTTTACAGGTATGAATGAATGTATTATGGATTTTCACAGTTCTCTAAATTAATGGAAAGCATTGAAAATTATGGAATAAATTAGAGAAATTTGGAGAAAGTGGGAACGGAACAGATGGAAAGTGAAATATAGGAGAGACAAATTAGAATCTGATCAGTAATTGAAAGATGTTGGGACATTTCGTTTTTTTTTTTCTAAAAAAAAAGTCTGACCACAATATTAAATACTTACTCCTTATTCTATCTTGATTAGAAACCCCGATTTTTTAGTAGTTTTAGAATAAATGTAGCTAATCATATTTTAGTAAAATCCTAATTCTAAATCTGTAATTAGGAAAATGTAAATTCCCAAAATATCAGTTGAACCTCCTTTTTGTCTGAGGGGCTAAGTAGACATTGTAGACCCAAGCTGCCATCAATCTAGCTCTCTCCTGGTATTAGTCAAACCTTAATTGCTAAACTACATAATACAGTTGAATAACTGAAACTTCTTTTATAAGGATTTTTATTCTTTCCGCTGCCACTGGGATTCAACTTACACCTGGACACAATTAGCTTGACACTTGTTCAATTCCTTTGGTTCACTCTCTTATCCTAATTATAACTTGTACTAATTCTTGAGTCTCCCTTTATCTTTTATTATCCAGGAAAGATTAGCTCTCAAAGAGGATGGTGTCCAACTTGGTCCTGCATTACTCTTTTTCGGGTGTAGGAATCGTCGAATGGTAAGTTATTGTTAATGTACCCTCAAGCCCAGGGGACTTTTAGAAGGATGTGTAATTTTCTTGTTAATATTTGTCCATAGGATTTTATTTATCAAGATGAGCTGAAGAATTTTGTGGAACAAGGTGCTCTGTCAGAGTTGATTGTTGCTTTCTCTAGGGAGGGACCTGACAAAGAATATGTTCAACACAAGATGATGGATAAAGTAAGTTCAAATAGAATCCTAGCTGGGAACGAATGCCACTGATAAGAATAGTTTATTTCATGATTTTTTTCATGTGCAGGCAGCAGATCTGTGGAGTCTGATTTCTCAGGGAGGTTATCTTTATGTCTGTGGTGATGCTAAGGGTATGGCCAGAGATGTTCATAGGACTCTACATACCATTGTCCAGCAGCAGGTGCAGATTATCTTTTCATCACCCTTCTCTTCTGACCCTAATTCTTGAACAGACATATAAATGCTATATTATTCCATACCATGATCACAAGGTGTATTGATTTTCACATGATCATACTAACTTGTATGAGAAATTGAAGATTTTGAATTCTCTTCTAAAATGGATGCTTTGACATATGTATGGTCGTGGAGGACTGTGTTCCATATATAGGCTTGTTTTAAGAGCATAGGTGCCAATGGGGCTCTGGGTCAAAATGTCGATGCTTTGAATTCTCTTCTTGATTGCTAAATGCAGTATTTAGGCTGCAATCTAGTAGGAATCAAACTTCTACCTGATTACTATTAATGAATTTGCTTATCAATTAGAACCATGCACTATTCTTCTGTTACAAAGATTATTAATATCATCCTATATATGTCGGTGTTGGTGCTTAAAATATGGTGAAATAAAATATTCTTCTATCGGTTCTGTTTGTGTGGATGCATTTTGATTCATTTTAACATACTTATGCTCTCTGCATTTATTTTATAACTAGTATTTTCTAGGTCCCAACTATCTCGATTGGTTTTGTTTCATCCCCTTTTTTTTTTGGAAAGGCATTAAATTTATGATAATGTACACTTTTGACTGCTTCAACTAATGTGTTTCTGGTTGCAATGTCCTATATACTTAGTACTTGCTGAAGTGAACCTTGTCTTGAATTTCAGGAAAATGTGAACTCATCAAAGGCAGAGGCGATAGTGAAAAAACTCCAAACGGATGGACGATACCTTAGAGATGTCTGGTGATTTTTCTGATTGTTTGTCGGTTTGGAACAAGTGTGGTATCCTTGCATTGAATTCAAGATTACCAAAAGTAGTTTAAGGAGTTTTAGGATACTGATGATTGAGGCTAAAACGGGTTTTCTTGAGAAGATGAAATGATTTTCTGGACCTGACTATATTTTTTCAATTCTATCATATCGTGATAGGTTAGACCTCTTCTGAATTAGGGTTGCCTGTAGGGGGACTAAATGATGGGTACTCTCGAGTAGGCAAACACAGGTTGCAAGAATTATGAATAATTAGATTGGCGAAACAAGGGGGTAAAGCTTATGTATATTTTTGTACTGTGTCACATAATCATATAATGTTTTCTTCTTCTTATGCACATCTTATTCCAATCTAATGAATGAAATGAGTTGTAAATCGTATCTTATTCCACATTTTTGTCATTCCATCCTATAAAGGATTGCCGGAAATTCTTCAGAATAAAAGATAAAAACTTTAATCGGGCTTTTCGTTCTCGATTCCCCATTTGTTCAATCAAGTTTGAATTTGTAGGAACCTTGGGATGTCTTCAAAAAAGTGTTTCCTGGGTAGCCTTAAAATTGGCTTAGCTCGTGGGCCATGTTGGAATGAATGATTCTGTTCAAGATAACAGGTAAAAGAGTCAGACAAAAGTAACGACCGCCAAAATGCATTGTGATTTGATCTTTTGATCCTCCCATTTTAGGAAAGCGATTTTGGAATTTCAATTTATGAGTATTATATGCCGTGTTCTAATCACCTCACATTGGTAGAAAGTCCGGAGAACAAGATGAAATGAAAATCAAGAAACAATCTCTGGTCATAAAAATATAAACATGAAACTTGCGCAAAGTTCTTTCGATTTACACGTCATGCGACTCGGAGGGCATAATACTAGGACTGATTTGGTCGAAGTCCATAGATCTGCGGTAGAATGAGCCTCGCTGCTAAAACCTAAAATAACTCATTCCACTTTATGAAACACGGCCGAGTCTATTCTTGGTGGGATGGCATTCTAAAAAGTAAGTATTATATTTTCATTCCAGTACACATTCATAAAAAATAATTACTAAAATGGTATGACGTGGTTGTGAATTTCAAAATACTCCTAGTAGTTGATTTAAATATTAAAGCCTCAACAATTTCATTACAAAAAGGGTTAAGGGTAATTTTATCCCAGAAGTTTTCTCCGATGGACAATTTTGCTCTGGAAGTTTTTTGGAGGCAATTTTGTCCAGAAAGTGTAAAAAGGGGAACAATTTTTTCCTCGCTGTTACCCAATTAATTTTAACCGTTATTTGACTAAATATGTTAAATTCGTAGTCCACATGTTATCGACGTCATTTTTGTTAAAGTGAAAATTTTCCCTGAAATTTTAAAATCTAACTTTGAAAAAAAATATGAAGTATATGACACATGGACTTTCTAGACAAATTTGGACATTAACAAAAATGATGTGGATGATAAGTAAGCTGTCAGCTAAACATATATAATTAACTAATAATCAAAATTAATTAGGATAACGGCCATGACAAAATTGCTCCCTTTTTTGATATATCCAGGATAAAATTTCTCCTTAACCCCAATATCTAAATGTTATGCGCCCCAAATTCTTTTTGTTCTCTATGGCTTAGAACATTCCGACAGACAGAGGATATCGTACTTCAATCTCAAAACTACGGTCGACATACACCATGAATTATCTAGAATTCTAGATAGTATTGAGTATAAATTATATAAAATATTGTAGTAGATTAAAATGAGTACAACCCAAGAAAGAATTGACAATATTCTAAAATAATAGAAAAATGAAGCAAATACGTCCCAACCAAATCTCAATTTGCAGAAAAGACATGCAATCTCATGGTGGGAGACTTTCAAAGTAGAAAAAAACAACTAATCTTTTCCACCATCTGTTATCACACGCAATGTCCAAATGAAGGAGATGGAAGTTGGTCTATAGTTGGGAATTATTTGGTGCTGCTACATCATTATTGATTTGATTCTGCATTGGATTCACACACGCGAAGAGGGATTGCTTTGAGTGCTTTTGCCTTTTTAACTTGACTCCAAATAAGAAAGATCTCAAAGGTATTCGCATGCGGCTTGCCGAGTGTTTCAAGGGTGGGTGATTGTTAATCCCATACGCTTGGTCCAATTCTGCTAGCGTCCTCTCAACTTCATTCTTCAGTCCCCTCACAAAACTCAGACCTGCTTGCAGCTCACTAGCAATCTTGTTGTTCTCCTGTTTCATGTTGATAATCTCACCTTGAAACTTGGCAGACTGATACTCTCTTGAACCTCCGTCGAAGGCTCTTGATATTTCATCTAGGATTTTGCTCAAGGATGAATCTCTACCGTGCAATTCGTCCTGCAATATCGCATTATGTTCCAACCACAGTGATAACTCAGTTCTTATCTCTCTCAGGTGTCTGAATATGGGCTTAACTTCAGAATGTATGGACTGCTTTGAACTGCCCTCTACCCTGCTGTTATACCTTATTGCTGACAACTCTGCCTGTAAGTCCTCGATGGAGTTTTGGAATTTCTGAATCTGATGAACTGAGGTGCTAAATCTCAACCAGAAATCTAGATTCTCCTCCAGCAGATCGTCAATATCTGAACGCAGCTTCTGTTCCAAGGGTGAAAGGGCATGAGGCTTGTCAACATCCTGTTTTTCCTCCACATTTCCTTCTTGCTTCTTGATGGTTGAAATTTCAGAGTCATGCAACTTAGCTTCTTGTTCTTTGTCTCCCTCTTGAGTTATATATGTATATTCTGTCATTGCAGTTAACGGAGTTTCATCTGGATTCGCTTCTGGAATGCCCAACTTCTGACGTAAGAAGTTTATCTCTGTATCTTTCATGACAAGAGAATTCTTGAATTCCCTTACCTGATGTGACAACTCAAAAATACTGTCTTTATTTTCCTTCTCCAACTCTTGTAGCCGCGTTCTTACATCCCCATAGTTTCTTAAAACCGATGTGTATTCCTCCAACAATATCTTCTCTCTATCATCTAACCCATTTATGAACATCTGTCTCCAGTTAGGTTGATCTTCTCCTTCACCAATCCCAGCATCATGAGATTCAATGTCAATGTTACTGACTGTCTCAGATAAATCTCCCTTATCCTGCAGCATTCCTTCATGCATAAGGCCTGCATTTTCGTTCAACTTGAAATCCTTCATGATTGCTGATTTTTGAACAGACAACTGATCATTGTATTCCGCAGACAGCTTTTTTAGTTTGCCTTCGTGAGTGCTTTTTGTGTCCTTGTAGAGCCCCAAGTTCTCAACTTCCTCATCTTGCTTCACATCGTGCAATCTTTCAGAGAGATGCTCAAAATTGCAGTTAGCCTCAGTAAAGTGGTTTTGGAGGCTACTGTTTTGGTGTTCCACGTTTTGTTGGAGACTTTTAACTTTACGTAACTCCTCCTCCAGTTCTTTTAACTTCTTTTTCATTTTGGTTGAATCTTCTATCAGTATTTCCTTGTCCTCTTGCAATCTCCGTATATTTTTCTGAAGTTCACCTGTCTCTGATCTCAGTCTCCTTACCAAAGCAGTCTGAGAAGAGACTGCAGTTTCCAGGGCAACAACCTTATTTACAAGGTCATTAATTCTTTCTGCCATTTCTGTTACAGTAAGAGAGTTTCCTGAATCTACTTCTAGTTGTTCCTTAATTTTCTCCCTCAGCTGTCCCACATCATGGGTCATTTTGTCTAAGCTTTCCCTCTCTTCATCTATGCTCTTTTTCTCTGATCTGCTCATCTCAGATTTATCCCCATGATCTTCTGAGTCTAGGTAACTCCCATGTTTAGTAAGAAATTGGTCTCTAAGGATCTCAAACTCGTCATGAGCTTCCTTGACCTTTTGGTATTCTGCTTTAGCCTCCTCAGATGCTTTTTCTTGAACATCTTGCAACTTAACCAAAGTCTCATGGCATGATTTCAGAGCCGTGGCTGCCATTAATGTCCGCGCCTCTTGATCTTCGATGACCGTTCCAACGCCAAACTCATCTTGAAGGCTACAAACTATCTTTTGCATTTCTGTGATCTGGTCCTCAATTTCCCAATACTTATCATAGCCACGTTCATACAAGCTCCTCACAAACTCTTTCTCAGTTTGTAGCCCCAAAATTTCTTTCTGCAGCTTGTCAATTTCTGCAAGGGCTTCACCCATGGTCAGCTCAGAATTACTTGAAGTTGTCACAGCTCTAGCTGAGCTAGCAGTCTTTTTGGGTGGCCCTCTCCTTGACAGTAACATGGAATGGCTTCTAAAAGCTTTCTTTTGACTTCTAGGAGCTTCAGGAACTCCAGGTTTAGGTGCTGGGGTTCTTAGGCTACCTTCATAATCTTCATCCACTGAATACTGAACTTGGTCTGGGAAAACACTAGCAATTGTGCGGTTGGCACTTTGAAGTTCTCTTGATAAATGATCATACCTCTCTGCTAATGATCTGTATGCCCTGAAAGTCTCTTCCACAAAACTTACAAGTTCAGGCCTCTTTTGGTAGTACATTTCTGCCCGTCGTGCAAACGAGTCCCCTTCATCTTCAAGATTTGAAGGGTCTCTGCGACCTTCTCCTCCATATCTGTTATTGGTGCATGTGCATTAATAATTTTCTTCAGAAACCATTTATACATTAGCGATAAGAAAAAGAAGGACCAATGAACCCAAATAATTTTATTAAATGCAGCAATATATACTATTATATCTTCTTTTAATATCTCCCAATTCCACTTTCCAAGAATTATATCTCCATCAATACTTCACTATATTGTTGAGAGAGCTAATAACAACACAGGAAATTTGTTGGAAGAAGCTGATGAATTCAATGCGTAAGATACAATTAACCGGATTCAGAGAAATCAATAGATCATGTGAATGAGGGTTGATTTTAAAATCGGCTGAAATTTGTTGCGAAACAATAAGAATGGAGAATCATATAGATTGGTCGTCCAGGAAAACAAAAAGGGGCAAAAAAATTTTTTTGGGGGGGGGGGGGGGGGGGGGAAGAAATCTGCAGATACTTATCCGACGTGCCTTGGAGGCTTTGTTCGAGCCATTTCGACTGCTTTGTCCGGACGTGGCTTGCCCACCACCATGAATATGCATTGCTTGCTGCCCTTTGCAACATCGTTCTCTCGGGAATTCAATCAAACACTTTCAACCCATTGAATTAAAAAAGCTAGACGACGACGAAGAATGATCATAGATAATCAAATGCATACAAAATACGCAATCAGAGAACACCTGCGATTTTCTCGATCACGAAGGTTGAAGAAAGTTTGATCGGAAAAGAAAAGCAGGTTGGTGAAAATGAGGTCTTATGAGGAAGAAATGGAGAGGAGCACACTTCGCCGCATGCATAGATGTCTGAATGCCTTCCAGAGCTCAAATGTTGGATTCGACGACTTCTTGAACAGACACTTGCCAACCCACCAAAAAGCCATGCACGCCCCCATAAATTTCGTACGTACGCATTAAAACGTAAAATTAGTTACTACTTGTATATAATGTTTAATTTTATGTGTGTATAATGAGGGTTTATATAATGATGGGAGGGAATTTTGTGGTCATCACCAATATAGACTATTTAGATTAATTTTGCACCTTCTAAATTTAATTTAGTTTAATTTTTATATTTTAAATGATTTTTTATTTTAATATATGTAAGATTTTAAATAATAATTTTCACTATTCATATTTTAACAAAATAGATCTAATTACAATGATGAGCACTCAATACTCATTATTGTGATGAACACTAAATGCCCTGTAATGATAAATTGCTTTGTATGAATCAAATGAGTTCCCTCATGTCATATTATAATGGGAAATTTGATGAAAATCTTACACGCGTCCAAAGACTAATAGAATTTTCAAATAACCCAATAATATAGTAAATATGCTTGACATTTTGAAAAAAATATGGATATATTCTAAAATTTATTTGAATGGATCATTTACAATCATGCAATTTATTGCAAATAATCTGATCTCCTAAAATAAATTATCTGCTTATCAACTTTAGTACAAGTATAACTGAAAAAAATTGAAGTTAAATAAATCATAAATAATTAACACATGAAAAATATATCCAACAAATTACAAAAATACTTCATAAATTCTGCTTAGTTTTTCCTATTAAATTTATCTTTTTTATTTTAATGACCTTCCATCTTTTCTGCCATTTTGTCATTCTTGTCAATCAACTCCCAATCATAGCCTCAATAAGATAATGAACACGATATTTTCCTAATGCATGGACAATAAATTTTCAAAGCAAAATACTATAATAAACTTGCTATTTCACGGGTGAGAACTGAGTAGTACAATGCTTTGCCCAGAGGCCCGAACAGAGTACATTCATGTGATACACACACACATCCTATACAATTATCCACAACGTGACTCACAAACAAATCCCATATACACACACTATTTACATCAAAGAATAGCAAGCTCCATAGCCACACAGTTCATTCAACACGCAGTCTTCAATTTCTCTCTTCAATTTTCATTTTAGGCAGAGACAAACATTTCATGTTTGATTCTTGGAGGCAGAGGCCGAAACGGCAGTGAATCATCATATCTCCTCCTCACAAATGGTACCAGCCTCAACCCAGTTGACCAACATTACCCTGCCAGCATCACATCACAACCCAGCAGTTTTGTTTACTTTTTCCTTTTTCTTTTTTCTTTTTAACAATTTTTACATTATCATACAATTGTTTACAGGTCCAAACCACAAAAATGGTTTTCTCACAGAAAGAAAGTAGCAATTACAGAGGCGGCTCCATAGTGCGAAATCACAGGCATGAGTATTTATGCATCAGCTGTTTTGTAGAGAAGAGAGCCAGTTTTCCACATATTTCTTGCTCTCTGCAAAAACAAGCAAAAGCCATGAACATCAACTTGTCCAGCCACAAACATAAATCTGTAACAACAAATAGCTACATATATACATATTTGTATTATGAATCACTGATAGTTATTTCCACATTAAAGGTAAACTAGTAATACAGATATACCAACAGTCATCACTAGACAAGTCCTATCAGCCACACTAATGATTCGGAAATGGGTTATCTTTAGATACTGCAGTAACCAAATCTTCAGTTTACGTTTTAAGTTGCATTAACCTATGAAAGTTTATGAGATCATTTCACAAAACTATAAGAGCCAAAATTTATGAATATATAAGACTTGGAAAGGACTAGGAGTTACATCGACATTTTCCAACACCTGCGTCTTCAATATAGATGACCACTTACATTATAACCTTTGCAAATGTCTGTCTCGATAAATATAAGGGCATATCCCCATTTGAAACAGAAAAAAGTAACCTCCTTACAAAGATTCAAGGAAACAAGAATATAACATATGATACTAAACACAGAATGAAATAGTGATAAAGATAATATAAGGATAAACGGATAAGTTAAAATAAACATATTCTTGATTCTGGACATCAGAAGTTGATGGTAATCACATCAAATTCTGGATTTCAAGGATAAGGCAATCATATTTTCACACTACAAGAAGCAAAAGAAATAGTGCTAAGAAATATGGTCTAAAATCAGAATTGCACGCATAAGCTCCAAATTAGAGACAGTTAACACCTCTGACAGCTTTAACAATGTCCACATCTATTTACTCAAAATATGCATTCCAACTCCAAAAGAAAAAATAGTCAGTACCGGCCTAAAGGGAACTTTCAAGGATGTTGAAGACATTACTCTTACCATCTGAATAACTATCTGGAAAGTTCCCAACAGTGCTCAGTATGTTGCTTTTGGGATCCTCAACCGTGCCACCGTATTGGTGTCCATAACAGGGGACCAGGACAGCAAAACTTTTATCTGATTCACCATCACTTAGAAACTCAGGTCCATGAGGCTCCAGCCAGCCAATAGACCAATCAGAACCATCAGATTCAGAATCTGAAACACATCCTCCATCAGATGGAACAAGAACAACATCATATTCCTTATCTATTTTCTGCTTTTCTCCACTATACCATTTGCGCTTTGCCCTCCTTGATGACGATCCCATTTTTGCCTGCTTTACCCAAGGAAATCTTAAAGCATCTGATTCCCGCGTACCAGAATCAACAGAAGAATTTATAGAAGACCCGTTGGTAATTTTTGGTTTTTGAAATTTTCCACTCCACAGCCACCACGAGAGCTGGGTAAAAGCCACGGCCATATACTAGTCCAACAATCCCTCCAAGGAACCAAGTTTCCACAGGAAAAAATAAAAATCTTTGAGAGGATCTACTTGACAGGTAATCGTCTCTACTTAGGGATACCTGTTAAAATCTGATTAGTGAAGGCAATAAGAAATGATCACATAGATTAATGAAAACAGCATCTAAACTGAAGCAAAAACAATACTGGCAGCTTAGATTTCTAGGAAATCCAATGTTTAAAGAAAAGCAAAAGCTTCCCTTGCTCTAGGTGGAAATATTCCCCAACACTTTCGTCTGGAAAATTAGTACTTTAGCTATCATCAGACCAGAAAATGTTTCGTGATATTTGAAGTTCAAACACCAGATCAGAAAGTGTTGAATTTCATATCTTACTAAACCGATTAAAAGTATTTTCAGCCACCAAACTTTGAATTACCGGTCATAAGAATGCCGAATCCAAAACTCTTATCAAGCATCTACACTATAATTTAAATATACATTGAATTTATATATCCCAAAACCCAATAACCAATTTTTTTTTTTCAAAAAAAAAAATCACAAAAAACAAAAGAAACTCCGATTTATCAAAATGTGGCCAGCCAAGTAGCCCGTGCCATGAGACGTCTAAAGCAAAAACCAAGTAGAGCAAAACCAAATCTGTTAACTTCGAAACAACTAAAATTTACGAATCAGGCGTACAATAATCATAAGTTGTGAATAAGTTATCGTTGCTGGAACTTGGAACTGTCACGACAATCAAACCCCGTCCACAGCATTTAGCTCAGGTTTCAAATAAGAGGTTGATTGATTACAAGATACAAACATATTCCATCTCAAAATTTTCTCAGCTCATCATAACCCCCAAAAAATCTTAGCTCACACAGAAAATAATAGAATCGTGCACTTCTTTGTTTAGATGAAGGAAACAACTTGAAGAGAAAGAAAACCCAAGCGCAAACGGCAAGGATTCAACAGCTTGCCTTGTCTCTAAAATTTCGAATTTGGGGCGAAGATTCATATGATAGGAAAACTCTTATTGAAAGAGAAAGAGATAAACAAAACAATATACCTTCGAGCACACAGAGTTCTTTGTATTCTAGTGCAAGCATAACCCAATCGGAATCTCCCGCGAGCTGTTATGTGACGTTTGGAAGCAGCCAGAAGGCGAAAGGGGGAGAAAAAGAGAGGGTGGCCAAACTTCTAAACGACTTCCAGATGCCGTTGAATAACTAGAAACAATACGTGGCGTGTTCATTAACCGTTGGATTGTTCCGGGCTATTCCAATAGTTTTCATGCACGGAAATACAGAATATGCAACACAAGTAACAAATCACCGCGTAGAAGTATATCCCGTGGAGCCAACTTTATTAAAACCAGTCAATCAAATATTGACACGTTGCAACGCCGGAGGCCCTCCAGCTATCAACCACAACCAACTCTGTGGAGGGATATAATTTATAGTATAATTTAAATTGTAAATTTTATATTTAGGATTGGAAGAGTAATATTTAATTTAATTTTTAAGAAAATATCCTTGGATTGTTCAACGAACACCGAATAACCGTACTTCTTTATTTAAGAGTCTAACTTTTTCATATTTTATAATATATAAATAAATATTAAGAAAATAAACACAGCATTAATTAGTAAAAAATAAAAAGTTTGGTACAGAATTTTTACCCTCACGTGATTTAGTCCAAGTCTACCAGATATTGGGATGAAAGTCAGCGGTCAGAAATAGGGTGCTACTTGGTTTTCTAAGAAAGAGGATGTGAGCCAAACAGACAGAAGTGTCTCCTTCTGAGTTCTGACTGTCTCATCCAAGGTTATCCTCCACGTCCACCTCAGATTGTAATAAGATAGTTTTGGACTTTATTTTCTTAGTTAAATGCTTAATTATTTTTTAATTATTGCAGATATTTTTGCATATAATACTATTGTGTGACCTTGGATTTTTCAATGGATGCTTCTTGTTCAGTGTATGTGTATCAGATAACTGTGGGCATTAGAAATTTAGGATTAGAAGTAAACAATTTTTATGATAAGGATCAACTGGGAATCCGAAGTGTGATAATTTATTTTGTATTTTAATTTTTCTATGTGGTCACTTGTTAAGAAGAATCATATAACTAAACTATAGGGCTCATGCTCATACAAAATTGATTCTTTTGGGTCAAATATAAAGTTGAAATAAGTTATGCTATTGAGGGGTAATAAATAATATGATTTCACATAACTTCAGTTTTACACATTAATGTCAGAATACATAACATATTCAAACAGGAGAAGATTCTTTTCACAACTAAACATCAATGACTATGATATTTTAAAATAAATCAAACTAGATACCTTTGAGAGAATTTGGTTAATTATGATTCATGCATGATATATTCATCATAAGTTGTATGTTTTATACCTTTTCAAATTTTAATTAAAATAAATGAATTCGTCATTTTTTTTATTTTTCCCGAGGCACATCTTATTTTTTAAATTAATATAAAATACAGAGAAAATCATATCACTCATAAAGTATAAACAATGGAACTTTTCTTAAAAATCATATAAAGTGTAAAGAAATTTCCAACTCCAAATAAATTGGACTTGGAATTCTCGTATTGTAAGAGATTTGATATATTAACTTCAAAGTCTATGTTTTATAATACTTGTTTGTGATCATAAAAGATTTTTAAAAATGCTTATTCACGTGATAAACTTATCTTATTTTCTAATTATAAAAGCGAGTTGACTTTTTTGAAGAGATTAAGGAAATTTAATTAAATTACTTTAAAGTATTTTTATTTTTATTTTTTTCTTCAAACTTATCTTAATCTAATATATAATCGTAAATTCTAGTATATTGTAACTCTAATTGAAAAATTACTTTTGAAAGTTCCAATCCCATTCCAAACAGAAAACTCTGGTTGCTTTAATATATTTTATCTTTTAATAAAAATTGTATTTACCATAAACACTGTATGGTGCCCGTCTAAAATTTTATATTCTATTCTATACTTGGTGTCTTTGTCTGCGGCGTCTTGCTGCGGGACCAAACGTCTTGGCTCGGGCAAAACCATAATGGCAAATGCCAGATTCATTTTTGTCTCTTTGAAACTGCACGCATGCATTGTCTCCAAATTTTTATGCAATTCATCAAAAAGTGAAGGCTTGGCATAATTTCGTTCTTCTTCTTCTTCTGTTTGTTTTTTTGGGCCAACGTATCATTTCGGTCTAAATGCAGCATAAAAAGACAAAACCAGAGAAGGCCGAAGAGCTACATCTTTAAGAAAAATGCCTACGATTCCCCGAAAAAAGAAACACGAGCAATGAGCAATTCATCTACTTGCTCGCTGAAACAAACAGTGATCATCAAGTTTATCAGGCATCCTGGTCAACTAAGACCACGGACCCTCTTCGAAAGACTGGTCATAAATTGCAGGCTTTGTGTATAAACATGACTCACAGTTCGCAAGGAATGTATCTTAAAATTATCGTCCATGGTTCTCTTTCTCCGAGGTTCTTCTGGGCCGGATCGGACTTCTTGTGTCAACAACATCGGACTCTTTCTTACCCACAGACTCTTCCGGCTTACCAGCATTCCTGTCCCACAAGGGAGCGCCGCCACCATTCGACGGCGGCGCCGCCTTTCGCATAGCCCGTGGAATTTTCAAAGGTATATCCGCCTCTGTAAGACCGCCCTCTGCCTTAGGAGGGACGGCTGCACTTTCTTGTCTAGATAATGGGATATTTGGACGTGAGTTCACAGAATCATTTGCTTTGCTAGTGCTGTTATTTTGTTCTCCAGGGACTTCAGAATTCTCAGGCTGTGGAGGTGGTGGTGGATCTGAAACAAGAAGTATTGTGGACTTGCGCCATTTCTTCCTCTGATTAGGCCTCTGTCCTTGGGATTTCTCCTGCAAAGGATATATATATATATATATGGTTAATAAAGCAAACAAAAAAATATTGGCCAATTGTTGTTTCCATGCAATAATTAAAATGTAAATCAAGCACAATACCGTATTTCCTATGTCAGCGAGAGGCTTCCTTGGCCCATGATCACTATTTGTATTTTTGACGAGAGCACTTTGAAGTAACTCTGCACCCTGTGTGGCAAGGTCTGTGTCTATTTCATCGCCACCTTTAACCATTTCCATTTCTGATTGAGCTGCCTCCGTGTTCAAGATTAATCCTCTGTTGGCACATTTTGTTTCCAAACAACCACAAGACCTCCCACAAGTGTTGCCCGTTGATCTACATTGGCATTTTGATGTCTTGCAAGATGAGGACTTTGAACAGGTGCAGCAAATATCTGCTTCTTCTAAGGAACCTGAAAGTTCTCTTGAATTGCAGTCGTCCGCATTTGAAGTTTCATTGCTTGATTGTCCACTTTTGGAATTCCTCTTCTTAGCCTCGTAATTTTCCTGATGCAACCCAATCATCATCTGTTGCATCCACACCCACATCATAATCGTCTGAATCCAAGTCAGAAATATCCATGTCTTCGAAAAAAATAGTAGACCGACGATTTTCCTGAAATCAGGACAAGTTATAAACGATTAATTGATTATCAACGAACAATCCATTAGAACAAGAGAGGAAGTTATGTGAATTAATAATTACCGGTTTGCGTAGGTCATACTTATGTCCTCCAACATTGTTAGAAAATCCAAAATTCCCTCCAGATTCAGAGTATTGCTTCAAAGCTATACTCTGTCATTCGGCTCACATTTTTCAGTAAGAATTAAAAGGAGGCAAAGAAGATACTGATAATTGGAACATTAAAGACTAAAGGAGTAGTTTTTAAATTTTTTATGGTTGCATATTTTCGGGAAAGAGAAATACAAGACAATATTTTAGACCGCACCGTAATTTGTATTGGGGGAGAAGGGGAAAATGAAGTGTTTCACAAAGAAAATGAGCACAAAAAAGGGGAAAATGAAAGTAGACAACACTCATAATTCTAAACATACTAACCTGCAACTTCATCTGATGAAGAAGTTCAGATTTGTGCATTTCCATCTGACGAAGTGAACAGCTTAGACTAACAACTTTCTCTTTTAGATCTCTTATTTCCATGTCCTTCTCTCTACAAGCAACTTCTTTATCACGCAATAAACACCTAAGAAAAGGATAACAGAAAAACAATGCCCAAACATGTCACAAAAAGAAATATTTGAGTTTCTTAACATGAAAATGAAATTGCAGCATAGTATCATTTTTGAAATCTAAAGGAGTCAAATTTATATCAGTAGTGACTTGTAGTAAAAACCTGGAGGAAGATGCTAAATTGAACAAATAATTCATCAAATTCTTGGCGTCACCGAGAGAACGGACTTGGTTCCAACGTCCTTTACCACCAAAAACACGTTCACGCTCTTCTGCCTCTGATAACTGAGATGCCATAGACACCAGTGTTGTAGAAGAAGTAGCAAGCATGTTTTCAAGAGCAAAAATCCTCGATTTTGTTGCACCAGGAGACATTGATATACAATCACTACATCGATGAAGAGAGGTTGTAAATCACACGTTGCAATATTAAAAAAAAAACCACCAGATTGTACAATCATCAACGAATCAAATGGATAACGGCAACGTTATTCACCTTGTATCATTTTGCTTCAGGATATCATTTTCTCCCTTTAACCTACTGATCTCCTTGGCCATACTAGCCCTCCTGAAATTGAGAAAAATATAGTAAGCAAATAATCCAACATGATGAAAAGAAAATGATCCAGTGCTCATTCATAAAGTCTCAATTTTTCAAAGAATCATGGAACAGAAACTAAAACATACTCTTGCATTTGACGCTCGTATTCTGCACGTACTTCATGTACTCGGACAGTGACTTCAAGCTCATGCTCGATTAATTGCATTAAAGCCTTCAAATAAAAAGCAAACATGACAATAAGAAGCTTTTTTAAACTAAGGCATCCATTGTTAACTTTCTTGTCATAAAAAGCTTTGCATTATGATGCCTCTAATAACCCTACTAATACCTAAAAAAAAATCAAGTTCTAATCAAATGTTTCACAGGCAATTTAATCCTTCTGTGAACATAGATAATTAAGTACCTGAACTCCGGGGCCATTTGCACCTCCACCACCTACGTGTAAAAGACAAACAATGAGCTTAAAGATAGGAAAGAAAACTTTTCATCACTTAAAAATTTCCTAACCAATAGTCTCCCGCGAGGAAGCCTTTCGAGATTCCAAAAGTTCCTTTAGCCTTTTCGTAGCCATGGAAGCTTCTTCTGTCTTCCTTTGCAATACCTAGAACAAGCATGTGTGTAAATATATATATAATATTAGGGATAAGCAGAGTCCAAATGAACCTAAAAAGAGAATGAGTTTGACCCCCAACTCACCATCTTTTGTCTCTGATTCAATGCTAACAGCTTGTGCATCTCGAATTCAGTCCTCCTCCCTTCTTTCTTAAGCTGGTGATTTATTTAAATGCATGTAAGGTAGCTATCATGACTGATTAAAAAACCTAGAAATGAAACTCGTGAAAGTTGCATTTACCTGGAGTACTTCCTTTTCACGTGAAGCTTTCCATTGCCTAAATTGCTCTGATTCTTGCTTAATCTTCTGTTGTAGATGTACCTAAGCAAAACAACAACAAAATTGGGGGGGAAGAGAAAGAAAAAATAGATCACGTTTATCAGTATTGCCATCAAGGAAAACAAAAGTAGTTTTCTTCTTGTAAAAATCTTTGTACCTTTTGAGATTTAATTCTTTGGATCTCATCCTGAAGACGTTTTGCAGCCTCATCACTTTTTTGTTTTTGTTTCAAGAGTTGAGCTTGAGCATCTTGTTTCTTTTTCAGCTCAGCAACCTAAAAAGCATAATATTAGTTCACAAGAAAGAGTAGCCACTGAGATGGGTCATTATCTAGAGAAAAAGAACTTCACCTGTGCTTCAAGAGCATTCAACTTTTGAAGATATGCCTCCTTTAACTTTCGGGCACCGTCATCAGGGGTAGATGGAATATTTGAAAGATTACACTTGAGATCTTCAATTTCTTTCTGCCAATAATAGAAGGATTAGAGTTATTGGAATCAAGATTTGACAGCCTGAATTCAATAGCACAAGACAGCAAAATTACCTGCAGTACTTTCTTCTCTTGTTCTAACTCCAGAAGTTTCTTTTCATAATGATGTCTAATAACTGAAGTATCAGTACCATTAAACCGCTTCATTTCAGCCTTCAAATAAAAGATAGAAAGAGAATCAACTCACATTATTCAATTTTTGTGTGCGTATCGACTCAAATTTGAATATATAAAATTACTTTTGAAAAAAGTTCAGCACAAAATAAATTAAAAACCATATGAATAACAAACTAGAAAAGGCAGTTTTAACCTCCTTCTGCTCAAGTTTCTTATCCAATTCTTTTAGCTCCATATCCAACTTTTGTTGAAGGGAAGAGTGCTCTAGCTCCTTTGCATCATTCTCCATGTCATCTATGTTAACATGATAGAAATGTATTAGAAATTTTTTAGTTTAATATATCAAAATATAAGTGCATTTGTCTCAAACAGAACAAATTTAACCCAAAAATAAATAACACTCTGACTGCCCAAACAATCCACGCTCAATTTTTTTAAACAAAAAGGAAATAGTATAATGCACATTACTACTTTTTTCAAGAGGAAATTCCAATATGATACCTAATATATCCACGGCTTTGGCGTCGCAATCAGATGAATACCCATTACCGCAGGCAAATAATTCATTCTTTGATCTGAATCCATCATCATCTTCATCAACCCAATCAGCATATCGGCTTGATTTTTTATTGTTCAAACTTTTTAAATGCAACAATTCTCCTTCCAATTCTTGAATCTTCGATACATAAGATTTTACCAAGTCATAATCCTACAAATGATTTCAAACATGCGTCAATGACAGATCTAATTTATCAAAAAAAAAAAATTATAGTAAGGACTTGAAGCATGATGACCTGGGTCGAATTTGATTCAATCTCATCCCAAGGTTTACCATTCCTAATTGATTCTATTTTCATGATCAACTGGTCCTTTTCAACCTACAAATGTTCAACACCATGTGTGAGATTCAACAGATAAACACCAAAAATTTATCTAAAGCAACTTAAAATTATACGATAACCAAGAACAATAAGGATGAACAGAACACCTGAGCATCAAAAGCCCTCTTCATTAAACCCTCGCTGGTTACTCTGCGTTCTTGAAGCTCCCGTTGTAACTCAGCATTACTTGCTTCAAGTAAAGATATTTTGTGCTTCAGAATCTGAAAAAATTAGAGGACGTTTGAAACATGCGATGACCAATCAATAAGGGATTCACTTTTTAGAATATTGGTCTACCTGGAGTTCCTCAAATGGTCCACTGGCATCACCTCTGTGAAATAGAAGCTCAGCTTGCAATTGTTCCACTTGATTACGCAATGCCTGAACTTGAGCTGTCACTGGATCCCGATTAATCTAAAACAAAAGAAAAGTCAAATGATCAAATGGTTTCACACGTAAGAGAAAAGGAGATATATAAGATTGATACAAATGCTTACAATGGCCTTGTTCTGAATATTCCGAGCGCGATTTGCATACTTTAAAGTGTTCAGTGTCTCCTCAGCATTAGTATCAGCAGGACTAACACATGCTACAACAATTATGACAATCATAACAAAAAAAAAAAAAATCAAAACTCAAGATATATATAATGAAAAAAGATAAAAGATTAAATTAGTGAACAGTCATGATCGAGTATATACCTATCATCACCGTTTTGCTATTTCCTCCAAGAGAATCCTAAATATTCAAATTAAAAGTACATATCATTATATAATGTTAATCATTGGCTAATGTATGCTATACAACAAATACGTTTTAATATCTTGTTATCATTTCTAAAATTATTACACCATATAAAAAGCAACACATGCTTAATAGATAAGGCGAAGTTTTGGGTTTTGAAAGAAATTTTATTACATATATAATATTTACCTGCAGCAGGCGAGTTAATTTGCTATCACGATATGGCACATGACCACCTTCTTTTCGCTTTTTTTCGTCCCCCAAGGCACTTATTACATTCCCAAGGGCCAATAAACCCTTGTTGATATGAATACCTAAACCAAAAAAGAAACTTACAGAAAAATTAACAATTGAAAACAAAAAGCCATGCACATATAAGCCGACCGACGAAAAGGGTTATATTTATAACGTATTAGTTTTAATTCTATTCATGCTCCTAAGGTCATAGCCTTAAACGACAAGAATTACCTTCCTTTAAACGCATGCCATCAGCACCGGTTCTTTTGGCACGTTCAGAACCAGCAAGGTCCACTAAATGGAGTTTTGCACATAAGATATCACTGCCATTCTTTTGCTCCATTGTAATTGTGAAAATGGCATGCGAACGACTAGAAAAAGAATACAATTTACAGAATTAATTGTAATGTAATTTTCTATAAACAAACCATGAAAGATAAATCACAAAAGGAAAGAATGAAGCAAAAAATTTCATGGAAATTTACCTTGATTGACTGTTCATATTGGTACTCCCAGTGGCACGGGACAATGAACCGCGGGAGAGATAGGAAGCCATTTCTTCCTTGGTCTTAACTTCAGCCTCAATCACGCCAGCAAGTGTTATTCCTCCGTTGACTGTTTCTCTTATTTGTATAGGAACTCTGCTCGGCACAGAGGGCTTCGCAATAGATGTAGCCTCACATCTTGATGAATTTGGATCAAGTAAATCAAAAACCTCTTCTTTGAATATCTGTCATTGGTAACTTTTGAGTAAGTCAAATTTTGAATGAACAAGGTAAAGTCATGAAATAATCATAATTTCCTTTACCTCTATAAATGATACTCGTATCAAAAATTCTGAGGAGGCTTGCATAGCCTCAACTCTCCTGAATATATTTTCCATGACTTTAGGTATAATTCCGCCGCTACTTTCCTCCCCCGTGTAATTAGTCCCCATTGTGTATGTTTTCCCAGATCCAGTCTTACATGATCACAGAATAGTTTTAATTAAATCTACAGACTACATATGGCAAAACGAAATTGAGCAGAAAAAAACTTTTCATCATCATCAAAACAATACATGCAATGCATGAATATATACCTGACCATATGCAAGAACTGTGGCGTTATAACCATGGAAGAGAGCATCAACCAACGGAGCTACACAATCATCATATATTGTTGAAGGTGACTTTGAACTATGATATACATAATCATAGGTGAATGCGTGAGATCCAATTTGCACCTACCAAGTAATAAACAACAACCAAGCATCAAATTTATTATGTTAATGTAGATAGAATAAATATAAACATCAAAGCAGACAAAGAATTAGCAATTGACGAGTCAGAGATAGTGGAAAAAACATCGGCTGGAGAAGATGTGCAATAAATGTAGCACCTGAGGTTCACCAGGAACCATGGAAATGCAGTCTGTACAGCCAAGTAGAAGCTCCGATGTAATCAGAGGCCGGATATTTACGGCAACTCGCACGCATTGGGTTGAATCTGCATTCTTCCCATCCCCGTTTTCCATGTCTAAAAACCTCAATGCGTCCAGAAAACCCTATAATCATGACCCAACACGATAAAATCAGCCGATAAATATTAATAAATTGAATGTCAATATCTCATCAGGTCAAAACGATGAAATGGAATTTGAAAAACATAAGTATGTACGGGGATGAAAATTTCCAGAGGAAACCCGAAACCCGTACAGGAGGTGGCTCCCGAGCTTACCTCCGAGATTTACGAAACGGACGAAAGTGAGAGAACGGAATCGGAAAGTGGACAAAGGGTTCCTGCCAGAGGGGACGACCGGCGAAGGGCTTCGTGTTTCTCTTTTGAACCAGAGTTTCTGAGACCGCAATTTTGAATCTGGACGTGTCAGGTTTCCATCGAGTTGAATTTGAGATATAGGCGCTCACGTCCGAATTCAAATCCAGTGGTCACGTGCACCTCACGGGCGACAGATTGAGTCTAACGGTATAGTGAGCGGCTGCAAGCCCATGCAAATTAAAATATATGGGAGCAGATAAAACCTCACTAAAATGGGATAATTCTGAATTTGTTTCTATCTAAAGCCTTCAATCCCTATGAAAACAGCCCAACCGATCTATGAATTCTGTTAATTTAGTTAACCGATATCATTTTTACTATCTAGATTAATTTACTTTCTTGAAAGAGGCAAACAATACAAAATCCTCCTTCACATTTGAAGCACTTAAATATAGTCCACTATTTTTTTTTTTAACGGAACATATGATAGGACTTTTCATGCATCGCAGTCTTCATTAATTGGAACTTATGAAAAATAAACGGAGTAATAGATAGGACTTTTCAGCTGTGTAATCAAAAAGGTTAAAAAAATAATTTAATAAATTAAATAGTTGAAGAATTAATGAAAATAGAGATAGAGCAAAAAACTTGACTGCGCGAACAAGGGATAGTGTCTAGCAACAAGCACTTATATTAATTTGACATGTAAGTAGTACTTTTTCATGTCTTAACAGGGTTGACTTTTTTTTGTGAGATGTTATGCATCTTTAAATTATATATCAATTTATTAGTCAAATTAATTAGTTAGGAGAAAAAATAAAAATACTTTAAAATAATTTAATTAGTTTTTTTAATTTTTTTTAAAAGTCAACTTTGTCTTATATTCAGGACTAAAGAGAGTACTTAAATTTGATAAATGAATAGGAGTATGAATTTTTCAGAACATTTTGGTATTTTATTTTTTATTTTTTTAACTTGGGACCTATGGATAATTTCCTCTAATTCAATGTGAAGCAGATCTTTTTGTGCCCCAGCGAGGTAAAAGAGTATAAATGATGTGTTATTCTCATTCTAAAGAATGATCACCTCAAGGCATTAGCCAACAAGTTCTTGCAACATGATGTACATGTGGTTGTCAAGATGATCTCTAAGACTACCTTCGATCTACATGTCTGTAGTGTAAATTGTACAATGGAAGGAGTAAGAAGTTTTTCCTCCCACAGGTGATGTTCCATAACCAATGCAACTGTGTTTGGAAGATTTGGTTAGGAGTTAGGACAACATTATTAATAGTTTAATCAACGGAGATAAAAGACATGAACTTATAAAATTGATCTTGAAAAGACTTGTGATAGATTAAGTTGGGAATTCATAGCTAAATGTTGAAATGAGCTCAACAAATTAAATTGAGAAACACAGTAAAATGGTAAAACCTATCGTTACTCTATGAAGCATGGGCACTCTATTTTTTAAAATAACCGTGTCGGACGAGTGTTGGACTCCACACCATCCGATACTCCTATTTTAAAAAATATACGTGACATTGAATATTACTGAATTAATGATGATTTTTCCTTTTCTAGTTTTTTATTATTATTATTTTTAAAGAAGGCATAGCTTTTATGATGAGGCTGAATCTATGATGAACTAGATTTGAAACTAAAATTTTACGGAATGAAGATAAAAATAATTGAACTTGAATATAAATTATAATATATATATTTAAAATCAAAACGTGTTATAACATATCGAAATTAAGATTTTTTTAGGATTAATGTGTCGGAGTGTCGAGTCGTGTTTCGTGTCAGTGCAACATAGTCGTTACTAATATAAAGAACAATATAATATATACATATATAAACAAACACACACACTACTCTGATCCTATCTATAAGTTCGGTTTCATGTAATAAATGAAATTGTGTCAATTTTACCCATATTAATTATACTCGTGAAGATAAAGAGAGAATAAACAATTGAAATATAACCAATCATAACTGAGGACAAATTTGAAAATTTACCTCATAATCATTGAGTTAATTAACTCTCCTTGGTACATAAGATTAGGTTAAAATGAACTTATAAATAGGACTAGAGTGGTAGGTATGTATGTATGTGTGTATCGTGATTTATACAACAAAAAGTGAGAAAACATTTTTAAATCAAATAGGACTGAAATTATAAACTATTTTCCAGTACCGCCGGGCCAATGCTGCCGACGCCCCAATATCAGTTTATAATGTTAATCTATTGAATTAAATTTTGCCATTGATTACTAGAGTACCATTTAGTTAATTGAAACAAAGCGGGCAAATATTTCAATTTCTCGAACATCCTTGAAAAGTGGAAAAGGAAGAGTATAACGTTATAAGTAGTTAAGGGTCCGCATCTGAATATTTTAGTGCGTCATCATTTGATTACTTGTAAAAGTTTACTAATGTCATCATGTTAGCATCCACTGAGACCCAAAAATCGCAGCCCCAAAGTTGGTTAACGAAAAAAGTAACTCAATCTAGCATACATTTTTATGAAAACTGAATATATATTGCATTTTTTATTTTAAAATAGTCAATATATTTTAATTCACATCCTTTTCTGTATTATCATTGTATCTTTTTCTGTTATTACAAAGGATTCAAGTTCAAATGGCCCACAATTATGTGTGTGGTGAAATAGTCAAAGCCTTTTATTTGGAGACAATTTTCCATGTGCCCCTCAACCCCATCTATTTATGCTGTTAACCAACGGTTTACTCATAAAAAAAATAAAATTAAACTTACTTGGATTTTGAATCTTCAGCGATGGTTGGTCAAAATCTTGGGCTAGTGTACATGTACAGTGAACTGTAGATTTACAATTGCTAGAAGTAAACTAGTTTCAGTCAAGCTCCACACATGCAATCAGGAGCAGGATAAGTATAAATGGATTGCGTCTCCTTCCTTAATCTGATAAGTCCTTGTCTGTTCTTATGCCCATCCAGAACTGCACGTTGAAAACCTAACCAGTCCATGCTTTTATTCTGAAATAGCTGACCCAGCAGTGCCATGTTTGGTCTGATAGTCTTGAGATTCAAATAAGCTCGATGTCCAACCTACAGATGCAACAAATGTTTGGTCAACATTGTAAATTTTTTAGACATGTGCTTCACTTCTTGCACCAATACAAACACAATAACAAAACCAATTTCAAAATCTTCTGAAGTTAAATGGGAGGAAGAGTGCAGATAAGATCCAGTTCCTTTATAAACATTTCATAAGCTTTTCAGTTTCAAAGATATAGCTCCGTTCGAGGCTACAATACACCTATAATTATGCAATGTGCTATCAGCATAACAGTTCAGTTTGAAATGGTGTAGTTGAGGATGATTATTACCAGAGCATTGTGCATGTTGCCTGGGGAAGCAGATATGAAGATATCACTGTGCATGCTCACATAATAATCAACAGCAGCTAACAAAGATGCCTTGCCTTCAACCTTGGAGCGTTCATCAACCGAGGCTAGGCTCTTCTTATCTTCCATTAGAGGAAACAAATTGCTTAAAGCGGCTATCCTGGCTTTGCCACCGTAAACCTGAAAGAATATAATGAAATCCAATTTCTCAGGCCCTAATTGAAAGTACACAATCTTATAAATAATTTTCCACTTTGGAAATTAAAATTCCCAAGTACCAAAGACCACTTAAAGTATCTTGCCACCAATATTGACACAACTATACTGGAGAATAAAATTTAGGAGTTCCAGAGAAGGGGGGGAAACATATACATTCAGTTTGCAAAACCAAACCAAGTGGTCACAAAGCTTTCAGAGTGGTTAATGAGTTAACCATATGTCGGACCAATCTACTATTTGTTGCAAAACTGTTTATGAATTCCCCAACAGCAATTCCCCTAAAATATTTGTTGCCACATAAGTCACATGTTACCAACTATTTGCTGTAACTGAACCTTGTGGGATGCAAGATAAAGTCGCGTTTTATTATTGAACCCCAAAGCTGCCAAGAGCAATCCTATTTCTTCAGGAGTAAGTGGGCAACGGCCCTGGTTTCTCAACTCTTCATCGCTAAATTGAGATTTTGACACCCTTCCTTGCCAAATCACCTGCCGGTATTTAGCAAGAGCAAGTTTTTCAGCTTTTCCACCCCCAAAGTCACAGGCTGAATGAGCAGCCATATCCTGCATTGAAATCAAATACGTAATCATCATTATTTAACCCCCAAAAAAAAAAGATCATTACAAAGCTTGATAGGAACAAGAGATTCTACACGGATAAGATATATCACAGGGCTAAACAAAGAATTCAACATGAAAGCACTGTTTCATTACATTTTATTTTATACTGTAAAGATCTTTACAATAGAATAACCTATTTTGTCCTATAGAAACTTGTAACAGTTGCCTCACCTACTACAGAAGCTTAGATTAAGATCACCCTTTTTATCATATGTATTTTTGCTAACATTAGTAATGAGTCCCATTCAAATAACAACAGCAACAATCTGGTGCACCCATCATAAAATTTAGTCCTTCTACTTAAAACAAACAGTAAAAATTTGACACTAAGTTGTGCCACCAACTACAAGCATCTTGAAACATTATAATCCCAGCGCATTATAAGCCAAAAAGACATTCCAAATCAAAAGCAGAATGTTGGATAATTCTATAATTTTACAAATTCTAAGAAAAATAAGCTTTAAATCCCAGCACACTATCAATATGAATAAGGACCATACTTTGTCAAAACGCAGATGCAACACAGCAAACTTCCCAGTCTGCTGATTTCTAGGTTTTTTAGCCTCCTCCAGCATATACCCATTACCTGCTACTTCGTTTATGCTAGGATTATGGCGGAGACGATGAACAATTGTCTCTCCTAATTCCCTGATATGAGGAACAAAAACCAAAGCCTCAAAGTTGACTTTACAACGAAGACGCTGGATGACTGGTGGCAAGTTGTTAAAAGTCAAACGGTGAGAGAATGGTGCAATAGCAGCAATTCCATAACTGTATCAGTGAAATATCAACATCGTCAAGTTCAAGTTTAAGAATACCCAAAAATGTGTAAATATTGAGAGGATAGTTCCTGAAAGCAGACAGTTATTTGTGCTCTCATAAAATATTTTTGTTATAACAGATAATTTCAGGAAGAACAGAATATATTCCAAAAATCTCAAATCTTCACCATTTCTTTCACCAAGAAGAATGATATCACCAGCCTAATTATGATTTATATCAAACTTATATCTCTGCATGAAATTCTCTGATGCTATATACTCCTCTAGTCCTTAATATAAGACAAATTTATCTAATTTGATTAGATCAAGGAAGTTAATTAAATTAATTAATACTTAATATGACATCTACGGTCTAGAGCACCCCACTTAGCTCCCTTAATTCCCTCATTCTTTCTTCTCCTTGATTATTATTGAAGAAGCATCAATGGGGTAAATTAGAAAAAGATTAACAAATATGAAAACTATGTCTTAAATTTCATACCAAGATCAACTCTCCAAATATATCTTATATTAAGGACCGGAGGAGTACCAATTAATAACAGTCAATGACATTGTATTACAACTGTAAATACCAACAAATAAGACTTGCCTATCAATTGTGGGCATTTGACACAGTTTCTGATTGGCTGTTAATTCATTGGAAGTTATCAGCTATCATTAGGATATGAGACATTCTTGGACAAGTGGCTACAAAATTATAAGCTTATCCTAGAAAATATGTACAACAGAAAAAAATTGTGTTACATATGACTATTTAAAGAGTACATTCAGTTAGTTCTAGTAAGATACATGAAGCGTTAAAGCCTTAAATGTATAAGATGGTTGTATGTAAAGCCAATGTGTCAATTTGAAAGAGGAATCAACATTCTCTGTACAACATCATTTGGTTTTCATTAGTTGAACAGATATTTGTTCTCAAAACATCTGCCTAGACTTCTTTATGATGTTAGAATTATTGATGAGATGATTTCTTAAAGGGGAATATTTTTTCCATGGTCACTATTGAAGCTCCTTTTTTTCATTATTATTACAAAAAGGAGACTACAAAACAGCCTTCTAAGAAATCAAAAGTACCAAGGGTCAAGATCGTGGAGAACTACTGAAGCTCCTTTATCAAAATCATTATCTTGATAAATGACCCTGTCAGTTATATCTAGGAATTTACTCTAACCATCAGCACCAAATATAATAAAATCATAGAAAGCTTGTTTTAAATGAGCAAGAAGATATTTGGCTTAGGAAAAGTGACCAATTTGTAATGGGCTCCGTGCATGGCATGGAAGACAATTCCATTTACAGTAAATAGAACAAACAATCCAACTAAAGTAATTCCAATAGCTGTACAATCTGACTAAAGTTGAAAAGAAAAAGAAATTACAGGAGAATCAGGCAACAGCAGTTTACATACCTCTTAAGTACAGGCAAGACATTTTCTATATACCAGTCAGCAGTAGCATGAACTGGAGCTGTTTTGATTCTGGTATCTCTTATGCCTGTGGCATAATACTCCCTTGTGCTCCAAGAATAGTCGCTGGGAAGCTCTTTCACTATAGTTATGTCATCTTGGAGGGCATTAATGAAATGGTCCGCGTCAAATATTTCTGCAAATGAACTGTAGAAACATGACAATTTCACAGAAAAGGCTAATTTTCAATAAGAATAAAAAAGTTGCAGCAATAGCAAACTAAGGAAATACCTTGAATCTTGCCAAACAGGGTTCACTTCAAAATGGGGGATCACCAATGTCGCATTCAAAATTTTAGCAACAGCAACAGCATCACATATCTTTCAAAATGAACATTGAGGCAAGGTAGTTAAAATCGAGATTTTACGTAAAATCGGAAGAGGGATAAAAAATCGTAAAACATGAAATCGTAACTTAAAAAAATCGTAAAAACACAAAAGCGTTTGGAAAATTAGTAAAATCGTTTTAATGAAAAAAAAAATCATAAAATCACAGTGATAAATCGATATTTTAACTATCACGGAGGACATTAGAAGGGTGATCAACTGCTAAGGCATACATCTAAATCACAATAACAACCAAAAGAAAAAACTGAAAAACTACTCATCTTTATAGACATACTCTATCATTTTGATTAAATTACATCCTTGCAACAGATACATACCCCCATCTTTTGCTGGTTCAGCCCTCCATCAAGGAAAACTGGATATAACCCTGAGACTTTTCTGGTTTTGCTGCAGGAAGTTAAGAAGTGAACAGGTAAAAAAGAAACCCTATCAACAGATAATAAAATCGCCAATTCAATAGATATATTCACCACAGGAATTATTGTTAGAAAAAAAAAAAAAAAAAAAAAAAAAAAAGAGGTTCATGCATTTCTGTTCACTATTTGAACTTACAAGGCAATTTCGGAGACTCGCTACAGGGTTTCCATCCTTGGTTGGCCAATGGAGACCAGAGGCCGATTTGCTGATCATCAGACTGGAACCAGGAAAAAAGAGAAAATCAGGAAAGAAAATACAATTTATAATGAAATGTTCTGCATATTTTGGGGAAAAACTGCCAAGTTAATGTTCACTCACAATCTGGCGCTGCAAAGCACCCTCTAATAGAGCTTCGTGCATCGGTTTTGGAGCATTCCACTCCTGCAATACAATGGCCACTTCTCAGAAACTAAATTATATATATAACATAAAATTGTCATAACAGAAAATTATCTGCAAATTCTTGTCAAGACAGGTTCCCCAGTAAAAACTAAGTCTTTGCGACAATACACAAGAAGGACCACAGCAGAAGTTTAGGCAGATCATAAAACCTCAAATTATCCTCATCTGAAAGGCCAAGAACCCTAACTATAAAGTTAAATCTTGGCAACAAACATTTGACTGAAATCGGCAAGATTATTCTTTTCTGAAAAAATTTGATTTTTATTTTTTTATCGGCAGCAGCTATACTAATGAATGGTAATTACTCCCAAAGTTGGTGTGTATCCAGATAAAGCAAATTGCGTGCCCCCAAGCGTTTCATTCTAGCTTTCCTTTTGGTCTCTCACACAAATGCAATCTCTGACAAAACCATCCTCCACTGTTCATCCACCACTAATTCCCATGTCAAACACGACTCAGTTCATCAAAATGACCGAAAAGGAACGCAGACACTTACAGAGAACATTGAAGGCCACGCGCCATCTAAAGGACCGAACAGATTGGGAACAAAAAACGGCAACAGAATCACAAAAACTCCAGCAAATGCAGCTTTATGAGAGTGGCTTAGGTGATCGTACAAGAAAAGCTTTGCTGTCGCCATAAGAATTAAACAAATTTTAGGTCATCGAATCATACTAAGAGTTTTACATAATCAAGGAGGCGATAACTAAATTGCTCTAGATCGCCCGGGGCCTCGAGATGATCAACCGAGAGAAAAAGTTCTGCACTCCTTCGGAACTGTGGTTGGAAAGTGGAAGAAACGATCGAAGTTCAGGCGAAGGTGGCAATTCCAGCTAATCGGGAAAAATAAGTTACAGTGTGAATAAATTTTTTAAAAACTTTAAAAATATGAAAAGATAGAAAGATGTTTCGAACATTTGTCCTAAAAAAGTGTTAATATGTGATTTTTTTTTTTTTTTAAAGTAAAAGAAAATGATACAAATGCTCTGAATTTTTTTTTTTTTTTTTTTTTTTTTTTTTAAGGGTTAAGGTCCGATTTTTGCTTAAAGTATCTTAGGAAGCGATTTTTTCCGAAGTTTTTAGTATAGCGATTTTTTGCTTCTAAAGTTTAAAAACGTAGTAATGTTGTCTTTCAGTTAAAAACTCTAACGGTCCAACGTCATGTTAGGGTTTTTTTGAAGAAAAAGCGATGCGGCGTTTTTAAACTTTAAGCGGCAAAATTGCTACTTTTTTTGGAGAAGATGTTCTCGAGTTTAAAAGCGTATGAATGTTGCCTTTCGTAAAAAATCCTAACGTGGGCAACATTCTTTGTTTTTAAACTTCGGGCAACATTCTACGTCGAAAACTTCAAGAATAAAATTCTTTTGGCGCATACTTTAATACTCTAAGGGTAAAATTGGACCTTAACCTTTTTTAAATGTACCCCCACTCCCCCGCCACCCGAGCTCCGGTTGGTGTTGGTCGTGCCAAAACTCGAAAGGCTATGTTTGCGAGTTTAGAGGGGAAGGAAGGAAGGGGATTGAGGAGAAAGGAGGGAAAGGGAAGGAAGGAAATGGAGGATATTTCCTCCCTTGTTTGGGAGTTAAAAAAATAGTAAGGGAGGAAGACGGAGGATTAATGAGTTACTTTTTACCATTTTGTCCATTTCTTTAATAATTAATATAATTATTATACTTTATAAATAAATTTAAATTTAAATTTTCTAAAAAATTATTTATGTAAATTTAAATTTATGTGGTGTTGGTGGGCGGCGTGAGTGGTGGTGATGGGGTGGTGGTGGTGGTGGAGGTGAATGAGAGTAAAGAAGTAATTAGCTTTATTTCCCTCTTAAAACCCCGCATATTGGGGAGCTATTTTTAGAAGAATGATGATTTTGGAGGATTTGTAAAAACCCCCGATTCCTTCCCCTCCTATTTTTAAAACTGCAAACAAGTGAAGGACTACCAAAACCCTCCCTTCCTTTCCTTTCCTCCAAAATAGAACTCGCAAACATAACTCTAAAGAGAATAATTATTATTGATAAAGTAATAAAATTTGTTAAAAAAATCCACAAAATTTATAAGGTTTTTTTTAAAAAAAAAAATTGTTTATTAAGTAATAAATTTATACTATCAGGTTTTTCACAACTTTTGTTGGAATTCATAATATTTTATTAAGTTTTAATAACTTTATTAGGTTTTAACTTTTTAGGGTTAAGGATTAAATTGGCCAACAAACTTTTTAACTCAAGAAGCGCAAGAACAAATAACTTTTAAGTGAACTAAAAATACCAAAAAAAAACTTTTAAAAATGTCCGTTTAACACAACACCGTTAGAAAAAGTTAACGTTCTTGTAGATTGACAAGCAACTTTTACTCAAAAAAGTTTTTATTTAGAGCGCCAACACAAAATTCTAAATTTCACTAAATTAAATAAAAAATTTCTCAATTGTCATTATTCAAAACTACTTGTATAGATATCTATGAAAAAAATTACTTATATTCAATTTTGTCAAAATTATAATTTGCTAAAATAAACAAAAATTTTAATTAAAAATATAATTATATGATTTAAATAAAATTTAAGGTGTTTTATAATTTATTATATATGTTAGATAAAAAAAGGATTTTTTTTTTTTAGGGTTAAAGACCTAATTTACCATGGAAGTTTTGAGGAGCTAAAGACCCAGTAAGAAGTATTTTGGGTATCATTTTTTTACCGCGGAAGTTTACAAACATAGCAATTTTGCCCATCGGATGATCTTGACCGTTGGATTGGTATCATTTTTGCGGAAGTTTACAAAAATTTGCTCCTAAACAAAACTTCGGAGCAAATTTGCTCCTAAAAAAACTTCGGGCCATATTTGCTCCATTTTGTAAACTTTCGGGGTAAAAATGATACTAAAATACTTTCGAAGTCTTTGGGCACTCCCAAGAAAACACGTGGCAAATTAGGTATTTAATCCTTTTTTATTTTAGAAGAAATTTATGTAGTTAAAAAATTCATTTAATGTTAATATTTTTTTCTAAAAAATCTATTATATCCTTAAAAAAATGAAATGAGTTTAATTTTTATTCTTATAAAAAGAGCTTAATAGATATCAACGTTGATATTTAATAATATAAATCAAAGAACTTGAAAATATATTAGTTAATTAAATGATTTATTGATTATATGAATATGGGACTTGTTAAAAAGAAAAAAAAAAAAAAAAAGGATAACCTAAGAGGCTTGATTAAGAACAATTTAATAATTTATGATTTTTTTGTTACATTCACTATTTCTAACTCCAATACACATAGTTGAGGGTCCAGGCAAGGATTTGCAACAATCGGATTTTAGATTGATTGCACGTGGATTTTTTTTTGTGAGCACTCCGGAATAAAACTTTTTTGTTTTTTAAGTAAAAATTTTTGGTCCAATCTACACCTTAGATAACGGATGTTAACTTTTTTAAAGCGTTATGTTGGCTAGCACATTTTTAAAATTTTTTTAGTATTTTTTGGTCAGATAAAAGTTATTTGTCTTTGGCGCAATTAAGGTAAAATTTGTTAACCCCAATTTTTTATTTACCAACTTTTTGTGTCATTTTTAAAGGTATTGATTTCAATAATGGTTTCACAAGTGCATATAAGGATCTAACAAGTTTAGATAAGATTTTCCCAAATTTTAATTTAAAAATCACCACTTGCTACAATGATAACGTATTGATTCCTACTTTTGATAAAATCTTATTAAAATTTGTCAAAACATTATCTGAACTTATAAAACTTTTATCTAATATTTTATCATTACAGCAAATGAGATTGGAATTCTTATCTAAAACCTTCTCGTAATGAATATTTTGTTATTGTAGCAAATGGTGAGTTTTAAATTGGAATTTGCGAAAATCTTATAAAAAATTGTTAAAACTTTAGCTCAATTTGTGAAGCAAGAAAATTGGGAATCAACACCTTATTATATCTCTCACTTTCCGATAATGCCTCGTTCAACTTCTTCTCGTCTTCAATTGAACTACCATCGCCAAAACTAAAATCATTACTGTCGTTGACTTTGCTATTGGAAATCTTGAAACCATTTTGGCTTCCAATCTCAAGAAGCCTGTGTGTTTTCTGATAATTTGAAAGAGGAGAATGGAGCTTGAGAGAACTCAATACGTTGCAACGCCAACATTGCTTTTGCTTCGAACTAGCACAGCCAATGATCACAAAAATCTAGAATACAAAAGGATAAAGCACAAGAAAAATAAATTACAGAAGAAATCCACCAAAGAGTTAAGATAAATTTGTTTCTAGGATATAGGTTTTGCGACTGTGAAATATCCACTGCCAAAATTGATGACAAAGCTCATTCACCATTGCTCGATGGGTGCCGCGTGTCCTGCAAAAACCAGAAGGAACGGCAGCAAGGAACCCAACTCATAGATCTGATCATTCTTCAGAACTCGTGTTGATTAGATCTCCATCGGATTTTCTTCGATCCCCGCCTTCCCTTGAACTCAGCCTGTCGTCGCTCTTCTACCTCTAGCTAACTCTCTCTTTCAACCCTTGTTTTGGGGCCAGATCTATGAGCAATCACCATCATCAATGACTGCCGTCACCGGAGAACGCGTGGGAGGGACGGAGGGAGAAAAGGAGAAGACATGATTTGACACGAGAAAAAGAGGGGGTTAATAAGTAAAGCACATTTTTGTCATTTTCATTTAATTTAAAAAAGGATAAATTAGGTATTGTATTAGGATAGGATTCTATAATTTTTATTATGAATATTGTTATGAATATTGGCAGCAACTTTCCGTCTTTTAATATTTTTAAAATTCTTTTTGGGGTATTTTCCCCATCTTCCATCTGACTTTCACTTTAATTTATTAATTTAGATACATACATTTATATAGTCAAGGAAAAATTAATAATTTGGCCCCTATAATTTTCCCAAGTGTTTAATTTCATTCCCACAAATTAAAATTTGGTGAATCACTCCTTTTGCTCCATCAATTAGACAAATTATTCTTCATACTATTCGTAGTAAAAAAAAAATTCTCCAAGTTTTTTTGGTACAAGACAAAAAAGAAACATCTAGTTATATAATTCATTGTACGTTTCCTTTTCCACCATCGATGGCGGATCTATTTTAAATTCAACGGCTAATCTTTTTAAAAATCAACGTTCTGAATTAATATATCATCTATCCATATCTTGGAGTAACCAATTTCGGAGACAGTGGATGCCTTCGTAACTTTCATGCAAAAACTGTTAGTTGCCAATAATTCAAATTTGTTTGGCCGATGGAAAAAGAAAAGGCAACGTTATATATTTGTGCTTGGGATACATGAAAACACTATGAGAAAACAGAAAGATTTTCTGAACCAAAAAATATATTAAGATTGAAGTGAATCTAAATAGCACAAGTTTTTACATGTAAGTCGTAGAAACGGCCACTGGAGCAGGGGAACTATACACATCTTTGGCAAAGCAGAACCTAGAAATCGTTCGATATCACCAAAAAAGAGATGAAGTCATTCACATCCATGTTCTAAGAGGACTCTTTTGTCTGGATTCCCAAAGAATCACTTTCACATTCCTGTGGCATAAGCCGCCTCCTCTTTGCATCCTGTTCCTCACAAAATTCATCAGTAATCTCGACATCGCCTGTGACCTGTTGCTCTTCAACTACATCAGGAACTTGATGCAAGTTAAGATCTCCATCCTTGTTGCTGTTACTTATACCAGAGTTTCGAGGACTTTCCACAAAAACAGATGCGTCCTGTGGCATAAGCTGCCTCCTCTTTGCATCCTGTTCCTCACAAAATTCATCAGTCATCTCGACATCGCCTGTGACCTGTTGCTCTTCAACTACATCAGGAACTTGATGCAAGTTAAGATCTCCATCCTTGTTGCTGTTACTTATACCAGAGTCTCGAGGACTTTCCACAACAACAGATGCGGGCAAGTTAGCAGGATCCGTAATTTCCGTTAAACCATAAGGATTTCCCATGGAACAATAACTTTTTTCATCTGGTTTATCTGCTGCAAATGACCCCTCTTCATTTCCAACCGAAAAATTCTCAATCACCCCAACATCTGAATCATCGGAAGCACAATCAGATGCAACCTGGGAAGGCCCAGTCCTGTCATGTTCTGCTTGTATATTGATCCCTGGTTGATGGCATGTCTCGGCTCCACTGCCTCTAGATAAGTATGGCAACTCAGAGGTTTGCAGTGAAATTCCTGACACTTGCGGGAAGTTCGGGTCTGTTGCCAGATACATAAACTGCTCACTGGTTTCTGCATCTTCCTGTGATATGAAAAGATAAGGGACAAGAGAGAGACAGAAAAGGGAGGGGGAGGGATTAGTATTGCAATATCAATGTAAATAATAGAAAACGTGTGAAATTTGCTCGCAATCAGTGCATTTACTTCTAATAGAATGATAGGCAGACATCATCATTTACTCAGTCAATTCTAGATGAAATTGATGGAGAAACCCGACACATTTGACAACTTTATGCTCTGAAAACAATCTTTGCAACAGACAAGCAAAAATGTTTGGAAGCAGATACTGGTAAATGAGCATGCAAGTAAGAGATTCAGCATCCTAACAATCAGAGATACTGAAAATTCAACTCTCAGGCTGGGCACACAAGGGAACACCTTGAAATCAATAAAGCACTGAGAATAACAGTAGGATAAAAAGGGATTTGGCTCCCATCCTCTTCTTCATCTCAACCGTTGGATTGACATCTGAACGGTTCAGATTTAATCTTTTATAAAAATATTAATAAAATATTAAATTATTAAATAATATTTTTATAAAAGATTAAATCTGAACCGTTCAGATTTCAATCCAACGGCTGAGATGAAGAAGAGGATGGAAACCAAACCCGATAAAAAGCATGAACGTTGAAAATCTCACTCTCAATTTGGGGTGAGGGAACCATCCATGATCCAACGGAATAGATGAGGACGCCAGAGGAAATAATTTGATAAATTTCAATAGCACAAATGCACATGCACACACAAAAAGATACCTCTATTGGAAACACTGCATTGTTGAGACGGTAATCAGATGATCTATGATCAAATGATTGGCATTGTTCCATTAGTTCTGCTGTAGCGCCAGGCTCGAAAAGCTGCCTAAGAACCACTCCTGAATTTGGATCCAAAGATGATGATGATAATAGAGTGATCTCAATCCCCTTGGGCATCATGAGATGTTGTTGACATCCCATTGATACCAGCAGAATCAAACCCCTTTTCAAGACACTGAACTCCATTTGTGTGGACATCGTGGGGGCTTTCACTGTATTCAGAGGTAGAGACATTACAATGGTCTTTCAAGAGTTCGAAGATTAGTCTTTGGATAAGAGTTCGCTTAAGATAAGCCTCTGCAGGTGGAAACCAGTGCATATTGAGCTGGAAAATTTTTATTATTATGTCAGGTCAAATGACTCAAATTATATAAGAAACCATAAAAATAAATGGAAAGGTGACAGTTACTCCATTGAAATGTTAAAAGAGATAAATACAGACAAATGGATTAACAGCAGTTAAAATTTAATAAACAAGTTTCATGATCAAAAGTTTGCACAAGTTAATCTCAGAAAGCATATAAAATAGAAACAATTCCAACAAAGGAGAAGGGCCATGAAAAAGAAAAGGGATGCCACTTACAAAGTTAGAGAACTTGGTTAGTTTAAGTGGATTGAAATTTTCAGGAATTTCATCCAGGAAGAGCTCTAGATAGTGTAGAAGAAAAAGGCCACAATCATACGAGTTCTCTTGCTGTGGCAACTGTCACGGGATTAAGTCACAAAAAATCAGTAACAAACAAACACACCCTCAAGAAGAGGAAACAAAAAGGTTTCCCTTGATATGCCAAAATAAATCATATGCATATTATATTGCAGTTGCTTCTATGCATTTATAATTTTGAAACAGAACAAAATTTGTAGGAACTTGCCAAATTGATGGATTTCTCTCAAATGCAAATAAATGATCAGTGGCAATACCGTGAGAGGCAGAAAACGCATGTTGAGGAATTTAGACGAAAGCTCTTCATCCAATTTGTCCTTTTGCCTCTCTTTCCATTCTTCCCACAAATAACTGTCAATTTTAATAGGCGAAGAGTCAACAAATAACTTAACCAAATCCCTTGATCAAATGGAAGATACCAGAAACAAACATGGATTATACCATCCACCCAAAGATTGAGGGTTATTAATCAAACACAATCAATTAATGCAAGAAAAAGACAGCACTCAAATGTACATCAAATTGGTATTTTTGTTTGTTTTACGATTATTCAAAGTGAAATTGTCCCATAATAATTCAAAAGCAAAGATAAAAAAATAACCATCATACGTCTCAATTTTTTACCAATTCCGCTGAATAAAGCAATATCAAGAGTTTCAGTTCAATTTAAAGAGAAAAATCTAAGGGCTTCAGTTAAAAAGCATTCAACAATACACAGCATGGATCACGTTTTAATGTGATGCAAGTCAAAAGTATGCATATCATCATTGTTTAAATAGTTATTTCTTTGATATAACCAAAAGGCCATAAGCACTAAACCGAAAACCATAGGCACAATCATCCTAGAGTCTCTTTCAGAATACATGCTAAATCCCAGTGACAATTAATGGTCACTCAGTAATCAGGAATGTATAGCTAGAGTGGAATGTATACACATGGATTCCATCTATAGCTTCTATAAATGATCATCCAAGGATTTTAAGGAAGTTTATTTGGGATACACAAGGGGCTGGGCAACTTTGTTGCATAGTTAACTGCCTTTCTCCATCTATTTTTGTTTTATTGTTCTGTAATTTTGTTTTCTCAGGGCAAAACTGCTCCTCATGTATACCTTTCTTATATGCAGGATGCAGCAAATAAAAATCACACACACAGACACAATCTTTTCACGGTCAAGGGGAAAGGAAAGAATTCAAAGGCACCATAAAGAAGCTCTAACATACCTACGTACAAGGTTTTGCAAACCACTATGACTTCCTTTAATTGAATCCATATGTAGTATACAGGGTACTTTAAGCGATTCATCCAGGCTTTCCTCTGAAATATGACTCATGAAATAATTATCTGAGAACAGAGATTCAAAAGGTAGGAATTGCACAAGCCAAGAACTTACCGTTAAAAGTAACCACTTCACCAGGATGACAAATAACTAAAAGACTCCAGTGAAGACTGCCATTATAACCCAAAGTAAATTCTGATCAACACCAGTATTCTGATAAGCAAAACAGGCACACAGAAGTATGACAGAAATCTTACTTGAAGTTTACAGGTATGAAGATATAATCCTTTTCAAATAAATTTACTTTTCTTGTCCACTTACGGACACGAAGAAAAGCTGCTTTGCCATCAGAAGCACTTGATGGGTTTTTGTCCATATCAGCCAGCTTTCGAAAGAAAAAACTATTAAAAAAATGGAACCTATGCTTTTCCTCCTCTTTTATCTGATTCTTCAAGTATCTGTCATAAGAAGTTTAAAACTTTTAAAACATATTCAAGAACAGCAAGTACTAAGCAGGATAGAATGAAGAACATTTATTTAATAATTTTTATAACATGTGACATCAACCTTCAGTGGTTGATCCTTTGGTACTAATCTATATCTTCTTTCCCATAGATGCTCACATATATTATTCTCTGTCTTCATTTGTAATACTTATCATATAAATATCGTTTAACTACACCTTAGTTTGGTCAAGCAAAAGGCAAAGGAAAGTCAATTATTCAGGGTTTAGAATTGATAAGAATGAAATGTAAGCAAAAGGGACAAAATAAATTGGAAAATTGAAATTACGTTCTAAACAATCATATCATATTGGATATCTCAATATATTAATAAATTTATAATGCATGTGAGCTCCATGCATCACAGGGTTTGAAAAATGAGTTGCAATACTCATGACTTGGGACTAATGCTACTTACTATATATTTTATATCTTATATTGATTTTGATTTTCTGCTGAACAAGCAAGATAAACAAAATAATACATAGGGGAAACTTACTTGATGTAAAAATCAATGATCGTGTCATTGATGAATGTGTCTGGTTGTAATAGGTCAACATCTCTCTTACTAAGTGAAACAGCATCCGGATCCCCTTTTGGATAAACAACTTCATCAAAAGGCACATCAAAACTGTTTCAGATAGAGTCACAAAATTAGTAAACTTGCAAGAAAAAACAAAAAAACAGAGAGGAAGCAGGCGCACGACAAAGAGAGAGAACAAATGAGAAGCACCAAAATCCATCACTCACTAGTGCAGTATACTTCCTCACTCTGTTGGACTCTTCTGGATTTTACCATATATGAGCCTTAGATTTTAGTGCATGAGGATTGACAAGACTATTTTATAGCATATATCGTACTCCAAATTGAAGGAGTAAACCAAAATTTTGAAGCTCAAAGCTCACAAGATAATGTATCATTTCAAATCAGGACACCAAAACTAGGCTGCAAAGCATTTA
This sequence comes from Acacia acuminata, assembly GCA_019022655.1. Lineage (NCBI taxonomy): Eukaryota > Viridiplantae > Streptophyta > Magnoliopsida > Fabales > Fabaceae > Acacia > Acacia acuminata. The sequence continues at coordinate 5,506,863 of JAFJYI010000015.1, forward strand.
ATGTCTAACGCGCATAAACAGAAACGTAGACTTATTAAAGAGAACCCAAAGCAGTGAACGTAATTTTACACTCAATGATGATTCTACTTTTACGCACGAAAAACATGTTCCAACTTCACTTTTCCAACAGAAAATACTAAGGACATCTGCAACATTCTAAGCCAAAAGTTTCAGCACAATTCTATGCCCACGTAATTTTAGTTAGTATCCCTGTTCTAAGGACTTGCTCACCACTTAAATTAAAAAACAAAAAACAGGAATTCAACACCTTTCATTAAGCGAAGGAATAATTAAAGAACATAAAGGGAGGCTTGCAGAGAGCATAAACTAAGGTTGATGAAATAAGAAACCAGAAAGTGCCAGAAAGGAAGAAACTATTTTTCAAAAGGAATGTTGTCATCGTGACATCTATTTAGCATCAAGAAAAAAAGGAATAAATAGAAGTTACTTACTTAGGGAAGTAGCACTTTGGTTCATGTAAATCGTTTCCGTCATCTTCCATATCCCCACTACACAAAGGAAGTTAATTAAACATACAGTGATAAAATGACACAAAATGGAATTTAGAACACCAAAGAAGCAGGAAGAGAACAAAGTTGCACACAATGACGATAATCTACCAACAGCAATATCAGGCTTCCTCTCTCACTGCTTCATATATATATATATATATATATAAAATAAGGGGTTTAAACTTCTCATGTTGCATGAGAAAAAGAAGATTCCTCCACACACATAAAATGGTGGGACCACATATATATATATAATGCTAATTATATATATATTTGGGTCCCACCATTTCATGTGTGTGTAACATGAGAATACACTTCTCCTACAACATGAAAAGTGTTTTTCCCATAAAATAAATAAGTAAACTTTATGCTGACAAAAACGAAATAATAAGATATCCAAATTTAGATGAATCAATTTTTGCAACAAACAGAGTTTGTTGATGCTGATGTTGCAATCACAAGGTTACAGTTCCAATCTATATCAATATATTAGACCTTTAGCCAGTAGATGAGCCTTACTGTAAACTTGGTAACAAACAGACCAAGGAAGATATTAACGAAATCATTCAAATACTTACTCAAGGTTAACATTCCAAATATCCGAGTATTTCACATTAAGAGATGTGATTTGTTCATGTTTGAGGGACCACTGGGAATCAGCAATCACAACCTTCAATTCCTCAATGCCTAGAAAAAACATAGGTATCCAACCATAATAAGTAACAAAAGCTTATACAAATTTTTTTCTTAAAAAATGCTCAATGAACAAAATTGTAACACTGACCTTCAGTTCTGTCAACATTATTTGATAGGCATGCATTGCTGGATATCACACGAATCTTCATCGTGACAGTTTCATTCTGGAACAAATTATAAATCAGGAACTGCAGCATCAAAAAATAAACATTTCCACCAAGTTTCATTTGGACTATAAAACTCACACTTCGAAACAAATTACACCTAATATCAACAACATCATCAATTGCCCAGTCAAGATCGGAGACCCCTTGCTTTCCACATGCAGTTGAAACATTAATCTTGATGCAACTATGAGTAAATGTTAACTTTGTCCACGAAAAATAATTATCCTGATATTTGACATAATCAGGATAAAGAACAACTTCCATATCTGCATCGTCCTGAATATTGCAAAAATGAAATTGATAGTAAATACAAAAGCTAATTCAGCAAGATATACCAAGAAAACAGTACTAGAGTACTTGAATTTAACGGCACACCAGAGATTAAAAAAAAAAAAAAAATTTATTTTGCAGCCTCAATAGCTTCTATTTTACATTATTATATTATTACGAAAACAAAAACATTAAATGGTAAGAAGTGCTGAGGCCAGAGACTCAAACCAGTTCATAGCACAGCAAACACAAGACAGAACAAGAACAACCAAAACTGTGCTAAATTTTTAGTCCCTGAACATTATAGAAATCCATTTCTTTATGAAAGTAAAGATGAGTTACCATGTCAGAATCTTCTACGCAATGGTTCAATCCACAGCCATTCAATGAAACTGAAATTGTAACAAAGTTCAATGGGTAATGAAACAAAATGTTTCTAAATAATATGTAGTGGCGTTAATGAATATCAAATGTTTAGGTACGATAAAATACACCATTCTCTGCAGTCCCGGAGACAGGGGTAGATGGAGTACTCTCGATCACGCACTCATTGGCTTCTGAATTACCATCAACTGATTCACTCTGAAAAGATCTAAAACATAAATACAAATTCCATAATAAAAACATTCCCTTATGATGTAATCTTACAAATAAAAGTTACAGTACACTGGAAGGAGACCCTGAAAGGGCAGGATCTGTTTGGCTCATCTCAGGTGAAGGTCCAACACCATTTGTATCTTTTGATTGTTGGGAAGCTTCCAGCTCAGAATCCTCTTCATAATCAAACTTTGCTTCTGATGTGCCCAAAGAGGGGTCTGAAACACCCTTTTCCGAGATAAAGTCACCATGAACTGCATCGACATCAATACTAGGAATACTTCCACCATCCTGATCCTTCACAATGACCTTGTCTACCTGGGAAACTGTAAAGAACATTTAGGATTGAATGCAATATACCAAAATGACAAGATTTAAATGACCAAAAAAATATTGAACCAAAAGAGCGGGCCTATCACCCTCAGATATCTTCTTATCTTATTTCAATTTCAAATTTCAACCATTTTAGGAAAACTTCTTGATCCTGAGTCAACCAATTGTACCTGCAGCGAATTAACTCCTTGGGCACACTAAAGAAAACATGAGAGATTGTCCCCTACCTGGCTCATCTATTCAAATTCTAGGTAAAATACAAAAGTTTCCATCCCTGTCAAGGTGTTTCCAAATAAGAAAAACATATGCACAGTTACTTGTATCATTGGCTCTTTGCTACCCAGTTGAAAAATGACAAGTGTAGGGTTCTCCAATTATAATATAATGAGTTATGTTGTAAAACCATACACTAGTTATGTTATTTTCCAAGGTGCCTAGCAATATTCTTTACTTAAAACGAATAGAGGAACCCACTTGTTAGAATATGATCTAATTTACAAACTAATGAATGAAACTAGCGCCTGATTTTGTAGCCTCAAGAAATGATCAATTTACATATGAAATATTTTGTCCAGGCTCGAGTTTCATGTTGATTTCATTAGTTTAGTAATTAACTTTTGCCACTTTTGAAATTGCATCATCAGATTACAAGATCATAATTCTTAAAACATTGATCCCTTTTAAATCTAGTAATTCCATAACTTAACAAGGATAAATTTCATACAACCATTCCTTTTTCTAAAAGAAACCACAATTGTTTACAGACACATTATACATCTATAACTTCAATCATTAAAATTGAGTATTCAGTTTGGCATGGACGATCATCAGTGCATCATATGTTATCGGCCCATTGGTTCTATGGACCTTGACTCACTTTAGTGTATCCTATAAGCTCAGATTAGATCATCAGATGATACATAAAAGTCAGAAGGTCAACTAAGATTGAAGATATATATATATATATATATATATATGTGTGGCTATGTTAGAACATAATATTAGAACAGGAGTGTTTAATTTGTCCCAATGGAAGTTAACATTCCGCATAAGCTTAAAGCAGACAAGCTAGAACAGAGTTATCAAAATATTATGGACAATTTACTGACGAAAACAATGTCTCCGAATTTTCTACTGAGTCTATGAAGCTACACTAAGGATGATCCAGGCAGAAGCAAAATTTAGCAAAGCTTCGTTCTTAATGTACTGCCGTTTATACCCAGATCCCATCTACACCAAACAATAACCTATACAAGAAGTTGATAAATTTTCAATTCTGACACAACAGCGTCACCTTTCTCGGTAAAAAATCGACATTTAATCATCAATCACTGCAGACACATGCATTTCCGTGCGCACTCACGCACAAATATACATACATGTATGTATAAAGTAACAACGGTAGTGACAATACCAATTTTGGAGAAAAATTCTATCCCGTCCATCTCCATTGACTCCACACAAACTCACATGATTACCATGAAACCTCTCGGTATCCCCCGGCTACAATCCGAAGACCATAGCAGATATATCACCATACCCCAGCTACAGAAGGGACAAAATATTAACACAGAAAATATAATTTCAAAAATCGCCGTACCATATCCCAAAATCTCGTACTTCAAAACGGATTGATCGTCAAGGGTGGAGTTATTGAATTTATTGAGCTGTTTCTCCGCGGCCAAGTCAGCAATCTCGTCCTCTTCCTTGAAATCAAAAACTCCGTGATCTCTGCGCGGAGACTTGTTCATCGTCCCCGATACGACAAAGGCTCGTATGCACGGACGAGTCGAGTGGACTCAGTGAGTTGGCGCGAAAGCCGGGGAAATGGGGGGAAGAGTTGCTAGCTAGCTGGACGGGACTCTGGACCGCCTTGGCGAGTGCCCTAAATGAGTCAACCTCGCGTCTCGCCAATTGGGAAAATACGCTTCTCTGAATCCTCAAAACGAAGCTTCAGCGATCCTCCCACCTTCAGTAAATAAAAAGAACTATGGATAGTATATAAATTATATAATTATTTTGACCAAAAAGTGTAAGTTTGATCCCTTGTATTTTTTTTTTTTTTTTTTTTTTTGCTCAGACAAAAAGTGTAAGTTTGATCCTATGTATAAGTTATAAAATTGAGTTTCATGTATAATAAATGAGATTATAATAATTTTACCTATATTAATTATACTTTTGGAGATAGATAGAGGAGAAAAAGTTGAAAAATACACAAATATAAAAATGAGAGCAGAGTTGAAAATTTACCTCATAAACATCAAATTAGCTACCTCTCTTTATTATATAAGATTTGGTTAAACTGTTTATAAATAGGATTAGAGTGCTAATTCTTAATAACATAATTTTTATAAATTTCGTAATCGATTTAGATTTTTGTGTACATTACATGCAAGTAATTTTATTCCTCATTGGATCCAAGGAGATCACCCTCGAAGGCGGTAAAAACGAAATTTACTTTGGCTTTAAATTTAAAAAAATTGATATATTTTTAAATTTTCGTCTATATCTTTGTTTATAAATAAATCCCATGTTCAATGTATAAAAGGAAAAAAAACTCATGTTCTTCATCCATCAATGGCTACATGTGTGTTAAGTAGCAAAATAGGACCCTGTACAAATTGACTTTGAGAGAAAAAATATCTTTTATTGAGAACAAATTTTCTCAACTTACATATAATGAGTACATTACACACACACACACACACATATATATATATAAGATCTAATTACAACACCCAAACTACTAAAATGACCCTAAGCAATAACTGTTTTTACACTCCCCTCAAGTTGGAGGTTGAAACAAATTTACAACAGACAACTTGAACAACGGTCTTTGTGAATCTCCTTTCTCACAGCCTTGGTCAAAAGATTTGTTCTTGATCTTCAGACTTAACATGCTTTAGATGAATTAAACCTTTCTTCAACTTTTCCCTCACAAAGTGACAATCCACTTCAATATGCTTAGTTCTTTCATGAAATACAAGATTATTGGCGATGTGAATTGCCGCCATGTTATCACAATAAACTCTTACAGGAAAGTGATGGCTAATGTTTAGGTCTTCAATCATTCCTAATGTCCATACAATTTCCGATACAACCATACTCAAAGCTCTATATTCTGCTTCCGTTGAGGATTTTGAAACTGTAAGCTGCTTCTTAGTTTTCCATAACACTAGAGATCCCCCAAAATTTATCAAATAGTCGCTAATGGATCTTCTTGTGGTAGCGCATACTCCTCAATCAAAGTCACAAAAGCATTCAAGATCAAGGTCTCCTGTTGAACTCAACAACACTCCAAGTCCAGGTGTTGCTTTCAAATATCTCAACACATTTAAAGCAACAACCATGTGCTCCTTTGTTGGCATTTGCATGAATTGACTTAAAAGCGCTGAGAAAAAGATATACCGGGATGAGTCATAATTAAATATATCAACTTAACAATTAATTTCCTATGATGTTCGGATTTGGCAACAAATCATCCACGGTATTCCTATCTTCATCATATGGCATTAGTTTCGATTTTGTGCCAAGGGAACTCCAAATGGTTTGCAACCACTCATTCCTGTTTTTTCAAACTAAAATATCCAAAACATACTTTCTTTGACATAGAAAAATCCCTTTTTGTAATCTAGCAACTTCTATTCCTAGAAAATACTTCATAAAACCAAGATCCTTGATTTTAAAATTATTATGCAGAAAGGATTTGGTTTCATTTATCCCTTTTATATTACTTCCAGTTATCAACAAGTCGTCAACATAAACAAGTATTAGAACAACACCATCGTCGAATTTTTAATGAAAAGAGAGTAATCATGCTTACTACTGTTTAAATCCAAAGCATGAATCAAAGCCTTTGAAAGCTTGTGATTCCATTGGGTGTGCATGGGGAGTGTGGGCGGTGGCGAGACCCTGCCGATGCCCCGCCCAAGAGATCATGGGCAAAATGCGGCCCGGTCTACCGCTCGATAAAAGCCCTAAGATTTGTGGGCGGGGCAATAATGGGTCAATTTTGGGGCCCTACCATGCCCAAGTGACGATACCCTGTAACCTTGCGACACCCTTATATTCAGATATAAGTCTACAACTTAAGTCCTAAAATTAAAAAGACAATCATATATCTTAACAAAATAACAAATAGTCAAATATCCATAATTGAAATATTAAATAACATCCAGAATTTATTAAATACAAGGCATAAAAAAATTGCAATTAAAGCCTTGTAGACATCCAATACTCCTAGAGTTTGCATAAAGGCTCCAAATTGTCAAAAGGATGAAGCATATGGAATCACCTACAAGAAAGCAACAAAGAAATCATATTATTAGTTTATTACATCTACATGTGAAAGTAACAATTAATTGTAGACTCTAAGCCTTAGTTTTAACTTTAAAGGTTGCAAATTGCCTACTTCATCCACCACTAGCCAACCAACAACCGCAACCATTACATTCCCCCCTCTCCATGTCCAGCATCTAAAAAGAAAATAAAACATCAATTACATTACAAAATAAGAAGTAACATATGTGTTCTGGTGTGTATATATCAAATATATGTGTTCAAGCATCTAAGAAGTAATACATGTTCAAGAATTTCATAGAGTTAGAATTAAAGCTTACTTGCAAGCTGAATGGCATTTTCCGTCTCATCAAAATTATCGAACTCACGAAACTTGTCAACAAATTCAGAGATAGACTGTCCAGATTGTAGCCAATTTTGGCTACAAATGAGTGCTTCTGTCATTTTAGGAGATAGAGAGCTCCTATAATGATCAACCACACGTCCTCCTGTACTAAAGGCGGACTCAGAAGCTACTGTGGAAACCGGCATAGCCAATACATCTCGTGCCATGTGGGAGAGAATTCTATATTTTTCAGAATTAGCTTTCCACCAAGATAGTATCTCAAACTCAGTGGCAGAAGGGATTTCATCTCTTGAGTCAGTTGCAATATATCTATCTAACTCAGATTGAGGATCTGTTGATGATCTTTGTTTCAGAGATTCTAACCACTTATGACTAGGATCCTCTTCATCATCACTATCAAATGAAGCAAATGAAAGATCTGTTGATGTACTTGCTGAGGCAATTCCTGATTCAGTAGAAACCCCTGCAGAGTACTCATTAAACAACCTATACAAACAATCTTTGACCCTTTCCTTCATAAGAGAGCATACTTCAAGGTCAATGTAAAGGACATCAAACATATGATTCACATAAGCTAGTTTATACCGAGGATCTAAAATTACAGCCACAAATAGCAATGGATTCATATTATCTGCTTGACCCCAACACTTATCATACTTCACTTGCATGCTAGTGCTCATTTCTCCCAAGAAGTTATTAGCTGTATTCATAACATTCTTTCGCAACATTTTCTGAACACGAGCAATCTAGTGGAAGCATTCATTTGATGTCACAAAAATAGAACTTGAAAATTTCAATGTAATTTCATAAAACACCTTCAAGAATTTGATGAAGACCTTAGCCTTACCCCAATCATTTATAATAGGCCCAGAAAAGGCATCACGCTCACGCCTATCACCACCAGAAGCATCACGTTCACGCTTAGAGCTGCTTGAGGTAAAGAATGAAATATAGTCAGAATCTTCATCACGCATCCGCTCAAATGCCTTCTGAAACTTCATGGCAGATTCCAACATTAAGTATGTTGAATTCCACCGAGTTGATACATCAAGGCAAACAAGGCTTTTGGTGTCTATTTTCTCAGCTTCCGCCCAAGTTTTGAATTTAAGAAAGCGTGAAGGAGAAGAACGAACATATCTAACAAAGATTTCGAATGGCTTCAAAGCTATCTTTCATCTCTTTAATTCCTTCATTCACCACCATATTAAGGACATGGGCACAACACCTTAATTGTAGATAATCACCTCCACACAATAAGCCATTCCAACTCCTTAAATGCCTTTTAAGATACCCCAAAGCTGTATCATTAGCTGAGGCGTTATCCACGGTTACTGTGAAAACCTTCTCAATTTCCCAATCCAACAAGCATTTCTCAATTGTCCTACCTATAGTATCACCTCTATGATTTTCAATCATAACAAAATTTAGAACCCTCTTGTGTAGCTTCCATTCTTCATCAACAAAATGTGCTGTCAAGCATAAGTAGTTGAAATTCTGGTTTGATGTCCAACAATCCATGGTAAGACAAACACGTTTAGAACTTTTCTTCAAGAATGTCTTCAATACTTTAACTTCGCCAAGATAACATTGCCACACATCCCTTGCAATTGTTGTTCTTGAAGGGATTGGAAATCGAGGTTCAAACTGATTTAACAACTTCTTAAACCAAGGCTTTTCGACAATTCTAAACGGTACGTCGTCACATATGATGAATTCAACCAAAACTCTTCTACATTGCTTCTCATCATATTTATGTGGGACCAAAGATCTTCCCTGCCCACTACTCCCACCAGAAAACATTTTCAACATGGCTTGTTTTTTATCTGCAGTGGACTTATGTGGATTCTGTCGACACTTTGGGATATGCCTCAGCATAGAGTTTGTTCCTGAGCGATTTGGATCAGCTTTATAAGTAGCATGACAATACTTGCAAGCTACTATGTGCTCCCCATTAGTTTCTTCAATCGGCAATCTGTTAAAATAGTCCCACACCTCTGATTTGCGCTTGGGTTCTCTTTCTTTTCTCTTGGTACCCCTACTTTCAACATTTGTGATTTCGGTGACAGGTTCATTCACTGTTTGTGTGGGATTTGGAGGAGGAAGAGAAAGAGGAAGGGGGAGGGATGGACACCTTGAGGTAAAGGTGGAGCAACAGGAGGAAGAGGGCTGTGGGATGAAGTTGGTGTTTGAATATTAGTTGAAGCATCATGAGATGATTCAACATGGGATGGCGATGTATTAGAATCCCGATTGTCCATGAAACCTATAATTTTGGGCAAAATCAGAATTGGAAGATCAGTGCAGTAATAACAAGTCTTTAATGAAGCAATAAAATTAAATTCTTTACAGCTAACCAATTGAATGGAAGATCATATTAAATCAAGAATTGAGGAATGGCCTTTAAAAAGAAGGCATATAGCAAATAAGTCCCTCGAAGGAGATAAAGAAAGAAACAAGTCACTTGAGAAAAATCTAGCCTTTATGATTGAATCCGTGACTCTCTCTCAGAATGCGACCCTAGTGATGATATCAATAAATAGTTGAACTATGAACCAACCACTACTCTAAAATAGTATAATAATTTGAAAAATAATTACTCCTTTTTTGGATGATTGGTGTTTAACCGAGATTCCACTACTTTAACCAGTTTGACATCACATTTTGCCAAAAACATTGCAAATATCACAACCTCCAATCCTCCATTATATACCAACTTACCAACCACCCATTTTGGATCTCTTATTTATTTATTGATTTCATTTAATGGCTACTGATAGTGAACCCAATAAACAATAATAAAAGTAGAGAGAGCTAAAGGGAGTGCCTCTAACTGTTACGAAACAATATCATATCTGCAAGTCTTTTAATGCCTTCTCGTGCTATGCCTTTACTTTATCATAACACCCGTGGCTGCTCTTACTATTTGCAAAGACTTTTACACACACTTCCTTATCCAATAATCAAACAATTTTTAACCCACAAAGAAACAGTTTCGCTAGCTGAAATACTCAGAGAAAGAAACAGCAAACAGGGCAGGGCTTAAGAACGAATATATTACCTCCAGAAATGCGATTCTCGGCAATGAGGAGAGGCGAGAAGCAGCTGGAAGTGAGCACCTACAACCTGGAAGCGATCGACCTTCAGGAGAGGCAGAGAGATCCACCGTAGAGACTGGAGAGATCTAGAAGACGAGAACGATGAGCAGCGCCTGAAACTGGAATAGAGAACAATTATCGAGCACTATACTCATACCAGTCAGGCAATCATCAAGGGAGAAGCCGAGAATGGAGATTGAGAGAGGAGACTTCGCGGCTGCTACTCTGCTAGGGCATCTGACTATTTGAGTAGTGAATGCCGAATGGTGAGTCCGAGTTTGACGATGGGAAAACTAGAAAAGGTAAGGGTTGAAGAAATAATATTTTTTATATTATAAATTATATAATTTGCAAAAAAAATATAATACTATTTTATAAAAAAATATATAAAATACTTTTTTTATTTTATTAAAAAATAAAAAATATTATATATATTATCAGGCGGGGCCAAATGGGCGGGCAAAGCATACCCTGCCGGTGTCTACCACGCCCGCAAAAAAATGCCTTGCCAGGTTGTGCCCAATTTTGTTCGAATTTTCGCTATTTTTGGGGGGCGGGCGATTTTTCGTTAGGCGCGGCGGGCGAACGGGGCACCTGGGCATGGTGAACACCCCTAGATTCCATTGTCTTGATGCTTGTTTCAAACCATACAAAGATATTGTCAACTTACATACCAATTGCTCCCCCTTACTTTCAAACCCTTGGAGAATCCTCATGTACAATTCTTCATCTAAACCCCCTGTAAAAAGGCATTATATACATCCATTTGATGTAATTCCCATGCATACATCGCTGCCAATTTGAGGACAAGTCTAACAATTAACATTTTAACAATAGGAGAAAAGGTTTCATGATAATTCCCATGCATACCTTCTCTTTGACTATATCCTTTGGCAACTAACCTAGTTTTAAATTTATCTATGGTTCCATTCGAATGATATTTAATCTTGTATACCCACTTACATCCTATAGCTCTCTTCCCTTTAGGTAAAGGCACAATAGTCCAAGTTTCATTCCTTAATTTCATTATTCATGGCGTCTATCCAATGTTGATCTTTTATGGCATCCTCATAATACTCAGGTTCATGCATAGAATCAATCGAATGTAGAAGGGACATATGAGATGGAGATATATGATCATAGGATATATATTTATGAATGCTATAAAGACACTTATCTTGCTCAACTCGCACAAGAGAACAAACATAGTATTTTGACCAAATTGGTGCCTTTCTTTCTCTAGTGGGTCTGGATAATACCTCAGTGGACGTTTCAGGCAGAGTGATAGACAATTCCAGCCTTGAATTTGTTATGGTTTCATTCTGGACATTGCCATCAGCTGGCTTGTGAAGATCATGTGCTAAAAAATCATAATCAAACCAAAACATATGCTGAAATTCCCTGCAGTCTTCACTCAAGTCATATGGTGTAATACCCCATATTATTATTAATAGTTGTTATGTGATTATTATTAACATGTGAATTTTATTTCAGTTTCGAGGATGAAACTTATTTTAAGGAGGGTAGAATGTAATACCCCAGGTTTTTATTAATAGTAATAACCCATTTATTTTATTTTATATAGCCTTGGTGGGTCAAATACTCCTAGTCCTAATTGCCTTAGGAATTTCGAGCTTATTCACACCATGACGGATTGATTGATTGAATTTAATATGCCCTATTAATGGCTTTAAATTCACATAATGATTGATTGATTGAATTTAATATGCCCTATTAATGGATTTAAATTCACATAATGATTGATTGATTGAATTTAATATACCCTATTAATGACATTAAATTCACACCATGATCGATTGATTGATTGAATTTAATATACCCTATTAATGATATTAAATTCACACAATGATTGATTAATTGACTTTAATATACCCTATCAATGAGTTGTCAATAGTAAAGAACCCAACCCATAGCTAACCCTAATTTTAAGTTATAAATAAAGGTCTAGCCTAACCCGAACACTCCTATTCTCTTCTACTATTCTCTTCTATTATTTCCTCTATTCTTCTAAGAGGCTAGCAAAACGGAGACTAGGTAATCCTAATCCACGTAACAATAGAGTTAATTGTTACATGCCAGTCTCGATTTTTGTGAAAACCCCTTAAATGTGTCGCTACATTTGTATATGTATATATATGTTTTCCTTTTTCGGTTAGCGTGAATTGCTTTATGAAAACAAAACACCTCACCTTCTTCTATACATATGTATTTCTCCTTGATTTGTGTGATTAACCTTTTTACAAAATCATTTACCATTGAATATACTTGTACACTTTGGATGCCTTGGCTTTTGAGATTGAAACACAAATAGTTATATCATCTCATTATTATACATAATATATGTACGTCTTTTGTCCTTTTTTGAAATCTATAAATGCCTTTCATTAATGTGTGTATATACATATGTATTTATTTAATTATTGAGAAATCCATTTGTTATGTGTGTGTATTTTAAAACAATTTAATTGTGGGAGGATAGCTTTGGGATGGTACCTCTTAAAGTGATGAACACAACCTTTGGGCGTTATGCCTCCGATATATTATTTGATGTGAACCGATTATATCCGTTCTTCTCAAAGTGATATCTGGCAGGGTAACTCGGGATACTAGTAGCAACTTTGGAAAGAGGTGTGCACATTAGGACAAAATGTTTTTATGGCCAACTTGATGATTTGTAAGCGCGGTTTCCGGGTCACGGGGAGACGCGGTGTTTCCTGTCTACCATGGTTCTCTTCCCACTAAATTAAATAGACTAAGCGGGTTTCCGTGTCTATATGAATTTAATAAAGATAATGAATAATATTTGATTCGGTGTGAATATATGTATCTATATGAATATTGGAATTGATAGTTGGTTCAATCGCTATGTGATTGTGTGTTAATTAGGATTACCAACATTTGGTGAGAAGTGAGGAAGAACATTCGGCTTTCTAGCTAGTTTGTTTTTATTTTATACTTTGAATAAAATACTTTTATTTAAGTTTGGATTTATGTTAATGTAATAAGGTAGCCTTGCACTTGTTCTATTACAAGTGCGGCGGTAACACTTCCCAAATTTTGGTTATTTTGAATTTTAGTAATTATTTATAAAAAAAATTATAGCAAATTTTATGTTATTATAATTGTTAGAAATTTGGGGTGTTACATATGGTTTAGTTTCTTTGAAAGGAAATTTGGTTTCAAGGAAACACACATGCCTACTAACAAATATATATTTTTTTTCAAGTCAAGCAACATATATCCTTTCGATTATCGGGATAACCAAGAAAAATACAAGGAATATATTTTGATTTCGTTTATCATTACCTCTCGTTTGCAAAAGCCAAAAAACCAAAAACTTTCAAGTCATCAAGAACTGGAGGTTTCTTATACACAATCTCAAAAGGGGTATTATAATCTAGAATTCTAGATGGCGATCTATTAACTACATAAGTAGCCATTTTAACACATTCCCCCCAATACTTAATTGGTATACCAGATTGCAATATGAGACCCCTAGCTACCTGAATGATAGTTCTATGTTTCCTCTCAACTACCCCATTTTGTTCTGGAGTATAGGGACATGAAGTTTGATGAACAATTCCTTTACTCCTAAGATATTGCTTTAGCTCGTTGTTTGTGAATTCTGTACCATTGTCACTTCTAAGCATCTTAACGGAAACTGTAAATTGAGTGAGGACATAAGCAATAAAATGTTGAATATAGGTTGTAACCTCAGTTTTATTCTTAAGAAATAGAGTCCAAGTTGCCCTAGAATAATCATCAACAATTATCAAAAAATAGGAATATCCTTGATGTGTTGGAGTCCTATATGGACCCCATACATCAAAATGCAATAGCTCAAAACAACGAGTACTTTTAATGCAACTTGAAGCAAAAGGAAGCTTAGTTTGTCTCGATTGAATACATATCTCACATTTATTATTGATGATGATTTTATCACTACATTCAAGACCTAGATATCTCATTACAGTAGGAGGAGCATGCCCAAGTCTATGGTGCCACATGCACATTTAATCTATATCAAGATTTCTAACACTGCTTTGAGCAGAATTTAGCATATTACATGTTCTTTCAACAGAATCAACCGTATTACATTGTTTATTAATAGTTCTCAAAATATACAGGCCTTCAATCGCTTACCAAGTCACCATCATCTTGCCATCTTGAAGGCCCCGCATCAAATGTAAATAAGGAAAAATATACGTAACACCGTTGTTCCTTTGTTAATCTATCAACGGAGAGTAGGTTGAATTCCAATGATGGAGCATATAATATTCTATTCACAGTGAAATTGTCAGTTATGGATGCACTACCTATATGTATTACTTTTACCCTTGTCCCATCAGGCAATCTAATAGTTTTAATGGGACCCTCATATATTTCATATGTGTTTAAAAGATTCAAATTTCCAACCATATGAGCAGTTGCCCCAGAATCAATAACCCAACAAGAATATGATTTAGAATAGAGAGGGAACAACTAAACCTATACCCGTGAGAGCATGAATGGCAGGCTCAGAATCCTTTCTGAGAAGCTCCAACAATCGTTGGTACTGCTCATTGGTGAAGGTTGGTCCCACTGTATTGGTAGTGTTAATGAGTGCATCTTCAAGGCGAGCTGGTTCACTGGATACCTGATTAACCAATTGATCAGCCCCTTGTTTTGGTTGATTGCCTCTGTAAGTTTGTGGGTAACCCATAATTTGGAAACACTGTTCTTTGGTATGCCCTCTTTTTCCACAATGAGAACATTCTATATTAAGATTTCCACGTCTACGACCTTTGCCACTATTGCCACCACGGCCATGGCCTCGAATAGCCATAGCTATCCCTTCAGTGACAGAGGGCTGCTCAAGAGTCGTAAGGGAGCGTTGAGCTTCATCCTCTAAGATCACTCCAAAAGATTGTGCAACAGAAGGTAAGGGTATCATAAGCAAAATATGACTCCGGGCTTGATTGTAGGATTCATTTAATCCCATCAGAAATTGCAACAACCTCTGTTGCTGAATCAACTTTGCATAGTCCGTGGAGGTGGAACACCAACAAGAGGGGATCTTGACTAGAATCAACTGCTCTTCCCAGAGTTCCTTTAGTTTTGAAAAATAACCAGAAACAGTAGATGGACCTTGCTTGAGAAGACTGATTTCCCGGTGAAGAGCAAATATCCGGGAACTCGTCTGCTTGTCAAATAGCTCCTTCAGATCAGTCCAGACACGATGAGCTTCTTCATGAAACATGAAACCATTGGCTAATTCCTTTGATACAGAATTCAAAAGCCAAGAAAGGATTACAACATTGCAGCGTTCCCACTAGTCTTTGAGGTGGTCAGGTTGATTGG
This sequence comes from Acacia acuminata, assembly GCA_019022655.1. Taxonomy (NCBI): domain Eukaryota; kingdom Viridiplantae; phylum Streptophyta; class Magnoliopsida; order Fabales; family Fabaceae; genus Acacia; species Acacia acuminata. The sequence goes on from JAFJYI010000015.1 coordinate 5,522,539, forward strand.
ATTTCTTGTAGGAGCCATCAACAAACCCAACCTTGTGCTTCCCTTTCAGTGCAATGGTTATTGAACGACTCCAGATGGTGTAATTTTCAGCGCCAGTCAAAATTTGAGAAATAATTGTGGAACCTTTGTATTTCAGATGGATGAATGAACAAGGGGTGAGAGAATGGTAAAGTTGTTGGATCAGTGATTTTACCGTCAGCTATGATGAGTGGTCTCTATCTAGTGCGAGTTCGAAGAAAAAATGCAAAATCACCTCTGACTATTCAAAGAGGTGCCTAGCCGAATCTGTGGTGGATGGTGCAAAATTGGAACAGTTGCTGGCCGAATCTTGGACAAGAGAAGGACGTCGTGGGTCTTTCGTCTCGCGGTCTAGGAATTTCGGACGGTTAAGCTTGACGGAGCGTGATGCTTGCCGGAGATCGCAGGGACGACTGTGTCTGTCGTCTTTCATGCGTCTGCCAAGCTCGGTTCTTGGCGGAGTGTGATTCTCGCCGAAGATCGCAGGGACGACTACGTCTATCGTCTTTTGTGCGTATTCCAGGTTGGGTTCTTGGCAGAGCTTGATGGTGCCGAAGATTGAAGAGGCAAAATCTGTGGGTCTCGCCGAAGATTGCAGGAACGGCGTCATCTTTCGTGCGTTGTCCAGGCTTGATTCTCACCGGAGATCGCAGGGATGAAGGCGTCGTGGGTCTTTCGTTCAGGCGTTCATGGTTCTCGATGCAGCAGAGACGTTGTCGTGCCTGACAGAGAAAGAACGGTCAAAAAGTCTTCTGCAAAAGTCGTGGGGTCCACCACCAAGCAATGGGATCTTGTTTAATGGGCTTGGATCTTGACCATTGGCTTTGATGCCATGTTAAGTAGCAAAATAGGACCCTATACAAATTGACTTCGAGAGAAAAAATATCTTTTATTGAGAACAAATATTCTGAACTTACACATAATGAGTACATTACACATATATATAAGATCTAATTACAACACACAAATTACTAAAATGACCCTAAGCAGTAACTATTTTTACAGTGTGTGTCAAACATTTTAATTCCATAATTCTTTCTTCTAATTTCACAAAAAAAATTGCTTATACACTCTTTTATTTCGATCATATCTTTCTCTCCATCTATTTAAATATTTTTCCTTTTAAGACTGCCACGTTTCCTTAAACAAATCACCGGTTCAAAATCAATACTCCCTCTGATCCTAATTATAGGACAGATTTATCTTATTTTGGAGAGATTAAAGAGAATAGTTAAATTAGTTAATTATATTTATTTTCCTAAAATGCCCTTAGTTAAAATTTTAAATGATATCCAGTTACTTTGAATATATATTCTTTGTCGAACATCTTCTATCTTACATGTGACTTTTCCGAACTCTCATACAGTCCAACATCCTTGATTTCCCTCAATAACTTCATGTCTACTCTTGAAGGTTAAAAGTGTAATGTAATAATGATGCCTTTATTAAATGTGATTAAAATTGCTAAAAATTATTTTATTAAAAAATAAAAATAAAAAACAGAATATGTGACATTAAAAGTTACAAGCATTATTCACTTTATAGAATATATAGGTTCATTATTAAATAATTATTGAGAAAGTATCTGACAAAAATTAGAACTTTGTTCTACAATTAGAACTAAAATCAACTTTTAAATGTTGTCCTATAATTAGGACCAGATAGAGTATAAAGTTTGTGTTCAAGCTCAACCGCACTACTTCAATTCAAAATATAAGAGTCAGATAACTAAATTACGTTATTTGAAATATTAGTTAAAATCAGTTAAAGACAATAAATATGTAAACAAAATATGACGTAATTTCTTAAGAAGTCTTTATTTATTTTTATTTTTTGGTCAAAAGAAGTCTTTATTTATGAGGAGAGGGTAAGTGGGAGAGAATGAGGGGGAAAATAAATGAAAGAAATATATAACTAAATAGCGGTAAAATAAATAAAAAAAAATGATGAGAAAAAAATAAAGTGGCTCTTATGTAAAAAACCACAAGTCTTTACAAGTTTGCCTCTTATATTTTGAACGAGAGGAAATATTATTTGGAAAAACATTCATGTAATGTTACTTATATTAATTTTGGCATATTATCTAAGCACACGTGGACATGTGTTTTGTGAATGAAATACTATCATGTCACCATGCACCCACGCATTGCCATGTATGATTTAAAATCTAGATATAATAAATATAAGAAAATTGTTACAAAAGTGGTGCTATATTATTTGCATTTCTTTTTTTATTTTTTTTATCCATCCGATATCCAAAGCTTCGCCCGGACTAATTCCAGATCACGCATTATGGTGGGAGAGTCTCCCAATGAGTTTTTTCGCATTCACCGACTTCAACTCGAGACTGTTTGCCGACACAAACCGCTTACCACCAATGTATATTATTTGTATTCATTAAACATTCACTCATGTCTGAGTCAAAGATTCCCACGGATAAAATTTATCCGTTCCATATATGAGGTTGGTGGGGAAATCTCATTTGAGGCTTGTTCGAAATCAGTGTTTTTTTCCCCATACCAGAAAGAAAGCCCAGGCTCAATGCTAACACAACTTATTTTGAGAAGACATTTAAATAGCACTAAACTTCCAAAATTTTAAAAATATCATAAAACTTACAAAAAAAATGGAGAAAGGATGTGTGAGAATATGAATTTTTCATGTTTTAGTTTAAAAACCAAAATACACATCTTACATATTTTTCAATATATAACGATTTTGTCAAAATCATTATAATTTTTATTAAAACGATTACTATTTTTGTGGGTTGTGATCAATTGAGTAATAATGAGTATAAGATTGACAAAAACTGCAATGGTTTTAATAAAATCTTTCAGTATTAAAAAAAAATGTGTGAAAGGGCCATTTATTGTTTTTAAGTCAAAACATGAAAAACTCAGATCTCGTCTTATCTCTCTGTTCTATACAAGTTTTAGTAGTCATTTTTTTATTCTTACGTTGAAGTAATATTTAAATATTTTTTCTCATTTATTTTTCTTCACTTCTAAACGTCCTTTACAAGTTTTAGTAGTCATTTTTTCATCTTAAAAGTTGAAATGATATTTAAATAATTTTTTCCATTTATTTTTCTTCACTTCTAAACATCCTTTGCAAGTTTCAGTAATCATTTTTTCATTTTGAAAATTGAAGTGATATTTAAATATTTATTTTTCATTTATTTTTCTTCACTTCTAAACGCAATCAGCAGTGAAAGTGATAACATTTTAATCGGTCACTCCGGTCCAACCTACAAAATCAATCAACATCTCTTATTCGTATAAATCATATTTTACTCATAGAAGATTCAATACAGGTATTTTTATTTCCTATTACTTACATATTTTAAATAAAAACTTTAAACATCATTAGCTTTATTTTAAAAATTAACTTTTTTACCTTTAATTTATTTAATAATGTATAACGTACCGTGAAAACAAAATCACCCTAGGTAACTACGCACCCAGGGCTTAAAATTCAAACTTTTACCTACCTTAATTGAAAAGTGAAAGCAATAATCACTCACATCAAAACTTAGGCCGATTAAACTTTTTTTTCCCCTGATTAAACTCTTTTTCTTCAAGACTCGTTAAAATTTTGCGGACAACCAAAGCTGAAAAACAAACGTTGCAAAGTAGGTCTCTATCCAATGAAAGAGAAATAAGATAACAAAATACTTAATTTGTAATAACAGGTTTATTAGCAGGTCGACAAGATCATAACAAAAATACTTAATTTGTAATAACAGGTTTAATTAAATTACTTTAAAGTATTTTTTTTTAAATTTTTTTCACTTATTAGTTTGGGTCGATTAAATAACGATAACAAAACATATAATAGACGGTGTTGTAAGAACGAACCATGAAAAGTTTCCAAAGTTCATCATAATTAGACAACCCTAAATCCATCGCGAGTGGCCAAAGAACAAGACTTTCAACTAGTAGTAGTAATTTTTCAGGAACCAAGTCCTGAAAATTTTACAAAGATCAAAAGATCCAGAGAGAATGGCATTCAGGGGCAAACCTTTTTTCTGAACGACGCGAGTCATATATCCTCCAATTTCAATCAGGGAAGGGAAGCCTGAGAAAGGCAAAGGACATGTTAACATAAACAGAGGAACAATTTTTAAGGTTATTAGTTTAGGTCCCAAGGATCAGGTCACTTACCCTAACCTCAGACACGTGATAGAGGTATCATCATCGAGACGAAGGCCATTATTGGAGTCCAAAACATCATTATTTATGGTTCGTGATGAACCACCTCTCAGCTTGCCTGTCTCAGAGTTCTTCGTCATGAAGTCTTTTCCTTTACATATAATAGCCACCTGCGACCTCCGCTTTTAACTCAGCAAACTCGAATGGGATAGATGACGCGCAATAAATATGTGTATGTATGTGAAGTAGCTCGTGGCCATATAAAATGATTTTATTCTCAATTTAATTATTACCTTCTGCTTTATCTGCTTGTTCACTTTGGCCAAATCGTCTACCTACAGAATTGACGGAGTCGTCGATCAAAATGCATGGTCAGAAACTTCACTGGAGTAGAATAAAAGCAAGTACTGTAATAATTAACAAGTTAACTTTATTATTAGAACTAGAAAGCAGATTGTTCATAATGTTATGTTTTTTTGGAGAGAAAATGAGGGAAAATAGGGAATACGAAACTTCCCAAAAGGGTAAAAAATATATATACACATATTTTAGAGAGTTTTCCCTCCTAATATTTTTTTCTCTCCATTCGAATATAAGGTTAGGGAGTCAACTAATGTTTTGTTTTGATTTGAAAATGAACTAACTTCGATCCTTATATCGAGCTATATGGGGACAAACCTTCCTCTGATGTTCCGCGATTTCACCCATCCTCTTTTCCTATAAACGCAATTGTTATATCGTGTTAGATTATGCACATGCATGGACTAGAGATTAGTGTTCAAATGAGGTACAGATGCTTGTGTGCGTGTGTGTGTTTGTGTGTGACTATACCAAAATCTGAGTCACACTATTGAGTCCCAGGTCAAGCTTTTCCCCAGCTTCTGCAAATCATCGAGGCCGAGTCCTTCAAGATCCTCACCGTAAAGCTGCCTGGTCAATATTAATAAATAGAAGAAACCGATGGAGTTTTCAGATGCCATTTAATTCATTTTCATTGAGAAAACTGGAAGATTAATAATTCAGATACCGAAGCTCGTGGGTTTTATCAGCTATCTGGTTACTCAACCTGCTTTGACTGCTGCTCTGTATCGGAAACAAGGGTTGTCAATGATTACATATTTGAGGAACAAGAGAGCACATAATTAAGGAACAGTACAGAAAAGAAAATTGAGACTTAGTTTTTAGTTTACATCACATCTCACGACAGTTCAATTAATTTATAGTCGCTTATTATGTTATCTAATTAATAGACACAGGCAAGCCCTGCCAAAACGAACAATATAGGAACATACAAATCGAAAAACGACAAGTCTTGATTACCTGCGGCTGTAGGGAATGACTGTCAAATGGATTATTGTTGTCACGACAGTGCAGATTATACCTTGTAACGATGTCGCTTATGCTATTTAACAGAAACAAAAACAAAAAGCGTAAAAAGTGGCATGTCATATAATCATATTGTAACAAAGAAATATAATCCAGACTCTTCAACTCGTGAACAATACTCAATATAATTCACCCAACACTTCCGAACTTTAATGTCAAAACTTCGTGCGAGTTAAATATACATGCAATTAAGATATAGATGAGCTGAATCTCTCATATTTTCAACTCAGCCAACTAATCGTCGCTAGTCGAACTTACCCAGGACAAATTAAAGTTGGTACCCTGATAGATATTCTAAAGTTATGTTCTTAATTATCTGTGCCATTGTTAATAAAGAATTAAAGATCAGTTATCATTAATGACAAGTTGAGGCATTACGTACCATACACACAAAAACACGATGTGTGTGTTACTTCATCATATAAATCGCTTAAGGCGTCCCGTATTAATGACTTCAGAAGTATAGATCGCGTACAATGTAACTTGTATATATCCATGAACTTATTACACATGTTTATAATACTTCATTGGAATGAACTCAGCTAGTGTAAATATCTATTGACACACTTTATGACCTTGTTTTGATAAGTCAATGTGTTTATGTTTACAAGTCCATGAGCCTTTATGGGTCATTTATGTCTTTTCATATATGAAAAATATTGCAAAAAAATCTTATGGAACTTCACTGCAATTTTAAAATTTCAAGGGACCATTTTATCGTAAATTCCCTTACTCGTGACCCAAGTGCATTTTATTTTATTTTTTTATACAGAACAAAAAGTGCAGGTCTTATTTAACTAGCATCCCACGTACGGAAACTATCAAACTCTTTCACCATTTATGTCCATATCACGCTAAGAACTCAACATGTAATAATGTGTTGCCTACAGTAAAACGCGACTTTCTCTCCGCCAAACCCTAGCAGACGCGGCGCTCACGCTTTCTCCGCAAATCCAGCTAGCTTCTGGCTCGCCAGCGGCGCCTTTGCTGTCGGCGAGCCTCCCCTCGTACCATAATCGCGACAGATGTACAGATCGGACCTCGAAGAGTCTGGTTCAGACGAGTTTTAGGCCGGAACAGGGACATAAAGCGGCGACCGTCCTTCTTCTTCGGCGTTGGCTCTTCTCTAGTCTCCATCCTCAGCGTCTCTCCGGCTCCGGCGTCCCTCTGTTTTTTGAGTGCAGTGGTGGTCCTCTCTCACCTTCGACGGTGGGAGCTTCTGTCTAGACGTCTTCCTCGACGATGGCCTCCGGCGTGACGGTGGTCTCCGGATCGCGATGGTCTCCGGCGGAGGGGATGTTCTTCCTGTTCCTTTTTTTCCCGTTTTCCTATTTTGTGCTTGTTCTTGTTCCCATGCTTTTGTTTTTATTGTTGTATGTTTGTGTGTTTCTTCTGATGTGGTTATGGATTTGAGGATTTATGGTGGTGTTTTTGTGGTGATTTGGATTTGTAATTTTGGGGGAAGGGTTTTTTCGGTGGTTGATACTGTTTTGTGCCTTACATATCCGAGGATCATTGGTAGGATTGTTCGATGGGGGCAAATCCAAATCGCTGGTGTTAGCCAAAATTTGTTTGGGGGGTGGTCGACGTCACCAAATTTGCTTCAATGGAGGAGCAAAAGTATTTTTCAAGATTTCAGTGGGCTTTCTTATTTTGAGGTTGGGTTTTCTCTGTCCTGTTCCCCAAGTCAGGGCATTTATGTAGCTGATCTATGTGCAGCTTATTCTTATAAGGAGGTGTGCCTGATCGGGTTTGTTTTACAACCAACACCTTCTTTCACGTCACTTTTAACCTTGAATGTTCGGGAAGTTGTTGGAGTTCTTGATGTTACTTTTATTCCTTTATGTTTTGTGGTGATTAGCTTTCCTTACATTTGTTTTAGTTTTGTTGTAGTTTTTAGTCTTCTTGTTTCAGTTTGTTTTCTCAGTGTAATCATGTTTTGTTGTAACTTTTATAGTTAGTATTAATATATATTTCCTTTCGACAAAAAAAGAAAAAAAAAAACATGTAATAATGTGATGAAGTCCGCACCAAATAACTGCAAGAGTTTTGACCAAAAAAAAAAAAATAACTGCAAGAGTTCAAGTTAAATAGATTATAATCCGTATGTTAATTCCCCAATCGAAGCCTATCATTGTCTTTTTGTTTTTGTTTTTTCCATGTTCGATTTCTTATCTATTACTAGAATATGTACGTGATGAACGATCATAACAATTCCGTAAAAGGAAACCGAGTGATACGAGGTATCTGACCCTTTCCCCTCTCCATCATACACACTGACACATAGACAGAGGGCCATAGTCAAAGCATGGGTGCTACGAACATCCACTAAATTGCCATATATAGCACTTTCAATACTCAGTTAGTATTTTGAACCCAAAAAAAATACTCAGTTATTATTAGTATTTATTTATTTTATTATCGCATATTTAATTACATTATAGTCTATAGATTTTCCGTAAATAATATGATTGGATGACCACAGAGTAATTGACATACTCCTATAGGCTATAGTCTTTAATGGAATAAGTCATATTTATTAAATTTAAGGAGGTTAGGAAAGTCAAATAAATTACTCATGTATAACATACGTGACATGATTTCTTCAAATATTTCTTTATAAAATCAAATTATATAGTTATAGTTAAATTAATTAATTTAAAAAAAAAACGATAAAAATAAGATATATATTGAGAAAAGTCTTATACTTAGATCAAAGTTCACCCCCCAAACTAGGTCAAACATGTTTGATGATATGCACTTGCTTCATTGAGCATAAAATTAGAGGGGGGGGGGACAGCTCTAAGAATTGTATTAAATATTTTCCATTTAACTGCTTAACAATTAACATGTTAATTAATTTAATAAATAGAGATTGGTAATGTTACCGGAAGGCATAATCATGTTATAACAGTTAAAATAAGTTAAGTACTCATGCCTCACATGCAACCTCGTCACCAATCGCTGACACTAGATATACATGCCAATTTCTGCAGATCAGAGATAGTTGGCAACAAAAAAAGTTCTAACAAGAGAGAACTTTCAGGTGGTGAAAACAGTGCACATACGTACCTGGTACTGGAATAATCATAGAGCTTTCCTGTAGAAGAGAAAACAATGAGACCAACCTCAGCATCACAAAGAACAGCAAGCTCTTGAGATTTCTTGATAAGCCCTCGCCTCCTCTTTGAGAATGTCACCTGCCTCGCCGTTATGTTCTCGATTTTCTTAATCTCAATCTTCTCCCTCACCATATCTCTTTTTTTTCCGTCTGCAGATAATTGACTAAGGTCAAACAACGTCGTCCTTTACAGTTATACATGTACGTTCTCACACACAATAATCTCAGAGATACAAGTTAAACCTTAAAAATAAAAACTTGGGAAAAAAAGCATAAAATTACGAAACCCTAGTATGATCAACCACTGAGTTCCAGATCTGGAAAGAGGCAACCCAGAAAATCTTATCGCCAGAGGAATCGGAATCCCATTAGCGTGAAGACATGAGAGCTTACTTAGCTTGTTTCGATTTTATCTTCCTTGACGTTGCTAGCTGCTTCTGACCTCGATCATCGAAAGCTAAAACGATAAAAATAAGAAAGCGAGTTGAGAAGATGATACATCCATAGGAAGAGACTAATAATATGGATAGGTTATCACCAACGAAAAATAGAATACTCTATTAGGAACAGAAGTTAAGCATTTGGCAAGAAGAGAGGGAGGGGGAACCTTCGTTGAAAGGATGATTTTTTTCAAGAAAGGAAAGAGGAAAGACTTTGCTCTTTATAGCTCAGGGATGGGACAGGACGACGCTTTTATCCTGATCACATGATTAAATAATCTTCGTTAACGTTATGATGGCCAAATATAGTCAAGATCCAGAGAACAAAAATGTCCCGAGTTACTTTAATAGCCATAATATTACATATAGATCACAGAAATAGTGAAATTAGTTATTTTCTCTTGATTGTATAATGGTCACTATTTATCTGTGTTGTCTGCTTCCTTCCGTACGTGAGACATATCTGTCTTCCAACAGCGACCATTTCATTGCGATGAGCCGATAGTGACCCTCCTACTTCTATGACCTCCAGCTGTCCGTCCTTGGCATGGTAATTATAATTATAATTATATCATTAGGTGTATTGAGGATGAGAAATATAATCAAGCCCTGCATCAATTCACGGGCCTGGTTGGCGGGGCAAATGGATCTCATTTTTAATATGGATGTGTATAAACTGTATTCGTCATAATCCATCCAAGCCATTCATATGATATTTTCTGGTTCGAATCTGTTAGAAATATAAGGTAATTAGTTGAATAGTTGGTTAGGGCCTAGTCTATAAATAGAGGGTCTTAACAATATTGATTTAGAGTGTTGAGCGTGGAGCTCTCACCTTGTTAGAGAGAGGATAACTTGGGTCTCTCTCTCTAGGGAGGGAAGTCCCTCCTAGACCCCTAGAGTTAGGGTTTGTTTGAATTTGAGCATATTGCTCCTCTTATATGAATAATACAAGATTCTTCTTAATTATTCTCTCTAATCACACTATTTCAACATGGTATCATGAGCCTAGGTTAGGTTTTGAATTTTGGGTTTGGCCAGATAATCAAGAAGCTCCACTTAGACACGCAGAAAGCCCAAGACAATGACCCAAGGTTGCACTGAAAAACCACGAAGAAGCCCAAGATTATTACCTTGGACCCAAGAAAAGTGAAGCCCCCCAACTCGCTGGTTCTTGTTTCTCCATTGGATTCCTTCATCGATCCATCAGAAGCAGGATTCGACGGTGAAGAGAATCCCCACATTGACGACGCGACACCCCAGAGAGCATCCCCACGTTGACGGCGCGACACCTCTGAAGAGGGGAGAGATCGACGCCGGCGAAGAGGAAAAAAAAAACTCGTTCGGTGCGACACCTCCAAGGAGGAGAGATCAACGCCGGTGAAAAGGGAAAATGACTCCTCTGAAGAAGGGAGAGATCGACGCCGAGGAAAAGGGAAAAAGACCCACGTCGGAAGGATCGATGCAAAGACCCACGTCAGAAAGATCGACTCCGGCGAAGAGGGAAAAAGACTTTCGTTCTACGGGATTTCGAGAAGGGTCTGACGGAAAATTAAAGAAGGTTTGACGGAATTTCAAGAACGCTCCAGTTACTCCAATTAGACAATCGAAACCAACGATGCTCTGCCACACAGGTTTTGTAATGCGCACAACGCCCGCTCATCCGCAAGGCTCGTCGTCACCGTTCCAAGGCTCACCGTGAGTTTCCACCGCCGAGGTCGATCTCCAAGGGTGATTTCCAGAATATCACAGAGATCTCCAGGGGGATTTCGAAAACATCGCAAAGAATAGACATTGAGCCTTTGCTTCCTCGGTCATTATAGAATTGATATTTCCAGAAATCGCTTATTGAATCTGCAATTCTGGTTTGTGAATCTCCTTCTTGCGTTTGTGATGGTCAATTATTGAATCTGGTGATTGCATCTGCAATTTCAATTGATTGGTTATTGAATCTAGTTATTGAATTGCTGGTTTCAATCATCTGTTTGGGTCATCTATGAGGTTCCCAAGCAAATCGCAAAGTCTTAACGCTGATTCGTCATTCAATTTGGATTCCATGTTTCATGGTTCCAAGTCTCCGAATTCTCCAGTGTATGACAAACCCGTTTATGATGATGACATTTTCGATGGCTTTGCTGGCTTGAAGAGTTCGTCTAAAGTTAAAGACGATAACATTTTTGCCTCGGGATCGTCGGCTCCCCCTATCGCATTTGATGACCTCCTTGATGGGTTTGGCTAGGTAGAGCGTGAATCAAAGAGTTCGGATGGGAAGAGACCGGGAAATAATGATAGTAGTGTCCCAGATTTTAATGGTAGAAGCGTGAATCAAAATGCATTTGATGATCTCCTTGGTGGATTTGGTGGCCTTTTGGAATCAAAACCACAGCTTTCACTGACAGATAAGATGCAAATTGCTTTGGCCGATGGTTTGGGTCATGGTGTGGCACATGCTGTGTTCTTCTGCCTCAATCTGTTGACTCCAAACAACACATTCGGAATTTTATCAAGACAGGGGCGACAAGGTCGGTTTTCTTAATGAGAAAATTACTGGTTTGAGAAGATTTTGGGAATAAAATGAAGTGAAAACATGGATTAAGGTGGATGTGAAGTTGGTCCAATCAAGGTTCTGAAGCCCGGACCGGTGACTAAATCGGTCGGGAGTGCGGGTTAAGGGTCACTGGTCAAACCGAGTCAAACCCAGTCGTGGTACTACCAAGACATATAAGATATACAATGAAAAAAGAGGGAAAATAAATTTTAAAAAACGTTTGAACTAGTCAACTTCACCTTTTCTACACACATAACCGGCTGGGACCCACTTCCTTCACCAATTCCCATTTCCACTTTATCTCAACCACCACTTTTACTCTACCTACGAAGTACTTTTTTTTTCTTTTGCTCGAAGCCTATGAAGTACTCCACCGCACACATTAATTGCTACCTCCCACTTTACTTCTTTGGTTAGTAATCCCCATTACTCATTATCATTTACTTCCGCCATATTTTTTTTCTTCGTCTTCTCCACTACTCATTTTAGCTCCATCATCGTTCCTGAGAAATTCCTTCACTGAGAAATGAGTGAGGGAGGGCTATGGAGACCATAACACGACGACCATGATCAGATCTCCACTTCACGTCATTACCGTCTCTGAGATTGCTGCCATTATCTCCATTCTTGCCACCGTCTCGTTATCCACCCCTTTTCTTCTCCTTCAGATCTCTTCATATCTTGGTGACTCCTCAGATTTCTCACTCACTCTCTCCTCCTTTTTCTTTTCTCTTCGTCAACCAATGGCAAGTTTGGTTTTGAGACGAGTTTTTGGAAAAAAAAAGTGTATGGCTCGGTTAACTCGGTTGGTTTAGGCCGAGTTGACCCCGAGTCAACTCGGGAATCCGGTTTTGCCTTAAGTCGGACCGGCTTTCCGGCCGGTTCGACGGTTTCCAGTCCGAACCGGCCGATCCGGTCCGGGTTTCAAAACCATGGGTCTAATTGATCTGATGTTCTTCAAAAGGACTTGACGAAACTATGGCAATAGAGATTGAAGGTTTAAGTTTTTCAAGCTTGGATTTAATGCCGCATGTTATGAAGCTTTAGAGCATCGAGCAGCTGTAGAAGATGAGGTGGACAAGTCAAGAGTTCTATTGCCATCTTCTGCAGAAAAGAAAATCAGCTTGGAGATATACCACTTTTCACTACCATATGTTGAATATGTCAAGGCTAATTGGTTACTCATATAATACATCTCACGCATGGGGCTTACAAGAAAGGTCTGCCATGGTTTCAGCTCACAGAGGGCAAGGAATAGGGCCATTTTGGTGAATTTTTGAAGCATGTCAGATGGCATATTATTCTCTACAATGATCTTGAAAAGTCAAGGAGACTAGAGCATTGTCAGAAGTGGATCAACAATTTTTGAATTGTCAAGGAATAGATTGTTATGAAGAAATTTTGTATTGTTTTTGTTAATTGGAACACTATTCAATTTAATTTACCTTATCTCCTTATTTTTGTGTTGTTCAAGTCGAGCACATTAAAGATAAATAGTGTTCAACTTGAGGGGGCGCGTTAGAAATATAAGGTAATTAGTTGAATAGTTGGTTAGGGCCTAGTCTATAAATAGAGGGTCTTAGTAATATTGATTTAGAGTGTTGAGTGTGGAGCTCTCACCTTGTTAGAGAGAGAGGATAATTTGTGTCACTCTCTCTAGGGAGGGAAGTCCCTCCTAGACCCCTAGAGTTAGGGTTTGTTTGAATTTGAGCATATTGCTCCTCTTATATAAATAATACAAGATTCTTCTTAATTATTCTCTCTAATCACACTATTTCAACAGAATCATCGTAGGCATAATAAAATACTTGAAACACAACGTTTTTGACTGTTCATTGGCTTCTTGGTTTCCCACGTAAGTTGAGATTTCTACCACCAACAACAACAGATTTGTTAGGTTTACTAACAGGTCTCCAAGCTTGTAAGTAAGAGCGCACCTCCAGAAAGACCTTATTTGTACAGACTCAATAGAAGCTTTCCTCTAATGCTAAAACATGGTGGTTACCATCATCCTCTGAGGGAAGAAATTAATGAGATTAGAGAATTCCTTTTCTCAGATTGGAACATAGAAGTTTTGATATGCAACTCGTGAGACAATTAGATGTGTAAACTACCTTGCTAAAGATGCTCATTATAATCTCATGGCAGATATATGAATTCTGCAAAGACCTCATCTAGAGATGCCTCTCCATAATGCGAGAGGAAAGTTTTTTGCGAATCTAAAAGGATTTTAAAGAAAAAGGGGTTAAGGAGCAATTTAGTCAACAAACTTTTGCTTGAGGAGTGCCTAGCACAAATAACTTTTAACTGAACTTTAAATACCAAAGAAATTTTTAAAATGTTAATTTAGCCCAAAAACGTTAAGCATCAGCAAACATCCTTTAGTTGAATTTAAAGTGGGGGAAATAAATTGACCTAAACTTCATACGTGGCAGGGTGAGAGGTGACTCTTCAAGAGATTTCTTTGTAATCGGCCCACTTCTACCGGCAAAACCCTAAGACCGGATAACACAATCGCTCAAGCAACACGCACGGTGGAAGACACGATCATACGCACTCCATGTACAAATGACTGGTGGATAAACGTCGGTATTTCAGGAAGTCGTTGGAAATGACGTCTTGATTGTCGGTTGAAGAAGCTTTGCCTTTGAAACACATCACAGATCCCAATTGGACTGCTGTAAATCAAAGACAAGTAGCACCTAGTTAAGTTCTCCACTGAAATCCCACCTTTCTTTCAAGAATAGACGATCCTCGCTTCTAAATAATTCTCTGGTGATCGAAGACAAGTAGCAAAGGTGATTGGAGAATCTTTGAGAGTAGTTCTCTAGCCTCGCCGTCCTCACTGCTAGGTAATTTTCTGGTGATCAAAGACTTTGAAATTACACTGTGAAATTTCCTGTGCTCACTGCTAGGTAAACTCAGTTTTTCCATTTCAATTCTTGCATTTTATCCTCTGGAAGATTTATTGCTGCAAAATGAAATTTTGTCTTTCATTGAATCTGATCTTGTGGAGAATTTGATCTACAAAACGAAACTCTGTCTTCAATTGAATATGATCTTGGGCTGCAAAATCTACAAATAAATTGACGTCCGTTAATGCATCGACGATGATGGATTTCGCTCAGACTCTCTTGATTTCTCATGTTTTTTTCTTCTTACAGAATGAGCCTTCATTTCAATCTTCTCAGCCTCCAGGTGTTAATTATTTTCTCGCCATGTTGTTGTCTCCTCTCATCCTCCTACCACATATGCATTTTATCTCAATTTATTTCCCCCAATTTAAGCCCACTAACGGACGTTCCTTGTTTATTAACAATTTTGTACTATTTTAACCTTTTAAAAAGTATTTAAGGTCTAGTTAATAGTTATTTATGTTGAACATTCCTGAAGTCAAAGTTTGTTGGCCAATTCGCTCCTTAACCCAAGAAAAAATGTGCCCTGAAAGTTTAAAAGGGGGGTGATTTTGCCCCTTCGTTAACTAGCCCTAACAATCAACATTTATAGACTAAATATGTAAAGGTGGCATCCACCTCGCTCTTTTTTTTTTATCCACATGAGTTGTCATATTTTTTAGTAGGCTTTTTTTTTAAAAAAATAAAATAAAATCTCATTTTCTCCCATACAATGTCTATGGTCCTTGATATAAGACTAAGTTGAGTTATCTAGGGAGATTAAAAATGCTAAATAAATTATTTAATTATATATTAGTCTACAAGTCAAATTTATGATTTTACAAAACAACTCTTCATGGGAGGGAATTGCGTTTTTTTATTTTTTTCTAACCTACAGTTTTTGTTTTTCAAAATCATAAAACTTGAATTTCTCCATTTGAGTCATCTTCCATGTGGGATTAAAATCAGAATATTTGTTATATTTTAATTAATTAGTAAGAGTATAAATGAGATGAGGCTCTGGCAGTATATAAGTATTTCTTCAACTTTGTTGATTGTTGAGGCTGATTAATGAAGATCCAAAATCACCCCATTTTTAAAATTTTAAGACTTGGTTTGGGAGTTTGGAAGGAAGGAAAGGAAAGGGATGCAAGAAGGATGAAGGAGAGGGGATGGAAGGGAAATGGAGGATATTTCCTCGCTTGTTTGGGAGTTAAAAAAATTAGTAAGGAAAGAAGATAGAGGATTAATGAGTTACTTTTACCATTTTGTCCTTTTCTTTAATAATTAATATAATTATTATACTTTATAAATAAATTTAAATTTAAATTTTCTAAGAAAACTATTTATGTAATTTTTATATTCAAAAAATTATTTATGTGGCGTTGGTGGTGGTGGCGGCGGTGGTGGTGGTGGGGCGGTGGTGGTGGTGGGGTGTGGTGGTGGTGAACAAGGGTAGAGAAGTAATTAACCTATTTTCCTCTTAAACCGCCCATATTAGGGGAACTTTATTTTTTAGAAGAAGAAGGGTTTTGGAGGATTTGTAAAAATCCATAATTCCCACCCTCTTATTTTTAAAACTTACAAAAAAGGGAAGAGACTACCAAAACCCTCCCTTATCTTTTCTTTCCCTCCAAAATAAAACTCTCAAACATAACCTAAAAGGAACATTTGCTCCCTCATAAACTTCTAACTGCCCAATGCCCATATTTAAAAGCTTTTGGGCATTTAAGCCCTTTAGTCCCTATTACTCGTGTTAAATTAAAGTTCGAGGAACTGGGTTCTCGCATGCTTCTGGGACATCTCCTCTGAGCTTGATTAATCAATTTACCCTTGTCTTAATTAACACGTACGCCGAGGTTAGTTCTCTGATGATTGGTGGCTTCTAATTTGGTCTGATTTTTTATTTTAATTTTATAAATCATTTCCTAAAGCATTGTATAAAATCAAATAATATTCCTTACTATTGCTCCTTCCCGTCCGAGTTAATTTTTTTTAAGGAGATTAAAAAAGTTAAATGAATTACTCAATCACATTATATGTTATATATCCTTATCATTTTATAAGTTAGACAAAATAATTTAAAGAAAATATAACAAATATAAATATTTTAAAATAATTTAATTAGTCCTTTTTAATTAACTCTCAGGGATTTAGTTGAAGCCATATTACAATGGGAGAATCCAGATCTGAAGTTGAATCATGAATAATGCAAGACACATATCTCACCTTATGTGCTTCTTACATGCTCATCCCTCTAATTAGAGGGATGGGGCATTTTTTTAATATATATATATATATATATTATTTATTTAGATTTAAATTATATCTTCTAACTTTCACGAAATGTTTTTGACCAGTATCTCAAATTAATTAATTTAGGGATATCGATATTGGGAGAAACATTTTTAAATGTAGGACTCAAAAACTAATTAATATAAGATCTTGAGTGTAAAAAAATTTGAAAGCCCACATATAATTTAAATCCAAATAAATATATTATATAAAAAAAAAATGTGTCTTCATCCCTTTAATAGAGAGACAAATACATAAAGTACATATAAAGATATGTACCTAATGTGAACCCGACATGCATTCATAAAGACGTGGTGATTAACGAAGCCCATATTAATTTTGGCCGACGAACCAGCCCCCGTACGGCCCGTAGTACACTTCCACCGTACTGACCTCTTCATGGTGAGTTTAATTATTGGGGTTGAGAAGAACGTACACGAGAACAGAGAAAGATCCCATCAACCTTGTTTTATTTGTAAGGGTCTGTTTGGATCAACTGCAGGGATTTTAATATTATCTTATTAGATTGATAAGAGATAGAGATTTTAATGTCATCTTATTTAATTGATGAGAAGAGAGGGTGTAAAATATTTCCATATGTATAACTTTATCGTTATTTTATTTAAGTTAATTTGTTTATTTTTGTAGAATGCTTAATAATTTTATAATTTTATAATTATTAAATTAAATAATTATAACTTTTATGAGCATTATAGTTACATCATGCCAAAATATTAAAGTGAGCACAGGAACAAGAAAGAAAGTCAAAATAGTAACTTTCATGAATAAAATAGCCATACATATAAAAATATTATCCCTTCACTCCAAATCCTCATTTTGAAGGGAAGGGGAAATCCCTTCCCCTTCCCTCTTAAATTTTTATGTTGCCAAATAGCCCCCTCCCCTAACCAAACAGACCTTAAACACTTCATGGAGCCATACAACCACTTGGGAACAAGGTTTGTAAAGCTTCGTTTCTAATTTCCTGGCAGGCGTGCGTGACCCTCACAGCCCCATTTTCACGGGGTGAATTGGATAGGGTGCCCAACACTTAGGGTATGTTTGGTTTGGGGGGAGGGGGGAGGAAAAGGAAAATGGAGGGAAAATATTAAAAGGGGAGAAAACTTTTTACGCCTCACCACAAATAACTTTTCTCTCCCCCCTCCCCTCCTCCCAACCAAACATACGTTATGTCACTTGGCACCGAAAACAAAAAAAACACATACACAATAACCGGTTGGAACAATATCTTTCAGGCCCATGACTTGCTTGCAAGGACAAGGTGAACCTATCCATTTGCTGAAGCTATGTGTTTGAGCGTTATGTTCGGCCTTCGTGACTATTAGTGGTGTGTATGAATTTTAGGAGTTTGGTGCCTCCGTTCAAACCCGTTAAGTATATATATTAATATTTGATATAAATATTTTTTATATAATAGTTAATATACTTATATTATATTATATATTTACTGATACTCTAATATATCCATTGAGTATTTGACCATTATTTCATTAGACCATTATATTACTAATGATGCCTTGTATTTAATGAACTATGAATGTTATTTAACTCTTCACGTATGTGTGTTTAACTATTTTTTGAGACATATAATAGTCTTTTTAATTTCAAGACTCAAGTTGTAAATCTATTTTGGAATATTTTAAAAATGTATAATTATTGATTACATTTAAAGTTTACAATACTACTTATCAGGTATGATTGAAACTGTTTTTTTTTTTTTTTTTTTCCATATAGAGTATGGCAAGTATCACCATTTGAGCAAAGAAACCCACCTTACCCAGCCCATTATTGCCCAACTAAAAATTTAAGGTTTCTAATAGACAAGACCGGTCCACCGATCGCATTTTTTATTGATCAATAATCCTGTAGACAAGGCATCGGGAAGGAGTCTTACCCTGCCTAGCCCTGCCCATACTCAACCTTAGTGCCATTGACTAGTCACCAATCTAAAATTTTGAAAAGATCTTTTGTCTCTTTATTTGGAATTATTGGGTTAGCCATACACTTCACAAAGCGGCCCATACTCACCCTTTTTAATTATATTTTACTTGTTTGTGGAACCTTCAAAAATAACATGGACACGTATGTAAGAAAAGTTTTTGTCTTAGTTTACAGGCATAAACACTTTTGGGACTCAAAAAATGCACCCAAACAAAGGATAATGAATTTTTCTCCCCTCTCCGTCATACACATTGACTCATAGTCAAAGCATGGGTGTTAAGAACATCCACTAAAATGCCATATATAGCACTTTCAACACTCAGTATTAGTATTTATTTATTTTATTTTTGAAAAATTTAATTTAATTATATTGTATAAATTTTCCGTAAATAATATGATTGGATGACCACAGAGTAATTGATATACTCCTATAGTCTTTAATATAACAAGTCATTTTTATCAAATTTAAAGAGGTTAAGAAAGTCAAATAAATTAATCATGTATAACATAAGTAACATGATTGTAACATGATTTTTCTGAAATATTTCTTTATAAAATTAAATTATATATAAGCTATAGTTAAACAAAATAACTCACAGAAAAATGATAAATATAAAAATATAATCGGAAAAGTCGTACAATTAGATCAAATTCACACTAAACTAGGTCACACATGTTTGATAATATGCACTTGCTTAGCATAAAATTAGGGGTTAAAAACAGCTCTAAGAATTGTATTAAATATTTTGCATTTAACTGCTGATATTGGTAATATTACCGGAAGGCGTAATCATGTCATAACAGTTAAAATAAGTTAAGTACTAAAAAAAAAAAAAAAAAGTTCCAACAAGCTAACACAGAACTTTCAGAAGGTGAAAACTGTGCAAATACGTACCTAGTACTGGAATAATCATATAGCTTTCCTGGAGAAGAGAAAACAATGAGACCAACCTCAGCATCACAACGAACAGCAAGCTCTTGAGATTTCGTGATAAGCCCTCGGCTCCTCCTTGAGAATGTCACCTACCTCGCCGTTATGTTCTCGATTTTCTTAATCTTAAATCTTCTCCCTCACCATATCCTTTTTCTTCCCCCGTCTGCAGATAATTGACTAAGGTCAAACAACGTCGTCCTTTACAGTTCATACATGTACGTTCTCACACACAGTCATCTCAGAGATACAAGTTAAACCTTAAAAATAAAAACTGAAAAAAAAAAAGCATGATATTACGAAACCCTAGTATGAACCACTGAGTTCCAGATCTGGGAAACAGGCAACCCAGAAAATCTTATCGCCAGAGGAATCGGGAGGAATCGGAATCCCGGCCCATTGGCGTGAAGACATGAGAGCTTACTTATTAGTCTTGTTAGGTTTCGATTTTATCTTCCTTGACCTTGCTAGCCGCTTCTGACCTCGATCATTGAAAGCTAAAAAGATAAAAATAAGAAAGCGAGTTGAGAAAATGATCCATCCATAGGAAGAGAATATTAATATAGATGGGTTATCACCAAGTGAAAAATAGAATACTGTATTAAGAACAGAAGTTAAGCATCCGGCGAGAAACTAGAAAAGCCGATGCACAGAAGAGAGAGACGGGCAACCTTCATTGAAACTTGAAAGGATGATTTTTTTTTCAAGAAAGGAAAGAGGAAAAAGAGCTTGCTTTTTATAGATAAAGGATGGGACAGGACGAGGCTTTTATAGTTTTATCCTTACCACATGATTACATATCTTCGTTAACGTTATGGTAGCCAGATACTGATAAGATACAGATCGAGAACAAAACTGCCCCGAGTTGCTTTAATAGCGATAATATTACTACATCTAGATCACAGAAATAGTGAAATTAGTTACTCTTTTCTATTGATTATATAATTGTCACTATTTATCTTCGTTGTCTGCTTTCTTCCGTACGTGAGACCATGCCCTGTCTTCCATCGGCGATCATTTCATTGCGATAAGCCGATAGTGACCCTCCTACGTACATGACCTCCAGCTGTCCGTCCTTGCCATAATAGTTATTATTATTTTGATAATAAAATTTTAGGAAAGGGGTTCCAAACAGGCCCAATATTACTACATCTAATGGTAGAAATGTTTGAAATTAGTTATGGGGATCTATTGATTATACGTAATTGTCACTATTTATCTTCGTTACTGCTTTCTTCCGTACGTGAGACCATGATGTCTTCCATCGGCCAATATCTTTGACTAATATAGAGATCGAACCCTTCCCTTAAGATAAAGAATAAGTTGAACGCAAAAGACGAGGGATTGCCATAATAATTATAATTATACCATTACGTGTATTGAGGATGAAAGATCAAGGCCGTATATCAATTCATGGGCCTGGTTGGTGGGGTAAATGGATCTCATTTTTAATGGGTGTGTATCAACAGGATTTGTCAGAATCCATCCAAGCCATACATACAACCTTTTCAACTATTCATTGGGTTCTCTCATTAAAGATTGACACAGTTGATTAAGATGTCGGTCTTCATCTTAAAAAAGAGGAGGTTTGATAGCCGTTGGTCAATGTAAGTGTCTCATTAGTGGGTGATCTGTAAGTACCTCTTTAAACACTCTTTGAACTTGAAAATATGCCTTAGTCCTACTGGGGTACCGATGATGTTTACCCCCATCTAAACTTTTTCTCAGAAAAATAAAAAATAAAAAAACTATTCATTGGCTTCTTGGAACCACATAAGTTGGGATTTCTAGCACCCAGAACAGCAGAGTTGTTGGCTTTAGTAACAAGTCTCCAGGCTTGTAAGTAAGAGCGCCTCCAGAAAGTCTTTATCCATACAGACTAAGTGGAAGCTTTCCATCTAATCCTAAAAAATGGTGATCACCATCATCCACTAAGGGAAGAAATTAATGAGATTATAGAGTTTTTTTTCCTCAGATTGGGACATACAAGCTTCGATATGCACCTCGTGACATCGTGAAACAACTAGATATCTGAACTACCTTGCCAGAGATACTCATGATGATCTCATGGAAGATATGTGAATTTTGCAAAGACCTCATCTAATATGCCTCTCCATCATGTAAGAGGATGAGGGCGAGCTATCTTCTGATTAAGTCGACACTGATGTGATCGATAAATGGCTTAAATGCCTTGAAAGTTTTTTCACGAATATGCATTTGACACCTAAAAGTTTTCAAAGGGAAAAATGTGCCTTGAAGGTTTAAAAGGGGGGCGATTTTGCCTTTTTGTTAACCATTTCTAACAATCAATTTTTGTTAACCAAATATGTGAAGGTGCATGGCATCCATTGTCCCAATTTTTTTTTTTATCAACGTTAGTCGTGAGAATTTTTAGTAGGCATTTTTTTATTTAAAAAAAAACTCACTTCCTCCCGTACAATGTCTCCGATCCTTTATATAAGATTACCTTGAGATATCTAGAGAGATTAAAAATAATAAATAAATTACTTAGTTATATCACTACTAGAAAATGTCATATTTACGACGGAATTTACGAGGGAAAAAAATTCCGTCGCAAATTTCGACAAATTTGCGAGGAAAAAATTTTCCTCGCAAAAATGTGAATTTTGCGAGGGAAAAAATTTCCCTCGCAAAGTGGCCATTTTTTGCGACGGAAAACTTTTTCCCTCGCAAAATGGCCACTTTTTGCGAGGGAAATTTTTTTCCTCGCAAAATAGGATTTTTTGCGAGGGAAAAAATTCTCCCTCGCAAAAAAAATGGCTACTTTGCGAGGAAAATTTTTTTCCTCGCAAAATTTGGGGAAATTGGAGGGAAAAATGCCACCAATTTCGCTCCATTTTGCGAGGGAAAATTTTTTCCCTCGCAAAAATCCCGATTTTGCGAGGGAATTTTTTTCCCTCGCAAAATTTGGGGAAATTGGAGGGAAATATCCCGCCAATTTCCCTCCATTTTGCGAGGGAAAAAATTTCCCTCGCAAAATTGCCACTTTTTGCGAGGGAAAAAATTTTCCCTCGCAAAAATCCCGATTTTGCGAGGGAATTTTTTTCCCTCGCAAAATTTGGGGAAATTGGAGGGAAATATCCCGCCAATTTCCCTCCATTTTGCGAGGAAAAAATTTCCCTCGCAAAATTGCCACTTTTTGGGAGGGAAAAAATTTTCCCTCGCAAAAATCCCCATTTTTTGCGAGGGAATTTTTTTCCCTCGCAAAATTTGGGGAAATTAGAGGGAAAAATCCCGCCAATTTCGCTTTATTTTGCGAGGGAAAAAATTTCCCTCGCAAAATTGCCATTTTTGCGAGGGAAAAAATTTTCCCTCGCAAAAATCCCCATTTTGCGAGGGAAATTATGTTTCCCTCGCAAAATGATCACTTTTGCGAGGGAAATTTTTTCCTCGCAAATTTGTTTTTAAAAAATTATCTCTCGCAAAGTTAAGTGATCATCGGCGTCTCACGTTCTCACTTTCACGGCCCGCACTCGTCCTCCTCAATCTCAACTCATCAGTCGTCACTCAACTCCTAGAAATCTCAACTTTCAAGTTCTCAACCCGCCGGCCACCACACTCACAGCTCTCAGCCTGTCGGCTCTCGCGTCTCCCCGTCGGCGTCTCTCAAGTTCTCAACTCTCCTCAAATCTCGATCTGAAGTCTCAAGTCTCAACTCTCTATCTCTAGTATCATAGGTGTATTTATTTCGCTTTTTCTATTCTATGTTGATGCGATTGAGGGATTTGAGTGGTAGAAAATTGTCTTCTCCTCTCCCATTATTATTTTCAAATTAAATTTAGGGATTCAGAGGCACTTTTCCGTAGCTTTTTTTCACATTTTTTCAGAACCAGATAAAAACTCATGAGAGTATATAAATATTGAAATTTTTCATTAAGTTTGATTTGTGTGACTATCTCTTCTGAATTAAACTCTTGAATATGGTTAGACATGCCTATAGAAGTAAATTGAAAGGTTGAGAAAAGAGAGTTATTATTGTTAACTATGATTGGGCGCTGAAATATGGTTGCTATAGTCTAAACCGCTCTATCTTGTTTCTCTTTTGCCTACCCAATTGAAAGTATATTAATAAGGAAAGGATAGAAATATTATTTGAGCAATATGTCTCCTGAATTAACTGATTATATAAAATGCTTAATAACTATCTTGGGTGATATTTGATTATTTCAACTACTTGTCTCCTGCTTTCCATTTCTGTTTTCTATCTTAATGCTTTTCCGCAATATAGAAATGAAATAAGATTACAAGAATAACTTCCTGGTTACATTTGTTCAAGTAGAATTGAGGAAATAAGATGAAATCTGGTGGTGGTTTTTCAAGCTCTTGTTTGCATAGAAGCGCCAATGCTTTGCCTTTTTAGAAGGAACAAGTCTTTGTTGATCCCCTCTATTTGATTCGGCTTCCAAAGTAGGTGTTATTCTTGCATCAACTAATAAGTGATTCGTATTTATATCTCCGAGAATATGGACGCCTTGACTCGAGTTGATGTCGAGGGAGACCAAGGAATTAGTATGCTATTTAAGACCATGGAATCCTTGAATGCATTAAGAGAAATTATTGCAAATGGTCTTGCAATGTAATATTTTATTTTTGCTATGTAAACTCTTATGATTATTACAATTTATTTTTATGATATACAATTCTTTTTATTTTCTAATTTTTAATATATTTTTATTTAGTTATTTTATTTAGTTATTTTATTTTTATTTTTTTTAAAATTAATTGGAATTTGCGAGGAAAAATTTTCCCTCGCAAAATTTGAAAATTTTGCGAGGGAACAATTTTCCCTCGCAAAAGTTGTATTTTGCGAGGGAACAAATTTTCCCTCGCAAATTTTAGGATTTGCGAGGGAAAAATGTTCCGCCGCAAAATTCTGAATTTGCAAGGGAAAGATGCATTTTTGCGACGGAAAATTTGTTTGCGAGGGTGATTTTTTGCGACAGAACTTTTTTTCCGCCGCAAATTCCGCCGTAAATCATTTTTGCGACGGAAAATGCCATTTTGCGAGGAATTTTTCCGCCGCAAAAAACTGTTTTTTTTGTAGTGTATGTTAATTTACAAGTCAAGAAAACTAGTTTTTAAAAAAATGATAAATATAAATACAATGTAACACCCGCTTTGTTTTGATCAGTAAAATCAACTGCTAGAACTAGTATTTTTGTAAAAGTTTATATTCACCATTTTTTTCAAACTAAATTTCTTGACCTATAAATTAATATATAATTAGGTAACTAATTTAGTCTTTTTAATCTCTCCAGATAACTCAACCGAGTCTTACATCGAGGACGGTAGACATTGTAAGAGAGGATTTAGTTATTTTTTTTAAGAAAAATCCTATTAAAAAATCTGACAACTTATGTAGACGAAAAAAAATGGGGAGGTGGATGTCACACAAGCATACCACATTTACATATTTGGTCAACTTTATGAGAAATACTTACATACATTAAGAGCTCCACCTCATATATACGGTAACTAATTAAAATATAACAACTCATTTTATTTTTACTGCATATGACAAATAAATCACCTAGGGAAATTCAAATTCTATGATTTTTTTTTTTAAAAAAAACTCCTCATGGGAGGGAATTGCACATTTTACTTTTCTAACCTATGATGTTTTGGTTTTTTAAAATAATAAAAGTTGAATTTCAAATGAGGTGGCGCTCCTGCAATATGCAAGTGTTTCTTCAACTCTGTTAATCGTTGAAGCTGGTTAACGAAGACGCAAAATCATCCTATTTTTTTAAAATTTTAGGGTACATTTACCCCTAAAAAACTTGTAGGTGTCCAATGCCCATATATATAAACTTCAAAGGTGTGTCTGGTTTGAGGGGAGAAGAGGCATGACTTTTACCAAATTGTCATTAATAATAAGAAAAATGTTTTTGTTGAGAGTAGAGTTGTGAAATATTGAAAAAAATTTACAGACAATTTGGTCAAAATAAAGTAAAAGCTTTATTTCCCCCTCTCCTTTCAAACTAAACATAGCTCTTTAACCCCTATAACTCATGTGAAATTACAGCTTGAGGAACTGGTTTCTCGCACGCTTTTGGTACATCTTCTCTGAGCTTGATTAAGCAATTTACCCTTGTCTTAATTAACACGTACGCCGAGGTTTGTTATCTGATGATCTATTGCTTCTAACTTGGTCCGATTTGTTATTTCTATTTTATAGATAATTTCCTAACGCGGTATATGAAATCAAATAGTATTGCTTATTATTGTTACACCAGGACGGAATTAATTTTTTTAGAGAGATTAAAAAAGTTAAATGAGTTACTAAATCACAACATATATTATATATATTTAGATTATATATTAGTTTATAAGTTAGGTAAGATAGATAGGAGGAAAAAATGACAAAATAAATATCTTAAAATAATCGAATTAGCTTTTTAATATCTTTTTTTTTTAAAAAAACTCGATTTTTTATTTAGTCTGTGTTTAAAGTAGTTTTTGGAGAATAACTTTTACGATTATTATGTAAACATATAAGAAGAGTTTTATCTTAATTTACAAAAAATTTTTTTTCTAAAACTAAATTTCAAAAGTTACCAAACATCTGAATTCCTACGAGTATGTTGAAGCTAAATTACAATGGTGAATCTGAAGTTGAATCATGAATATTGAATAATGCAAGACAGATCGATTCATAAAGGCGTGGTCACTAAGACCATATTATTTTTTGGCGACGAACCAGACCCTGTATACGGCTCGTAGTACACTTCCACCCTCTTGAGTAATGACCTCTTCATGGTGAGTTTAATTTTGTGGTTGAGAAGAACAGAGAATTAAGATCCCATCAACCCATCGTACGAGGAATATCTAAGAAGGGAAAAAAACTTAAAGGAGAGACAATAATGAAAGAGAAGATTAAGAGGAAACTTAAAAAATTGAGTTGTTTGGTAGATATGAGAAAGGAACTTAAGTTGAAGGAAAATGAGTTATTTGGTATAAAGAATTGGGTGTTGGTTAAGTGAGAAGGTGAGGTGAAATTCCTAAAATGCCCATTTGGTCGTTCAGACGTTCGAACATAATAGGCATCAAATCGTCTGTGTTCGAACGTAAAATCTGATAGTGGCTTGAGGTTTAAATCAGTAATTTCACAACCCTACAGACAGAAAATCAGATCACCATAACACAGAAACTAAACAAAGACGCATGTAGAGGAATAACCTAATGCCCTATTCCAGTTGTCTCTCTCATTTATTAACCCACAAACCTACGTATTATGATACTAAAGAACGAATATAGAGCATCGACTTTGGCAAAAAAAAAAGGGCATCGGCTTTGGCAAAAAAAAAAAAAAAAAAATCAACACAGTGCATCGACCAACAACGAATAAAACCCAATCCTTCAATTCAAGCTTCCACTATCATCTCATGCTTCTTTGGCTTCTCCTCCTTCAAGATCCTCGCTTGCATCTAGTTTAGATGGGCTTTTTTATCCCAATTCTTCGCTCTCGTGGGAAGATTTGAAGATCCCTCCAATTTTAGAAGGATTTAAATTTCCCGTGTTTATGGGAAGATGGTGCCAAGCAGGAACTCAGTATGATCGGAAGCTGAACGCCAAACAGTTTTGTGCTTGAAAACATTGTTATGTTTTTAGAAACTTTTGTCAATTCTCTATACCAAACGGGTCCTTGAGCCACACATCCACTTGGGAACAGGGTCTGAAATGCTTCATTTCCAATTTCCTGGCAGGCGTGCGTGACCCTCACAGCCCCATTTTCACGGGGGCGAATTGGCTAGAGCTAGACTGCCCAACACATATCTCACTTGGCGCCACAAAAAAAAAAAAAAAAAAAAAAAAAAAAAAAAAAAAAAAAAAAAAAAGCATAAGAACTGGTCGGACCAACATGTTTCAGGCCCATCACTTGCTCAGTTGCTCGCAAGTACAAGGTGAACCAAGCTATTTGCTGAAGCTATGTGTTTGAATGTTATGCTCGGCCTTCGTGGCCCCTCGCTACTCACCCATCTAGACTTTGCTTCGTCAAATATGAAAGGATGTACAATTCTGTTTTCTAATGTATACTCCCTCTCGTGCTTGTTATTAAGCCCCAACCAACTCAGTGAACTCACAATTGTATTTATTTTCTTTTATATGACACTTGTTTATTTTTAAAGGGTATTAATTATTTTTTTCCATGCATGCTCATAATTAATAAGGATAGTGGGTGAGAGTAATAATTAATATAATATTAGAGTTTATTATAATTAATAGGAGTAATATTGACAATTAATTAAATTTTAAGACAACTTTATTGACTTTAATTGTTTATATTAGTTTGTGAGAATTGTTAGTTGATACTTTATAATAAGGATTAGAGGAAGTACTACCTTAGATTAATGAAGTTAAATAATTATAAGAGGGTTGACTTTTTTTAAAGAGATTCAAGAAACTAAATAAATTACTTAATCCTATTATATATTATGTATCCTTATGTTATATATTAGTTTATTATTCAAACTAATTAGTTTGAGTAAAAAAAAAAAAACTCTTAAATAATTAAATTAGCTTTCTTAATTTCTTAAAAAAAATCAAGTTAATTTTTTAATTAGGACCGCAGAGAGTATTTGAAGTTGATGCCACAGGAATGAGTTTGCAAATGTTCGGATAATACAAGGATTAACATAAATATCCCTTCCGATTTTAATTATATAAATACTTTTATAGTAATATAAAAGTGTCATAATTAGGACCGGAGGTAAACGGAAGCAAATTTCAAGGAGTCGCTAGAGAAAAATAAAAAAGCACAGGACCAAAATACAATTCATGCAAAGTGTAGGGAACACATACTTATTTTTTATAAAAATATAGACAGAAATTGTTGTCCAGGCTGGTCCGGGTTAGGAGTGAGCCAGTGAGGACAAATTCCTAGTCCCAACAAAACCCAGTAGGGTTCTACTCTCATCCCTGAAGTTCGAGATTCCCGGATTTCTCTCCTCGCGCAGTCCCGTCGATTGAAATGGACGCTAGCAGAATGGAGGCCGATCGGCTGCTTGGGGTCGCCGAAAAGCTCTTGCAGAATCGGGATCTCAACGGCTCAAGGGACTTTGCCATTTTAGCTCAGGAAGCCGAACCCCTTCTGGAAGGTTCCGATCAGATCTTAGCCGTAATCGATGTGCTTCTAGCGGCGGATAAACGCGTTAACAATCACCACGACTGGTACGCCATTCTTCAGGTGGATCGTCGATCCAACGATTTCGATCTCATCAAGAAACAGTATCGTCGCCTCGCGCTTCTCCTTCACCCGGACAAGAACAGGTTCTCTCTAGCGGATCACGCTTTCAGGCTCGTTGCTGAGGCATGGGCCGTGCTATCAGACCAGGCCAAGAAGGCAAACTTCGACAAGGAGCTCAACTTCTTTACCAGGGTAGACTTGAGTATGCCTAGCTGGGTTCAACAGGACAAATTACCGGTTCGTCGAGGTGGGCCGGGTCCCAGTGGTCGGAATCAAGGTCCGGATCCGAGGAATGATGGCAGCGCCGCAGGGGAGGAAGAAGCAGATGAGAACCCACGGCGGAGGCAGACCTTCTGGACGACATGCCCTTACTGTTACTATCTATATGAGTTCCCTAAGATTTACGAGAATTGTTGTTTGAGGTGCCAGAACTGTGAGAAGTCTTTTCATGGCGTTTCGATTCCGTCTTTGCCGCCTCTTGTGCCGGGACAAGAGGCTTATCATTGTTGTTGGGGTTTCTTTCCGATGGGATTTTTCGTCGGAAATACTGGTGGCAAGTCGGGTGTGCCATCCACTCTGAATTCGCCGCCACCGGTCTCAACTGCGCCGGCAGAGAATGGTATGCATAACGTGCAACCGCCGGCGACCCCAATCTCTGCGCCTTCGAAGGGGGCGACGCCGGTCGTCTCGAATGGGACTGCTCCAGAGTTGGGTGTTGTTAAGCGGAAGCGAGGAAGGCCTCGAAAAAATCCTTTGCATGCATAATGGGAATTAGAGATTCGAGTTTTGTCGGTGCAATTGAAACGCATTTGGGTCTTCTCTCAACTGTGGATCTAGTTTTTAACTATGTTGAATTATTAAGTTCTTAGGTTTGAAGACCGAAGGCCGAACCTGCTGGGCTGAAAAACTTGTAAGTACTGTTAATTTTGTCCAGTTTCCTACCGATTGTATCTAAATATTTAGATGTTTTTCTTCACTGACTGCCTCATGGGTGATCCTTGAGGTGACTCTGTAGGCGTAGTATCTATTAGAGTAGTTTCCGTTAGAGGATTAGCAGAAGCTCCGTGTCAGAAATTTATTTTAGTTAAATGCAAATTTACGAGGTCATTGCTGATAACTTTAGTTTAAATGAATTTGAAAACATTATTTTTTGGCTGTGCTGCTTGTAAAAAAATTAGGACAACTGCACAGTCGCATTATGAAGTTTGTTTTCCAATCTAAAACTTGATTCGTCAAACTTATCTTAGAAGAGTCTACCTTTTTTGCTTTTGTAACATTTACTGATCTGAGCGCACTCACAACCTCGAGGCTTCATTTACTGCAGTGTTCAAAGTTCAACTCTTTTTTTCCATAATGAAGTGTTTTGTAAGCTTTTGAATTTTGTTAATTAGAGATAAAAGCTGGGGACATTCATGAAACATTGTTAACGTAATTCAGCCGCATCAGTACCAGAGGCTCGGATCTATAATGCAATCTGAATTGCCTGATTTATTGTTGAGTTTCCCTGGAACTATTTGGGGCTGAAGTTGGATGTTAGGCGCTTAGCCTAATGTTGGTTTGTCTATCATGGGCGCATATGGTTATGGTGCATCATGAAACTTGGGGCTTGTATGGATTAATGTTTATAAAATTGATTTTTATTCTAATTAACTTTTGCAAATTTAAATCGGGCAAATGCCGATTAGTCTAATATATAATTATGTTGGTATAGGCTATTATAAAAAAGGTTAAAAAGACTTGTTGAAAAAGTCAGCACTTCAACCTCAATCTAACTTTTGGTAACACCCCCCCAAAAAAAAAAAAAAAAAAAAAAAAAAAAAAAAAAAAGATAAACCCAAGCTATTAATTAGATTACCGGTAGAAACTTCCAACCAAGAACGAACGTGTTGTCTATTTTTTTTTTTTTTTTTTTTAGAGTGTAAGGAAATTAAACACATTATTTAATTATATTATATGTTGTGTATTCTTAAATTAGTTAAATTAATTAGTTTAAAGAAAAAAATCAAAATAAAAATACTCTAAAATAATTTAACTAGCTTCCTTAATTTTTTTTAAAAAAGTTAACTTGATCTTATAACTGTGACCGAAAGGAATACTTCTCAAACATGATGTATAATTTCTGAGATGAGTTTTCCATTGGTATGTGTGAAGCGCTCTTCAAACACAAACTTAAAAGGGCACTAATTTTTGCCCAAAGTGACCTTTTAGTGTCAAAAGACTGTACCTTTTTAGGATACAAAATGGAATCAGTTTCCCTACCCATCTATGGATAAATAGGGGAACCTCTTTTGATCTGGATGTTTAGATGAGATTTGGATGATCTATATTTTATTTTTAAAAAAATAATTATTTTAATGGGTAAGGAATTGAAAATAAAGATAATTTTTCAACTAGTATATTTTTAAAAAATGATTTTTTCATTTAAAAATTGATAATTAAAAAAAATTAAATCTAAACTGTCCAAATGTGGAAGAGCTTTCCCTACCTATTTTGAGATAGGTATTGAAACTGGCTCCCAAAACCATGGGCATCATAGTGTGTGGATAGGTATGTCCACTTTTCACTGTTTCAACGAGTTACTGCACCAGCTTGTGTTACTGTGTGTTTGGTACGTGGAATCAGGTGCGAAGTAGATGAATAAATTTTCTTGTTTGATATATTTTTTGTGTTCAATTTTTTTAAGAATTCAAGTTCTTAGGTCCACTAATCCTCCTTTAAAGATAGAAAAATAAGACCCATCTAAAATTGGTAAGAACTTAAGTTCCCACTCGGAGTAGTGACACTTTCAAATATATTTAACCCTCATAAAATATGTTTTTTATAATGTAAGAAACTATGAATAAATTATGATAAATTTGAACTTGCTGGAAAAATATTTTAGACAAGTTCAAACGTGATGGGAAAATAGTTTAGACAAATTCGAACTTAGTGAAAGAATATTTTATACAAATTCAAATATGATAAGATGATTTTTTTAATATATATTTTCTTTTTATTTTGAATTAATTACTTTTAAAGGTAAAATAAATATTTCCTAACTTTTTATCAACTATCACCCTTCATTTTTTTCCCAATAAACAATTCATCTTTCCCAAATCACCTTTTTTCATCCCTCCAAATCTTCTCATCCCTTCATTTCCCTTCTTAAATCTTCCGAAACTCCGAAACGAGTCCTTAGTAGTTTATGGCTCCCAGTACATGATTGTTCAAGCTTTGGAAAAGTTGTCATATCGGGTCTGAGTTGTCGAGGGGTAAGTACATTTGTTTTGGGGCAAAACACAGGGTTACATAACATTTGCTAAAACCATAAATTAAAAAGGAGTATCTTGCGACATTGTCACAAGAAGGAGAGAAAACTCTTGTTTCCAATACCGTAATCCTTTCCTCTGCTTTTAAGATTCTATCTTTGATAATCCTGGATGACTATTAATCACATACTTTGATCGAAATACATCTCCTTAAAATAAATATTTTTGAAAAATCATTTTTACATATATAATATCAAAAAATATTTTTAATGCACGCGTCTTCAAGTAATTTTAGCATCTTATAAGATACCTTATGATTTTAAAATTTCTAAACACATTTATTTAAAGTAATGTAATTAATGCTTTTTTAAATGCAGGTGTGGACTTAAAAAGTGTCTAAATATTGTTGAGAGTGAATTATGAATTTAGTAGAATTACAATAAATTAGCTAATATAGTTTTATTTGCATAGAATGTAAGACGAGTTTTAATGTTTCCAATTCATGAATAATTAATGGGAGAATATTACATCAATATCAATATCTACTTGTATCTAATACACACGTGTTTATTATATTCAAACTCATGAAGTTGACTCTCCAAATTTATCCTTTTTACTCTTCTAGTTTATAAAAACAAGTCAAGTCAATAGTAAACTCGTGCTAGTTATAAACTCAGTTAAACTCACGAGTTTATGCACCGAGTTTATCGTTTTTACGTTTCTAGCTTACAAAATTGTGTTAACTTGTTCTTAAACTCATGTTAATTTTTTTTATTTGATCATCTCCAACGGTTTTATATAGAAATTTTATAGAAATATTTTTATTAAATATGATGAATGTTGATAGATTTAATTTCAATTATTTAGATTTAAAATATATTTAAATCAAATTATTGTCATTTTTATATTTTAATTATTTAATTATATACTAGTAATACCTAATATTTAATAATAAAAGTAAACTCTTACAAGTTTACGATTCAAGTTTAAGATACAAGTTCACGTCACTGTCACGAGTTTACTTAAACGGGTGAGTTTGACAACCTTACGTGAAGTAAGTTGCTTAAATTTATAGTACTAAACCACATGAGTTCTTTCCGGTAAAAAAAAAAAAAAATCACAACGCACCTTTCTATACATCTAATTAATTAAATATGTCTATATTATAAAGTCTCTAATCTTTCAAAAAAATGTTTCTGATAACAAAAAAAAAAAAATCTTTAAGAAAATGTTATAATAAGAATTTTAAATAAAAAAATATTTTCTCTATCAAAACTTCACAATAAATTTTTTTGGAATATGTTGGATTGAGATGGGATCTATCCTAATTTTATCAAAATTCAAAAGAAAACAGTTTTTTATTTTTCTTTTTTTGCCTGATTTTTTTCCTTGAAAAATTAGCAAATACAAAAATATTTTAATTAATTTTGCCGCGTCATTAAATTTGTCGGGTGGATGATACATCCAATCATCCTTACCTTATTGTTTTCCCCAAATTTGAAATGTACTTCGGCCAAAAAAAAAAAAGTTGAAAGTTGAAAGTACTGAAAAGTAAAGAAATGGTAAAAAGACGGGAGGTGGTGAACTGGCGATGCAGAGTCGGGCGTTTTCAATTGGCACGGGACGCGAGGTCCTCTGATCTCTTTCTATTCCTCTCTTGTCCAGCTCATCGCTCCCCTCCTGCTTGTCTTTGAATTTGATTCAGCGGCGTCTCTTCCGTCCACTGTTCTCCCTTCTTCTTTAATCTTCGTAGATTTTGTTGGTACCCACGACAGACGCAACCTAGCAATTGTATTTAGCTTCTTTATCCTGGTATGTACTATTTGATTCTTGACGAATGAAGTGGGTTAATAGTCAAAGAAACTCGAAAATTGAATGCTCCTACCATACGTTCTGTTCTTTTATTTGGTTTGTTTTTAAACTTCATAAAGGGGGAAAAAACTGTTCCGTACTATTTGGTTTGTTCGGTCTTGTCTTGATGCGAGCTGTTTAGTGCTCGACGAATGATGGACGAGAATGATTGCAGAAGACAATGGGGATAGCTTACAGCGGACATATTAAGCTCTCCTTTATCTGTTTTCTTGATTTAGTTAAAAAAGAAATGAGAAAAAAGAGTATAGAACTGCTTAGTATGGTGCATGCTAGAATCTAGAACAAAATAGGGAGAGGCATTTTGTTTTAATGTCTGGCTGTTAAATTTTCTTCGTCGAAGGCAGAGGATGAGTTGGTGAGTTGTGTTTTGTGGGTTTATTCTTTAGCAGGAATTCAAATTGAAGCTTTCGGTTTTCTTAGCTGGTAAATACAAACTTACTAAATGGCAAATTGCTGGATTGTTAAGGCCCACGTGGGCACGTTTGGAACCGCGTGAATAGTAGGTGTTAAAACTAGGAATGTGCTAACCTAAAACTCAATCTCACAAGCACACCGGCTTAACCCACTCAAGTTCATAGAGTCTAACAGTCTCATAAGCTCATCCCAACTTAGTACAGATCACTAGCGAGATATCATTACAAGTAAAGCTTACAACAATACACTTGTGATTTTTCATGTATATTTGCTCTATGATTTGTTCGTTCACATGTTTCCTTGATCACGTTTGCAAATCCCTCATTTCCTAATATGCGTTCATTTCTGCATTAATTTCTCCAATGAATGCTTTCAATTTCTCTGTATTTTGATTCTGCCATGTATCCTTCTTTCCCGAGATATGGAGAAAACTCTGATTTATTTTTCCATTCAGCGAATGTGCTCATTGAATATTCTCTGTTGAAATGGAACCCTATATCCTTATTGATTTTAGTCTTTTGCATTTGATTTGCTTCAAGCTTCATCTGACCTGCATGCTCAAAGTAATAATCTTTACAATAATCATTAGGAAAAGATAATTCAACAAACATTGCATGATTAAAAATGAAATGTTTAACTTCATCAAAACCAACAAAACCTTGGAGCTACATTATGTAGTGCAGGTTTACTTAAATGGATGACAGTGGAAGTAATGTAGGAGGAGGAAGAGAGCAAGTTAGAACTGATGTTGTAGCTTTGGGAGATGTTATATTTGTCAAACCTCATGGTGGTTCGTGGTGGCCTGCGGTGGTAATTGAAAGACGTCTTTAAATGCATGATCCTGAGCCTAATATTAATATACTTGATGGTTTAATTTCTATTACGTCTGCTATATGCTAGGTTGTTGATAAAAATACTGTTACTAAGAGTGCTAGACCTGGCGAAAGATCAGCAGGGAAAGTTCGTGTTAGGCTGTATGGGAGCTCTCAATAGTTAGTGCTTTTTAACCATCTCTACTGCATTTTGTTCTTAGCAATTTGCAACCATAAGTAAAGATATGCTTCTTTCCTGCTGTAGCTTATATGTGGATCCAATTAAATGTCGTTCTGAGTTTGAGAAGGTAAAGCATTTGATCTATGCTTCCAATGGTAACATGCTGCTTTGCTCCTGTCATTTTTAGCACTGCAAACCATTATGATTTTTATTGTGCTAGTTATGACAAATATATGAGCTTTCAGATACTCAAGCAGCATACTGGTTCTTACCGGGAGATTTTTCAGCAATCTCTTGAAAAGGTAACCCTATCTTCTTTATTTGGATTACTTGTTATGAGTTCATAACCTATGAGTGCGGTATTCAGCCTACTTACTCATTTTGGGCAGTAAATATCCTTTTTGTTTTGTATTGACTGTCTGCTGTCATCTGTGTGTGGATGTAGGCCCTTCCTAGCTCAAAACCCAGCAAATCAAAGCGGCCAGGATCCCAGACCAAAGGTTGGACAATTTCCTGTAATCCTTTTTCGTATGGTTTTGGTGAACAAACACAAGTGCATAGACGTTTATATTCTTTATCGAGGAGGTTAAACAACCAAGGTTTTGATGGCATCTCATTTCTTATCTGGTTTGTTCATTTCTGTTTTTTCCGGGTGGAATTGCTTATCCCCACAAATAGTTTGCCCTTCTTAGTTTCTCTTTTAAAAAAGGAACGTACAAATAGTTGGTCTTCTCTTTCATTTCCTCTTTTTTCCCTCTGTGTTGTATTTAGTTTGTGTGAACCGGTTTGCTTCTGTTGTTCTGTTCTTTAGGAGCGGATATTTATTCCATTTCTGGTTGTGTGATTCCGTCTACTTGCTAAATATTCCTCATCACGCATTTCATTTCAAAATTATTCTCAGAGAAAGAGAAAGTGAAACGATTAAAGCAATCTAACGTTGCTCAGAACATGGAAGATTCCTTAGATCAAATTGAGGTGTTGGATGACAATAACCTTAGTAGCCAAAGCCCTGTAACTGTAAGAGTTCAAACTATTTCTTATCATTTCATTCAGGGGTGAGTTCCATTGTTATCTGGTTTATTGACTCACCCTCGTATTGCATACAGGAAATAGCCTCAGAAGGAACGTCTCAAGAGTTGAGTGAACGGCGGGTGAGAGTGATGAGCAAACTTGGTCTCGCTGCTCCTCCTGGGTCTCCATTCACAAAAGATTGATGTAATCTATTACCCAAGCTTCTTATGGTTATGGAGATAGAGGAAGGAATTGTTGGTGAGAACACTGGTAGATTTAATGTTTTGTTATTGATCCGAGCTAGTTTGAACTTTCACCTTCTGGCTTGTTTTCTCGAGGGTATGAGACGACTTGAGAACAGCATGTTGGTTTTCAAGATACACCATCGTCTAATATCTCAGGTTGTTTATTGTAATATTAGCTAATTCTTGAAACTTTTTTTAATTGTGCTTACAATGCTAATTGTCCTTTTTTAGTTGCATAGAAAAGATTTGAACTTTTAATGCTATTTACCTTGCACATTTGCGACTTGATAGAGATTTCTCAGGTGCCATGTTAATTATCTTGCCTCTCTTGTTGTTCCAACTTCCCACTAGTGAAGCGGAATCAGGTATTCTTGCATTACATGTGAACTGCGTTTTGGATTTTTCTTACCGCAATGCTGATTTATGCGTCAGAACACTTCATTTTTCGCCGGTAGTATTGAATAATAGAACTAGTTTTTTCTTTTCCGTCAACAAAATAACGCTACTTTAATGAATGGTGAATGCAACAGCATTAGGACGTGATTAAAATTTTCCATGTATATAAGGAAGGTAATCAGGGACCACCTGTTTAGGCTACTAAAGGGCGACGACCTTAGTTTAGGTTTGTATATTTTTGAGGATCCTCCTCCTAACATATTGCATTGGGTCTTAAATATAAGATAAAATTGATTTTTTTTTGGAGATATTAAAAAAACTAATCAAATTATTTTGATATATTTATATTTGTCATTTTTCTTTAAATTATTTTACTTAATTTTTAAATTGATATATAATTTAAAGATACATAATATACTATACGATAAAGTAAACTTATTTAGTTTCATTAATTTTTTTAAAATATTTATTTCTATCTTATATTTAAGAACGGCAGAGTAAATTGGTTCATAACATTTGTACATATGGATGAGCTGCGAGTTATTCCCACCAGATTATGTAAGTTCATGTAGGATCTTGTGATAACCATGTAGGGCATCGAACCTAAAAAAAAATCCAGGAAATTATAAATTATGAATTTAAAAAATTTATTCCATATATCAAAACGTAAAATCACGGTGTCTCAGATTTAACTGACATTCGCAAAGAGCAATGTGATGCCATCAGCGTCATGTGTGATGGATATTGTGCTTGCCAACGAAGCTGACATGTATTTTTTTTTTTTTTTTAAAGATACGTTTCTCTTATTTTTAACGTAAGACTTATCTATTTATTGAATTTAAATAGATTAAAAATCTTTCATTATAACATATATTATATAAAATTTTCAAAATACTTATGTTTAGCATTAAATTTTAAATAGCCAAATTAGCTTATAGAGAAAGGATAAATATAATGAAAAAACTAATAATTTGCCTATGTAAAATCTAATGTTTAACATAAGTAGCATTGTATTATTTTTAGCCCAAAAAAAATGGCGCCCCCAACTGTAACAAATATTGACAGATCACAGATGATGAAGTAAGAGTTACGAGTGACCGTTTCCAAGGCGAAAAAGAGAAAAGAACCATTGACAAAGGCAGCTGCAAGAGTTGCATCTGGCGCGCAGGGACGACGAAATAATGATCTCGCAGTTATTTGTCCTGTCACAGCGTGGCGATAACATCGTCTTCCGTGACTGTAAGCTTTCTCTCACGTATCCACACTCATACTTTGCGTCCTCATTTTCTATTACATTTTCTGGATCTGATTATGCAGATTGATCCATTGTTCTCTCCTAATTGCATCACTATATGTGATTAACTTTTTTTTTTTTTTAACCTGCTGATCCGAAACGACATTATTACCTACTCAATCTGAGAGTTTATGCTTCGAGATCTTACTTCCATTATGGTCGAATGCTAATCACTTCGAATGAAGAAACCATAAGTCGAACATTATGTAGTTATGTTCTTGCTATTGACATCTCCACGGGCCAACGCTCCGGCAATCTGCAAATACTTTTGTGAAGGGCGATTATGTTGTCATAAGAAATTTTGGAAATGAAACAGTTCGCGTAAAAGTTCTCTGTAGTTATTTACCTAGACCCTTTCCACATGGCGTGTAACTATTTCTGCCATACCTATCTATTTGCTACCTAATTTTTTAATTGCAGACCGTGGTGACGTGCAAAAGGGAAGTGCAGAGATATTTTTCCGCAAAGTAAACTTTTGGAAAGATGACGGCAAAGAGGAAGCACCACCTGTCTTTGTAGGTATTATCTTTCCAAATTAGGTAACGTGGTGTATATCTGCTAGTCTATGAAAAAATGGAACCGCAAGTGGTAATTGTGGCATAACTAACTAACACTCGCTTCTAGTTTTCCCTGAACCAAATGTTCTACATGCTTAGATAAGGTAATCAATTACAACGGGACATCCTCTCTTAAGATGTCCTGCCCATCACTTGACATGATAAAAGAACCAATGTGAACCTTTATACCTTGTAAACATCTTGGCGCCCCCACCCCAGACAACTGGTAAATTAAATGGCCAATCGTAATCATTATTTCCTGGCTTCTTTGATCCATCTACCACCACCAGTATTGATTTTATTACTTTGAAATTTTGTTCAAACTTTATTCAAATTATGTCAATTGTAAGGTTATAGTCTTCAGGTAGAATATGCTAATCTGTATTTTCGTCTTCCTTTTTTTTTTTTTTTTTTTTGGGGGGGGGGGGGGGGGGTGGTCCAACTGATAGAACGTGGACGGAGTAAACTACTTTCGTGTGAAGGTCGTTGGGCTATTGTTTGTTGCCACCACAAGGATTAATATATCACCTTCTTTGGTATTGGAGCTTTTACAAAGGATTGCTCGTGTCATCAAAGATTATCTTGGGGTTCTGAGTGAAGATTCACTGAGAAAGAACTTTGTGCTTGTGTACGAGTTGCTTGATGAAGTCATTGTGAGCTTCCTTTCTTGTCCTTTTTGGTATCATACTTCTTTCAGCTTGTCCTTTGAGGTTTTCTTGTAGTCTTATTTTCAGTTTCTTTTGTCTGTCTCCTTAGGCTTCCTCTGTATTTTTATAACTAATCCACATGCTTATGTTCAATTTCCTTTTCCATTTTATCTTTCTCTTGATATTTGGATAGGCTGTACTACTATTTTGATCTAAGATTTCTAGTCAATATGTATTATTTACAAAAAATCTTGGTTACTTAGTATCCTAATATTTTCTTTGTGTAAGGACTTTGGTTATGTGCAAACAACATCTACTGAAGCGTTGAAATCCTATGTTTTCAATGAGCCAATTGTGGCAGCTGCTTCAGGTCTGTCGCCTCTTGGGCCTGCTAAACTTTTTGCGGTATGATATTTAATAGTATCAGACACTTGATAGGTATCTTATTTGTAACTATCATCTGCGTACGTGAAATTCCTGAACTTGGTTATATGCAGCAAGGGACAAAAAGAATGCCAGGGACAGCTGTCACAAAATCTGTTGTGGCAACAGGGCCTGGGGGTAAAAGGAGGGAGGAAATTTTTGTAGATATAATTGAGAAAATCAGCATCACTTTTAGCTCCAGTGTGAGTACAATTCATTTTACATGTAACTCTTAATTGTAGGATAATTCAAATTTTCATGTGTCATGACTGTTTCAAATGTAGTCTCTATATAGAAGGTTGAAGTTTCAAGGTTTGACAAAAATGAAAAAATTTACAGAGGTTATGCTGATAATTTTCACAATATCAACGTGATAAAAATATAATAAATTATAAACCTGGATCTTAAAGATCTGGTCTCTGTCTTGAGTCAGTACTTGAAACTTACTAGAGCCAAATGTATTGAGCCATCAAATTCTATTAAAAAAAAAAATCATATCTATGAACTGTTTGCCTTCTTATTGTAGAGTGGATGGGCTTTGATCCTATAAAATAGGATTCTACAATATCAGATGCTCTTATCAAGTAATTTTTTAGGGCTTTGGTTCCACAATTATTGAAAAACTTGGTAGAACACATATAATAATCTGCATTTAACTCTTGTCCTTTTATAAATGTATTTCATCCAGTTTTAATGCATGCTCTCTGGTTGTCCAATAAGCTATTTATTTATCGGTTTGTCTATTTGTTAAGAGCATGCGTAAGCCATGTCCAATAGCAAGAGGCCCCTTGGACTTGGTAGGCAAGTTGTTGAAGTATAACATCATTAATTTTGTAATGCTCCACATTATGCTAGTTGACGTTTTCTCTTTTGTACTGTCAAGTTTCACTTGTGCGCTGTACAGATTAGTCTCAACATATTTTATAGCAGTCTCAAGATATTTTAAATATTTTAACAGGGATATATTTTGACTTCTGAGATTGATGGCACCATACAAATGAAGAGCTATCTTTCTGGAAATCCTGAAATTCGATTGGTCCTTAATGATGACCTTGCCATTGGAAGAGGCGGACCAACCTATGGTATATTTTATTCTTTATTGTGGTTTTGTATCTCCGTTTCTTTTTGGGCCTCTGTAATGGAACTGAACATTCAATCTTAGGGTTTCTTCCTTTTTCTTTGCTTGTGTGGACTATTGATTTTAGATTATGGGAAACATTATGTTGCTTTTATATTTTTGAGTAACACTTGACTGATATTCCTTCAGATATGAACCTGAAATCTGATGACAAAAGATTTTGTATATTTCTTATGAAACTTTTGAACAGAACCTCTGTCTTTTACTAAAATTTGGAAGCACTGTTGCAGTTCCTTTTATATCTTACAATGAATCCAATGGTGCCTATTGTTCCTACCAATGCTCAACAATTCATGCGTTGTCGTGATTTGTAAATTTAAAATGTTTCTGAGCAGGTTATAATAGTTCAACTGGTTCTGGGACAGTGATATTAGATGACTGTAATTTCCATGAATCTGTTCATCTTGATAATTTTGATACGGACAAAACTCTGACTTTGGTAAGTACAATAGTGCAGTTTTGATTAATATTTTTCAAAATATAATCACGTTTTTCTGCTTTGCTTCCTTTAAACTCTAATTTTCTTATGCTACAAAACTCAGATACCAACAGATGGTGAATTTCCTGTCATGAACTACCGTATGACCCAGGAGTTTAGGCCTCCTTTTCGTATCAATACTTTGATTGAGGAAGCAGGGACCTTTAAGGTGATGCCTATTTTTCGTCATTACTATCTTATTTAAGCTTTTATCCTCTGCACATTTGTATTTCTTGTGATATATTATGCACCACAACAATGCAATGGTAGTTAAGGAATGGTGCTTTGTCATAATTTTATATGTCCTCCTTAGCCTTTATTGTTCCACTGTAAGTCTGTAACTATCTTTTGTTTGTTATATGCAAAGTTCTTAAGGGAAGTTGTACTGTGCATTGGGAAAGAATACAGTAAATTGTGAAGAGATTGTTGTTTTCTATTATACTAAAAGTGTCTACAAGATACATAGTTAAGCCATTCTCTTTCAAATCTTAAGATCCTTAGTCTTGCAAAGCACAGACTGACATTTCTGAAGTGGTATTTGTAGGGTGAGGTTATTCTTAAAATATATGCCGAGTTTGCCTCTAGTGTGACAGCAAATACTATAAAAGTGCAGATGCCACTGCCAACGTATACCACCAGGTGTGATCCTATCCTCTATATTTTCGAACAAACGGACCAAAACTTCTTGTTATGTTTATATTTGTTTATATTTGGTAAGGGACTTTATGGTAATAAACTATAGAAAAATGGAGAGTGTTATCTTGGGTTAAGGGTTAATTTTGCCCCGGAAGTTTTCACTGAGAGGTAATTTTGCCTTAGAAGTTTTATAAAGGGTCCAATTTTGTGATGATCGTTATCTCAGTTAATTTTGACTATTAATTGATCAAATATGTTGAGCTGATAATCTACATATTGTCTACATCATTTTTGTTAAGATATAAATTTGCCCAGAAGTTTGAAATCTAACTTTGAAAAAAGTGAAGTAGATGGCACATGGACTTCCAAGGACAAATTTGCACCTTAACAAAAATAACATAGATGACATATGGATTGTCGCTGAGCATATTTTACAATGGTCAAAATCAATTAAGATAATGGTTCGGGCAAAATTGCCCTTTGAAAAACTTCCGAAGCAAAATTGCCCTTAACCCTATTGTCTTTATAGTTAGTTAGAAGAGAAGGAATTTTATCGGTGACGTGTCTAGGCAGAGGGAATATATGTGCTATGCCTATACCTATTCTCTTTTTATTTTGTCGAATGAATTATCTCCTCTTTCTCACTGTTGATATCACACCTTCAACAGTTTTGGTCATCAACACGAAACATAGCAGAAATATTTTGTGTAATAAGTGATTGTAAGGTCCAAAATAAACTAGATTAAGGGATTTGCAAAGAAAAATTCAGATGGAAATGATCTTTTTTTTTTTTTTTTATTTGTCACATTAAGAGGGTTTGAACCCTTGATTGCTACCCACAACTCACCTAGTCTTGCCATGTGAATTAACCCAAGATGGTGAAATAATCATATATGTCACTCCCTCTGGTCCTAATTATACGAACACATTTTGGAGTTGATTTTGGTCCTAATTATAAGAGTAAGTTTTAACTTATGTCAATTTTTTCCTATAATACCCTTATTTATACTTTCTCAATAATAATTAAAGACAATAATAATTTAATAATATACTTATATATTTTATAAAGTAAATAATGTTTGC
The DNA here is from genome assembly GCA_019022655.1 of Acacia acuminata. Classification (NCBI taxonomy): domain Eukaryota; kingdom Viridiplantae; phylum Streptophyta; class Magnoliopsida; order Fabales; family Fabaceae; genus Acacia; species Acacia acuminata. Next base: position 5,565,928 of record JAFJYI010000015.1, read on the forward strand.
AACTTATTAATGTTATATATACCTCAATTATACTTTTTTTTTTTAATAAAATAATTTTGAGCAATTTTTGTCATATTTTTCTTATATCACTCCTACTAATACTAAGTGTAGCCCCTCAACATGGACCCACTTCAAGACTCCACCTTGTGCTCTTCGACCATGCATGTATCTAAAATCTTATCTCATCTGTCTAATATACTTGTAATTATTTCGGTACTCAAGCTTTTTTTTTTTTTTTCAAAAAAAATTAATATGTAATTAATTTTTTATTTTTATATCATTAAGGGAAAATAATTTTTCCCGAGTATAGATGAGTATACCCCTGCTGTACATTAACTAATTATGTCGGATAAGATATTACTCAGCAGGGGTACATTAACAACTTCGCCCGGACTAATTTTGAGCAATTATAAAGTAACTAATTTTGCCTTGATGTAATTTTTAATTTTCAGTAGGGGAATTTTTGGAAAATAATTATAATTAACTAATTTAACTTCTCTCCTTAATCTCTTCAAATTCCGGTAAATAGTTCCCATAATTAAATTTTTGGAGGGAGTATTAGCTAAAAGGTGCCTGAACGTGTTTTATCAATTTGAATTTGTCCCCACAGGGCTATCCACCCTTACTGAAATGTTTACTGATGGATTGTTTTTCTTGGTGTCATCAACTTTTGCGATCATTTGCATGCTCATGTAATTCATAGCATTTGCCTTGTGAAGTCTGAACAGGTGTCGTTTTAATGGAAGATTTCATGAATTAATGGGACCATTATGACAAATCCATATTGAAGGAATTTCTGACGTTCCTTTGTATCATATGCTTGATAAACCTGAAAGTATGTGCATCTGGTAGATTGGGGGCACTTTCTGGACGAGGATGGCCACATAGATCACTCTAATTGCTTGTTTTGGACTATGGTCAAATTACAAAGAAACAACCTGGGGTATGTTCATAATCACCGCTATCATAGTCACTGATCTGAGTTGTTATCTGAAATTGTCTCAGAGTTAGTTTTGAGCTGGAACCCGGAGCTGTTGGTCAAACAACTGATTTTAAAGAAGCAAATAAGAGACTAGAGTGGAGTTTAAAGAAGGCAATGTTTCTTGTCAATTCTATCCCTCTCCTTTTTGTTATTGATTGTCTCATTATTGCTCTGATTTTAACTATGTAGTTCTGGTCATTTTTGTCCGCATGAGAAACGGGTTACTGATAAGTGCGTTGAAACAGATTGTTGGTGGATCTGAGCATACTTTACGTGCAAAGCTGACATTTTCTCCGGAGTCGCATGGTATTTATCGTTATACTTGTCACACAAGAGATGGTTTGTTGTTTCTTAGGTTGAATGGTCAATATATCTTCATTAATGCAAATTTATTTCTCAATAGGGAATATAACAAAAGAATCTGGACCTGTGAGCATGACATTTACCATACCCATGTATAATGTATCACGTCTTCAGGTAAACATATTGAGGATGATGGATGCACTTAACCTTTTCTAATATACTGTGATGTCAAATGTTCTGCTGATCTCTGAGTTCCATTTGAAGATACTGAGTGCTTTTTTTATCAAAGAAGATACTTGCCTTGGTGCTTAATACTTTAATTTAACGCAGGTAAAATACTTGCAAATAGCAAAGAAGTATGGAACCCATGAACCATATCGATGGGTGAGATATGTTACACAGGCGAATTCCTATGTGGCTCGTGTATGATGATGCAGTTAAGCGACCCTGTTCTTTAATGTTTTCTTTTGTTTGTTATTTCATTTGCTTCATTTTTATTTATTATTTATTAAATTGCATTCTACTTCTAGGTCAAGTGAAGACAGTTATATGTTTAAACATACCAGCTATAGTGATTATTTGTTTAGAACTCCATCCTTTTTTGTTTGTTGCTCATCACATTCACTAATCACTCGCTTGTGCAGAAGTTTATAAGAAACACACACCGTGATCTGACTATAATTAAGACTTCTTTTTTATAGTAGCACAAGATGTATGTCCTGGTTATGTATAAAAGGAAAGGGAACACGGCAGGATCTCGGATTGAAGAATAAGACAACGGGATAATTATCAGGACTTCTGGAGATAAACATTCCAAACTAATACTCCCTCCACTCCTTAATATAAGACATATTTGAAGAGTTAATATTGGTCCTAAATATAAGATACTTCATATTTCTCAATTTTTTTGCTAATTTACCTTTATTGATGTTCCCTCTACAACAATTAAGGAGGAAAAGAGATGAAAAAATTAAGGAAGATGACTAGGATGTTTTATAAATTACATATCACATCAACTAACCCAACTAACTTAATAATTTCAGCAAATTAGGTTGTTATATGTCTTATATTAAGGATTAAGCTAGTGCTTTACAAACTTTTGGGCTAGGCCATATCGCTACTTTCTATCCAGATGATTATTATGTTACCCTGAACTGTTGGTTTTTACTCTCCATACTAGTGCTTGTTATGATTTTGTTGATTTCTAACGTGAGATTAAACACGCTCTTATCTTACACTCAAGCATCAGTAATGGCAAACTAATAATTTGTTTTTCTAAGTTGAACTCATAAAAGGGAACCGGGACATTACAAGAAAGGAACAAGTCAATTTGTAGAAAGGTCTTTATAAAAATGTGAATGAAAATGATAATAACAATCAGAATGATGTTTGATGAAATGAAAGCATTATCTTGTTGTCACAAAGGAAACAATTTTGTTCATTCAGCGCAATGATTTACTTAATGATTTTTTTTAAAAAAAAAAATCTCGCGAGGTAGATGCGCTACCTCGTGAGGTATTGGGCAAAATCCAGAAAAAAGAAATAAAAATTACAAATAAAATCAAAAAATGAAATTAAAAAAATAATCGTTAAAAAAAAGATAAAAACCTCGCGAGGAGTCGCACTACCTCGCGAGGTAATGGGGAAAAAAAAATTAATAACAAATAACAAAAAAAATCAAAAAACGAAATTAAAAAATAATTATTAAAAAAAAAAAAGATAAAAACCTCTCGAGGTAGTTGCGCCCTACCTCCCGAGGTACCGAGGAAAATCCGGATAAAAAAAAAAAAATTACAAATTATATCAAAAAACAAAATAAAAATAAATTGTTAAGAAAAAAGATATAAACCTCGCGAGGTAGTCGCGCTAACTCGCAAAGTAATGGGCAAAATCATGAAAAAAAAAAAAAAATTAAAAAAAAAAATAAATCAAATAACAAAATTAAAGAATAATTCCTTAAAAAAAAAACTAAAAACCTAGCGAGGTAGTCCGGCTACCTCCCGAGGTACTTCGGTGAAAATCAAGAAAAAAAATTAAAAATAAAAATTAAATCAAAAAATGAAATTAAAAAATAATTGTTAAAAAAAAGATAAAAACCTCGCGAGGTAGCACGGCTACCTCGCGAGGTTAGGGAAAATAAGAAAAAAAATAAATTTAAATTTAAAAAAAATGAAATAAAAAAATAATTATTAAAAAAAAAAGATAAAAACCTCGCGAGGTAGTCCGGCTACCTCGCGAGGTGCGGGGAAAATCCAGAAAAAAAAATTGAGAAAAAAATTAACAATAAAAAAGGAAAATAAAAAATAATTGTTAAAAAAAAAAAACCTCGCGAGGTAGTCCCCTTAACTTGCGAGGAATCGGGAAAAATTGAAAAAAAAATAACAATTACAAATTAAATCAAAAAACGAAGTTAAAAAATAATTCCTAAAAAAAAAAATATAAAAAATCTCTCAAAAAAAGGATTACGAACCTCGCGAGGCAATGGGGAAAATCCAAAAGAAAAAATTCAAAATTAAAAATAAATCAAATAACGAAATTAAAAAATAATTGTTAAAAAAAAGATGACTACCTCGCAAGGAGGCTACCTTGCGAGGTGGTGAAAATCCGAGAAAAAAAATTACAAATTAAATCAAAAAACGAAATTAAAAAATAATTGTTAAAAAAAAGATAAAAACCTCGTGAGGTAGAACGGCTACCACGCGAGATAATGGGAAAATAAAAAAAAAAAATAAATCAAAAAAACGAAATTAAAACATAATTGTGAAAACAAAGATAAAAACCTCGCGAGGTAGCACGGCTACCACGCGAGGTAATGGGGAAAATCAAGAAAAAAAAAAAAATCAAAAAACGAAATTAAAAAATAATTATAAAAAAAAAAAGATAAAAACCTCGCGAGGCAGTCGGCTACCTCGCGAGGTACTTGGGCAAAATCCAGAAAAAAAAATTAAGAATTAAAAAATTAAATAAAAAAACAAAAATAAAAAATGATTGTTAAAAAAAATAAAACCTCGCGAGGTAGTCGCGCTACCTCGCGAGGTGCAAAAAATCCAGGAAAAAAATTTAAAATAAGAAATTAAATAAAAAACGAAATTAAAGAGTAATTATTAAAAAAAAAATATAAAAACCTCGCGAGGTACTGGGGGAAAATCCAAAAAAAAAAAAAATTAAAATTAAAAATTAAATAAAAACGAAAATAAAAAATAATTGTTAAAAAAAAATAAAACCTCGCGAGGTAGGAAAAAAATTAAAATAGGAAATTAAATAAAAAGCGAAATTAAAGAATAATTCTTAAAAAAAAAAAAGATAAAAACCTCGTGAGGTACTTCGAAAAATCTAGGAAAAAAGTTAAAATAAGAAATTAAATAAAAAACGAAATTAAAGAATAATTATTAAAAAAAAATATAAAAACCTCGCGAGGTAGTCCGGCTACCTCACGAGGTACTGGGGAAAATCCAGAAAAAAAAAATATAAATAAATCAAAAAACGAAATTAAAAAATAATTATAAAAAAAAAAAGATAAAAACCTCGCAAGGTACAGGCAGGCAAAAATCCAGAAAATAAAATTAAAATAAGAAATTAAATTAAAGTATAATTATTTAAAAAAAAGATAAAAACCTCACTTCCTTTAAAATATTTATATTTGTTTTTTTTTTTTTCCTTTCTATATTATTTTACATACTTTATAAATTGATATATAATCTAAAGTTAAATAACATATAAAATGATTAAATAACTTATTTAAAGCTCGTTCTTTGATATGCACAAAAAATTAAATCTATCTTATATTTAAGTTTTACATACAGGATAGAAAATTATGTATCCTACGTGATTTTAGTGTGTTTATTGTTTGTAGAGTGTGGATATTTTGTCTTCCCAACCTTTTTTTTTTATATACAAAAATTTTATGAAAGGGTTGGGTTCACCCACAATCCAAGGGAAAAAGCGAAATCTCTCTTCTTCCTAGGTGATACCGATGTTGGGTAGGGCGAGCCATCTGTTACTTCAGGCGTTAATCTAGGTACCTAGGAGTTAGGATGTCTCCCCCAGCGTCCTGACCAACTCTAGGATCAAATCTTCTCCCTTTGGAGAGTATCCGACCTCTTTACCAATTAATACCAAAAACGATAGGTCTCTCCCCAACCTTTTTCATTTTTGGTTATTACAACAAAATTTTCTACATCGACATCCTCTCTTGCTCGCTCCATTGTTTAAGCAGGGGGTCTTCCTCTCTGCACCATCTGTTGAATAGTGATGTTAATTTTGGTTACTTCATGGTTTTAGCGTTGAATTTTTCAGGTTGTCCTTTTTAAACTTGTAAAGGGATCATTCCATCTCTTTCTAGTTAATGCTTTTCTTCTTGTTCTCCATGTGAATTTGTTCTTGGAGCTCAAATTGTGATTTTTTACATCACTCAGATCTATCCAGAAAGGGGGGAAATGGACCTCATTTTTTCTACTTCCATCAGTGGCGAAGATCGACCTCTCTCCTTGGTTGCCCTCCATCTGAGAGGCCACCTCGTTGAGATTTGTTGGCACCAAAGGGCGAGACTTGTTCTGTTAAGAAGGAGAGGAGTGCAATTGATAAAAAAATTGGTGGTTTTGGTGGAAGAACGGCGAGACTGGTTTTGTGAAAATGGGAGGTAGAATTGTAGAAAGATAGATAAAATAATTTTTTTTAAAGGATAAAATGATATTTTATTTTATTTTCCTATTTCATTTTTTTCAACTAAATAAATTTTTTTTTTTATTAATATTATTAATATTATTATTTTTTCACCACAAACCAAACACACCAAAATAAAATATTCTATTCTTTTTCTTTCAATTCCCTTCCACCCACGTGTTATGGGGCCTTTTTAGGGTAAAGATTTTTTTATGGACCTCTGGTGTGAGTTGGCTCTCTCACACGCCTGAGCGCTGGAACAAAATCATTTTTTAATATTTAAGTTATTTAGTCAAAACACGACAAGGATGTGGGTTTATAATAAAAATATGGAAAAAATATATTTTTTTTCTCAGTCAAAAAATAGTATATGATTCTTATTTTCATATATTATTTTTTTTAAGAACTCCACCCTTGTTACGTCCTAATGAATAAATACAATAATGAACAAAAAATGGGTTTAGTGGGTGTCACAAATTTTAAAATACTATTCTTTTCGGTTTTTAATTATGGGAACATTTTTAGTGCTATTTATACTATAAAAGTATTCTTATAATTAGAATCGAAGTAGTAACATCTTAACTTAATTTAAATTCTAATGACTTAAATTCAACAATAAAATGAAGCATAGACAGCCAACAAGCCGTTGGTAGCCTCACCTTGCAAAAAGGGAACACAAATTTTGGACAAGCATACTTATTAAGAAATGTAAAAGGCCTTTCTATTATAAATCTTAGAAAAAAAAACCTTGATTTAAAAAAAGGAAGTGTGAACATAATTTTATTATTATTATTATTATTATTATTATTATTTTGCGTGACGAGAAAATATTATTTATTAAATTTAAATATACTAAAAAATATTTAATTATAACATATATTATATAATATTTTCAAAATACTTATGTTTAGCATTAAATTTTACGTAGCCAAATTAGCTTATAGAGAAAGGATAAATATAAGAAATATAAGTAAAAAACTACTAATTTGCCTATGTAAAATCTAATGTTTAACATAAGTAGTCTTTCAGGTCCTTATTATAAGGAATTTGCTTATCTTCAAGCTGTATTAATTTTTTTATTTTATATATGCCCATAATTAATAAGAGTAGTGAGTGAGAATAATAATCAATATAATATTAGAGTTTAGTGCAATTAGTAGGGCTAATATCGGAAGTTATTTAAATTGTACGATAACTTTATTGACTTCAACTATTTGTGAGAATTGTTAGTTTATGCCTTATAATAAGGATTTGAGTAAGCAGCATTATATTATTTTTAGCCAAAAAAAAAAAAAGGGCTCCCCCAACTGTAACAAATATTGACAGATGATGAAGTAAGAGTTACGAGTGACCGTTTCCAAGGCGAAAAAGAGAAAAGAACCATTGACAAAGGCAGCTGCAAGAGTTGCATCCGGCGCTCAGGGACGACGGAATAATGATCTCGCAGTTATTTAATTTGTCCTGTCACACCGTGGCGATAACATCGTCTTCCGTGAGACTGTAAGCTTTCTCTTACGTATCCACACTCATAACTTTGCGTCCTCATTTTCTATTACATTTTCTGGATCTTATTATGCAGATTGATCCATTGTTCTCTCCTAATTGCATCTCTATATGTGATGAACTTTTTTTTTAACCTGCTGATCCGAAATGACATTATTACTTACTCAATCTGAGAGTTTATGTTTCGAGATCTTACTTCCATTATGGTCGCATGCTAATCACTTCGAACGAAGAAACCATAAGTGGAACATTATGTAGTTATGTTATTGCTATTGACATCTCCATGGGCCAACGCTCAGGCAATCTGCAAATACTTTTGTGAAGGGCGACTATGTTGGTCATAAGAACATTTTTGCAAGTGAAACAGTTCGCGTAAAAGTTATCTGTAGTTATTTACCTAGACCCTTTCCACATGGCGTGTAACTATTTCTGCCATACCTATCTCTATTTGCTACCTAATTTTTTTATTGCAGACCGTGGTCACGTGCAAAAGGGAAGTGCAGAGATAATTTTCCGCAAAGTAAAATTTTGGACAGATGATGGTAAAGAGGAAGCACCACCTGTCTTTGTAGGTATTATCTTTCCAAATTAGGTAACGTAGTGTATATCTGCTAGTCTTTGAAAAAATGGAGCCGTAAGCGGTAATTGTGGCATAACTAACTTATACTTGCTTCTAGCACTACTACAAAACAGGGATACGGAGTCCTATTTTTTGTACTTTTGACGTCCTTTTCTTGTGGGGGATATATCGAAGGGGCGCAATAGGAAAAATTTAAGGAGTCCTATTTCATAATAGGACGCCTAACATAAAGAGTCAAGTTTTGGAATTGGACGTCTTAAGTATTTTTTTTAAAAAAAAAAAACAAAATAGATGAGGACGGTGTGGGTGACGGCGTTAAACACGGATCGAGAAATTTGAGATCCGGAAAAAAATCGAGAACACATCTTTGAATATCAAAGTAAAATTCAACATGATGAACATAGGCGAGGCGAGAATCGGGGCAACATCACGAGCGGCCATCTGCATTTATTTGCAAAATAAAACAAAACAAAACAAAAAAAAAACATTAGGAATTGATAAAATCAAATGAGGAAAAAGGTAAAAGAAGAAGATGAATGCATAAATACTAAAATGGTCGAAGAGGAGATAGATCGTAGGTTTGTAGAACCGGACGGATGAAGAAGAAACAAAGCGAGTGCCATGGGAGAAGAGTGACCTTGAGCGACGCGTCGAGCGAGACAAGCAAACGGCTAGCTGGCGAGTGGGTGAAAGGTATGGGAGATTGCATGAGGTTCGGAGAATGGGTAAGGTTCTGAGGTTCAAAGAGTGGGTGAATAAAACGCGTGAAAAGTGATACTTTTCCCACTAGGATTTTCGTTTACCGCATTTTTTCTTTTTTTGAATCACTTTTGGAGTCCAAGTTTCCTACTTGGACTCCAAAAGTGTCTCTCGCGGGCCCCACCTGCTACACGATGTGACCCTCTGCTGCACGACCCTGCATGATGTGACCTTCTTTTCTGCTGTACGAACGACTTTTGGAGTCCAAGTTTTATACTTAGACTCCAAAAGCATGACTTTTGGAGTCCAAGTTAAAAACTTAGACTCCAAAAGTGTCCTTGCGGGCCCCACCTGGCGCACGATGTGACCCTCTTCTGTTGTACGAATGGCTTTTGGAGTCCGAGTTTTAAACTTGGACTCTAAAAGCATGACTTTGGAGTCCAAGTTTAAAACTTGGACTCCAAAAGTCAATTTTTGTCACATATAATTATAAAAATGCCACCGCCTTTCTTTTTTACTTCCTTTCTTTAAAAAAAGGACGTCTTTTTGAGACGCAAAAATCATTTTTTGTAGTAGTGTAGTTTTCCCTGAACCAAATGTTCTACATGCTTAGATAAGGTAGTTAATTACAATGGGATGGACATCCTCTCTTTAGATGACCTGCCCATCACTTGACATCATAAAAGAACCAATGTGAACCTTTGAGGATACTGTAGACATCTTGGCGCCCCCACCCCAGACAACTGGTAAATTAAATGGCCAATCGTACTTATTATTTCCTGGCTTCTTTAATCAATCTACCACCACCAATATTTATTTTATTACTTTGAAATTTTGTTCAAACTTTATTCGAAGTATGTCAATTGTAAGGTTATAACTCTTCAGGTAGAATATGCTAATCTGTATTTCCGTCTTTTTTTTTTGTTTGGGGGGGTGGGGGGCTTCAATTGATAGAACGTGAACGGAGTAAACTACTTTCATGTGAAGGTCGTTGGGCTATTGTTTGTTGCAACCACAAGGATAAATATATCACCTTCTTTGGTATTGGAGCTTTTACAAAGGATTGCTCGTGTGATCAAAAGATTATCTTGGGGTTCTGAGTGAAGATTCACTGAGAAAGAACTTTGTGCTTGTGTACGAGTTGCTTGATGAAGTCATTGTGAGCTTCCTTTCTTTTCCTTTTTGGCATCATAATTCTTTCAGCTTCTCCTTTGACGTTTTCTTGTAGTCTCATCTCATTTTCAGTTTCTTTTGTCTGTCTCCTTAGCTTCCTCTGTATTTTTATAACTAATCCACATGCTTATGTTCAATTTCCTTTGCCATAGGTTGTGCTACTAATTTTGATCTAAGATTTCTCGTCAATATGTATTACTACTATCAGTCTTAATTATAAGTCCACTTTTATAGTGCAATTTGTACTACAAAAGTGGTCCTATAATTAGAATCGGATGGGTATTTACTAAAAATCTTGGTTACTTAGTATCCTGATGATTTTCTTTGTGTAAGGACTTTGGTTATGTGCAAACAACATCTACTGAAGTGTTGAAATCCTATGTTTTCAATGAGCCAATTGTGGTAGCTGCTGCAGGTCTATCACCTCTTGGGCCTGCTAAACTTTTTGCTGTATGATATTTAATAGTATCAGACACTTGATAGGTATCTTATTTGTAGCTATCATCTGCGTACGTGAAATTCCTGAACTTGATCATATGCAGCAAGGGACAAAAAGAATGCCAGGGACAGCTGTCACAAAATCTGTTGTGGCAAGTGGCAACAGAGCCTGGGGGTAAAAGGAGGGAGGAAATTTTTGTAGATATAATTGAGAAAATCAGCATCACTTTTAGCTGCAGTGTGAGTACAATTCATTGTACACATAACTCTTAATTTTATGAGAATTCATATTTTCATGTGTCATGACTGTTTCAAATGTAGTCTCTATATTTCATGGTTGAGGTTTCAAGGTTTGACAAAAATGAAAAGATTTACAGAAGCTGTGCTGATAATTTTCTTCACAATGTCAACCTGATTAAAAATATACTCCCTCCGGTCCTAATTATAAGAGTATTTTTTGGAGTTGGTTTTGGTCCTAATTTAAAAGCAAGTTTTAACTTTTGTCAATTTTTTCCTATAATACCCCTATTTATACTTTCTCAATAATAATTTAATAATACACCTATATATTTTATAAAGTAAATAATATATGCAACTCATTAATGTTATATACAACACAATTATACTTTTTTCTTATAAAATAATTTTGAGCAATTTTTTTTAAATATTTTTTCTATATCACCCCTACTAATACTTCTTCCACAATAATTAATTTAACAACAAACTTATATTCTATCAAATAAGAGATTCTCGCTTTATTTTTTATTTTTAAATAAAATAATTTCAATAATTTTAATATTCCTTTAAAAACATTTTTTTTGTAACTATCAAGAGAATTGTATTTTAATATGTTAGTACAGTACCAACTGCGAGTTCGGAGAATTCGTTGTATTTTTTGGAGTAAAATACAACAATTTATTTTTTTGTAACTATCAAGAGAATTGTATTTTAATATGCATATTTATAGATCAGCAGCCGTGGAATTGTTAGTACAGTACCAACTGCGAGCTAGAGAAATCGTTGTATAAGCTAAGAGAAATCGTCATACGGTCCTGATTCAGCTCATTTTACCCTTGATATAATTTTCAATTTTAATTAGGGGTATTTTCGGGAAATAATTATAATTAACTAATTTAACTTCCTTCCTTAATCTCTCTAAATTTTGGTAAATAGCTCTTATAATTAGGATCAGAGAGAGTAATAAATTATGAACCTGGATCTCAAAGATCTGGCCTCTGTCTTTACTCAGTTCTTGAAACTTAGTAGAGACAAACGTATTGAGCCATCAAATTGTATTAAAAAAAAATCATATCTATGAACTGTTTGCTTTCTTATTGTAGAGTGGATGGGCTTTGATCCCATAACATAGGATTCTACAATTTCAGATGCTCTTATCAAGTAATGTTTTAGGGCTCTAGTTCCACAAATTTTGAAAAACCCGGAAGAAACATATAATAATCTGCATCTAACTCTTGTCCTTTTACAAATGTATTTCATCCAATTTTAATGCATGCTCTCTGGTTGTCCTATAAGCTATTTATTTATCGGTTTGTCTATTTGTTAATGCTGAAGCATGCGTAAAGCCATGTCCAATAGCTAGAGGCCCCTTGGACTTTTTCTTGGTCGGCAAGTTGTTGAAGTATAACATTGTTAATTTTGTGATCCACCACAGTATGCTAGTTAACGTTTTCTCACTGTGCACTGCCCGGATAGGCGTTAGCCAAATGGTGAAGCAGGACTTCCGCAGATTCGTTGAGGATCTTTGGTCAGAGCCTGATATCATGGATCAAGAAATTCAAATGTTATAACTCAAGTACGGGCTTTGGTGCTTGGTTTACGCTTTCCTCTGAGTTTGGTACGCCGAGTGCTATTGCTTATGCTTATGATGATCCCTTTCAATAAACGCAGCACCATTCAATTATCTAATTGAATTAGGTAAAATATTTGAGATCTTGTACCGGGTACACTTAACACCAACAGAATCTCGAAGAAATCTTCCTTTTTAAGAATGAAGCAGAGGAGCTGAAAAATAAGAATTTGCAGATTCTCCATTCCTGACAAGCCGATCAATTGGTTGGTCCTAATTATCGAACCGGACCCCTGGTCTAACCTGCTCCACTGCCCACCACACCAGTAAATGGTGCGAAAAGGCAAATCTGTCCCTGCCTTCTATAAAATCGACTGGGGATACCAAAGACCTCAGACTCTGAATAAGAGTTAAAGATAACCACAGCAGCTCCATTCTTTAAGAAAGGACTGCTCGCTCGTCACTGAATGTAAGAGGTCTTTGTCTCACAACTGGGTTCTTTCGTTTCCCTCCCCGGCATACCGGAAAAAAAGAAAAGAAAGATCCTACGGCTACCAGCCTGAGTACCCCAACGACCTTACTTAAACGAGCATTTTTGGGGAGATCGATCCCTTAAAAGAAGGTGAACTGCCTCGCGAGGTAGTACTGTTACCTAGCGAGGTCCCCCTCCAAAAACAGAAAACAAGAAGTAATAATAATTAAAATAAAATAAATAAAAATAACGTGAAAGACCTCGCGAGGTAGTCATCTTACTCCGAGGTCCCTCTCCAAAAACAGAAAAAAAGGTAATAATAATTAAAATAAAATAAAAATTTAAAAATAATTGCAAAAATCGACGGTACCTCGCGAGGTACTTCCGTAAATATAATAAAAAAAAGGAAGTAATAATAATGATAAGTTAATAACAATAAAATAAAAAAAGGTGAATTACCTCGCGTGATAGCTCCTAAAAAAAAAAGTATTAATAAAAAAAAACTATAAAAAAGTTACAAAAAAGACGGTACCTCACGAGGTAAAAGGTACTACCTCACGAGGTACTTCCGTGAATATAATTAAAATAAAGAGATTAAAAATAATTATAATTATAAAATATAAAAGTTAAAAAATAAATAATAACAATAAAATAAAAGAAGGCGAAGTGCGAGGCGGCCCTGTTACCTCGCGAGGTAGCTCAAAAAAAAAAAAAAAAAAAGTAATAATAAATAAAGTAAAATAAAAGTAAGAAACTAAAAAAATTACAAAAAGCAAGCGAGGTAACCTCGCAAGGTACTTTCGGCGGAAATGAAATTAACAATAACAATAATTATAAAAAAAAGACATGATAACAATAAAATTAAAAAAGGCCAAGTACGTCGCAAGGTGCTAGTGTTACCTCGCGAGGTTGTTCGAAAAAAAAAAAAAGCAATAATAAATAAAATACAAAACTATAAAAAAGTTACAAAAGGCAACGCTACCTCGCGAGGTAAAAGATAGCTAGCGATAGGGGTGAGCAATCAGTTATTCGGTTCGGTGTTCGGTAAAAATCGAAATGAATGCATTTTTACAACCGAACTGAAACCAAAGTAACAAAAAAACCTAACCGAAATATTTCGGTGCGGTTTTTCGATTAATTCGGCTTTTGGGCTTATTTTGGGCCTTCTTGTTTGGTTGGATACTATGAAATGGCCCATCTTTTTTTTTTTTCTTTGCTCAGAATTACATTCCAATATTATGAATAAATTATTTTGTCTGGTTGAAGCAGGATTAGAACGTGATGAACTCGCAAAAGTAAGATGAATCGTTAATAGGTGATTACATGTTCGTTGTGGTTATTCTTTTGTCACAAGTATTGGATAGTAGATTTGACTGCAAAAGTAAGAAGGCATCAGATGTATCAATGCGCGAGGTCTAGTTAATGATCTGAGAGTGGGGATTACAGAGTCCGGGATTACAGAGTTTGCCGACGATGTGAGAGTGGGTCTGCAGAGTTTCATGATCTGAGTGGGTCTGTGGGTGACTTGGATTCCATAAACCCCACCGTTCTCTCCCACCCAAACGTCGGCCAAACCTTCCACCGCCACCACATCCTCGACTTCCGCCTACGTTTCGGTCCGGTACGGCCGCGCCCCCGATCTCAGCGCAGACCTCTCTTCAAAGGCCGAACTCTCAGCATTGAAGGATTCGAAGCAATCCAAGCTGTCCAAACCCTCAAGCGTCTCCATCGAACCAAACCCCCCAACGTCGACGACCTCATCTCCAAGAACCTCTCTCTCGCGGCTGATGAAATCTGACTTCAAGTCATGGGCACTCGAGAGTCGAGAGGCGGAGAGGCTAGGGTTTTCAGTTTTCCCTCAAATGGAAATGAGGAGGCTTTTGAAATTGGAACGAAGATGGGAATATGAGCTGGAAAAGGAAGGAAATGGGTTAGGGTAATTGGGCATTTGGGTTGACCAAAAAAAAATAATAATTGGGCATTTGGGCTAGGGTCCGAAGGTGAGGTGAAGTGGAGGGGTCCAGTAAGATTGAAAAGGAAAAAAAATAGAAAAGAAAGGCCCATGTAGGATGATACGACGTCGTTTTATATTAATTCGGTTATTCGGTTTTAACCGAATTAATTTTACAAAAACCGCACCGAAAACCGAAATAAGCCTATTTTAATAACCGAAAAAAACCGGAAAACCGAACACTGAATTAGTCGGTTCGGTTTTCGGTTTTAGTTTTGATTTGCTTACCCCTAGCTAGCGAGGTACTTAGGAAATATAATTAAAAAAGAGAAATTAATAATTATTATTATTACTCCTTAATCTACCTCCATTAATATAATGAAAAAGAATATTAATAATTATAATTATAAAATAAAAAAGAAATAATAAAAATGAAAAAAAAAAAAAAAAAAAAAAAGAAAGGCTAAGTACCTCGCGGGCTAGTTTTGGGCAAAAAAAAAAAAAAAAAAAAAAAATTATAAATGAAATAAAATAAAAATAGAAAACCAAAAAATATTAGAAAAAGCTATGGTAGTTAGCAAGGTACAACCTTTTATAAAAATAGAAGTTAATAATTATTATTATCATAAAATAAAAAATAAAAAAGAAAAAAAAGAAAAAGCGACTGTACCTCGTGATGTACTTCAGCAAATATAGTTAAAAATAATAAGAACTTAATAATCATAATAATTATTATAAAAAAAAAGATAAATAAAAGAAGGTGAATTACCTTGCTAGTAGGTCTTTCTTTCCCCTATATTCCGTGAACACTTCTATAGCAAACATACATTGGTCCGTATGATAATAAGGAACAAGCAAAGCCTGTGCACAGTGACTGCAGAATAATAATTGAGAGAGAATATTAAAACTTTTAGGGTTTACCTCTTATTATAGAGTTTACCTGTAAGGTTAGAATTTGGACTCATGGGCCTCCAAGTCTAAGTGTTGTGCTGCCATATTTGGGTCACATAGATTGCCCCTTGTTGGGCCATACGTTGAAATGGTTGAATGGGCCTCATATATGAGTCCATAACAATTCTTTTATATTTTTGAGTAACACTTGATTGATATTCCTTCAGATATGAATCTGAAATCCGATGACAAAAGATTTGGTATATTTCTTATGAAACTTTTGAATAGAACCTCTGTCTTTTACTAAAATTTGGAGGCACTGTAGCAGTTCCTTTGACGTCTTACAATGAATTCAATGGTGCCTATTGTTCCTGCCATTGCTTAACAATTTATGCATTGTCGTGATTTGTAAATTTAAACTGTTTCTGAGCAGGTTATTATAGTTCAACTGGTTCTGGGACAGTAAAATGGCAAAGGATGGTGGTAGCATCAATATAATAACGTTAAGCTAGAGTTTTAAAAACTTTTGGGTTAGGCTGTATTGCTACTTGCTATCCAGATGATTGTTATGTTTCCCTGAACTGCTGGTTTTTACTCTCTATACTAGTGCTTGTTATGATTTTGTTGATTTCAAACGTGAGATTAAACACGCTCTTATCTTACACTCAAGTATCAGTAATGGCAAACTAATAATTTGCTTTTCTAAGTTGAGCTCATAAAAGGGAACTGACACATTACAAGAAAGGAACAAGTCAATTTGTAGAAAGGTCTTTATAAAAATGTGAATGAAAATGATAATAACATTGAGAAAGATGTTTGATGAAATGAAAGCATTATCTTGTTGTCACAAAGGAAACAATTTTGTTCATTCAGCGCAATGATTTACTTAATGATTTTTTTTCATTAGGCTTATCAAATATTTTCCAATTTTGTCAATGAGATGAATTGGTCTTGGACAGTGCAAGTTGCATGTCCCATATCATTATCATAGGGGTTTATATTCATGAATTTCACTGGAACTTAGAGCCCGTTTGGATGGGCTTTTTAAAAAAAAAATACTTTTTTTAAGTGCTTTTTTTAAAGCTCCAAATTAGAACTTTTTTTAAAAAGAAGCATTTTAGTTTTTTTTTTTTTTTTTGTGACTTTTGCTTTTTAAAAAAAAAATCATCTAAACACATAAAATTAATAAAAGATGCATTTTTTAAAATCAAAAAAAGCAAGATCCAAACGGGCCCTTATCATTATATATCCCCAATATTGTAATGAAAGCGGAAAAAAAAAAAAAAAGAATTATATATGGTGGCTAATCTATCCTGTGTTGTAAAAGACTAGGGACAAATATATCCACCCAAAAATCAAGTTAAAAAGAAAAGAATAGATACCGTTAAATGTTAAAACTAAAATCAAATAAGATTTGAGATTATGTGGTTATTAATTTACATTAATCCCATTTTTCACGCACTAGAAAGAAGCTGTGTGCCCCTAAAAGATATTTTGATTGGTGCTGAGTGACACATTAGGAGTCAAATGGTTGTTGCTCAATAATTGAATCCAATCCCATATCTTAATTGCGTCCACTACGAAGAAGTGGTTCATATCTATAGAGGCCTACACATGTCAAATTGGTATTCACCTCTACATTGATATGTCACTCCCACACTTACGATTTATTTGAAAACTGAACTTCTGCCAAACAAAGCGTCCTTTGTTTTTGTTTTGACATTTGTGAATTGACCAAACCTTGAGAACACTAACAACAACATGATCTCGAATTCCCTTTTATATATTTTATGATCCATATCAAAAGCCTCCAAATAGCTACTTTCTTTCCCCTTTTTGGCCTGAATTAAAGATTTGATTACTATGAAACTATACATATGTACAAACAGAAATACAGTACTCAAAACGCCATAGCAAACAGGCTAACAACAAACAAAACTAATAGCAGCAGTAAGAAATCTTTAAACAGCCGGTACTTTTCTTGTTCACAACAAGAAATAATAGCTCCAAAATAGTTTTCCTAACAGAAAATTGGTTATCAAAGTTTAATCCTCTTGTTTTTTTTGTGGACCACCCAAACCATTCAAGTTTCAACAGCACCTACCCCGCTATCATGGAAAAAAAAAAAAAAAAAAAGACAAATAAGATAATTATGTTTTATATTTAATTAGAACTAAGATTAATTTTTTAAATATATCTTATATCAAGGACCAGACGGAGGAGTAATTAAACTATTCAGTAGTGGGGTTTCTTTTAATAATAACATAAACTGAATAGAGAAGATCTGATATTTAATTTTTTTGGCAACAAAAATTTGATATTTAGTTTATAAACTATTCAGTTTATGTTATTTTAATAATAACATAAACTGAATAGAGAAGATCTGATATTTAATTTTTTTTTGGCAACAAAAATTTGATATTTAGTTTACTGCTAATTAAAAATTCACTAATCGAAATTAAAGTCCTACTTTCACAGTTGAGTGACTTGAGTCGTAGTACGTTATCTCCCAAGAAAGCTATCCGTGAGAGTCTTTGCCTTGCTCCACCATCTTCGAAGAAAACTATCAGTGAGATTTTGAGCAACAGAGTATAGAGAGATGATGAACAACGATAATTCATTGTTTTTTACCTATCTGATGCAGGCGCCCAGTCCCGGATCCACCGTGGAGGTGGCCAAGAAACCCCGGGGCCGCCCTAGAGGCTCCAAGAACAAGCCTAATAAAGAAGCCGCACGTCCTCCCGTACCTTGCGTTGGCGGCGACGTGATGGATCCTTACATTCTTGAAGTTCCTCATGGCAACGACATCGTCCGGGCTATTTCCCAGTTTAGCATCAGCAAGAACACCGGCCTCTGCGTCCTTGCGGCTTCCGGCACCATGGCTAACGCCTCCCTCCGTCCCTCCTCCGCCGCTTCTGCTCCTGGGATCACTTTTCCCGGTGTTCACCCCATCCTCTCCATGTCCGGTACATTTGCCCCTCACCAATACCCCACTGAGGATTACGCCCCAAACCCCTCGCCGTCAGCCTGACCGCCCCGAACGGCCACGTCTGCGGAGGGTTGGTACTTGGCAGTTTGGTCTCAGTCGGCTTAGTCTACGTCACAGCAATTTCATTCAAAATATCAAATTAATTAGTTAAGATACTGATTTAAAATAGATATGAAAATCCCTAATGATGTCTTTATTTTCAAATTCATCAACAACAACTTCTGAGGTACTCAACCTACCTCCATAAAGCATTCATACGTTACTTATATTAAGAACGGGAGGGAATAATAACAATGGTTAATAATTTAGGGGGGCCACTTGTAATAAATTTAACCTATCACTTGTAATATTTGAACAAAATTATATTTTCATAAAAATAGAAAATAATTTATGCTTGTACGTTTGAATGTCTATTTATAGTTTATATATATATATATTTGACTTTAAAAATTGAAAAAATTAGAAGCAAGTGAGGGGTTTAGGGTCTAGGGTCATTTTTTATGTACCTAAGTATATTTTAGTCAAACAAATTTTCGAGCAATCATATAAGTTTTAAACCAGAAAATATCTTTTTTGTTGACCTATGAATCATAATATTTAAACTATAAACATTTTTATCATTTAAGATTTCAAATCAACTTAGAAGTGGATTTCTTTTTTGGTGTATTTCATTCGTTAGGATTCTTAGTCATGTCCTCGATCCTTCGATCTTGGGTGAACTTTGATTTTAAATATAAAACTCATTTTTACTTTTAATTAATTTGTCTACCTCCTAGGGAAATGAGGGTTCGCATAAACAAAAAAAAACAACGGCGGAAATTCAAAATGGAGATGAGAACATACCGAAATCGACGCAAATGACGCTAAAATAAAGTTTCCTTTGCTACCCACCAACGGATTCAGCAAGGATTTGGTATAAAAAAACAGAGGGGGAGAGGTTTGAGGAGGTTTTATAGTCCATTAGAGTTCCAAATGCCACGATTGGGGTTTTTAAAAAATTTCGTCGCGATTTAGTCGACTAAGGCTTAGTCGACTAAATCACAGGATATTAAAAAAAAAAAAATATGACCCCACGTTTTAGTCGACTACATGAGGGGTTAGTCGACTAAATAGGAACACATTAGAAAATAGTTTAGAAATATGGGTAAAATGGTAATTAGTTATTTAATAAGAGGTAAATTGAGAAAAAAGCCAGAAATCGTGGGTATTGTTGTCTTTGTTTCTTGCTTTGAGTTGATTGGTTTTCAATTTTGTTCCTGGTTTAGATCGGGAAAACGTACTCTTGTTGTCTATAGCTCGTATGTCTATTTTTTTGCAGTCCTATACATAGAATTCAAAATATTTCTTTTTCTTCTTTTGTAATTAAGCTTCAATTAATTAACCAAAATTACTCGACGTTTAAATTAATACCCAATGTAATTAATTACATATACAAAATTTCGACTATGGCCTCAGACATAGGATATATATAAGATGGAACAAATTAATTAGAAAGAAATATTGAGGTGTGCTACGAATATAATAATGGATGAGGGTCATGCAGAGGGATTTCTTAATAGGGAAAAAGTGTGACAAGCTGACTAGGGGTTTGGATTCCCTCATTGGTATTTTTTATTATCTTTCATTAGCTTTAAATTTAGACCATAAATTTGATATATCTTCCTACACTAAACAACCTCATTAAGTCAAATCAATAGTTAGGATTAGATGATGAAAGATAAGGAGAAAATATGTCAATGAGAGAATCATCTTTCGCTGACCAGGGCTTGTGCTTTCCTTCTTGGTGCGTTGCTTTATCCTTCCTAACCAACACTTCTTGGAAAACTCGAGAGAATTCCACCACCTTTATTTACCTACTTTATGTCTCTACTTTGTTTTCCCTATTTTGTTTCCAAATTTTCTACTTAATTGCATGCATTCAATAATAAAGACCATAAAAAATACTCCCCCATTCTCAGAAAAAAGTTTATTTAAAAAATTTGGCTTGAGGTGGGGGGGGGGGGGGGGTTGCCTCCTTGTTGTGAAAGTCAGATATGATTATGATGTAAAATATTTGTGCAAAAAATGATACAATAAACTATGTAAGTTATGGTCATATCTAATTTTTCGCACCAAAAAGAGAAACTCTCTTCCCTCTCCCCTCAAATCAAATACACCCTTAATGTTGAGAGTGGAGATCAAGTTGTTATGGAAAAAAGTTTGCAAATATAAATTTCCAAATAAAATGTTTTAGAAAATATAAAAAAGTTTGTATCTAAAAAATCCCAAATAAAATATTTTATGAAATATAAAATAATATCTAAAATTGGTTTATCACAAATGACAGGAAGAGATCTCCTTTGGAAAATATTAAAATTATTTCTAAAAATGATTCATCACAAATCAAGCTGACACAATATTCCTTCGTGCTAGATGGTAAGGAAACGGATGTGCCAGATAGCAAAAGAGGGGACTTGGGACTTGTCTCCTAAGAGATGAAAGACATGAAGAAAAATAGAAATAAGCTTTTGTAAGAAAAACTTGAATTTATTAACTGATTCTTTATTTCCAATCACCTATCGACAATTTTTTTAATCCAAAAACGATGTGGGGGAACATATATATATATATATATATATATACTGTATATTGATAGGTTCAGTTGGCAGAATCATTTCCATGGTTAGATTAAAAGGTCCACAAAATCTATAAATTAGAAGTTTAATAGTGCTATGAATGTAGAAAAGTCTTATTGGGAGACTCACCCACCATAGCCAAGTGTAGAGCCGGAAAATCGGGCCAAGCCCGTTTAAGCCCTGGCCCATAGGGCTCGGGCTTAAAAAATCAGTCAAAATTTTGAATTTGGCCGCAAGGCCCGAGGCCTTGTAGGGCCGGCCTGTAGGGCTTCGGGCCGACCCGTTTCACTATAGCATTGTTTTTTTTAAAAAAAAAAATTACTTGGCCTCTATCTATGTATTTTATATGTTATAGAGTTATTTATCCATTTAAGCACAAATACATAAATACATAATAACTATACTCCGAAGGTGACAATTGACAATGATAGTTGTATGCTTCTTATATTTTATGTGAGTCATCTAATCTTGTTTAGTTTAATGCTTCTTATGTTTTATGTGAGTCAATTGTAGACAATGGTTTATTTTTTGTTATGAATTAATGAATGTGTTTATTTGTTGGATGATTTGTATTGTTTAGATATTAATGTTGATAATGTTTATTTGATAGATTAGAACTTTAATGATTGCAATTTACAAATTATATTTCTCTGGAAAAAAACCTGAAGAAAAATAGTTAAAATTTGGAATAGTAATTTTCAAGCCGGTAGAGCAAAGGCCGCGCACCCTGGTACTATCGGGCGGGCTTTGAAAAACAGACATTTTCGTTTTTCCAGGCCCTGTAGGGCCGGGCCGGCCTTGATTCCCAACTCTAGCCAAGTGCGCGATGCGGGTCAGATATGGATTAGTCAGGTAAAACTCTGGATATCGCATAGGCAACCAAAAAAAAAAAAAAAAAAGAAGAGAAGTTTAATAGTGAACGTACGTAACTGCAAGTATAATATATATCTTGCCTGAATTCTCTACAAAATGCATAGTCTCACCCATGTTAACCATAGGAAGCATCTATTCTCCTCATCTTTTTTCTCATTATCTCTCATTAGTCTATCTATACTGTTGATTGAGAAGATTGAGAAAAGTCAAAGTAGTATTGTGATCTTTCAAATTAATTAGACGAATATGATTTAGAAATTATGTAGGATGATGAGAAAAACTCAACCCGTCAACCATATTCTTTTAACTTCAGCCCTTCATGCATGTTAAGTGTGTCGGCTAGCTATACCTCATCTAGTGGTTTGATCAACGAAGACTTGGAAGTATACGTGGTTAAAATGCAAGTAATTAAGGTGGCAAAACATTCATTAATATAACTGTCAATTAATTAATACAACACTTTTTTAACGTACCCGCCTTGATCACTTTTCGATAAATTAATATGCTTTAATTTAAAACACAACAGGCAAATTGAAGCCGCAGGGTAAATGTGAAGAAGAGATAAGGAGAAAAGGATGGTGGAGGTGGTAAAGGAGCAGTAAAACCCGTTGAATAAGATATCAAATAATTGAACAATAACAAGTGGCATCAGAGTACAGAGACGAAGTGGATGGGACCATTGCGATTAGGCTCTCCTTATATGTCCCCGCAAATCGATAAAATATGCAAACTGCCACCACATTCCAAAGAATATACATTAGCAATCGTGCTCGTGCGTGTGTATTTCAGAACTGTGTTTATGTCGGTGCAAATGGCAATGTGTGCACTTATAGCATATGTAAATTTCATATTTGTTATCTTATCTCATGCATGCACGTAATGCTCTTCCTTCAGGGTAGCTTGAGATTTTTTTAATATTATATTTTGATATTCGATTCGAGATTCGTAACTGTCTCTTCTAATACTAACACAAGTGTTTCTTCTATAAAACTCGAACTCAAAACTTAGAAAGATTTAACGAGGTTTTATACTATTAGACCAATTCTATATTAGTGCCTGAGAATTGTTTTATGAGTGGTTGAAAATAAGTGTGGTTTACAAATGCATGCACCAATTAGTATTAAGAAAGAAAAAGAATTATTGTCCAAACAAAAGGCATTTAACGTAAGGGTAGAAGTCAAATAGTCTTGTAGATGATGTAAAGTCTATTACTAATTTAAAAGCAACATTTTAAGGAGGTATTACATTAAGGAAATTAATTTTTGAAAAATTAGACTATTTAATAGTAAATCTTTTAGTCACACTCTTAGTCACACATGATTTAAGGTACTCATCTCATCCTATCTATAAGGTGCAAAAAGATTTTTTTTTTTTTTTTTTTTTTTTTTTTTTTTTTTTTTTTATCTTATTTACAAAACATTTACTAATTTTTTATATATGAATGTGTAATTTTATCATTTATTTCTTAATGTGTAAAATTCAATTTTTATGGGATATAGTGTATATTAAATTAGATTTTAAGACATAATTAATAAAATTTAATGTTTTTCTTTACTCAGGTGAAACATATCAAAAGTTATTTATAAATAATTATGTTACAGACCTACACTAGGCCCAACGCGAGGATGGCCCAACACGGAACATACAACGTATCAGGATCTACCTACAATATAGGAGGATCCTATCTTGGCGACAATCTAGATATATCTAAATGAATATCTAGCAGTTAGGATATCAAGGCCCCGGATCACAGGGCCCAATCAACTCAACCTAAGGTACACTCTATAAATATAGAGGTCAAATTCTAAGGTGCACACGTTCTAAACTCTAAACTATTTAGATCTTGTCACACCTCAACGTAACACCACCCCCCTTTGACGAGGCTAGTGCGTGCATAGTGATCTCATGCTCATGCTCTCCATCAGGCAGAGCCCACCAAGGGCTGGACATCTGTGTTCTACACCAGAACAAATTATGAAGGAGTATTTTGTTTCAATGACTTATTTTTCAAATTCAAGAGTTTAATTTTTAAAATTAAAAAATTTAAGATATATTTTAAAATAAGAATGGGATCTAATTACACACAAAATTCTCAATTATACGTGAACAGCGGCAAGTTCTCCTTTACTTTTATTGGCCTACATGGCTTTATAATATAATACCCTGTTTCTCCGCTTAGCTGTTTGGGCACTGTCAGTGGATCTATCATCCAACACCCAGTCAACGAAGTGGAGCATCTAGAACTTGCTAGCACCATAGCATTCAACGCAGCGACGAACAGGGACAGAATCATCGGTCCTGTAATCCAACTCAAGATCAATACATTCGAATAGCTATGGCTGAGGCTGGAAAGCTGGGATGCGTTGTCGTGGCCGTCGATGGCACCGAGGGGAGTATGAGCGCATTGACGTGGGCGCTCAACAATCTCAAGCTCCGACTGCCCGGACCCGATTCTTCTTTTGTTGTCCTCTATGTCCAACCTCCGATATCCATCGCCGCCGGTCTTAATCCCGGTGCTATTCCTTTCGGCGGACCCAGTTCGGTGCACTTTTATCCTCTTTTTGTTTCGTCCTCCTTTTGTTGCGTGTCTCATTTGATTGGCCTATTTACTGAATATCGAAATTTGTTTTGCTCGACCTAATTACTGAGGATTTAACCCGGTTCTGAATCGATTAGGTGGCGTGGAAGTGCCTGCGTTCACTGCTGCGATCGAAGCCCACCAAAAGCGCATCACCAATGCCATACTGGCTCACGCTTTAGAGATTTGCTCCAAATCAAATGTTGGCTCTCATTTTGATTCATCCCGAGATTCTTGCTCACTCATCCGCAAAATAGTTTTTCCTTTTCTTTTTCTTTCTTCTTGATTTCTTCGGCCACGCGTAAAAGTTTTTCGTCTACGAAACTTCTGCAGGTGAATGTCAAAACCCAGGTGGTTGTTGGAGATCCAAAGGAGAAAATTTGTGAAGCTGTCGAGAATTTGCATGCTGATTTGCTTGTGATGGGTTCCCGTAATCATGGTCCCATTCAGAGGTAGTATCAACTAGTGCCAAAAAAAATTTAGCAGCAGAAAAGTGATACTAAAAATCATATAGTAATTTTTTTATAGCTCTTAAATTTTTCTAAAATCTATTATCGATGATTTTTCCCCTTATGTAATGTTATCCCAGATAAAATGCACTCCGCTTTTGTTGATTGTTTCCGGAAGGTAATATGAAAGTTGAGAGTCCATCTTGTCTTGGCATGTGTATAATTTGGTGCAATGTCTATTCCATCACTGATCTTTTCAACGGTCCTGTCTTTTCAACATTCCTATCATGTCTTGTTCGAAAACTTGAAACTTTCGGCAGTCCATTTCTGGAAGATGCTCCCAGGCCTCTTTAACTAAAGCTATGCCTGAAGTTTTTTACCTTCTTCTTTGTTTTATAGTGACAGGTGATACTTATGCACTGCTAGTTCTCAATGTTCATCCAAGCATCATGGACTTCCACTTTTAATTGGACTCCAGTTCTAGTCACTCGTTTTAAGCCTCTTCATCTCTCTGTTTCCGAATGCCTTTTGGGTGGATAGCTTGTACTCCTCCCAAGGTTTTTTCCCCACTTGTGTTCCCAGTAAAATTTATTATGTCTTGAAAAATTCCAGCATTTAGTTTTGCCAAAAATATCCAGCCACTTAATTGATCAGTTTGTGATTCAATTATGGTGTAGATGTGCAATTACAATTACTATCACAGACGAAGAATCTTTTCATTTTTTGATAGACGATTGTTTGTTTGACTTTTTCTAGTGTTATTAGTTATTTTCAGGTCACTGTGAAAGTTGGAGTACAATCATGTAATTCTTTTTCTACTACATATTATCTATCTGTTTTTTCTTATGGAGGACGCGTTGCTTACTCACTTGCACACTTCATCTTTAGCAGTGAAAACTTTAAACTTTCTTTTGATATGTGGATGCTGTGTTAAGCTGTTGATGAACCCAATAGTATTCTCCTTTTTTTTTTTTGTTACTTCTAGTGATACAAATATGATTTTACGTCATGTGATTTTTTTTTAAAAAAATTTGAATTAAAAGGATAAACCATTAAAGTCAGAAAACCCATCAACTACATACAGTTGGTGTAAGGGGAGAAGAGCTGTTGAGGAGTCAAATCTTTCTTTCTAGCGGAATCTCCTTTTCAAAGACACCATTATGAACAATTCGTTCACTTTTCTTAAGTAATATTATTTCTGTTACAGGATGTTCCTGGGAAGTGTTAGCAACTACTGCGCCCACCATGCTCAATGTCCTGTTATGATTATAAAGTAAAAGGACACTGCCAACAAGACAAACTAGGTAAGACTTCTACTATGCAATATGAGAAGCTCTGGCAGCGTTTGAGATGTGTGATTCGGTTATTCCCTTGTAATGTTTGGGGTCTGGGAAAAATAAGCTATATAATTTTGGGCACAAAAATACGAGGGATCTATATTTTTTATGTTTGTCGCTAAATCTAATTGTTGCTGACAGCTGGTGACAGTTTGTTTTCTGGGCATAGTTGTTTCTGGTTTGCGCCATTTCCATTTTATTACTCCTTGGTAAAGTTGGTGTTTCCCTTTTATTTTTCTGCGTTAATGATCTCCAATCCTTACCTTGCAGCTGATAGTTAAGTTTGGCTATTAGCATTCACCATAATAACCCATTTAATTGAAAGAAGGCAGATGCCTGACATTGAGTTTAAGTGCTGGCAGCCCAAACAAGTTATTTAAGTTGGAGTGCTGGTATGGCCTTAAATTCAATTGAGATATTCATGAGGAGCTCCATAGATTATCTTTTAATTGATAGATAATTGAAAAACATATACGGATTATCAAATTGAAGTATGAACTATGAAGGTAGGAGAAATAGAAGGGGCTGAGGAGTTTTTCTAGCTATTTTCTACAGTTGATGCCTGGTGGTTATTCATTTTCTTGTTCTCAGATGCTTTTAAAACTAAAGTTACTTCCCTTCCCTTAACCTTACGTGTTTCTGATTCTGTCTCTGAATTTTTTTTCTAGAACTGTCTGTTGTTACAGTGCAAGGCTTTGTCACCACATACAATTTGCAAGGTGCCAATATTTCGAAACAATCTGATTCCATGTTCTCGGTGTGGGTTGCTGTATTTCAGTTGTTGGTGGTGCATCTCTACTACTTATACATTCATTTGGTCAGACCTCAAGCTTTTTCATTCTCAGGGTTTTATATATGTTTAACGGAACATTTGTGTAGCTCAGTTCCAACGTTTCTGTCTGCTAGTTGTCCGCTGCTGATCAGATTCTGCTACAACCATTTGTTTTCACATTTTGTGAACTATGCTACTTTGATGAGGTGTGAAGTTGTTGCAGTGAACAAGCATTCCCTCCCCGCGTGATGAATTAATTTCAAGAGTAATGGCAACTCCCAACATAAACAATTTTGCATCAGTATAAATCATTCACTCAAGTTGCATGCAATATACGCATTATAAATGCTGAGCCGAAAATTAACGCCGGGCTCTTTTAATAAAGTAACAAAAAATGAGATTCTTAAAATGGTTTGACCAACCCAATGCACTCCAACTAAAATTCTTTTTATAGGTCCATAGTGGGAAAAAGAACGCTGGGCTATTTCCAATAAGTACTGGCCCTTACACTTTGCGGCCCAAGTAATTTTGCTGATATACTTTATAAAGAATTAATATATACTCATTCAACTAAATAAGTTATTGGAAGACTGAGATATAAATATCATATGAAATTTTCAAACTTTTCTAAAGGTCTGTTAATATTTATAAAGGTAATAAAGATTAAGTTGAGATTTTAAAATATTGATGAATTTACCATTATGTCCTCTCTTCCTCCTCCTCTTCTCACTGCCATGGTAATGTTAGGAGGTTAGCTAGCGACGGTGAACGGAAGCTCCATAACGAGGCGAGACCAAGCTCCAGAAAAATAGGTTGCCGAGCTCTCTCTCTCTCTCTCTCCCCCTCTAAAATCATGGTGTTTTTGGTTGTTATGGCAGAATGGTAGTTGTCCCTAGCGAAGAAGAGTGAAGGTGAAAGAAGGTTGACATTGATGTTTTTGGAGGAAGCTAGGAGGTTGAGGAGCCACTAGTAGTCCGTATATAGATCCACTGGCATAGTTACTCTTGGTTAATCTAGGTTCTAAATCTTCTGATTGTCAGAATAGCCAGATCAAATGAAATAACATGTCTTGTATTAATGACTAACCTAGTGTTATAGTTTAATGAAAGAGTTAAAATACAACCAACAAATAAACTTATAAGTGCATTTAACTCGTACAAAACGTGTGCTTCAGCTTTCTAGGAATCCTACAAAACATTCTCCATTAACATTAAAATGCATACCTTGACTAACTTGGTCAAAGCTGCCATTTTTCCAACCACCTTGAGAAGTGCTTGACAAATGGTCCATAATTGGATCATAATTCTCAAATACACGAAATTGGGCACTTCGGTGCAGAACAACACTATTTCTGAAGTCTAACTGCCTTTATTATTATCAAACACGAGAATAAAAAATCAATCCAAATGAAAAAGTCAGGGTGGTAAAACACAATTGGTAACAATAATTCCACTTGTTCAACTTACCATACTGAGTGTAATTGCAAAACTTGGAATCCAAGTTGGCTGTAATATTACTTATGTCGTTTAATGTAGAACGTCTCCCTCAGCGTTCACAGTTCAATACACCAGGATCAGGTAGTGTTGTCTTCGTCAGAGTTTGCATCATGCAATTTTGGTCTTCATAATATGAACTATGTATGCAGTGCTCTCAATGCTTTTCAAGATTTGAGGTTCCAGACATTCTGGTCCGTCTTAAAAATAAGGGGAAAAAGAAATGAATCAATGATGCCACCTAACTCACTAACTAATCCATCAAAGGAAACCAACTGGAATATTACTTTCCGCATGTAAACTCCGTGGCTATCTTTGTTCTTAGAGAAAAAATAGAGGGAAGAGAAATGAAAAACATTCTGAGTCATATTTGAATACAAGATAAGAACACAGAAGAAAACTGATTTTGGAAAGTACATTTTCTTCGTTAAATTTACTCAACGTTTTAAGATAAACGAGGGTTTGATATCTGTTTTTTTTTTTCCTGTAATCTTTCTTTGGTTGCTTTACTTTTCTCTCCATCCATAGAGTTCGTTTTCACTTTTCAATTTGGCTTGAAAGCTGAAAATTGAAACAGTGCCATGAGTGTTTTTTAAAATGCCTGAAGAACACTACACAGGTTAAACCATATGATAATAATGGCAAGGCGAGTCACTCAAAAAAAAAAAAAAAAAAAAAAAAAAGGCAGTGCGATATAGCCATGGTGAGGACTCTAGGGAGCGTACGAAATTGATGAATAAGATGAATGAATTTCCGTGATTCCTCCATTTTCCCTGATGTGAGGAAACAAATAATCAGCTTTGGATTCTTGGCTATACTTTAGTAAAACACCACTTGTAAAATAGGGCCGTTGAAACGATAGCTCAGACGAGTACTTGCTTCATCCTTTGGATCTGAAAGCTAAGTAGATTTCTATGCTACCCCATTGCACGCTGATTAACAGCAATCACAACTACAAAATGTGGGGTCAGTCGTGTACTTCTGTGCTCAACGAATTTAATGTCTTAGAAAGCCCGTGAACGACCGCTTCCACCATCCCCTGCTCCGACCACCTTATTACTGAAGCAAGAAGAGAAAATAAAATCTGAATATTATTGATTGAATATTTCCAGTGGGTACAAGTCCTTATATAGATAAAGTAGTTCACTCCCTATGCACAAATGAGTGTATACACAGTTACAACAAACTAACTAAATGTACAAGTAAATATAACAAACTAATAACAAACTAATTAATTATTTACAGTAACAATATAAAACACCAATACCCCCCCTCAAGCTGGAGAATGGAGATCTATCATTCCCAGCTTGGACAAAAGTGTAGAAAATGATGAAGCACCAAGTGGCTTAGTAAAGATGTCGGCCAACTGATCTTGAGATTTGATGGGAAGCAAATGTATCAATCCATTTTGAAGTTTTTCCCGAACTACATGACAGTCAATATCAAGGTGCTTGGTACGTTCATGGGAAGTAGGATTTGCAGCAATGTGACGAGCAGATTGACTATCACAATATAATGAAGCTGGAGAAGTAAGAGGAAACCCAAAATCTCGTAATAGGTAAGATAACCGAAGCTCACGGGTAGTAGAGGCTAAGGCACGATATTCGGCCTCGAAGAGGAAGTAGAGACGGTTCTTGTTTCTTAGAACGCCAAGTAATCGTGCTTGGTCAAAAAACCACGAAACCGGTGATGGAACGGCGTGTATCAAGGCAACCTGCCCAATCAGAATCACTAAAAGCATTTAATTTCAGAGTAGAAGAAACAGGGAAAAATAAACCACGACCAAGAGCACCCTTGAGATATCAAAGCACCCTATGAGCAGCCTTTAAATGAACATCGGTAGGGTCTTGAACAAAGCGACTAAGCTGGCTGAACGAGAGAGAAAGAAATATCGAGCCGAGTGTTTGCAAGGTACGGTAACCTACCAACCAAAGTACGATAGCTAGAACCATCGGCTAAAGGAACACCGAGAATCCTTAGTCAATTTCGGTTTTTCGGACATAGGAGTAACAGTAGGCTTACTCTCAAGGAAACCAAAGTCGGCCAAGATATCCAAAGCAAATTTCCGTTGACAAAGAGAAATACCCTTAGTACTTGAGCA
This sequence comes from Acacia acuminata, assembly GCA_019022655.1. Taxonomy (NCBI): domain Eukaryota; kingdom Viridiplantae; phylum Streptophyta; class Magnoliopsida; order Fabales; family Fabaceae; genus Acacia; species Acacia acuminata. The sequence goes on from JAFJYI010000015.1 coordinate 5,596,596, forward strand.
ATTTCCAAACCAAGAAAATATTTAGCATCACCCAAATCCTTAATTTTGAAACAAGAATCCGAGAAAAGACTTGATAGTATTAATCTCATCCAAATCGGTACCACTAAGTATAATGTCATCCACATAAACAAGCAAAGCGGTGAATGAATGATGTGCTTTTGATGAATAAAGAATGATCAGCGGCCGAGAAGAAACATATCCACAAGAAATAAGAGCCTTAGAAAGCTTAAAAAACCATTGTCTACTTGCTTGCTTAAGGCCATAAAGAGACCGTTGCAATTTACAAACTTGAGTAGGAGAAGAAACAACTAAACCGGGAGGAGGTAGCATATAAACCTCTTCATCAAGATCCCCATGGAGAAAAGCATTATTAACATCTAGTTGTTTCAAATGCCAATTATGAGAAGCAAAGAAGAGCAAGCAACAATCTAACGGTAGTAAGCTTGGCAACGGGAGAAAAAGTATCATTGTAATCAATCCCTTCAATTTGAGTATACCCTCTTGCTACTAAACGACCTTTGTACCGATTCAAAGTACCATCCGAATTATATTTCTTAGCAAAAACCCACTTACACCCAATAGGTCGTTTTCCAGGAGGTAAATCAACACCCATGTATGATTTTGTTGTAAAGCATTAAGTTCAGCATCTATAGCATTTTTCCAACCCTCATGCTTAATAGCTTGGGAATAAGTTTTGGGAATGTTATCAAGAGAAATAGACAAAGTATAATGACGACGAGAAGGAGAAAGGTTAGTATAAGAAAGAACACGAGAGAGAGGATGATAACTACCTTGTTCCAAAGAGTCGGAATAGTTGATGTGTATTGAAGAGAAAAATGGTAATCATGCAAATAAGAAGGTAGGCTGCACGGACCTAGTAGATCTTCTAGGTAATGGTAAAGGAGGTGAAGAGGAAGAACAAATGGAATTAGAAGGATCTGCGGGAAGGGCGAGAAAAGAGGTATCGAGGTACTAGGAGAAGAGATAGGAAAGTCTAAAAGAAGGTAATTCTTGAGGTAAAGGAATAGAATTTGGACGGGAAGGAGTTTCAGCACTACAAAAAGGAAAAATGGATTCATAAAAATGGACATTCCTAGAAACTAGAATGTGACGAGTATGCAGATTCAAAGTAATAAAACCCTTAGTACCATGTTGGAAACCAAGGAAAATGCATTTATGAGCCCTAGGATCAAGCTTAGTACGCTTTTGAGTTAAAGTTGAAGCAAAACAAAGACAACCAAAAACTCTAAGATTTGTTAAATCTGGACATTTCGAAATAAAATTTCAAAAGGGGATTTATGATTCAAAATAGGAGTAGGTAAACGATTAATAAGGTAAATGGCATGAGAAATCGCATATGACCAATAAACTTTGGGTACATGAGCTTGAAACAATAAAGCCCTTGTAACATTTAAAATGTGTTGATGTTTCCTTTCAACTTTACTATTTTGTTCGGGGTCTCTACACAACTTGTTTGATGAAGTATACCATGTTGTTTATAAAAATCATCCATGATAAACTCAAAGCACCATTATCGGTTCGGATTATTTGCACGAAACTTGACAAATTGTGTAGAGACCATATGAACAAAGGAATGAACATGTGATCTAACTTGATTTATTTTTAAGAAGGTAAATCCATGTATATCGGAAAAATCATCAACAACAGTAAGAAAATACTTATGGCCATGTACAGAAGGTAAATGATAGGGACCCCAAATGTCCATATGAACCAAACCAAAGAGTTTATTAGTTTTTGTAGTGCTTACATGAAAAGGCAACTTTCGTTGCTTAGCAAAGTGGCATACGTCACAACAAGAAAAAGAAGAATTATATGAAATGTAAGGATGTTGTTTATGGATGGAATACAATGTAGATGTACTAAGGTGTCCTAATCTAAAATGCCAAAGATCAAAGGCGGGAGTTGTGGTGAATTGGTGGAGACGTTACCAATGAAGGGTGATGGAGAAGTTGCATGATGTTGCAAGATATAAAGGCCTTCATACACATCATTTGAACCAATCATCCTCTTTGAAAACAGGTGTTGAATTAGGCAATGAGAAGTCGAAATAAAACAAGTACAAGGAAAGCAATCGAGTTAATTGGGAGACGAGATATGAGATTAAAACAGAATTTAGGAACATATAGGACATTATGAATAAAGAAGATATCTAAAAAATGAATAGTCCCACTAGAAGTAGCAAGAACTCTTGTGCCATCGGTAAGTTAAGCTGAGATAGGGGAAATTGTTTTAACGAGATGTAAACAAAGCATAATTGGAACAAACATGAGCGGTTGCTCCGAATCTAGGATCCAGGAGTCGAGAAAAAGAATGAACTGACAAAGGAAAGAGGCTTACCGAGAGGCGAAACTTGATTAACCGATGCAGAGGGTTGTGAGAAAGATTGATCAGCTTGAACTAAAGCTAGCAACTTGCGATATTCATCAGGGGTGAAGCTATATGCTTGATTTTCAACCTTACCAGGCATAAGAGGACTTTTACCAGCAGAAACATGAGCATCAACGAGTCGGCAATAACGAAGCATTGACGAGAGGCATTTCTAAACTTAAAACCGGGGGAAAGCCATGCTTCCTATAGCACGTAGCTTCGTATGTCTAGGTTTACCACAATAGGTACACTTTGTTTACCCAAATTAGACAAAGTAGGCTTGTAATGGTTACGATTCTAAGGATTAGAACGTGAAATAGCGACCTTATTAAACGAGTAGTAACATCCGAGTTGGAAAACCAAGCTCTCTCTCTTGTTGAGTAACCAAAGAAAACACACGGTTTATGTTTGGTAAAGGATCAATTAGCATTATTTGAGACTTAACGCGGAAAAACGATCGCTTAAGCCTTTCAAAAACGTATGACATAATCTTGGTCAACATGTTTCTTATAAACATCAGTAGCACCACAATGGCAACGAGGATTACAGGTACAAGCAATCACAGGACGTAGGATCAAAAATTCATCCCAAAGAATTTTAAGCTTGGTAAAGTAATCACTCACAGTGAGGTCGCCTTGTTTCAAACCTTGTATTTCTTCCAGCAGATCAGAGAGGCGAAAAACGTCATTCTGAGAGAAGCGGTCTTGCAAATCTTGCCACACATCACAGGCTCGATCAATCCAGAGAATACTCTGAGCAAGCGTTGGAGACAAGGACCGAGTAATCCAAGAAAGCACCATCATGTTGCACCGTTCCCAAAGCTGGATAAAGAGGATCGGAAGCTCCGGGAATAGGAAAGGAAAGATCGAGAAATTTGTTCTTGTTCTTGGACATGAGCGCCATCTTCATAGCTCGCGCCCAAGAGTGGTAATTCGGACCAGACAATACTGGAGAAACAAGAATCAGAGAAGGATTCTCATTTGGATGTAGGTAGAAGGGACTACCGACGTTTTGAGCGGAATCAGATAAATAGGTGGTTGAACCAGCACCACCACTACCGGCGAGTGAAGACGAGGAAGGAGCAGGTGCAGACTCCATGATTGATCTGTGAAATCAGAGGCGAGATCGAGACGACGAAGCCAGTTAGGGTTCAAGTTGGCGAAAGAAATTGGGAACCTCGAGTTGGCGGAAGTGTCGAGGATAAGAGAGAGAAAGTGATACGGAAGTGAAAAAGCACTGAAAAGTGAATTAAAGAAAAAACTGTGTAGAAAAAAAATCAGACTTGGTCAAAGACTCATAGCTCTGGTACCATATTACTGAAGCAAGAAGAGAAAATAAAATCTGAATATTATTGATTGAATATTTCCGGTGGGTACAAGTCCTTATATAGATAAAGTAGTTCACTCCCTATGCACAAATGAGTGTATACACAGTTACAACAAACTAACTAAATGTACAAGTAAATATAACAAACTAATTAATTATTTACAGTAACAATATAAAACACCAATACACCTGGACCTACAAACTGATTACTATCTACAACCTCGCACTGTTCCATTCCTTATTTTTACTGCTTTTCTTCTAACTTACCTCCAACACTTATATCTCCTCTAGCTCCTCGTCATGATTTCAAGTATTAAACACCCTGAAATCTCATCTCGTGAACTAAACTTGCATCTAATTAATCAGTCGACTTCTCCTCATAGTCACTTATTTTTTGTCTCTGTTTATAATAATCACCAGCTAAACGATTAAATGTTAACAAGTTACAATTTTAACTAAAAATCACGAAGATGCTTGGGACTTTCTCTCTCCCCCCTACGCGCGTATATTAAAGGAAGTTCTCCCCCATCCCCATGCACATGCATGCGACACACTGGACACAATTCCATAACCATGGACCTCAAGTTCTTCCCCTCCTTCCTTCTTTTCTCTGCAATAATTCACACCCTCACCATAACCATCATTGCTTCAGACCTCTGTGCCTCTGAACCCTTCCAATTCGACGTCACCCTCATTCCCATTTACTCTGAATGCTCCCCTGTCAAACTTCCCAACACTACTGACTCATTATTTAACACCGTCATGGTCATGGCCTCCACAGATTCACAACGCCTCAGTTACTTATCTTCTCTTCTCGCTAATAAACGCTCAACCTCTGCCCCTATTGCCTTCTGGCCAGGCTCTCAATATCGGTAACTACGTCGTCCGGGCCAAGCTTGGCACTCCCGGTCAGCTCATGTTCATGGTCTTAGACACGAGCAGCGATGAGGCCTGGGTCCCATGTACCGGTTGTACCGGATGCTCCGCCGTCACTTTTTCACCCAAAGCTTCTACTACTTTCAGGTCATTGGATTGCTCTGTTCTGCAATGCAGTCAGGTCCGTGGATTATCTTGCCCCGGCACAATATCCGACCCGTGTTCGTTTAACCATTCGTACGCTGGCTCATCCTTCTCCGCCACGCTGGTCCAAGATTCTCTCAGATTAGGATCTGACATCATCCCAAATTACGCTTTCGGCTGTGTCAATAACGTCAACGGCGGTCCAATTCCCTCCCAAGGACTACTGGGTCTGGGTCGGGGACCCGTGTCCTTGTTTTCGCAAGTCGGGTCACTTTACAGAGGAGTTTTCTCCTACTGCCTTCCCAGTTTTAGGTCACATTTCTTCTCTGGGTCGCTGAACCTCGGGCCCAAAGGTCAGCCCAAACGCATCCGTACCACCCCACTATTACGTAATCCCCGCAGGTCGTCTCTGTACTACGTGAACTTGACCGGAGTCAGCGTAGGTCGGGTCCTTGTCCGGTTACCAAGTGAGCTTCTGAGCTTCAACCCTTACACCGGAGCTGGAACCATCATAGATTCGGGTACGGTGATTACCCGATTCGTAGGACCAGTGTATAACGCAATCAAGGATGAGTACAGAAAACAAGTGAGAGGTCCTTTTACGAGCTTGGGGGCATTTGACACTTGCTTTGAGAAGACTTATGAGACAGTGGCACCCATTATTACATTTCAATTCTCGGGGTTGGATCTGGTATTGCCATTGGAGAACAGCTTAATACATAGCAGTTCGAGTTCACTGGCCTGCTTGGCAATGGCGGCGTCACCCAATAATGTGAACTCGGTGTTGAATGTGATAGCCAATTTGCAGCAGCAGAACCTTAGGATTTTGTTTGATACTGTCAATAATAAGGTTGGCATAGCTCGTGAGCTCTGTAACTAGCTATTTGCTGGATTTAAAATTCTTGTATTTTCTTTGTTCTGTGTCCCGATCGACCAGTCTGTCCTGGTGGCTAAATTGTTTGTGGTAAATAAGTTGGGTGGCTCTGGAAGATATTGAAAGAGGTATCTTATCTTTTACCAATATGCGATAGTGTCATCACAAATAGGTTTGATCATTGTGTGTTGATTTGTAACGTTGGCTATGTTTCAGTTCTTATTTTGTTTTGACCGTGAACTATGTTTCAGTTCAGTCTATGTAGGCTGTTGGATGATTGTTTTGAATTTCCAAGGTGCAATCTCTTTGGTGGATATATATCGCCATTGGAATCTCACTATGTAGATGATTCAAGTCTCGTATATTTCCGTATCTTTTCAAGTAAAAGTCCACTCAATCAATCATAAATCAATATATTACCTTTTTTACCACAATCAATTTATTACCTAGGATATATAAAAATTCATTAAAATCAACTAATATTTATGAAATAGAGATATATGTAGGCTTGGTGTCTAGGGGATACTTCACTTGAATATTAAACCAGCGTTTTACACTAATTCACTTGAATATCAAGCGGTCATCGTGGCATTAGCTTGGTTAAGTGGCAGGAGTTATGCCAACCAGCGCAGTATGGGGGGTGTGGCCTACTGAACCTTCAATCTCAAAATAAGGCTTTCATGATGAAGCTTATTTTCAAGATCCATTCTCAGCCCAACTCCCTTTGGGTTCGTGTTTTGAAGCAGAAATACGCTGTAATGAACCTCAAAGATGTGCCTTGTCGTTCTAGGATGTCGTACTTCTGGATGAACCTTATAAAACTTTGGAATGAGACCTCTCACCATATCAAATGGTCTTCGGGTGATAGCAGCCAAGTCAAGTTCTGGGATGACTTTTGGGTAGGGGATCTGGGTCCCCTTAAAAATCTTTCCTTCACCCCTCTCACATATCAAGACCTCCAAAAGACAATTATGGACTATAGGGCTGATGATGGATCTTGGCGGTGGTCCCTATTTCAGCACCATTTGCCTTCTGACATTTTGCAAAAAATAGCTGCCATCCATCCTTTGAATGTGCCACACGTGTCGTCTTGCTGCTGGAACTTATCCAGCAATGGCTGTTTCACCACCAAGTCTGCTTATAAAGCGTTGGAATCTCTAAACTGGAATGGGTACAATAAAGTTTGGTCCTGCATATGGAAGCTCCCGATGGCTCAAAGGATTAAAACTTTTATCTGGCTCCTCTTGAAAGGTAAGTTGCTGACCAACGTGGAGCGACTTAGACGAGGCATGACATCTGACCCCCTATGTTCCCTCTGTCAGTCCAGCAACGAAGGGGTAGACCATGTTTTTAAAGACTGCAGCTTAGCCTCCTCGGTTTGGCGGAAAATCTTAACATTAGATATGGGTACTGAATTTTTCAGGATGGGCATTTTGAGTGGTATCTGGCATAATCTATCATCCCTCCTTAGACTCTTCTTGGAAGATAGGTAGTTGTATCACCTGCTGGAAGCTTTGGCACTCTCGCAACAAGCGAATCTTCTCTGATGCTTCTTCCACTACTGATGAGATTGTAGCTAATGTTAAATCTTTAGTTGTGCATTCCCAGTCTTGTTTCTTCAAGTTTAGGCTTCTTTTGTAATCTTTCAGGCCTTCTATGCTGTTCTTTTGCACAGTTGTATAAAAAAAAAAAAAAATCAAACCAGCATTTTACACGGATTGATTATTGTAAATAAAAAAGTAGGGGTTGCCCTAGTACTAGAAGTATATTGGGTACATATTGGTTTTGCGGCGCGCAGAATCATCTCCAAAATTAGGAAACTTCATTCAACAGTTAAATATGAACACACCATAACTGCTTCTCCACTCTGCATATTAACCCAGTGGCCGTTCCTTTCCTTATGAATCGCAAAACGTGACACGTTTTGCCATTCTCTGTTCGCCAATCAGATCTCAGGAAGCAGGATCTGATTTTGAACAGAGCCCTATCAAAGTTCAAGTCTTTCCGGCGACAGCATTAACAAATTCATATCCGTCGACATGGGTCTCAAAGCATTTGTTGAAGGCGGCATTGCTTCCACTGTTGCCGGCTGTACAACTCATCCACTCGATCTCATCAAAGTTCGCTTGCAGCTTCAGGGCGAGAAAAACACTGTTCCTGTGAGGCCTCAGCCAGTACAGAATCTGCGTCCAGCTTATGCCTTGCACTCACATTCTCCGGCAATGGCTGCTCCTCCGGCCACACTTGGTATTCAACCTCGCAGTGGACTCATATCGGTTGGTGTTCGGATTGTGCAGTCCGAAGGCGTGGCTGCCCTATTTTCCGGCGTATCCGCCACAGTTCTCCGCCAAGCACTTTATTCCACTACCCGTATGGGTCTATACGATGTGATCAAGCACAAATGGACCGATCCAGATACGGGCAAGATGCTCCTGACCCGAAAGGTAGCTGCGGGGCTTATCGCCGGCGGGATAGGTGCAGCCATCGGAAACCCTGCTGATGTGGCCATGGTTCGGATGCAAGCCGATGGTCGGCTTCCGACGGCTCAACGGCGCGGTTATAAGAACGTGTTTGATGCAATCGCGCGCCTGGTGAGTCAGGAAGGAATTGCTAGCCTGTGGCGTGGTTCGGCTCTTACGGTGAACCGTGCGATGATCGTGACAGCTTCTCAATTGGCTTGTTATGATCAATTCAAGGAGATGATTCTGGGGAAGGGACTGATGAAGGATGGCCTTGGGACCCATGTCACGGCAAGCTTAGCGGCGGGGTTTGCGGCAGCGGTGGCGTCGAATCTGGTGGATGTGATAAAGACAAGGGTGATGAACATGAATGTTGAGGCAGGGGCAACCCCACCGTATAATGGAGCCTTGGATTGTGCATTCAAGACGTTGAAGGCTGAAGGACCTATGGCTTTATATAAGGGATTTGTCCCCACAATATCTAGGCAGGGACCATTTACCGTGGTGCTATTTGTGACCCTCGAACAAGTGAGGAAGTTGCTGAAGGAATTTTGATTGGGATTTAAAAAGGATTATTGACGGGATGATGACGAACAAGTAGCTTAGAGTAATTCTTCTTCAGGTTTCTAGTTGAAATTGATATTATTATATTTTTTTTGGCCAACAAGATTGATATTTATAGAATTTACTGCTATGATCAAATAATCATTTTTATTTATCTGTCTTCGATGATCTCAAACCGAGGAAGCTAGGATAAAGGTTACTGCCCGTTTGAATGTATAGAAGTTGTTTTACTAACGTGATAGTTTTGTCTCAGTGGGCATAAACATACTCCAATGCTAATTCAAACGGCCCTTAATCTGCATTTATACACTGAGAAACTAACAATATTGCATTCACCAAGGCGGTAATGAGATTACAAAACCACAGTGCTTTCACCAATCACCATGACTGCAAAAATCAGCAACTGGGATAATAGTTCCACTAAATCTAAAGAGGGATGGTTGAACCGTGCCTTGAACATCCTAAATTAAAGGAAAAATTGACCTATTTTTTCAACACCTGCCCTGCGTCAACCTTAACAAACGAGTTTCTCTCCAGACTCTGCTTTTTTATAAACCCGCTCACAACACTGTGGAAGACATAAGCAGTGCCACGAGTGTGATAATAGAACAAAGCTAAATCATTGCAACGGCCTTGGATCATCTGGATTTGTAACATGAAAATGCCGTTCTAATTATCGACCTTTATCCACATTTTCCGTGGTTTGATTTTGATTCCATTTATCTGGATGGATGGTTCACTGACCATCTGATTTTCTCATTTTGTCTGAATTTTGGAGCGATTGAGGTTCTTTGCCCGAACCTTTATCTGCAATTGAGGGTGTCTGGGAACTGTCCATGGCTCTACCCTTTTCTGGGTTAGATACAGAATGGGCTTCAGATCCTCGAGGCTTATTATTGAGTGGTGGCTGTGACTGCTGAATTTGATTTCGACGCTCCTTCAGAAAGTTTAGTCTGGTGGACAGTTTAGTCAGTCTAGAAGTAGTGAAGTTTGATACCTGCTGCTGTTAATTAAAGAGAATAGGTTAGTTCGCCTCGCCCTTAGTTTGGCTGAGCCATATAAAAATGGCTTTTTCTGGTTTCGTCTAGGGATGGCTCGTTATCCACTGTTATTGCACATATTATACTTGAATACACAAAAAACAAAGGAGACTGATTCATAACCAAATTCATGAAACATACCTCAACCTTTCCCCCAACTCTTTTCGGAGTAGCTTGAGGTGCATATTTGTTCAGTAAAGATGTTGGTTCCGACTTTTTCTCATTCTCACTTTCGGTTCCACCAAACTGAACGTCCTGTAGCACCAAAGGGGAAAGGTTAAGAAATTGATTGTAAATTCAATAAGGCTTCAAATGATAATAAATAAATGAAAATCACTCAAAATTTGACCTTTTGGTTTCTGAGAAAGCTACAAGTGTATAATATACTTCGTTTAATTAGAATATAGCAGCAGCTTGAGAAATTATCCTATTTAATTTTCTGCCAGATGAGGCTTTATAATACAAATCCTTGATACTAGAATCTGCATGCTAGAGCATTTTAGTTAATTATTTTGTTTCAATCTTCTTTCGTCTCTCTGCTCACACATATAAAATAGTTATCTCAAATCATATAAAGCAATTAAAAATGTAGAGCGTCGGATAGCAAATTGGCATTACTTCCAAAATTTCAATGTATAAATTTCAAAATTCTATTGCCTGGGAGCAGAACAATGTCATCAATTTGTGTGAAGTTGTCTGCCGTCTTTCATCACCACAATGATACTGATATTCTTAAAGAACATTATAAATTTTACCTTGCGTTTTGACCTTTCAATCTGAGACTGAGAAGTAACTGCATCTTCGGTATCCAACTTATTCTTCCTGTCAAAGTTTTCCCATAGAGAAAGGAGTTAGTGATATATATAGAGAATCAAGTGCAAGCAAACAGCCATTCTTCCCATACATTCTATTGGGAAGTGCTCAATTACTTTGTATGTGGAAATTGGAAAAGTAATATTGCTAACAAATTTTATGAGAACTAAACCAATTAGGAATATAATATTGTATAAGTAAGAGCAAAAGAATATGCAGAAATAAATTCGTAAGTGACTAACATACAATTTTGTTTCGTGATTTGAAGTATGCTCATGTTGTACATTAAACCTCCTGCCAACATGATCGATCCGCTGCTGTAACTTGGTGAGATCTGCTTCTATGAGAGCTATTTCCTCAAGGTCTGCCTTAGTCTATCGCAGGTTTTTTATGAGTATTTTGTTATGCGTGGTCAAAAAACCACTTAAAAGTGAGATAGACTAACCTTTTCATCACTGGTTGAATTGGATGGGGATCCAGGAGAATACTTGTTTCCCGCTTCTAGAGTTGCCCAATAATTCTTCTCCTTTTGCAACTGTTCCCGTAGTCTAGCCACCTTTAGAAAGAAAAGTTAGAGAACAAAATCTAAATTTACATAAATGATTTATTGGAGGAAGGGGGATTTATATACTTGCAAAACGAACTTACATCTTGTTCAAGAGCCAGCTGACGCTCATGCATGAATTTCTTTTGTTTTTCCAGATAAGATTGCAGGTTTGCGTTAGACTACAACAGAAATTAGAAAGGACAATGGAAAATTGCCAACCAATAATACTTATGCCCTTATCAACATAACTATCAAGAAAGAAAATCGAGTTCCTACCTCCTCTGTGATTTTGTTTTGCAATTCTACCTTGATGGCTTCAAGATTGTCCATCTCAGCTCTACGAATGGTCAAAAACATAGATTAGTAAAGATGAAGAAACTAGTCAGAGATGTATACTCTGGGTTGATGTTCAGTACAAGTAACACGGCATGGTCTGGAATCAATGAAATGAACCGTGTGGACTCCTAAAAGTTAAAAAATAAGGAGGGCTAGGACTGTTCTATGAAATGTTACTGTTTATAATATATTTGAGTTCTCTCTCACATTTCCTAACCCTTTTGTCCCCCTGCTTGTCTAAACAGCAGCGAATAGGAACAATTGGAGCTACAAATCGAACAGAGGAAGATAAATTAGCAGTCAACAGATGCCAATTACTCACGCATTGGTAGAAGAATCAACAGTTTCCGTGGCATGATTCTTCATTGCCTGGACATATTACAAAAGAATAAGAAATTAACTGTGACTTGGTAGCATAAAATCAACATAACAATAACAAGGCTCCAAAAAGGAAGAAAGTAAATGGACATAAAAGTTCAGCGTCAGTTGACAGTTTTAGCCAGTTTTACGCACGTGAGAAATGAATAAATGCCAAGATCAGAAAGACACATAACAAATGCACTTACAGAAGTACGTCCCAATATTGCATGGCTCGAAGCATGCGCTGGATCATCAGATATGTCTGTTGATTTGTTGTCAATAGGACAACTTGAATTATGTACTGTACTCTGGTCAGTGGAAACAACTTCAACTATGTTTGCAGGTGTGCTGGACTTCTCCGCATGAGCAGTCCTGGCTGAACTCATCAGATTTTCACGGCTCTTGATTTCAACGTCCTGAGATACTGAGACTTCACTAGGCTGTGATGATATCTGGTTGACTTTAGGATCTTCATTGTCACCTGAGGGTTTTACATCTGACCTTGAGTGATCACGGTTCTGCACATTTAAAGAAATTAGGATGGGGTAGTTTCACACTTCCGCTCTCCTCCCATATGCCCTTCCCCAAAAACCAGAGAGAACGATCATATAAACAGTGAATTATTACTAAGAACAAAAAGGTTATTTTATAATAACATGAAGGTATAAATAAAGATGCAGGTTGCAGCGTCCGATGACACTTAGAGGGGAAAATGCGAGATATGTACATTAAGATGAACAAAATGAGACTAACCATTTAGTAAGGTCCAAATAAACATGATCTTATATATGAAGAATAAAGTTTAAGTGTTTGGTAAAAGATCAAATTGAAAAAGCAACTTCTAAAGTTTCAGCAGAAGGGAAAAGTTATTTCAGATTGTTTTAAAAAATGAAATTTTTTATTTTTCTAATAAAGAACCTTTATCATAAAAAACATGTTTGAGATTTGAAAGAAAAGGAAAAAAGCAAGGAAAACTAATCCAAAGAGGCACCAAGTCAATTGGGACATGGCTAGGGAAGAGCTAGTTAGATAAACATTACATAGGCTAAGATCTCTTGAAGCAGTAAAGGAACACCTGTTAGAGGTAAAGGTTATTTTAGTGCCACCAAAACTTTCCCAGAATTTTGTTAGTACTTCCATGTTACTTCCTCCATTCCTTATTATAAGATCCTAATTTTTTAATTGATCTGTCCCCTTTTATCAAATCCATTTAGGTTTTTCTGAACATTAAGTGCACTTTTAACCATTATACATTTTATTAATACTCTCTCTCATTATCTTTTTCCTATATATTCTCTCTCATCTTTTTTCTCACTCTCACCTGCCCACTTATAAATAAGGGCATATTTTGAAAAAATAAAGTACATTTTCAATATATTTATTACTTTTAACTAATTTTAACAGTTTTTTTAACCAAGCAATTCGGTTATTTAGGATCTAATAATAAAGGACACGCAAAGTATTTCTTTTGCTACATCTGCACTGTATGTGAAAGCTTAATTGATAACATTTCTCCTTTTGGTCAATTAAAAACATGATGTGCTGGGAAAATTCTTTCCAGCACAAAGCCAATTGACTGAATCTTTGTAAATGTGTTGTATTTTTTCCAGAGCTACGTAACAGTTTCCTAAATTTTCTTCCAATTCTAGTGAAATAAATTTAAAGGGACAGAAACCTTATCATCCTCGCCGCCTGAGTCTTCAATCTCACTGCCCCCTGCATCTGCATCGGACTCTTGTATTGATTCTTCATCACACTCATCATCGTCATCGTCATAAGATTCATCATCTTCAGTACCCTCCTCGCTCCCAGATCCACTCTCTTCTGAATCAGAGTATATGCCTGGGGATCCAGATCCTTCCTCCTAGAACCATAATAACAGCAACAATGGGATGGTGGGGGAGATTATTCATAAATAAGAGTGAAAGAAGCACGTATTCAGAGGCATAGAGCAAATCTTCTTTATGGAGCCCAAAGTAATAAAAGATTTACACAGATGTTTACCCTTTTGCACTTAATTCTAATTTGATAAGACACTTTTAAGGTTAAAAAGTCCCTCGGGGAAAGAGAAATCATAATACCATATTTCATATAAAAGCTGATATAAGACATAGCATATTCACAAAAGATCCAACTAAAGCGGAGATTCACCATAAGAATAGGCTTTTCAAGAAAGCAAGCCATACTTCATAAGCATCTGATTATGTCCTTTAATGAGGACAAACTTAAAAATCCAATAAATGAAAAAATAAATATATAAATAAATAAAAAGATCCCTGGTTCTTATGTAGACAAGGAAGAAAGCAAGCATGACAGGAACAAATGTAAAAGAAGGCAATGACATTATCTGTAGCTAAAGACTGATACAAGAGATGCATGCGCTCGGTGCTGTCATGGATGCATATATTATAAACGAAAGCCAAGGAATAAATATATATAAAACAATAAAACTTACCCCAAATATGCTGTCATATTCTTCTAATAATGTTATAACAATTGTTTGAGCATGGTTGGCGGCGGCGGCTGCTTGTAGAAGTTGAACAGAACCATCACCACCCACATCAAAATCATTTTCAATGTTGCATTCCCCAGCCAGAAGGGGACGAAGAATTAAGGGTGCCATGCAAGCTGCCACAGCAGAGGAGCTCATTCTATTCAAAGTTTTGTGGGAAGCCACGGTTTGCATCATTTGGAGTATTCTGAAAGTGAAATTAATATTTACATAACAAAAAATAAGTGGATCAAATCATGGAAATATATACTGTAATTCTTGTCAGTGCAAAAACTGAAATTTAACAATAATTCATAGGATATGCTCAGTAGCATCCATTGTTCACAAAGTTAATTACAAAAATAGGCCAATTAGGTTAACAATCTGCTCCATGTAGAATGATCGTCACCAAACAATACATAGATATAATGCCACAACGATATCCTCCTACATTATTTCAATGTGAAAATTAAATATCGTTGCTCAGGTTTACTTGTTAAAGTCTTGGTAATCTCTTTTCAATTTGTTTTTGGGTAAATAAAATAATCAAATACCTTTGCAATAAACGGCGATTTGGTTCAGGGAAAGTCTCACATATTGCAGCACGGATAGCAGAAATCCTACCAGCACGTTCAGTCCCTAGTAAATATGCCAAAGATGAAACAAAATCAACCCTGGTCATTCCGTTGAATCATGAACCATTCTTTGTTCTAATTCAATTTTAATACATTGTTACGATGTGATAATATAACTTATTTCAAACAACTAACTAGAATGCTATAAATATTTTAGTAGAAATTTCTTTAATTGTTCAAATTCTCTATGCTCAAACCCGGCAGAGGGGGTATGGAAATCAACAAATACAAGTGTATTCAGAGATGGATATTGAAAAATCCCACCCTGTTCCTCCCTATTGCCAGCCAAAGTTCAGAACAATCAGAAAATGACAATTCAATTGCATTAAATCCCCTATTTTCAAATTATCTTGCCTGAAATGTAATTAAAAGTAAAAGATGTGGATTTCACTATCAAGAATCCATTCGGTGACTAAGGACTTCTTTATCCTATATGCAAGACTTAAAGAAGGGTATCATCGTGTGAAAATATTATGCATTTATTATGATTATTATCTTATTATTATGATTAGATATAGGTATATTTCTATCTTAGGATATTTCCTATTATATCTCAATTAGTTTGATTTACTTTGATTTGATTTGATTTTATGAGATTCTAGGTTTAGCTCTAGGTTTGTCTATATAAAGGCTTATATGTACTCTTTCAGATTAAGAGATTAAATAAGAATTATATTTTTCTCTCAAAGTTCACATGGTATCAGAGACGGGTTTTGTGGTCTGGGTTCAACCCTAGTAACGTTTGAGGCATAGTTCTTCATCAACATCATTGTTGGTGGTAGTTCCTCTGTCATCGTGCCTCTCATCTCGTCCGGCGACTGGTCCCGTCGTCGTTTCCGGCACAGTTCTTCATCAACATCATTGTTGGTGGTAGTTCCTCTGTCATCGTGCCGCTCATCTCGTCCGACGACTGGTCCCGTCGTCGTTTTTAAAGCACTGATTCTTCATCAACATCATCGTTGGTGGTAGTTCCTCTGTCATCGTGCCTCTCATCTCGTTCGACGACTGGTCCCGTCGTCCTCAACTCGTGAGCACAATTCTTCATCAACATCATCGTTGGTGGTAGTTCCTCTGTCATCATGCTCCTCAACTCATTCGATGACTAGTCCTGTCATCCTAAACTCAGCTCGATGAGCCTCGAGACTCAAGAAGTACAAGCCTAAGGGGGAGTGTCGGTAGTATAAAGTTGTATAAGCAAGTTGGACATGATTAAAATCCATGATCCAACTTGAGGGGGAGTGTAAGAATATTATGCATTTATTATGATTATTATATTTGATTATTAGGTATATTTCTATCTTAGGATATTTCCTATTATATCTCAATTAGTTTGATTTACTTTGATTTGATTAGATTTTATGAGATTCTAGGTTTAGCTCTAGGTTTGTTTAGGCTTATATGTACTCTTTCAGATTAAGAGATTAAATAAGAATTATATTTTTCTCTCAAAGTTCACACATCGCAAAGTAACATTCTCATTGAACTCGATAACTTTAAAATGCAATCAAAACAATGGAAATCAATTAAATTCTACAAAGTTTAAGATTTATTCCAAACACAAAATAAGTCTTTAGTAAGTTGCTAATTATTATATCATAGACAGCAAAGGATGAAAAAAACCACACACTTACGGCATGCTTCTAACAGAGCCTTGCAGCAAGATGCGGGGACTGGAGATGAAAGTAATTCCCTGAGTACATACTGAAAAATTGTGGAATAAATTATATAATACCCCTCCATAAAAGAACCAGATGGTCAGTTTATATGAAGATACCTTCAAACAATCGGCAACAACATGTGGATCCTCATCAGCAGAGAATTCAGTTTTTCCTGCATCCATATGGCGTGTCAAAGAACAGTAGACTTGATCAGTGATTAAGAAAGTATCAAAGAAGTATTTGTGACAGGAACAGTGCAAGACTTAATATTCCCAACGGATATTATTATATGTAGAAAGAGGAGGCTTCGCAGCTCAAGAGTCATGGAGATTAGGGGAAATTCCAGGGCATCCAATATGACAACCCTTTAACTGACATATTTTAGAAGGAATTCCGTTCAGTATGTAACAATCCTAAGGTGAGACCTCAATACAGTTTGCCATTTATGAATGAAGTTCAGAACACAATGTAAAGAAAATGCAAGCATACGTGACTAGAGAAAAACGTACATAAATCAAAGGCTGTGCAAAGGAAAAAGTACTGACCCTGTTCATATTCCCGAACTCGACATTCAACATCATCAACAGAAGCTGCCTGTCGCAAGATCCCTTCAACTTTGACGCCTGTTTAATAATATTCAGAAGATACATATGAAAAACAACCTTTGTCATGTGTAAACAATGTTAGAAGGGGCCTAAAGACTCAGTACAAATAACTGACATAAATCTACTGCAAAATCCCCTACCCTCACCTCACCCCTAATAATAAAACAACACTGATACTAAAGTTTCATAGCAAGAACATGAAGATATTCAGTTGAAAATCTTGTTTTCCCATCACAAATCTACTGATAAAAGTCACAAGCATGAAGTGTTGCCAACCCACTTAAGGCTCACAAGCATAAAAGGAGAAGCTAATAGACACAGCTGAAATGCAAAGTGTCTGACATATGAAGGCAACATATGGGCTAGTAGTTGCTTTTACTACTGTTTACTGATGAGGTGTTTCTAACTGCACTTTTCTTTGTTAACAAGTAACATTGGGAATTAAATATGCCAAACAGGTTGAAGCTATTCCTTGCAACAAATTACCAAAGTAAGCATTAATACATTAATCAGCAGGCCACTCTCAAGTGTCATCAAGTGGAGGTATTTTGCAAAAGGAAAAATCTAAGACTCAGTCTTCACTGTTAACACTTACCCAAAAAAATTTACATCCGTTAGAGGAGGAACAGCTGTGGACTCAGCATAAAATGCCATTTATGATGTGTCATCATATTGAATAACAAAAGGAATTCTTCAAAGAAACAAAAACATAAAACTCACCATGATCTTCTATGAACCTCAGTGCTTTCTCCAAAAATGATGGAGCTCCATCCTCCTCCTCCAAAGCAAGTAAAATTGGCCGGCCAACAACTGTTGATTTTGCTGGTTCTACATCCTTCGCTACAAGAGTTCAGAAAATGCATCAGGAAAGAAAGCAAAAAAGATATTTTTACAGCATTAAACTGAAACCACTTGACATAAAAATTCACACTGGAAGTACTAGGCAGACATTATAAAGGTTAATCAAGTCAAAACAAAAATTGACAAATTTCAATGGATTAAGGACATAACAAAGCAGAAACAACACAAATATACAAAAGCGATAGTCAAATGTCCATCTATTTTTTATGCAACCTGGAAGATATAAAAATCAATATTACTGCCAAATGCCATTACATAGATATGTCTTAAACATGAAAACCATTGATCATACCAGAAATCAAACAGAACTCAGCATTATCTGTTCTAACAAATATTAGCATGCTGACAGCTGAATAAGTACACAGATCATGTGCAACATACACAGTGTTTGCACAGGACATGAACTGTGGAGTCAACGTATAGAAAGAACAACTATAACAAGAGCATACACTGGTCCAAAGAAATATCAATTGAATCAGTCTGATCGTTCCTAAAGATACCATTTTCCCCAGTTACATCAGAGGCACCCGGGGCTAGGGCCAAAGCATTCTCAAGTGCAGTCTTCCATTCATGTAAGTCCTCTACAGTGTCAGCCTGCAGTAGCAATAAATAAAACCATAGAGTAGCAGAAAAGAATAATATGCATATTCTCATTTCTGAATCTATCTTTACCTCAATATGTGTTAAATTACAGGGCAAAATTATTAACAAAGAATTGCAATATACCATACAAATATAGATAAATCATGAAAAAAAGTGAGGCAATCATTTTCAAGGCATCCTATATATATATAATGTCATGTAAATAAATGTCACACAATATGTCACTAACTCGTTAAGGAAAGAGGAAATTTCCAGGAGGAAAGATATGAGAGAGAGAGAGAGAAGTGAAGCACCTTAAGTGTGAAAGCTCGTCCATCAGGAAAAAGCACGGTCAAAAGTTTCTTATCTGCTTTGACAACAACACTACAAAATTGAACAAAGTAATTTTCTAGTGATCAATACATTTTACAAGTTATGCTATATTCAATTATGAAGAGGACAAGAATGCAAATTATTTCTAGCATTTAAACAACAGCTAACCTGCCTGAATTGTTGAGGTCAATGCCACCAAGCGTTAAATTCACTTCACCCCCCTTTTGAGGAATAACATTCTGAAAAGCAGAAAATAAAATGATAAAAAAAACAAAAAGAAAGAGGCACGGCGGCACAAGAAGAAAAGCATCCATAAAGGACTCTTATACAAGAAAGCTATTGGAAATATTTACCACAGAAACTTTAAAAAAAAAAAAAAATGTAGGGACACGAGAAAATATTTTAAAGACATATACAGATTCACTCCCAAGCTCTATTAGGCTATTAGCCTTCTTTTACCTAGAGGGTTCAAAACTTTATGGTATAAAGGCATTGCGTCTTTGACAGATATATCACCACTTCTTAGGGGGGAAGATAAAGATTAATCTATTCCAATTCTGAATTAAGCTGTTAGCCTTCTGTCACCTAAAGTGCCCAAAACTTCAAAATATAGAAGCATTATATGTCTACTCCAGAAAACTATGACTGAATCCACAGCCATATAAATAAACGAAATATATGCCAAAACACAAATGCTTACCGGATCACTTCTGAAGAAAACCAGTGAAGTGCGTGTTAAAACAAACCACCGTTTCTTCCAAGATGTCCATCCAATTCCTACACATCAAGAATTCAAAAAATAAGGATATTTAAAAATAAAAAAAAAAAAAATCACATGATCACATCTGAGGGTTTGAACCCTAGTCACTACCCACACCTATCCCATTCCTTACTAGTTAACCCCGGGAGTTTTGGCAAGGACGAAAGAAGGAGAAGCAAAGAGAAAGGATTATACAATGCTGAATTTGCAACATATAGGACTGCCATTATCTTCGGATCAGAATTTACTTCCCTTGCTAACGTTTGCTTGACTTTTTCTTCATAGCTTTCCTATCCTTTTGATATTCAATTAAGGTTCTTTCTCCATAGCAAGGTTTATAAAGCATCAGATGTCATTCTAAAGTGTAGAAGAGTGCAGCAGCATGTATTGTGATATATTTGTTTAACAAGCAAAGGGAAAGAATCATTACCACACCCATTTTCTCTATTTACTTAAGAATTCATCACTATCATTTGTGTTATATAATAAGTAACAATTCTGAGATAGATTAGTCCAATAGAAGCGCATGCATAAATAAGTGGAGCAAAACTCACCTCTTGAAGATATGTAAAGTGGCCCACTCTTGAAAATCTGCAAGAGATGACAGGTATTTGAACTCAGGTGATTCAGACATGCAACTAACTCCACGGGAGGAAGAAAAAAGTGGAATAACATGAATACGGGGGAAATGCACTTGATTTAGACCAGCTACACGCAAGAATGATCGGAATAGTTTCCAGTTTGATTGTTTCTTGTTATCGAAGTTGGCACTGTTAGGATATGCTTGTGAAAAATTTATTGAGAATCACTATACAAAATTTTCAAATCATCATGCCCCAGCGTCTTTACGCAGCCATGTAGCCAGCCAGACGAGACAAAAAACTTCACACCGATACTACATTCAAATTTATGCCGGCATATAGACTGGCAAAAGTCCACTGGATTCATATTCATTCGATAATCCCATAATTGCGAACAAGTATTACCGTATTGCCATTGCTGCCACGCGAGCCACGCGAACGCTGATGCTCTGGTGGCCCAGGCTGAGAAGAGGGTAAAGAGATACCGCCATCTCCCTACAATGCACAGAAAACCAGATTTATGCAGCCTATTATGATATTTACATATTCTAAGGCATTATACTTCCTCGTTCTTAATTAATCGTGGATGAAATGTACATTAACAAATGCATTGGCAAAAAAAATGGTTAATGAATGGAAATGATCCCTTTATTCCTGTGAAAGAAGATTTTCAATTTTTTTACCTGAGACACTTCCGGAGTTTTGTTAGGCATATCTGCGATCCCAAAATCACAGATTCATATCCAAGACGGCAGAGGCCACCGCATCTAATCAAAAAAATATTGCACCCACGTTCATCAAAATAGCAATGTAGCTCAGGGAACATTCATGGAGATTTTAAAAAATAAAAATCTCATCAATCTGCAATGCAGCATACCTTGCCAGAAATCAAAAAGAAAAGAGAGGAAATAGAAGAAAGCTAGGAAGTGAAAACAGAGATTCTGTGCGTGCGTGCGTTTCTGTCTTGTCTTCCAAATGGGGAATCAGAAATGCAAGGCAACGGAAACGATGGTGATGAAGACGAAAGAGTGGGTGGTCCTCATCTGCGGCAATTGGAGTTGTACACGTCAACCCTCCAAAACGAAGCACCGTGTTGGAGGGAAAAGACGTGGACGACGGAATAGGAATACAAGGACCTAAGTTTTCCTGGGTCATCGTAATTTCCAAACATTCCCATTCTTCAGCACCAGTCGTGCGTTTCTTGATTCGTTCCTTCTTCAATTTTCCTCCATTACATCCTGCAGACACGTGGCCCCGCATCCGAGTCACGCCTTGTAATTCATGGGTCCCGCCAATTATCTATTATGGAATAGCTGAATAATTACCATAATCACGTGAGGAGAACAGACCCGGGAAAAGGGGGAAAACACCAAAACTATGGATAGAAAAGTTACAACAGTCCGGTATACGATTTTATGGGACACTGGTCAATCACGGGCACTTGATTATGCTAAGCCTTGTCTACCTCCAGAATTGAATGCATGACTGAAGGAAAAGAAAACAAGTATGACTAGTAATAAAAGAGTATACTGTGGGTTGTGGGTTCCTTCACACCATATATTAAAGGAAAATTATAATGAAGGATTTAGAGGAAATTTTTTTTATGGAAAATGACTATAAAAATTGTAATAATTTAGAAGGACTAAATATAAAAATATAAAATTAAAAGTACTGAAATATCCCTAATAAAATATTCTGCATTTCCTCCAACAATCTCTTTCACATTCTATTTTTAAAACTAATACAAAATTATAAGTTTCATTAAATTAAAAAGATATTTGGCCAAAAAAAAAATTAAATTAAAAGATAGTTTTCTCAATTTTCATTTTTCTTGAATATATATTTATGAAAAAAATTACTCATTCTTCAATTTGTAAAAATTATAATTTTTTAAAATAAAAAAATTAATTAAAAATGAAATTATATTATTTTAATGAAAGTCAAGGTCTTTTATAATTTGCCATATATGTTAACCCAAGAAAATTCATATGATTTTTTTTTTTTTTTAGAAGCAATTTATGTGGGTTAAGAAATTCATGCAATGTTAATAAAAACTAAAAAAAATCTAATTAACCTATTATATCCTAAAAAAATATGAAATAAGTTTATTTTTATTTTTATTAAAAGAGCTTAATTGATATCAACGTTGATAATATAAATCGGGCAATTTGATGATATAAATTGGTAAAAATTAAAAATAAAAAAATATGAGTTTAACCATTGTTAATAAAATAATATATTTAAAATATATATGATCATATCGTGATAGGAAGTTTTAATTTTACTTATTTTTAAATTATGAATACAAGAGATAATATAGAATATTTGATTAGGGCAATTTAGTAATTTTAAATCTATATTATGATGTTCGTTTCTTATAAGTTGATCCTTTATTTTAATTTCCCTATATTAAACTTCGTCATTGCGTCCCTATGTTTTGCGAGTTCTATTTTTGAGGAAAGGAAAGGGAAGGGAGAGTTTTGGTAATCCCTTCCCTTGTTTGCGAGTTTTAAAAATAGGAGGGGGAATCGGGGGATTTTACAAATCCTCCAAAACCCTCCTCCTTCTAAAAAATAGAGTTCCTCCAATATGGGGGTTTTAAGAGGGGAAATAAGTTAATTACTTCTTTACCCTCATTTACCACCGCCACCACCACCACCGCCCCCATCGCCACCCCATACCGCCACCCCCCGCCCCATTTGCCACCACCGCCCCCACCAAAATAATTCTTTGGATATAAAAATTACATAAATAATTTTTTTAGAAAATTTAAATTTAAATTTATTTGTAAGATATAATAATTATATTAATTATTAAATAAAGGAAAAGTAACTCATTAATCCTCCATCTTCCTCTCTTACTATTTTGTTAACTCCCAAACAAGGGAAGGAAATATCCTCCATTTCCCTTCCATCCCCTCCCCTCCATTCTCCTTGCATTCCTTCCCCTCCCCTCCCCTCCAAACTCACAAACATAGCCTTAACGATTGGGTTCAGGGATTTTACGAGAAAAGTCAAATTTCCCCCTTATTTTAAGTTCTACACCTTCTGTCTTTATATATAAAATCCCTTTCAATCCAACGATGAAGTCTTATAAAACAGTTAAAATTAAAGGAAAAAGGCACTTAAATACTACCGATTCTAATTATAAGATCGAATAGACTTGACTTTTTTAGAGATATTAAGAAAGCTAAATAAGTTCTTAATCATATCATATGTTGTGTCTCCTAGATTATATATTAGTTTATTAGTCAAATTAATATAGTTTAGAGGAAACAAAAAAATAAAACTACTCTAAAATAATTTAATTCACTTCCTCAGTTTCTAAAAAAAAATCAACTTGATCTTATAATTATAACCGGAGGAATACCATTTAAATTTACAAAACCTTAAAAAATCTGTTAACACATGGAGATAATATAAAGATGACTTGTTAAAAATCTGAAAATTTGTAAGTTTGTGTATTTCAACCAAAATGCCCCTAATATTTGGATTTAAAAAAGAAAAGGAAAAAGAATCGCCATGGATGAAGCACAACTACTAGCCAGCCACCAGACCCCTAGTGTTGGCCAGCTAGCACCCTCCAGCTGCCGAAGCTCCAACGCCGGTGGCTGAATTTTTGGGGAAGGACTTTTTTTTAAAGAAAATATGGAGCCAAAGGTGGTGGGGATGGGTTCTTGGTTGGTTCTAAAAGGCTTAGTCACCGAGCTGCCAGGCACCATTGATATACATAGGCATAAGAATATATATTTATAGTACATACAAAAGCGTAATGGTATTTGACTAAAAGAGTAATGGAAATAACTAAAAGCGTAATGCATTGACTAGAGGCATAAAGATATTAACTAAATGAGTAATGATATTAACTAAAAGTATAAACATATTAACTAAAAACATAATGGTATTAACTAAATAAGTAATGATATTAAAGCGTAGCAGTATTAACTAAACGAGTAATAATATTAACTAGACGTATAACCGTTTTTACTAAATGAGTAATGGCAATGATTAGATGAGTAATAGTATTGACTACATGCGGAATGATATTTAACTAAATGAGTAACGATATTAATTAAAAGTGTAACGCTTTGACTAAAAGCATAATTATATTGACTAAATGAGAGACATAAAGATATTTAACTAAATGAATAAATGTATTGGCTAAATGTGTAATGATATTGAATAAAAGAGTAAATGTGTGAATACATATTCGTCTTTAATCAATAAAATTACTCATTTAATTAATATTATTATACCTTTAGTTAATATGTTTACGTCTTTAGTTAAAAGTATTACTCATTTAGGGAATACCATTATGCCAACCATTACTCATTTAGCCAATACTATTATGCTTTTAGTCAATATTATTATTCGTTTAGTCAAAAAGCTTACGCTTTTAGTTAATATCATTATTCATTTAATTAATATCTTTATGCATGCAATCAATGTGATTACGCTTTTGATCATTTTCGTTACTTATCAATATAAACTTAATAGTAATAGCATTCCAAGCTGTTTCACTGTAGCTCCTCTCACAAAACACTATTGAATTCAACAGTGTCGGCTAAATATTGTAAGCTGGTTTCGTTTTGGGGCTCCGTGCCTGAGGAGGTGGATGTAGCGGGCGGAGTGAATCACTGTTCATTCCCAAAGTACTGCTACAGTTGCATCAAAATACTAGAGCATATGATGTTGCAAAAAGCCCCGCCCAATGCATTGCATTTACTCCTCTCATCCATTTCAAATTTTTGAAATTTAAAATCCTTATCTCTCTCCTCCTTTTATTTCACTTTCTCAACTGCTTCGGATTTGCAGAGATTTGCTTAAACGTTCCCTGCTTTCCTTCTTCCTTTGAGAGAGAAGCTGTAGATGAGAACCTTTTAGCAATGTTGAAGATCGGGCCATCTGAGCGACATCGAAGATCGGGATGGAAAGGAAGTTGAGAGTGAAGCCGAGTTGACGATGATGCGAACGTGATGAGAAGATAAAGGGGAGGTGCTGCAAGTCGGGCCATACGTGATTTGTTTATAAATCTCTGCAATGTGAGTGTTCAATAATGGGATTTATGTGGAAGAAGTTTTTTGAAGTTTTACTGTTAACCTAATCTAATCTCTTCAGAGAACGGAATAGCACAGGTAACTTCGTTCTGATCTTCCACAATCTATTGGGTGATGTGGAACTCGGACTATATATATCAGTTTCTGACTTTCTACGTGTTGCAGGAGAATGCCGCTGGATGGTAAGCTTGGTTGCAGTTAGTTTCCTTTGTGCTTTGTTGTAATTTTCCTCCAAGCTTAAGCCCTGCCTATGCATTTTTTTTTAGAAGCATCTTTGTTATTCTGCACCAATTTTCCTCCAAGTTCGGAATCTATCTACAAGATGGTATTATATTCAGTAGCCCCTTACAGTAAAAGTTTTAGATTACATTATTGTATTCATTTGGGTGGTTCATTGATTCATTGCATGTATTTTTAATAGGAGAAATGGACTTCAGAAATAGTCTTATTAGGCATAGAAGTAAAAGATTTTGTGCCTTTGAGAATTATTATCAAGAAGTACAGCCACAGAGGGGAACATTGGCAACCAGAGGCAAGAAGCCTAAGCATAATCAGGATTTTGTAGCAATGACTGATACCCAATGTGTGATATCTCCAGTTGGTACTGACCTTAATGACAGAGAAGATAGAATGAAAGAAGATGTTCAATTCATGCATGTTTGTACAAGGAATGGGGATGCAGGTAGATAGATATATGTAGTTATTTTTGTATCATTAAGTGTTGCAAAATGGTTCATTAGTTTTTTTAAAAAAAAAAAAAGTTATTTTGCTTCTTGTCTAGTAGCTGAAGGTGAAGGCATACAGTCAGAATCAAATATTTAATGAACCAACCTCACCTCAACCGAAGGCTTATGGTATGTCTTTATAATTATGTTATTTGTGAGGGCTTTTGGAATCATTATTCTATATATTTTATTATATTAATGTTTTTTTATTTTGATCCGATTTGGCACACTTAGTCTACGGCCTTGTCATCATGTTTTTATAGTGTGATTGACTATTACATGGTTTGCTTTTGAGGTGAACCTATTACATTAAAGGTTTCATATTTAACCCCATTAACCCAAGTATATTTAAGCAATATATGATAAGAATCCTCTGTAATTATATGTACAAGTGAGTAAGGAACAGTGTATACTTTATTTAGACAATGATTTAGAGATAGCAGAATATTATGGATGCTTAAGTCTCATTTCAATTTGAGTGCTATCATGCTTTGGGTAATAACTGGGTTTGAGAATGAAGATCTGCGACAGAATGTTAGTCCTTTAAGTAAAGCTGTGAGACTTGAAACAAATTGCAGTAACTTCTTCGGGCATATACCATATTTGTGAAATGCTTAAAACTTTAATATTTTTTTGTACCTTGCTTGATAGCTTATTATTCTAGAGGTATATAGTCAACCTTCATTTTTGCAGCATGCACATTGCTAATATGAGTATTGCCATTGATATTTTTTTAATTAGCGTAATAGTTTTTTTGAGTGGCGTGATTATTTGTTGTACATATTTTTTAATTACGTCAGTTCATAAATGTTTCAGATTATTTCATTTAATACGTGATGTACAGGTTTTAGAACACATTATGAAGTTCATAAGGCTGTCAAAAATGGTATTACAAGGAGGAGCAAAAATTTATATTATGAATCAAATTTTGCTAGCGTCATAGCATCTTCAAGCAATAATTTTTCACAAAAATACTGCTAGAAGGCTTGCCCGATATTATTCAAACGTCTTCAACAATTTTTTTTAAAATGAATCACCATGGTTTAAGTATGATTGAAAGTGTATGAAAACATGTCCAATAAAGTCTTGGAAGAGGACACAAATTTGTTGTCTGTTGGAATCCATTGAGTTCAATAAAGCATTTGGTATTTATCAAGCTAAGGTTTCATAATATTGAAGTTGGTATTTGTCAAGCTGGGCTCATTTCTAGTGCTCATTTCAATACTCTGCTGATAAATTATTACTAGTGCTCATTTCAATATTCTGCAGATAGAAAAAAGCTGGGCTCATATTCTTCAATGCACTCATTACATGCCCATTTTGAATCCTAAAGAAAAGCATCTGCCTTGCATACTATATTCGCTACGGTACTAAAGGATAGATGATTTAAATCTTTTCATCTTAAAGTATGAAAAGCTTTCTTGGTTAGTTAGTCAGACTACATGATGCAGCCAATTTTGTGGATCCAGGGATAATGATGCATGTAGCACTCATCTCTACTCTTACAGAAGTTTTGCTCCATACAAAACATGAAGGGTGTTTTAATCTCTTCTCATTCGTTCTTGACAAGGTGAGTTCTGATCTTGCTGAAACTGAGTTCTATACGCATTTCAACAACTTTTTTAATTGACAAGGGACATGTGTGTAACTATTGTTGATTTTTTGTTTTTTTGCCTTTGGTACAAATTAGACAGGTTCTCTGTGATAGGTATACTTAGGAGTAATGATAACACTCTTTTCAGCATGTAGTATCTAGGAGAAATGTACTTGCTGCCAATATATTTTTGTTATCAAGACACTGTCGTGTATGTAAGATTTCACTTGGTCATGTTGCCTCACTCTATAATACATGGTACAGTTTTGATAGACATAATCTGGTAGTCAAATCTTTTTATTGTCCATTGGATATTGTAGGATATTGTTGTAGTTAAAACGTTCAATCTAAACAGGAGTCATGTTGAAGCATGTTAAACTGAGAAGATAACATGTTTTTATATATTCCCGCCATTGCAATCCCACCATTTTTCGCATCTTCATGTAATATATAAGCAAATTTATTCTTTACATTGGTGCATGTTTCCAGGTTTGAGCATACCTATTTTCAAATGTATAAGTCAATAGCTTAATTGAACTGTCAAATGAAGAAGTTATAAATGGGGTACTGAAGTGTTATTGAGTTTGATCTACATATTTCTTTAGTTTCAAATGGTTGGTACTTATGTGCATGTTTGAGAAGGTAATGCCATTGCTTTAGTACATTAATTTTGTTTCAAATCTAAACTACCATTCTCTTGCTTCACTAATGGGAACGGTGAAGGGCTTAGTTTCTTCATTGACATACTGAACTCCCCTATTATGTTCTCATATGAGGCATAACATAGATCAACAGTCAGGCTTTAGTTCGAACGTTTTGCAGAAAGTGGACTATGATATTTTGTGTATCAATTTGGCAATTTTTACTTCTTCCTGTAGAAATTTTTTAGATCAACAATGGCTTTAAATTATTTTCATAGACTTATATGTCATGTACTTTCCTGCTCTTGAATACTACGTGGACTTGAAAATGTTGAAAAGCTCATATGTGCTGCAATTCTGAAACTGCATCAAACAACTGGAATAGTGTTTGCTCCAAAAATTTATGAGCCTTTTGCAAACTTCGATCATGGGTTTCTTTTAGTTTGTATGGTTCATTTCATAAACAATTATCAACGTCCATGCTTTCATCAATAGTGTATAAATGAATGCTACCTAACAGAAAATCTGTAGAGTGCCAAGAAGCGATACTGCTTAACTTGGATATGTGAGAAGAAGTTTGACATCTTACTCATTTACATACATTATATTATTAAATTCCTTCCACCATGATTTCATGATAGAGTGGAGCTTTATCTTTTTCCAATTTTGACAAGTACCAATATGGTTTACTTATGACTTTCTACCTCATGAGAAGGCTAAAGTCAATCAGGTCTGTACAGCTGATTGGTATGGCTATGCACAAAAGTGATGCGCTTTTCTTTTTATTTTAGGACATTGGTTGACCAAGTAGCTTCATACTTGTCCTTTAATGAAAATCATGAGTTTTATTGGCCACAAGTGATTTGTGCCGTTGATTTATAGATGTGGGAAAGTTGCATGTATTGTCATAACTGAAGTTGCATTACATTTCATTTGAATGTGTTATGCTTAGATTAATTCTTGGATCTCAATGGTTTCATTTCCTTCACCCGAATCTTTTTCCTTATTAGTGGTTTTTTTTTTTGGGGTTTAATGCGGTTTTTATGCATTGAGGGTGAGGTCTGTCAGCATTTTCAAGGAATTTGACCTTATTACATGAGTACTACAATATGTTTGATGATTCCAGCAGTCTTCAAAACAAAAAAATTTCAGGCCTATCTGACATGTTCTAATCAGGCATACATCTAAGAGGTTTTTATGAAATTTAATTATAAAGTTACATGCCTTTCTTGCATAAGTCAAATAGTTCAGGTCCTACAACCATACCAACATTTTGATTTACATTGGTTATTGACATTTTGTCAGGGTTGTAAATGCTCCTTGGGTCCTTCCCACCTTATAAACCACGTCATGGAACTATCTTTTTCAACCTTACCATTTGTAGATTCCTTTAACATGTGCAAATTGAATTCTGCTGTGATTAGGTCAAATTAATTGCCTACTTACCTCAAATTAATTCTGCTGTCATTGTCTGCAACATACCTTAATTATTGTTGCCCACATATATGAACCTGGGTATTCTAAATGCAGAAGAGTCAAGGTCAATCATTACAAAAATATTGGCTTATATTTATCAAAGCCGGTTTTCACACATAGACAATTATATGTAGCTTTATCAAGAGTTAACAATATCACAGCTTTAAAGTTTCTTATACAAGACGGTAATAATCATGAAAAGCGTACAACTACCAATGTTGTTTACAAAAAGATCTTTAGAAACGTATAGCAACATAACTGGGATTTTGTCTACACACCTTACAAATAGGAATATTTGTGTACTATGATGGCTACAATATATAGAAATGTTGTTTACAAACGTTACTCAACAATGTTGCAGATTTGAAAATTCTTATACAAGAAGGGAAAAACCAAGGAAAATGTACAACTACCAATGCCGTTTATAAGGAAATCTTTAGAAATGTTTAGAGAGAGAATTGAGATATTGGATGTTCATTTTATATATATGAATGTTTATGTAATCTAATGGCTAGCATGTTGATATTATTTTGTTATTGCTTTTGAGCTACTACATACGTTGCCAAACATGAAAGCTTACAACTGTTGATGTTGCTGTGGTGCATGTTATATTTTCGGGTAAAGAGACAACTTATATTTTTTGTTGGCCAATTTGAAATGTAGTTCTTTTCTTTTACTATGCTTTGTTTTTTATTCAATTATTTAATAATTTGGATGAGTTTAAGAAGAAGATACCCTATAATTTTTCTAAATTATTGCACCGCGCAACGCGCGGGGGGATTTCGTTCTTGTTTAGTCAAATATCATTACACCTATAGTCAATGCCTTTATAGTTTATACTTTAGTCATGTCCACTACTCTTTTTTCGCCTTTATATGTACTATAGATATATATATTTTTATGCCTATCTATATATATATATATATATATATATGTATGTATGTGAAAGGGTCTAAGTCTTTTGGAACCAACCAAGTTGGGGTGGGTTCAAGTTCTACCTCCACCACCTTTGGCTCCACATTTTTTCTTTTTCTTTTTCTTAAAAAAAAAAAAAAAAAAAAAAGTCCCTCAAATAGCCACTGCAGGCGGTGGTGCGCCGACGAGGATGGTTTCCTTCTTTCTTCTTTTTATAATTTAAATATTTGAGACATTTTGGTAAAAATATAAAAACTTCAAATTTTCAGATTTCTACCACATCGTTTTTTTGACATTTCTTTATGTTAACAAACTTTTTAAAATTCTCTAAGTTCAAATGTTATTTAAGTATCTTTTTCTCTGAAATTAATTAAAAGCAGTAAATATAAAATAAAATAAAAACCATGAATTTGTTTTTTTAAAAATACCCTTATTTATGAATAAATAAAAGAGTAAAAATGATAAAAGGAATGTACAGGGAAAAATGACGTGCGAAAATGAAATGGGTCAGCATTTTAATTAATACAAGGTATGAAATTGATAATTGAAGATAAAAGAAATAAAAATGAATTTATTATTAAAACCAATTCAAATGCGACATAATAAAAAGGCATAAACCCAATTAAAAGCGGAACCTTATATGTAAGGATGGCCTTTCCTTAATAAGGCGGATAATAAGATTTTAAATGAAGAACGTATTTTAATCCAAGAACCATGTTACACTATGCTCGAAATTTGAGAAGCCGGTGAGTTACGTTCCACTTCAAAAGTAAATGACACGAATTAGGTAATTTATTGGTAGGAAAGGTACTACTTTGTGCCTGTACTTTTTTTTAATATATATATATATATATATATATAAGGACAAAATGACACCTTGTGGCAATATCTAGGGGTGGGAATAGGTCGGATCCCACCTGGGGACGACCTGATCTAGTTTGTGTAAGGCATGGTCTGCCTTGTTTGTTAAAGAGGTTAGGTCAAGACCTATTTAAAGGCCTAAATGTGTAAATAGGTCAAGTCTATTTTGTTAAGGCCTCGCCCTGTTTACATATTAAATAAATATATTTATATTTATATTATATAATTAATATAATATTTATTTTTTTCATTTTTATATTCTATTAAACTCCTATATCTATATAAGTTTTAATAGGCTCAAAATGCACAGAACCTATTTATGGTTTCCAAAACTTACAATATGAGGCGTTTTTAAAGGCTTACTTATAAAAAAGCTTCAGACTCAACCATGCCTTATGAAAGCTCATACCTGAGCTTAAAAAAAGCCTGCATTCAAACTCGGACCCAAGCTCAGGCCTTCTACCCCTATTACAGGCTCAGACCTGTTTTAGTCAAAGCCTGATCTGACCTGACTTATTTCCATCTCTATAAATATCTACACAAAATTAAAATATCTGCATAACTATTCATATCTAGCTAAGTGTAGATATTGATCTGTTGCATGAAAAATTATGTGAGCATCGGTTTTCATGCATAAACAATGTGTTAGTTCACGAATTCCATTCATCCATGTCAAGACTCTGTAGCTTGTGTCCACGTCTCTTGTATATGCTCGATGAACAGGTAACTGCGTGGAGAAAGAGAAGAAACCGCTTCAAAGCCGGTCCTCTCAGGCAGTTAGTACAGGAGTTAAGACGGAATTGATGATAGTAAAATGTGAATCCGCCTTGCTTGATCGATCGCAGCATTCAATGAATGATAAGTACTATAATAAAGCGTACGATTCGGTGTAGAACACGAGATGTCCGACCGGGGGCCGGTAGATTGATCTTGGATGTATCGGCGGACCGGGTATCTATGAAGGAGATAACCGGGGAGAGCGTGGGATCACCGTACACGACAAAGGGGTCTGTGTGTGCACGGTGAGACCGTAGGTAAATAGTCTAGGTTTAGAGTGTGTGCACCTTGTTACCCGCCCTCCGTATTTATAGGGGCGTCGGTGCGATATCCGGGGCACGTCATTAATGGTGAGCCATTAATGGGGCGGATATTGGATGATACCCCATTAATGGGACCGCCATTAATGGGGCGGATACCGAGATATGCCATTAATGGGGACGTGCCATCAATGGGGCGGGTATTTCGGGGAGCCGATATGATAGGGCGGATCCTCCCGCCGAGATCTCGGATCTCCCGCCATGATTGGAAGATCATGCCTTCGCTCGCTTGGGCCTCGCCACAGGCTTGGAGGCTTTGGGCGGCCCGTAACGGTTGCCCCCGGCTGTGCATTCATCGTTGGACGGCCGAGGTGTACGATTCTCCGGGTCCGTGTGTGGCCGGGGCTCGTGCCCGGCCCGGCCGGCTTCTTATGCCGCGGCTTACCTCTATAACGTCGTTCGGATGGTGCCGGGGTCATGCCCGGCCAAGGGGCTTATTGGCGCCTCGGATTTATGTGGTAAGTCCCCTGTTCGCGGGTAAACCGTTTGGTCTTCTTCCGTAGCGCCATCATTGCGTCTTTACACCGGCGTGCCTTGATTGGAAAGGGTGCATGGCCGTCGCGCCGCTCGGAGTGCCGATTCGTGTGCACATTTAATGCGCCTACGTCATTCGTGCGGTTCCTATCGTGTCAACGTTCAAAGACCGAATCGCCCCGGCGTTCCTCTTCTTCTTATTATATGAAGTGTTCACTTTGCGTTTGTCATTATTTCCACTTTCGCAATTTGGTAGTGAACTTGCTCCGAGTCTTTTCCGCGAGAACTTCATCGTCCCCATTTCGCTTGTTCAAGTTATCCTCTTCACATTTACACGGGTATTTCTCGTCCTTGTCTTTGCTCATTTAGGCATATTTCATACCGTTTGGATATCCTCGGTTCCTCATTTGCTTTTCCCATTCTTCGGGTCTTCGAGTTTTTCCCTTTAAGATCGGTTTCGGGTTTGCCTTGTACGCTCTTCCCTTTTGACGTAAAACCGTAGCTCTTAGGTTCTAGTTCCTCTTCGATGGATAGACGTAGGCCTTTCCTTAGAACCGGACCGGTGTTTGACCACGAGGAAGAGGAGTTTCTCCGTCGTCGTTACCCGAGAGCCTCTTACTGGGTTCTTGGAACTGAGCTCCCGGAAACTGAAAGGCTAGCGCCCCTACTTCGAGGTGGGAATGGTTCTTCTCGGCGGATTGGACCTCGGCCATACCGGCTAGAGCTCGTCACCTTCCTTGATTCGAACTTCTTTCCGATCATCTTTTCGGCCGGAGTTGGTTCTTCTGGCGATTCCGGGCTTTTGCCTCGATGGCCCAACCGCCTCATTTTTGTGAGGGTCCGTCCCCGGGAGCTTGGACCCTTATCGATGATTATCTCGGTCCCTGCTTTGGACCGGCTTGGCCGAGAGCTCATTCCACATTGCGCGTGGTGAGGACTCTAGAGCTACCTCGATCCTTGGATCTTGCCGGCATCGGCGCCTCTTCGGCCCCCTTTCGGCGAGCCGTTTCGTCCCCGTCGCCTCCGTTTTGCCTTCTAACCTTGTTTTACCGGTATTTCCAACTCGCTAATTTCCTTTTATGTTGCATATAGGTTAATGGCTCCGAAATCTTTGTCTTCAAAGAAAAAGGCCGAGGCCGAGACATCGGATTCTTCTAGTCCACCCGAGGCCCCGTGTCGTAGGTATCCCGGGTGTCCCATGAGGTCTTGAAGACCCGGTCCATTATGTCGGACGAGGATATTGCCCGAATGGACCTACCCGTCATGGAGGGTGCGTTCTACGTTGCCGGAGGCCGATGAGCTTTGTTTGTCTTGAGCGGGAAGTAGGCGGTCCAAATTACTTTTATTTTTACCGGGATTATCTTACGCGGGTTGGCGCCCGCTTTCCTTTTACCCGTTTTCAAATGCTTGCCTGATGCACCGAGCGGCCCCGTCTCAACTTCATCCGAACGGGTGGGCTTACCTTGTAGCGTTCGAGCAATTGTGTCGCTCCTACCCGGTTCCAATCCCCTTTCGACCAACCTTTTCTTTTATTATTTTGGCCCCTTTACCCCGCTCTCCGAAGGAAGGTGACAAGTTGAAAATTTTAGTGTCTCTCCGCGTTAATCCCGACCAGGAAGCTTATGAAGCCCTTCTCTCGAGTCTTTTAAGCGGTTTAAGAATGCGTTTTTCAAGGTTTTCGCCGTACACAGTAGCCGGCTTGGTTTTTAAAGGGGGTCGAGGTCAGCGACGTGATGAGTGACATTATTTCCCCTTTTCAAACTGGTTTTATTAAGGGAAGGCATTTACAAGACAACATTGTAATTGGTCAAGAGCTTCTTCATGTTATGAAAAGAATAAAAGCAAGAAGGGACTTTTGGCCATGAAAATTGACCTTGAGAAGGCTTATGATAGAGTTAGATGGGACTTTTTAAGACAAGTTCTTGTTGAGGTGGGATTTGAGACGGATTTTATATACCTTATCATGTCTTGTGTTTCATCTGTTTCTTATAATGTTTTGTGGAATGGATCCCAGACCGAATTTTTCTTTCCAAAGAGAGGTTTGCGTCAAGGGGATCCTATTTCTCCTTTGCTTTTTGTATTATGTATGGATAAACTGTCTCTTTGATTTGTGATCTTTTGTAGATGATGGTTTGTGGAAACCTATAGCTACCTCTTTGGCAGGTCCCAAGATTTCTCACTTGATGTTTGCAGATGACTTGTTGTTATTTGGTGTAGCATCTGAAGATCAAGCTAGTTGCATGTTGACATGTTTGGATAAATTCGCTAAGGCATCTGGTAGTAAGATTAGTCACTCAAAATCTTCTATCTATTTTTCCCCAAAGGTGCCTGCACATGTGAAGAATCGATTAAAGAGTTATCACAGATGAAAATATCCCTTGAGATTGGAAGGCATCTTGGCTTCCCTCTTACTGGGAATAGGAGGAGAAGGGAGACCTTTAACTATGTTATTGATCGTGTTCAAGCTAAGCTATCGGCGTGGAAAGCTAAGTGCCTATCTATGGCGGGGCGTATTACTTTAGCCAAATCTGTTTTGAGCTCCATTCCCATGTTTCCTATGATGGTTGCTAAACTTCCACGTGCAATCTGTGTTGAGGTGGAGAGATTGTAGCGGAACTTCATTTGGGGACATGATAATTCCTCGTATTGTTATCATCCGATTAGGTGGGATTGTCTTACTAGACCAAAGGAGTATGGTGGGCTTGGATTTAGAAGATTATCATCCCTTAATCAGGCTTGTGGAGCTAAACTGGCTTGGAATTTAATCATGGGATCCGAGGGGCTCTGGGCGGATGTATTGCAAAAAAAATATATGTTTCGAGATGAAGAGACACTCCTACACTACCGCCGTGGTGATTCAAGGCTGTGGCGTTTTATTTCCTCCCAAAGTAATATTGTTGATAGGGGGACTAAATGGCAGGTGAAGAATGGTTTGTCCATTAGTTTCTTTGACGATCAATGGCTGTTGGGGGGGAGTAAAATCAAGGATATGTGTATTAGACAACTTTCTGATGAGGAAAAGAAGTCATTTTGTTTGGGCGCCTAATGGCTGTTGGGATTTTCATAAGCTTGCGAGATGTGGTCCGCCCGGAGGTTATTCGGCGTATGGCGGCTATCCTTCCTCCGGATTAATGGAGGGGATGATTTCATGATTTGGGATGCAACTTCGGATGGGAGATTTTCGATTAAGAGTGCATATTTCCTCATTGAAGAAAATTCTCCCTCCCTTAAATGTCCACTCTTCAAGCATATTTGGAAGTGGAATGGTATGGAGCGCATTAGAGTCTTCCTTTGGAGAGTTATGCTCAACAAACTTCCAACTAATGCATGGCGAAGTTCCTGGTCTTCGCATTCGGGTCTTTGCTGCTTTTGTAATGTGGGTGTGGAGGATGTTCTACATATCCTCCGGGATTGTTCTTACGCTCGTTGTATGTGGCTTAGATTAGTGGCTCCTCAATATGTCAATCAGTTTTTTGCTTCTACTCTTAGGAACCATTTGGATATTAATCTGAGAGGTTCTCTCCATAAAGGTATGGGACCTTATTGGTGTCTTATCTTTGGGGTGGCCTTATGGAAACTATGGGGTTGGCGCAATCTTTGCTTTCTGTTTGACCCCTCCTTTACAAAACCAGCGCATCGAGTTTTTATTTTGCGGAATTGGCATAAGTTCGTCTTAGTTCGGGCACTGATAAGGAGACGGGGTTCTCGGTCTGCTATGGGAGATGGCGGAGTCCTCGCGGCCCTCCTTCTAATTGGCTTAAGCTAAATGTCGACGGAGCCATGGCTTTACGCTCTTCCCGAAGCGGGTTGTGGTGGCGTTATTCGTGATCATCTTTGGTGCATGGATGGTTGGATTTTCCAAGAACATTGGTTTATGTAGTGCCGGTGTTCGAGGAGTGGGCTATTTTTGAGGGATTGAAATTAGCATGGGATATGGGTTTCAAAAATATTATTTTGGAGTCTGATGCATATGAGGTTATTAATAGAATTGTTCATGACAATAATCTTTTGGGAAGCCTTTTAATTGATCAGATTAAAGATCTTCTAAGCAGGGAGTGGTTGGTTATGTTGAACCATATCCATAGGGACTCTAATAGGGTGGCTGATGCGCTTGCTAAAGCGGGCATTGAGAGTTCTAGTATCTTGAGTGATTGTCCATTGTTCTTACGGACTTGGGTAGATCAAAAGTGTTTGGGATTTATTCCCTCTTGTTTGTAATTTCTATGTTGTAATTTCCTTGGCTTTTAGCCATCTTTATATCAAAAAAAATTGGTCAAAGGTTGGGACACCTCTTTGATGAAAAATGTTTGATTCTGGAGTTGGTCAAGGTGTTGGAGGAGGCATCATAGTTATTGAGTGCCTAGACAAACGTATGAAGATAATATACAACTTGCTCTACCCAACATTGATAGGAGATACCATTGAATCATGAGTGAGCCTAACTCTTTCCTTGAAATTTCAATGTAAAAAAATATATCATTTAATTTAATTTAATAATAGATATACTATAAAATAAAAAATTTAATTTAATTTAATAATAGATATACTTTAAAATAAAAAACACATCAATTTCATTGAAGATGTGGCTCGTCCTTTTCGGGCTCCTTGCTTCTAATCGGGGACAGGTCACATGGATTTAGGGCTCGACCCACATGCCACAGCTCCTCCATGCTATTGTTATTATTTAGTACTTAGTACTAGTATTATTATGCCTTTGTTTGTGGTACTGTTTTGGCTTGTTCATGTACCGTTCATTCATCAAGTTCTTAGCGTTGGACGACACGAACTATTTTATTAGCCAAGAACAAACTACTCCCTCTGTTACAGCTTAATTAATAATCACATGATTTTACCTTGTTAAAAAGGATTAAGTTAAGCATCAAATTATTATTTAATATAAGCAGAGATCTTCCCATCAACTCGTAAATTGACCTAATTTTTCTTCTTCTAAGCGTTTGAAAAGACAAATGTATGCTTTGGCCAAAAAAACAAAGAAAAGACAAATATATGCCGCGAAAGATTGCAGTGAAAAATAAATAAAGTGACTAAATAAGTGAATTATATATTTGAATACTTTGGTAATTATAAAGATGCAAATGGGAAAAAAAAAATTAAAAAATGGTTAAGGGTGTGGTTACTGGTTAGCCGCTAGCATAGAAGATGTGTTTTCGTGATGGTACGGGAATATATATATATATATATATATATATTAGTCGTATATACAAATCAGAAAACCCCACGTATACGGAACCAATGAAATTATTGATATGTTTAGTCTTAGGAGCTGCAAACGTTGGAGGTGATTAGGGTGAAGCGTTAAGCAAGGTTACCCTGGAGATCTATCGGTATATTCCATGCCGTGTCCTGAGCCATTGTATTTTTTCCCTCTTTGACCATCAGGCATATTCCACGTTGAGCCTACAACATAATAGTACACCTTTTAATTCTTATTATAAGATACTAACTAATAAATTTATTTAGTTCTTTTTATAAAAGTATTTATTTGTTCCTAAGAAGTATTAATTATTTGTTTCCATATATACCTATAATTAATAAGAGTAGTAAGTGAGAATAATAATTAATATAATATTAGAGTTTAATATAATTAATAGGGATAATAATAAAAATTAATTAAATAGTAAAACAAATTTATTCACTTTAACTATTTTTATTGATTTATGAAAATAATTAATTAGAAAAACCAGTACTACATTATTTTCATATTACATACAAAAAGAAAAGGCTTAAAACTCTTCCGATATCATTTAAAAAAATTACTAACTTGGAAAAAAAAAAAGGGGAGAAAATATGCGAATTTCGTGTAGTTGGCATCAAGTGCTCAAAAAGCTGGAGTTTGGGTTTGAGACCTTGGCCGTTGGCATCAAACGCCCAAAAAGCTGAAGCTTCTTGGTCCCGCCACCCTTTTTGTCTCACCTCCGGTCCACCACCACCGGACGCTGCTCCGCAACTTGCATGGCCAGGCAACGATAAAGCACGTGTCTGTTTGGCAGCTTCCATAATTTCCCCGCGTTATCAGCAGCTGAGGCGCGGATTACGGTTCCAGTTCTTCTTTCTAGGGTTTCCCAAATCCCGGTGGACAGAGGGGGATTCCACAATTAATTCGCTAATCATTAATAATTAGTTGTGTTTTCGTTTCCTACTATTCACGCTAGAGGATCGGAATCAGGGAACTTGTGGCCGCCGGGAACTGCTTATAGCTCCCTTGCGAGTCGTTGGGTCCTCTAATGGAGGTTGAGGTGCCCGATCCGAAACCCATTGTTAAAATTCCGATGGAGAATTCGGACGAGGATCGGGTTCGGGTCACGAGGAAGTCCTTGCAGGCCGTGCTCGAGCAGTGCCAGAGAGCTCTAGAATTGCTCAATTCAACCAGCGGTGGCGGTGACGATGAGGAGAGTTGTGAGGGTGAGGGTACAGTGGCTGGTGAAGAACGTCGACTTGAAAGCTCATCCTCCATGCGGGCTGATCGAGAAGCCGAAGAGGTAGATTTGCTTTTGGGCGGGCTTTTGTTTCGATGATATTTTAGCATTTGACGATTTGATGTCAAAACAAAGATGCTGGTTGAATAAAATGCTGTGGATTTTACCTTCTTTAAAGCTAGCTTTGTTTTGATGTGTTGTTTCGATCGTGACTCGTGAATTAGTTTATTACGTTCCTAAACTAGGAAAGGAAGTTAAAGAACGGGCAGACCTCCCAAGCTTTAATATTTGAGATTAGGAGGTGGTTTCTTCTTATATCCCGAGCTTTCTGCTTCAGCATTTTTGCTTACATGTGTCTATGATTGAACTTACTACGGCGTAGGTTGTATCTGTCTTTCTAGCACAAATATAATATGTCAAGCTTAAATGCTATTAATGTCACGTTCCTCTTATCTGCTTAATACTTGTCTCGGAAGAATTTTTTCTTATTTTAGTTTGTAAAATGGCGTTTCCAGTTGCATTCAGTGGACGCCACTTAAAGACAAATATCTGTTACCGTAGATATATGTATAAATAGTACTGCAATACAAGTTGTTGGCAGTTGATACTGTCATTCTGTTTATCCTCATGTTCAATGCGGTGAAATCCTTTAAAATCACGGATGCGTAATGACTCGTTAAGGATAATATTGCCTTAGTGTTGGAGACTATCCCTCCTAACAGATCGTGTCGTGTGCCCTATGCAGTTATGTGATCTTCTCAGATCTAGGGTTGAGTGCCCTGCCTTCCTTGAAAAGTTAGAGTGTGCCCAGGCATCAGTTTCACAGAATGCAGCTGGTATTCATCCACATATAAATCTTGTCTTGTATTTGGTGGTTGAGTTCTGACATAACTAAGATTTCTGCATTGATGTTTGAGATGACATTGATCTTATTTGGAATTTATATAAGCCATTTTCTTAATTGATATAACAATTTCTTTGGCCTGTGACAGAAGATGGCAATTCTTGGGATATGATCAGTGACAATGATTTATGGGAAAGTGAAAATATTGATTCAGACCAAGAAGATTATGTCCTTGTTAGACAAGAAGATATAGTAGAGGGCATTGCTTGTTTCATGGCTGCATATTTGTTATCTCTTAAACAGACCAAGGTATTTGATTTGTACGCTCTCATGCAGGAGGCTTTTGGCCTGTAATATTTTTGGCTCACTTTTTATTCAAAAACTAAATGTATGGTAGATGCATTGAAATACAGTCTTGATATTATCTGATTATAACTTTACAGCCATGAAGATTTCGGACTCTTGGCTTTAAATCACTTTTTGGTATGCTGTACACATAGATCAGGGTCTTCTACTATCTGCTATGAACATTACTAATAGGTCTTTGTGGACTTTTGACTAGAGATCTAACGTCCACTAATACCTATGGTTTTTGTGCCTCAATTGAGATGGAAAATTGACCAAAAATTTGTCTTTTTAATCTTTTGTTATTTTCCTAAGAAGATTGGCAAATTTTTCTTCCCCAACCGTGGATAAAGATTCT
The DNA here is from genome assembly GCA_019022655.1 of Acacia acuminata. Classification (NCBI taxonomy): domain Eukaryota; kingdom Viridiplantae; phylum Streptophyta; class Magnoliopsida; order Fabales; family Fabaceae; genus Acacia; species Acacia acuminata. Next base: position 5,637,652 of record JAFJYI010000015.1, read on the forward strand.
CTCGCTGCCCTAACATCGAGAATTCATACCATTTGATATACAAGTCTATTCTGGCATATAGATGTTGGGAGCTGCATTGCTTTCTAATTTAGATTTAAAAGCTTTTCTCATGCTGTTGCAGCCTAACAATCATTCTTGCAGAATTATATGATTTTTCATTCTCTTCTTGCCAGTTAACAATCATTCTCACTGACTGATTTACTCTTTGCAGGATTTAACCCCAAACCAACTCCAGGAAGGTGAGTCTGCTTCACTCCTAGAAACAATAAATAAGCGGTTTTTTCTTTTTGGCTAGTTTATGCTCTTTTGGAACCAGTAAAGTTAAAGAAACAGATGAACACTTTCTTACTTTGCCCTTTTGTGTCTTAAATAGCGCTCAGCAAGACATTTTCAACGAAAAAGAAGAAGGGAAAGCTTCAAAAGGCATGGGATGGGAGCAAAGTTATTTACAATGTTGCATCATGGGGAGCTACTGCTATTGGGTAAGAGGTCCCCCCTCCTCCTTCCGTTATTTAACAAAAACCACCAGAACCTGTTAGCAAGATGTTAGTAGTACTCGGGAACCTGCATCAATTTTACATAGACTGCCTTGCTTTTGGAGCTCCTTGTTTGCTGTTCGTGTGAGCTCATTCACATTTATATGTGTATTTATAGGAAGTCATTCTGATACAATAATTCCTCCCTCCTGTTCAGCTTATTGTTTGTTTCCCCCCCTTTCTGACCATTTTCCATTTTACATCCTTGTCAGGATATATCAAAACCCTGTTATTTTAAGGGTTGCAACTAAAGCATTCTGGACTTCTTGTCACGTTATTTCAAAGCTTCTCTAATTTGCCAATGCAGCGTAGTGCGAAGTTGCGGCGAATTTCAACACTCTATTTATGCTTGTGCTGCAATTCAGCGCGGTGTTCCAAAATCTGTGCAGTTTATAATTCTATTCGTTTGCACTGTAGTTCGTTTGGTTTGAATGTAGTTTGATTTGATCTTGTAAATATCTTTCTTCATCTAAATGCTTGGTGTTCCCTGGGAAAAAAAGAAGGGGGGGGGGAATTCCTGGGGTGTTGTTTATTTTTAATATTCGGTGCTCTTTTTAAATGTCTAATTTTAAGCATTCAAGGGAAAGCAAACTGGCAACGAGAAAAATAAATACAGTAACTAAATGATGATGAGCATTATCAGTCAACCATAAACTATGCGTTATGGAATCCCCCAGGTGTTAGAATGGCAGTTCTTGCTCCTTGGGGGTACAAAATAAATGGCTACAAATCGAGTGACTATTGTCCAGGTTAATTTTGACTCTATGTCTGCACTCAGCGGTTCTTAGTGTATTATGCGTTGAGAAAAAGTTGTCCAATGCTCCAAATCTAACAGAAAAGTCTTGGATCTAGGCTATGTTTACGGCGGAAGTCGAAAATTTTTAAAGAGTGAAGAGATAGATAATCGAATGAAAGTGAATATTTGGACACTCTTTGCTTAGAAGAAACACGGACTTTGATTTATGCAAGGCAGATCCTAACACCAGCTGAAGAACTCATTCTAGTTTTAACATTTACAACTTAATGTAAGATGGACGGATGGTTGGAGTGATAAAGCTTATTTGGTATGAGGGGAGCCTGGGAGGGGGAGGAGAAGTGAGCAAATGGAAAACTTTTTAGAGAAGTGGGGGTTAAAAGTTTTTAATTAATTTCAAATCATATATTAATAAGAATAAAATGTACTTGGCACGAACGGGATGGAAGTGGAGTAGGACAAATCTACAGAATTGCACACTTACGGCCCGTTTGGTACGCGGTCACGGAAAAGGGAAAGGGAAGATCGGTGTCTTCCCACGGTAAAAATATGTTTGGCGCGCCATTGTCTGGAAAACATCTTTCCTTGACCTCCATCTTCCCACACATGGGCCAAATTTTAATCCCTCCAAATCTGGCGGGATAGTGATTTCGTTCCCGGGAGAATGAAATTTGGGACAAAAAAGACCCTGTACAGTGCACGTTTTTAATAAAAAAAGGCATTCGTGGGTTTAGATGTACGAAGACCGCGAACACGAAATTGAAGACACTTTGGAGTTGGAGACGCGGCTGAACTTCGACGCGAGGTGCAAATAGAGGTGAGTTTCGATGGTTATGAATAGTGTTTTTGATTTACCCTTTGTTCGATGCCCCCGCTCAATTGTTTACATTCGTCTCTTTCTGTGTTAATGGCTATGGAGTTGTCGATGGGTATGTCGGTTTGTAGGCTGAAGGTTGGTCGAATAATATGCATGTTGTGGGTTAATGGGAGTGAGGTTTTGTTAATAAAAAGAGAGAGGCATTTGGTCTTTGTGTCATAAATGAAAGTGGGTTGTGTGTGGATATGCACATTTATTGTTGTTTGGTCCATTATTTGTTGAGACTCGAGAATCGATTTGTGTTTGGTGCTTCCCAAAATTTGTTATCGAGTTCTAAATCTCGAAAGCGTAGAAGAGAGGCCAAAGCCCCTTGTGACATTGTTCAACTGTTTAGTATGTAGGAATTTTTTTTTTTTTATCCTTGCATGTACTAACAATAAAACCTTATTTTTGACCCTTGAATTAGAAAGTTAACATAGTTGAATTATAGAATTAATGTGAGTTTATTTTAGTCATGGTATGATGTCTATGGTTGGGTGATGTTGCTATAAAAATGTTGGGGTGGCTGAAAATGTGATATGTTTGAATGTAAATAGTGGTTGATTGTAAAGAGGAGTAGTAGATCATAATGAAAAGGAAATGGGTGTGCGAGAAAAATTGTGTAGGTATGGAGCCACATTCGAAGGAAATTGTTGCAATGTTGGCGGGGTGCCTAGCTTTTCTTATGGCGGTGAGGAGGGTGATTGTAATTATGATAGTGGCAGTGGGAGGAGGTATACCAAGGCATTTACCGGATAGGTCATTTAGATTAGATTTTCATGCGAAGAGAGCGAATTTGAGGGCTATGATATATAGTAGCGACACCACTTGCTTCAACCAAATTAGGATGTCTTAGGGCGACGTTTGATAAATTGTGTTACATGTTAGACACAATTGGTGGGTTGAAAGCAACTAAACATATGCTAGTTGACGAGCAAGTGGCAATGTTCCTTCACATCTTGGGTCATCACGTGAAGAATAGAGTGATTCAATTTGAGTTTGGAAGGTCGGGGAAACCATTAGTAGATACTTTAAGCGGGTGCTCAATGCTACGATTAGATTGCAATCATTGCTTTTGAAGAAACCGGAGCCCATTCCAGAGGACTCAAATGACAATCGTTGGAAGTGGTTCAAGGTATGTAGAATGTGTTATTGTGCAACTCACTCTTTAGTTGATGAAAATTAAACAACTTGTCTATTAACCTAACCGGTGACATTGTGGTTGTGTTTTCAGGGGTGCCTTGGTGCATTAGATGGTACTCACATACGTGTACAAGTACCTGCGGCACACAAGGGTGGATACCGAAATAGGAAAGGAGACGTAACAACCAATGTCCTTGGTGTATGCTCACTTAGGATGGCCAATTCATATTTGTCTTGCATGGGTGGGAAGGGTCAGCTGTGGATGGGAGGGTGTTGCGGGATGCTATAAGGAGACCACACGGCTTACGAGTGCCGCAAGGTATGTGTTAACAATGGTTTAGGGTATGCTGAAATTGTGTGATGTCCCTTTTGATTTAATATAGGGAAAAACAAATTTAACGCACTTCATCTTTTTTCCAGGAAAGTACTACTTGGTTGATGCGGGGTACATGAATTGTGAGGGGTTTTTAGCGCCATACGGAGGGCAACGGTACCACCTTAATGAGTGGAGAGAAGGACACCAACCCCTGGCGCACGTGAGTGCTTCAATATGCGACATTCGGCGGCGAGGAATGTTATTGAAAGGTGCTTTGGCGTACTTAAGTTGCGTTGGGCCATCCTCAGGAGCGCCTCCTATTACCCTGTGAAGATCCAGAACCGATACATACTCGCATGTTGTTTGCTGCACAACCTTATCCGTCGAGACAATGTTGAAGACCCCCTCGAATGACAATCGAAACGTTTGAACTGCGGCGAGATACACATCTCAACACTCCCATCGTGCCTATGGAAACCAGCGACTTGTGGAATAATTTTAGGGAGCATGTTGCAAATGACATCTTTCAAGCTTTTGTGACGCATAGGGACAATTGATAATGTAGTTAAAAACTAAAACTTGTTTGTACACCAAGAGATTCTAGTAGTATGAGCCAATCAGTAGGCTTTATTTTGTGTATTTTAATTGCATTTAGTGACTTGTTTTATGGTTTTCCTCTATATTGTTGGTTGTTGCTTTAATGGTTCATTATCCGTTGTTTCTTATTATGTCAAACATAGTGTGCCTTCATTTGTTTTTACGTGCATCGGTTTGGGTGTAGATGGAGTCCTCGATCGCGGGATGAAAATGTGGTCTGGCGAGGAGGACAAAGTGCTTGTTGATTTGCTTAGTTACTCTTAAGATTGAGGCAAGATACATGGCGATAACGGCTTCAAGAATGGGTTTGCCAATGCTCTCCAACGAGATGATGGAAGCAAAGCTTCCGGTTGTGGCATAAAAGCCACTCCACACATTACCTCTAGGTTGAAGACTTTGAAACGACTGTGGCAAATTGGTCATGACATGGTTTATGGTCCCAACACTTCCGGATTTGGTTGGGACCCGACACCAAATTTATTTAGACCCAACGGTTTGGGATGAGTATTTGAAGGTATGTTATACTATTGATGTGTTTATCGTAGCTTAACTCACAAACTGACATGCATGACATAATTTTTTTTTTATAGGCTCATCCAAAAGCTTGTTATTTTCGCACGAAGACCTTACCCAACTTTGACGGCTGTGCTTCGTGTGGGGAAAGGACGGGGCTTGGTGATGAAGTACAATCCCGGTTGGGATGGAGGAAGAGGTCAATCTTGAGGATGATGGCCTACCCGAAACACCAAATAATGTCCTGTTGATCGATTTCTCACCGACACGGCTGACGACATTGGTTTCACACAAATCCACCGCAATCGAAACTTACGTGTGTCCCGGGAAGAAGCGCCGACTTAACCATTCGAAGTGATGGTGAGGCTCGAGAGAAACGAATGACCCTTGACAAGACCATGGTGGCTTGTCTTTGAAAATTGGGGAATCGAATGTCCACACAACAAAGGCAAGCAGACCTTGATGCGAAGGGGATGATGTTCATTGAGCTTGTTCGGCTTGAGGATCTCACATTTAATAAGAGGAACATGGCTCATATGAAGATAATAGCGTGTGACAAACTCCTTAGGTCATTTTACAAGATGCCTCCGAGTTTAAGACATCATGGGTCCGAACCTTGCTGTAAAGACTAGTATCTTCTATAGGCATATATATATATAGGATCTTCTATAGCCATATATATATATAGATCAGAATGGCCTTGAAACTGTATTTTTTGTGTAGCCATATGCAATACAGATTGGCCTAATTTCTGTAGTCTTTTGTATAGCCATATATGATGCAGGGTTGTCGTTCACTTTTTGGGACAAGTCTGCCTTTTGTATGTTTGTGCCAGCAAAGTGTAGACCATGTTAACTTAGGAAATTTACAGTTGGACATGGGATACACTTTGTGTCATTCGTCAATGTAGTTGAAAATGTTTTGTCTTCTTTGAGGTGCGTGGAATGTATATGCAGCAACAATGTAGAATGTTAATCATGCACAAGTTAATGAAAGTTAAAAGTACCTTTGTTACGTCCACATTTTATGTTTCACATGATGCAGAGTTCCTGTATGTCTTGTGTTGATATGGTCTTATTTGTACAAGGTTAGGTGTCTGGTTTAGCACAGGATGAGGTTTCTTGTTTAGCACAGTTGTCGCCTTTGTCAGTTTTTACGTTCGCACGCGTCCCATTTATTCCCATTTACATTCGAACGTAATCAATACGTTCGAACGTAAATATGTCCTTCCCGAGTTTCCTCAAAATTAATCACAGGAAGACATGTGGGTGATTGAGTACGAACGTGAGTGATTGCGTTCGAACGTAGTCGAGTCGCCAGTTATTTTTATTTTTTAAAAAAAAATTGGGTATTTCCCCCACTTCGCTGAAATTACAAGAAAACCACCCCCATTACTTTGCCGTGGAAGTCCGATGGTCTTCTTTGAAAAACACCTCCTCCCACGGTTACTTCGTTTTTGATTTTGCGAGTAACCAACCACCCGCAACAAATTTCTTCGTGAATCGAACCCCCGGACCGCATTGCCCTAAAAAATCACTGCGTCATTCAACCGTTTACCATTTCGAGCCCTAATCCTAAAATCGCAATGGCTAGGGTGAAAATGACGAATGAGCGATTGAAGGAGATGGGAATCACAATGGAGGACGTTCGTCGGTTCGAAAGCACAAGGCAAGCCTTTGTGGAAGACGTGGGCGTTCAAAGTACAAAACAAAACGGGACGGCGGTATGCGGACTTTGAGGCAAGCTAGCGAAGTGGAAGAAAAGCTTGAGGCAAAGGCTGCCAAACAACAAAAACAACAAGCAAAGCGAAAGGAACCGCCAGGGGATTCCAACAACGATACTCAATCTTCTGATTATGATCATGAAATGGAGGCGGGAAAAACGCGAATGAGCAAAAAACAGAGGCTACATGACATTAAGAAAGGCAAGGCAAAGGCCGTGGTTAGCGAAAGTGAAAACTCAAGCTGGGATGAGGAAGAAGACAGAGAACACGACTCAGAACAGGGGTCATCGGAATCTAAGGAGGAAGAAAACGTGAAGGCCGCAGGGGGAGGTGTCAGGGCAAAGTTGTTCAAGCAACTTCGGAGGAAACAGAAGACAAATGTGGTGCCACCCCACACCGAGTTCAACCAAGCGCAAGCTGGAGGACTTCGACATGCGGTTAGTTGGTAGATCGTTATGTAAAATGAGTCGGATAAACCTTGACACATTTGATTCTCGAGTACGATTTTGGCCTAATCGACATTCTCATGCCATTCAAGGGCATTCTAGAGTTGTCACTGCCATACAGTGAGTCAGTGGTTAAGGTTTTTTATTCAAATCTAAAAATATCAAGGAAAGGAGTTGTGTATACATGTGTGCGAGGACAGACCATTGAGATCAATGAGGAAAAATTACTAGAATGGTTAGATGTTAAGACACCACAAGCGAAGGACACGAGTTACACTGGGGAAGAAAGTGATGCCATATTGCTTGAGGGACACACACCAGATGATGATTCTTCTCTGTACAGACCCAAACAACTCCCAGATAGATACAGGGTGTTGCATTATCTGTATAGTAGAAATTTTGTGAATAAGGGGGGACACTACGCAACAATGAGCCCTGAGGACAAACGTGTGCTAGCTTGTTTGATAAAGGGAAAGCCTTTTAAATTGGGGAAGATAATACTTGACACCATGCTGAAGGCTGCCATTGTGGGAGACAAAAACTCATATTTGCCTTACCCCTCAGTTGTCTCTCTGATTTTGGAGAAGAACAAAATCTGGTATCTGGAACATGAACATGGTCCAATATGGAGCCCCCAATTTGGTGAAGAAGCGTTGAACCGAATGAAGATTTGTGTTCTTGTGAAAGAGGTTTCATCTTCTAGCAATGAGTGTAAACAGACTCCTCAGTCCAAACCTGAGCGTCAGAGACAAGCAACTCAAGGGCCACGTGTTCATGAACCGGCATTTGAGGATACAAATGGGGACATGGCAGAAATAGTTGGGAAAATTGTGGAGGAGAAGGTTCAGCCATTGAAGGATAAGTTTGACACAATGGTTGCTCAATTGGGAAGCATCGAATCGCGAATGAGCACCATTTGTATTGAGATGGTTTTTCCGAGAGAGTTTATTCAATTGTATGCAATCGATGAGTGAGAGAGTATGCAGCATTCAAGGCAAAGCAAAAGGTATCTCTGCACACGATACGAAGCTCATAGAGCAAACACTTCCACTCACAATCACACTCCATCAACTTCAAAAACTTGTGACCGTGCCTCTCCACCGCTTTGTCCCACCACTCACAACAGATGGATGATCATCATGAAGAGGAGGTGGTGGTGGTAAGGGTCCCGTAGAAGTTTCACAGCATGATGAAGAGGTTCCTGGAGCCAAGGGTGCTGATGAACCTTCACAGCTCAATGAAGAAGACATGGCTGATGATAAGGGTGGACATGCACCTTCAAACGAAGAAGCAGTTGTGCCTAATTCCAATGCTGAGGAAGAAGCTTCCCACCTTCATGACAGTACACAGGCTGATGTTGCTGATGAGGAAGAGGTGCCTCACTCCACGGCAAAGCACAAGAACATGTGGTCCCCGATGAAGACACATCTCATCCTGCACCACAATCACCAATTCCCTCCCCCACTACTGAAGGCCCTGTTGAAGACCATGTGCCTGACCCCAACTCACCAATTGACGTTGAGGAGTATGAGCCAATCACACCTCTGTCTATTGTGCCTCTACCGGAGCCTGTAAACCCTCCTCCTGCGCCTTCGAGGACAATAGCCGCGCCTGTACCTTTGAGAGTTATCCGACCAACCAATTTTAGGTCCGGGGGAGCAGCTGAGAATTTGCCCCATATATTCTCTACTGCCACACCCTTTCCTTCTCCTCCTATGACGTCTGCTTCACCCTTATTTATCCCAGTCAACCTCCCTGGTTCACAGGCAACCTCACCAAGACGGTCCACTAGCAAGAGGTCCCCAGCAAAGAGGAAAAAGAAGGCTTAGGAGACTTTTTATATTGTAATGTATGTTGTTTCTTTTTGTTACCGGTGGATAGGGTTTTTTGCATTTAGGCTGGTTTTTTTTCTTTGTTTCAACTTTTCTTTGTCATGGTGTAGGTACGCCATATTGCGTTCGAACTGGATTGTTTCGTTTGAACGTCGGCTTTTTTGTGTTTTTGGGCAATTGAACTCCGACTCGGTTGTGTTGATGTTTGCTGCTATGTGTTAAGTGCTATCCATTATTTTGACTTCGTATACAAAGCAATATTGTTTTCTCTTGTTTAGGGTGTTTTATGTTTTTCCTCCTCATATGGTTTCATTTCTGCGAATTACCCTTTTGACTTTTCATCCAACATTGCCTTCCTTCTTTTGAAGCATTTGAGAAGGCCAAATCGATTATGTTATTTGATCCCATCTCGTCGAACTTCTTGAACTAGCCATGTGGCTTGTAATCCTACATTGCCTTCCCTCTTTTGAAGCATTTGAGAAGGCCAAATTTGATTATGTTATTTGATTTCATCATGTCTTGTAAGAATTCTTTCCGAACTAGCCATGTGCCTTGTAATCCAAATTTTGCCTTCCCTCTTTTGAAGCATTTGAGAAGGCCAAATTTGATTATGTTCATTGATTCCATCTGACAAAAGTTTGCCTCAATTACCCATGTCACTTGTAATGCTACATTGCCTTCCCTGTTTTTAGGCACTTGTGAATGCCAAATTTCATTAATCGTCGCTTGAATCAATCTATCTTTGTTTTGCATTTGTGTGCATTATATTGGGTCATCTCGATCTTCTTCTTTAAGGCGATATTTACTTCACAAATATCTTTGATATGAGTCCCGCAATCAGTCATTCTATCTTCTTCTCCATCCTCACAAGTCCACACGTTTTTTGTTTTACGTACCCACGATACGCACGCAATGAGGTCATTATTGTTGTTCGATATGGAATTATTTAAAAAGTAACTTAGCCCCTATTTGTGAAGGGTTGCCCACGTGTTCTGAGTTCTGAGTTATTAGGTATGTTATAAAAAGCAATCTCAGTTCTTTTCTTGCTTTTCATTGTCGGAATGCCAAATTTGATCATTCATCGCTTCAGTTCAGTTTTCCTTAACGAAGGAACTCCAACTCTTGATGGACTTCACACTTTTCGTGGTTTTTTCTTTGTCTTTATTTTAATTCATTTTTCCATTCTCTATGAATGCATCAACTGGGTTCAAAGGTTTGCTATTTTTTCCATTGTTCCTCTGTCACTATTTTCGCAACCAGTTTCATCGTTATCTGTTCTCACCTTTTTATTCCAATCATGTGCGTTATGCTTCTCAACATCGCGAATCCATTCATCGGCGCAATTCAATTTCGGCGCAATTCAATTTCGCATGCACGTCTACTTCCGTTTTCAATCGCACGCGTTGGCGCCATCGGTTTAGGGTTCATCGTTATCCCCCGCGAAAAAACCAGAACCGAACTTCACATTTGTTTTTTTTTTTTTTTTAATATGGGGGCTTTTTGGGTATTTCACCTCATATTCCCATTTAACTAACCCCAATTCTTTATACCAAACAATTCATTTTCCATCAACTTAAGTTCCCTTCCCATGTCTACCAAACATTTCAACCTTTTAATTTCCTTTTCAATCTTCCCTTCCATTCCTTTCCCACTTTTAAATTCCTTTCCTCCTTAAATCTTCCCGTACCAAACGGGCCCTTAAAAGCATCGCCAGCGACAGATCCAGTTCCCTTGGGAGTTGATGAATTACCAAAACAAACTACTATATCAACACAAGCAGCTAACGAAAAGATCAGATGAACAGCAAATTGCAGCTAAATCTATATGTATGTATATATGATGCTAAGTTATAAGAACACGTAAATGTGTAAATAGTAATAGAATGGCAATGAAAGATCCCGCATGGGGGGAGCAAATTAGAGTTGCTAATTACACTACAAAATTGATGACGACACCCACGCTACCATAAATCCAGGATTTGTGCCCTCTTTACAAAATCGAGCTTTTCTATAGACAATCTAGCAAGCCAGCGAGGAAAGGTAAAACTGGCATTTGTCATCTATTTGATCTGTAAAATCATCTCTGAAGCTGTTATCATGGCGTATCAACCTCCTTTTATGTACAGGTATAATAAACCTAATAATAGAAAGAATTATTATCCTTGGGATTGGGAGCATCTTTGCAGAGCATTGAACGAACTTCCATGATAGACCTAGGCGGCGCTAAGTCTTTCTCTTGCAATGTGTTTCCTAGAAGCTGCTGCATCTGTGAGGCAAAGGCATCGTCCAAAATCTGCACAGAAATCTCCAGGTCAGATTTCAGGAGGGCATATAACAAATACGGAATTTTCATAAAGAGGTGTCTTAATCATTGGATCCCCACTCATTAAATTAAATTGGTTATAACATTTGATATATCATTATCCAACAATATGACCGCTTGCTTATATGCCAGAGGTCAGAAAACCCTACGTTGGCACCATTTCATGCCCCCTAAATTTAGTCGCTACAATGCCGACACGGGGATTCTCTCAAGCCACATTTCTAGAAATGTCTCAAGACGCATCTAGTTGAGTGGATCCTCGAAGAACACAGTTTGTGATCTTTTGATTTGATCATGAGAATGAGGTTAGGTGAAGCAGTCTTCATGCACAAATAAACCCATAAATAGAAACCTCTTCTGGGCAGTAAAATGAGAGAACCATGGATGGAGACCACTAAATAAATATTTTTTAATAATAAAACAAATCCAGCAAAGCGCACACAGCATTGTCTTTCATCCACTATATACAGACAAGTAACATCATTTACTGGTTAAATGGATCACAATACTTACAGAGGCTGAAACCCTTGAGCCTTTGTACCATGATTTATTCTCTTTTCTGTTCTCCAAGAAGCTTAAAATTTCCTGTTGAAACAAGATATAAACCAAGGACATTGATAAGAAACTGATAGCCTGAAATCTACAATTTTGTCAAACATACAAGGGAACTTACCTGTCCCATTCGGTCCCAATAACCTCGACAGATGGCAATGAAGACCGTGGTCTCAAAAATACCGTGAACGTGACTTATGGTATTAATCAACTGTTCTTTCAACGGCTGCATTCTTGCTCTTAGATCAGATTCCACGACAATTTCCTTTGAATCTTGAAGAATCTTTTTCAATTTTGTGGTATTCTGTAACTTTGTCTGGGATAACAAAAAAGAAGCATCATGAATATTAAGAACACAGACATGGCTTGACTAGAATGAAATATCTTGAACAGCAGGTGCAGAAAAAGTTAACCTCACAGTAGCAGAGACTACATGGTCAATTGGATTCCGCTATGAATTTAGTAAGGTAAATACTACTAGCTATATACAAAGAGTACCGTAAAATAATGATACTCACATTTTCAGCAAGTTTCTCCACGATAGCTTGCACATAGTTCCTGAACTTTGCTCTCAGCATCACTGTCACTTCACTGAGTCGCTCACCGGGTGCTATGTTTCCAACATTTGGTATGCACGAACCCCATGACCTGAACTGTGACTCTACCCTGGGACGCAAGATATCAAGCATTCTCTTCATGGAATTCAAAAGAATTCCAAGCTGAAAGAAGCAACAAAAGTTTTGAGTGTCAAAGTACAACTCTAGAAAACACTGCAGTTTCGAGAAATTCTACTCACCTCAGAAGGAACTACATAAGAAGGTGCAGATCGTTTAGTAAGCTTCTGCACATACTTGAGCCCAAATTTCTTAGGGTTGATGTTTTCCTTGATTGGAGACAGTACATCTGCGTACTGTTTGTCTAGAGCTTCCACTATGGCTTTTTCAATATCAGCGATGGCCTGTTGACACATACCAGAAAAATAGGAGTGCAGTTAAAACTTGGATATTCTCAGTTCTTTTTGGATCTATCAAATAATACCAAATTCATGTGAGAGACCCAGAGAATAAAAAGGATGACAAAATAGGTTAAATGAAGATTGCCACTGACATACATTCTCTAGAATCAAGGTATATTCTGGCCAGCGGCAAATGATGACTTCATAGTCTGTCAATGTTTCTTTCAGCCGTTCATACATGTCATCAATAAAAGGAGTAGTAGAATGTTGTGTTCTGACTCCTGACCATTTCACCTGGCAAGAATGAGGCTTTTAGACAATACTTTTGGTGTGCAGATTATACTACTGGATAAAGAAGTCAGATACATGATCAATTCAGATCATCTTTCATACATGATACAGATCAAGGAGTATCATGCAATAGCAGTACATTAAAAATAATAATGTACCTTATCCAGTTTGCATGACTCAAGCAAAGCTAGGCGTTTGTCTTGTATCCATACTTGAACATACAAGTGGAACAATTCTTTTGCATTTACGCCGCCTTTGACAGGACTGACAAAGAAATTGGGTAAAAAAATATTATTCAGTCATAGAAATTTGATTGCCAACATAAAAGCGCTATATATATACTCTAAGCATCAATAATTACCTAAGATTCCAGCTGATAAGATCCGTTTGAAAATCTGACGTTGCAATAACGAGTTCTGCTACATGTGCTGAAGGGCCTGCGGGTGGACAAGCAATAAGGAAATCGCGTATTCTATTGCAAAGTTCAGTGCTGTATATGGATGCAGAAAGATTTGGTAGGTCCACAAAGCTGCAAAAATATATGGACAATAAAAAACAATTTAGAACCTTCGAATGCTTCAGAATCTAAAAGAGAAATGCATGCATCAATATAAGCACTTCAAATGCTTCTGATGAAGAGCACCAGAGAACAATTCCTCTGTACATGAACCAAGTCTCTTAATGCCAATTAAATTAAAGATCATAATATCAAAGTAATGTCCCAAAAAATGAAGATTAATAAATACACCAAGAATTGCAATAATTGTAATTAAATTAATCAAATTTTTAGTTAAAATAATAAAACCATCCTTCTCTTCTGTTACTGTCTATGCCTTTGAGAGTGACATCAACTACAACCTAATTTATTGTTGTTTTTTGTTTCCTGATCAGACAAGACTACTGCAGTAGTGCCACAAAAAGACATGACTGAGAAACAAATTTCAAACTAATTAGAAACAGACAAGATGACTGAGAAATAACTAATACCTGGGAAGTATATTTTGATTCAAAATCTGGATGTCAGCAAAGATCTCGTTTCTAAGATTTACACAGAGGCTTTTCATTTTCTGGTAAGCAGTAGATGTGGACACATTGTCCATTAGATTGCCTTCATTATTGTTCGAAACATATTCATCTGTTTCAGTCAGGAACCTTTTGGACCTCTTTTTTGCAGCAACCTAGGGAGATAAAAGTAGTGAGTGAAGCAAATACAGCATATACTTGACAAGCGTCATCATGGTAATCTCAAGTTTCACACTTTCACAAACCTGAAAATAGTGACAGAAAGCTGTTTGAGCCTCAGGAGATAATATATCATGAAGAAGCTTGTAGAGTTTGACAGCAGGCTCCAGTGCAGGTGCTGCAACACCAGACGCAGGTCTGAAACCCTCTGGGATACCAGAAAAGGATGATTCATCAAGTGACTTGTAATTCTCAAAAACAAGAGTGAGTATCTGTTCAATTTGATCCTTAGTCTCTCCAAGTATTCGGTTCTGATCAGAATAACCAAATCCAAACTATGTTAGGCCAGACAGAGCTCAAAAATATGGACCAAAATGTCAATCATTATCAAGAAAACTGGAAAAACCAGAGCAAACAAAGTCTTAAAATTACATCACTTGACTGAGATATTTCAATAGTACCTCCTGGTGGCTCAAAGAAGACTTGCTGTTGCCCCTCATGATAACAGGTGATAGCAAATCATACACCAAGTTGAGGCAGTCAGCTGTTGGCGTAGCCACATCCATTACATAAGATAAGTACCTAATTACATAGGAAAAGAGGAACACCACAAGTGTAATGAATGAGGAAAAGCATCAAAGAGCAAATTCATTAAATTAAGTATTTCTAGTATTCAAGAAAAGATATAGCAAGTTAACATCAGATTACCTTAACCTGGTATATATGTCAGACACCCCATAATATGATGCAAATTCTGTTAAAAGCCATTTCCATGGACCATGTAACATTAGGTTCCTCTGTTGAAAGCCTTGAACTTTCATGGCAACTTCTAAAATTAAGTCATATGCTACTGTCTCTGCCACAGAGCCACACTATAATCACAAGAAAGAGACAACTGTGTAACTGCTTGGGACAAAGTATAATAAGAAAGTCATATTTTCTATTATAAGATGTCATTTAGGGACAAACAAGCGCCAAAAACCAAATGGTTAACAAAGTCTTTTTTTGCCACTTCATAAAGCTTTTGTTTGCCCTCATCTGATAGTTGCCAAGAAAGACTACAAGCATACATCTTATGATTTTCAAATCCAGATTTCTGCTGGGGATATTAGAGGAGGAAGGCGGTATTTAGTAGGATCTAAAAATTTGCATTTAATACTTTACAATATCTTTTTGACAGTGCCAAAAAGATTGTCTCTCAAGTAACTTTAGTTGAAGAAATCTTATAACAGCTTCTAACAGTAATCGATAAAAAGATTAGATCAGAAGCCCAAGGAAATTATTTGGAGATAACACCACCTTTTAACTTTATGCAGTTTCTTAGTTCCCATTTCATGGCAAGTATGCAAAATGAGGTAAATCCCACGTCCATTGTGCAAAATGATAGTAAGGCCATGATTTAAGGCAAACAGCTCATAAATGCTGCTTATGTTCATAGTAGCTAACCTTGGGATGACTACTGTCATCTGAACTTGTTGAATAATGTATATGAAGTTGTATCTTGCCCACAAGGTTGTGCTCTAGCCCATGATAAATGTTCCACCAGCGTAATTTGTCAGCCTGCATTCAGATTGCTCATGAGTTGTAGCGTAATTACCATCATCTAATGTAAAAATGCACTAAGAGAGTGTATTGTGAATGTGCTTGCTGGCAAAGGGTATTTATGTATTTTGGGTATCTAAAACGTACATTGTGGTGTTCTCAATTCAGCATGTGCCAATTCTTTATTTCCTCGAAAAAAAAAAAAAAGAAAAGAAAAGAAAAGAAGAAGAAGAAGAAGCATGTAACAGGATCTATCGCCATATAGATTACCGTGTGTTCACTGCTCGCGTTTTCTCGTTTTCCATCAATTCTACTATTTGATTCTCTACTTTGACAGGCACACATAACACCACTAAAAAGAAAGTGCATTAAAAAATATTACCGGGTCATCAGCAATATTAGCCACTTGGACAAGCACACGGCCAAAATGCTTCCCCTTAGAATCTTGAACTTCAACAAGCAGATCATCTCCTAGGCTGTCTGGAAAACTGTAAAGTACTCAGCAGTTTGTTCAGAAATACAGTCATAAAAGACAAAGAAACACTACTTACAACATGTGGGTTTCACATGACCCAGGCTGCATTCTGATGGCATCTTCTTCAGTCATGCTTTTGAGTCT
The DNA here is from genome assembly GCA_019022655.1 of Acacia acuminata. NCBI lineage: Eukaryota > Viridiplantae > Streptophyta > Magnoliopsida > Fabales > Fabaceae > Acacia > Acacia acuminata. Next base: position 5,653,831 of record JAFJYI010000015.1, read on the forward strand.
TAATAAACATGAGTATGTTTCTGGACACATGTTACACACAATAGAAAGAAAAGTTTATGAAGGATAAATAATAGATTAATCTTTATAACAAAAAAATGAGAACGGAGCAGGAAGGATTTCACAGCTATTATGAGTACATGTAATTCATTAACGCAGACAGTAAACATGCAAGGGCATAGAAGTGAGAATTAAAGAGTGAAGACTTCCAGAAACATCAAAGAAATGGTTACATTGGTATGATAAAATATAAAATAAAAGAAAACTTAACAAGAATATTAATACTCCAGAAACACATTAAAAAGTAAAAAACAATAGTGTATTAAATTTTGATTTAAAGTGAAATTGAAAGGTACAAATGGTAAGGATGCAAAATGCATCAAAACCTTGCCTGACAGCATGAGAAGAAAATTGCTCCAATTTTTTTTTTCTTTTTTTGGAAAATCATATGCTGCTCTGAAGGAACAACAATGAAATATTATTCACAAAATTTGCACTTTGAAACCAATCCCTCCATTCCAAAATGTTTGTCCCTTTGGGGTTTTGCAGACAGACCAAGAAAACAAATAGATAGCCTAAACTATAGTAAAATATATTGTTTTACTAAAATATCCCCTCCTAGTGGGATAAGTCTTTCTTGTCCCTCTCGTCATAACTAAAATATCCCTAAATACTATTGCACTAATTTATTGGAGTATTATCCTGAATGCTTCATTGAAATTCTAAAGTAACACTCATTTTGAAAAAACACAAACTCCAAAGTGACAAAGGAGTACTTCGTTGCCCATAATTCTTCAACACATTCAAATAAGAGTAATATTTTAGACAGGCACACCCAAAAAAAATAATAATAATACTTGTACAACATATTGCCCACATAAAATAAGTCGGCAGCTTAGGTATTAAGCACCTGATGTAATTCTAAGTTTATTGATTCTCAGACTCACAACTCTAAAATTAAAAGAAGCTCATAAGACAAGAATAAAAGGCAGCAGCCAAGTTCAATAACAGACCCAAACTCAACTAAGCTAATGCATCCTTGTGTCAAGCACAGGATCACATACAAAATTATAAAGAATCAAAGTTACTACATAAAAGAGAAGGAATTTCTCCAACATTATCCCACTTTCACTGAATCAACTGTGACATTTTACAACTCAAGTAACTCTCTCGTGAGACTAGGGCAGCAGGAAAGAATAAAATACCAACCATTGGAACCAGCACCCACAGGAATAAAAATGCACAGGTTACAAAGAAATCCTGATTGGCTGCAAAATAGTGCATAAAAATTGCATCTTCACATACCTTGCACAACTTCATACGATGATGGAGAGTTTCGGAGAGTTTTAACACCAGTTTTCAGCAGTCCAGAAACCTGCTGTATGTACCGGCTGCTGGCATGTATATATGCCAAACTTTGCTGTGCAAAGGAACCGTTTACTGGTACACGTGGGGAAAATCTAACTCTTTTTAGGGATTGCCATCCGGAAGAGAGTGTAGACTGCAGACTGGAAAAATGGTGTTGCACAGACTCCATTTTAATTTTAGGCGCCCTTAAAGATGATATGCTACAGCCAGAAGGGGGTTCCAGGCCCAGTTTGACTTTTCGTACTGCACAATAAAGCAATATCAACAAAGACTTGATATGGAGAAATTAGAAGATTGAATAGTCAAAACTGACATAAAGATCAACCTTGCACTTTCATCTTTCCAATGAGTTTTTTATGTTTTGGTGCAACACCTTCACTGGAAAGCTCTGAATTTTGTTTTAGCATTAGTTCATCCTCCGGTTGTAATAGGACTTGCCGCAATCTACAGTTCAATATATATAATTCCAATGAGAATGGAGAAAATAACAACAAATAAATGAAAACATCAGGCTAAAAGCCAGAACCATGGTTACTGATATTTAGTTCCAACAATTCTCAGACCAGAATTAAAGATTCCTTCTTATAGAATTGTGAGTCCATGACAATGATAAACATTTTATATCTATTCTAGCATCTCATATGCCCAGACGGATGCTCCCCAGTCCACACTTCAAAAGCCAGACCATGTTATAGGGGTTTATCTCCTCCGAGGATTAAATAGCACAATAAAGGAAGGTTCATCTTTAGATGACAGAATCAATGACATCAAGAGAAAGAATTTAAACTCACCCAAATGCATCCCTTAGTAACGAACATTCATTTTCTAGAAACATAGGAGCTTCCATGCATTGTATTGCCCAAGCATGAAGACAAAGACGCACACAAGCATCATAGGCTATGACAGCATGCCATGGACCAAGGGTGCTGAAATGGATTAATATAAGCACATAATTAATGAATACAAACTAGAAGAATACCACCCTCAACCATCAGCATAATTAACATAAACGATACCTTGCATGAAAGGTTGGAACACGAGCAGAGTGTGAACTTGAAGATGCAACAGCCTCTGAACCAGCAGCAGTTCTGTAACACATACACTTCAAAATAAGTTGATACTGAATGTATAAAGGCTTGCACAAGTTGTGTGACTAGAAAGTCAATGTATTTTGTATGAGGCAGAAAGAAGAACCTAGAGACATGCTTGTTCTCATCAAATACACAAACCTGACATATTGGTCAGGATTCTCATTTCCTTTACTATTCTCTATCCTATCCTCAGACATGGATTTGAAAGGGCTTGATTCGTTCCTAGCAGAAAACCATTGTGAATCAGCCGTATGAAGAGTTGTATGAGCTCTAGAAGCTGTAATTTTCTCAGACATTTGCTTGATTTCTTGACCAGAACTGCAAAATGGGGGAGCACTGGGAATGTCTTCATCATCACCATCAGACAATCTTCCATTCTAAGTGTTTTCATACAAGAAATCACGAATGTATGTCATTTTCTGCTATAAGAGAAATTATATTTGGAAATGGTAGCAGGTAAGAGCTTAGAAGCTAAAGAAGAGAAAATTCTTAAAGCACATTCAAAGATGACAATAATGCCTGAGCAAACATTTAGTAGTTGACTTTCCTCCGTCTTTCCCTTTCCCTTTTTCTTTCTTTTCATTTTTTTTGGGTGAAAGTTGCACACATGAAACCATTTTTGCTTATTCTCACTATTATGCAAGTCATTAGTCTTCTAAGCAAGATATAACAGGTCCAACAAGACAATTGACAATCATACAAAACAGATAAATGAAAATTAATAATCTATCACGTTGCAGCCTTGCACTTGATTTGATTATAAGCATGTTACTGCATACCTTTTCAGGAGCATGGTACACATTCATCCTTGAAGGCACACTAGAAGTATACCCCTCTGAAAGATAAGCTCTTGTCTTTGGTACAGTGCCATTGACGCTTCGTACAGGTGTGGTAGAAAATTCTGAGCTCGCAGCAGAATCTGATGACTCGTCATCCGTAAAATTACTCTGCATTGCATTCGTAGTTCCCCCCATCTGGGAATTTCTCACAGCGCCAGGTCTCTTAACCACTGTTTCCCTAGAGGAACTCACCTCAGAGAAAGTATAGTCACTACCGCAGTGGGACGGCCTTTGGGCGAAATTCCTGTATCTGTGACCGGCGCCACTGGGGACTCTGTAGTCTTGGGGAGACGAATCCAGTGAATATCTTCCACCGTAAACTTCCTCTTCCGAGTCAATGGCATCATTATCAGAATTAGTGCCACTATCATCGACCCCACTAAGAATTGCATTCGGAGGAAAATGACCACTTCTGAATTTCGCTGGCGGTGGTAACCCAAATCCTCTAGCACCACCGCTCTTCAACCCGCCAACAGGATCAATTCGAGATCTTAAACTTGAATCAGACAAGGGAATTTCCTTCTGGACACCAACAAAATCAGAACTTAGAGAGATCAGTATACATTTAGAGAAACACATGCTATTATTCAGAAATCCGAACTTTGATGCAATAACAAGGGGAATGTGTGGAGATCGATATCTATCTTTTACAATAGAATGTCGGGAGAAAGAGAAAAAGAAGAAACAAATCAATGAAGCTGACCTCTCGAACCCATCGAAGTGAACTCTTGTCAAGTCCTTCAGTAAACATGGTCGTGGCTGAGTCTTCGCCTGCACCAGCAACCAAACCCAGATACCCTTCGCTCCAAATTCGCAACCTCGGCCCTCAAGCAAAACGTACATAAATGTGAAGCTTGGGCTAAAAGACAATACTTCACAGATGAATTGAAGTAAAGGGTTTTAATGCAGAGAGAGGCAAATAGAAGCAATGTCAAAGAAAAGCTTTGAGATTTAGTCAGCTTAAGAACACTGGAGTGCAGACAATGGGAGATTCGAGTAGAGAGGAAAAAGGGTTTGCTTCCTCATAAAGCTTTCTTCGTTCAGCTCTCTGAGAAGGAGAGACCCACAAAAGCAACTCTTCGTGGGTTTTCAGTTCTTCTGTGCTCTCGGACTCGGTAAAACACACACACTCTCCCTCTCTCTGTTAAGGGTAAAAACTATATTGCAACCTTTGACAGATTTTGCTAGATTTATTGTCGATAAAAAAAATCGCTAAATTTCCTCAATCTACGGAGAAAACAGAAAATATTTATATGTATATAGTAAATTGCAGGTCGGTGTGGGGGTCATTTTCCGGTATGAAAACGACGGCGTATGCCAGCCGAAGGAATGATGTTTGTAGACTGTAGTCTCTCTCTTAAGTCTTAACCCCAAAAAATTAAAATGAAGGAAAGAAGGTTCTCCGAAAATAAAGCGCACGTAGCTTATACTTTCGCGTGAGTAGCAGTGAAAGTAAGAAAAAGTAACAGAAATTTCTGACGTGGAAAAGCGATGGGCGGTTTCTAGTGGTTTACACTTAATCCATTAATTAATTATTATCCTTGATTCCTTGCATGACTAAACAGTCGAACGTTGTAGTGTGGAAAGGAGAGTGGGAGCACTCCGGCTTTTGCTGTAATTTCATGGTCCTGACGAAAAATAATAAAATAACCTCGGAGGGACGCCCCCGCTAGTCGCATGATGCACATGGTGGTGGGTCCCGCCTTATTGCCATTTTTTTGTCTCGTCGCTGCTGCTTGCTAGTTGACCTAACACTAACAGCTCGATGTGGTGGTCCGTTGGATGGACCGACCCGACCCAATTTGTATTGTTTGGCTGTTTGAAGACGGTGCGTCGTTAGTGACAGGAATGGAGGTCGGGCCGCTGAAAGAACTGTGATCATGGACTATGACGGTGACCCCTGAATATGACACTTTTCATTCGAAAATTGTTGAATGGTCACCCGATCACGAAAGCAATATATAATTATGACTGATATTTCTTTTTAATTCATTCATTCTCATGAAGATTGAAATTATGAGTTTGACATGATTGAAGCAGCAGGTAGGTCCTTACGCATTAAGCTAATGTTTCCCACAGCGCCACCAAACATTCAGAATCATTAAAAAAATTATTTAAATGGATTTAACTCTGCGTTCTCAGGTCAAGCTCCTGCAAGTAAAGGGCGATGGGACCGGGCAAATTATTGTGCGTCCAAAGCGTGTTCAGAACGGCGCAGCATATATGAGCACCGTACCACTCTCAGCTAGCTGAATACTTGAATTGGAAAGTGTAGATTGCATTTTGCAACTTACACTTCTTGGAGGGAAAGTCATAAGATGAGCATGCTAATAACTGCCGGAGCATGTGAGCATGCAACAAATTCTGTAAAACGGAGGATGATTAATCACTTTCCTATTAATGATGTTGTCAAATATGAACGAACAGTGAACAGTAGGAAAGTTAAACAGGAAGCTTCAGAAGTCTTCATTCTTTTGATGTGAAATGCCTGAAGTCCTTAATAACAGTACGTTAATTCAAGACATCAAAAAGGCATCCAGCTAGCAGCCTAAAACAGTATTTAATTCCGCAATGCCAGCTACGGGTGAAAGCGTCTGGTAGCCTTGTTCACATTAGATATTTATTCTTATATCTCCTTACTTGTTCATCCCACTAATTTTAGGTGGAGGTATTTTTTTATATATTTATTTATTTAGATTAAATTATAAATTGGATTCTGAAATATTTTTTATATTCAATCTTAAATTAATTAATTTTTAGACATGCATTTAAAATATTTTTTCTGTAATACTACTATCGTAAAACATTTTTCTAGTAACACCTAATATATAAAATATCTTTTGAACATTTAGTAGCTTAAAATAATTAATTTTTAGTGTATAGAGTATTTTTTTAAAAAAAACAATCTTTTATTTGGGAATGAGCATGTACAGATCATCATGGAATGTGATTCCCACTAGCACTGACCTTGAGAGGGAAAGAAAACAATATTTTTTTTAATATAAAAATTTTAAGAAAGAGATTGAATTCACTTATTATCTAAAGGTAGAGTAGAATCTCAATTTCTCTTAAAAGGTGATCTTATTGTTAGACGGGACGAGTTATCCATTACCTTCGTGTATGAGCGCAGACACAGGAAAAGTTTATGATGTTTCCTCTTAATACCTTAACCAACTTTAAAATCAAACACCATTCTATTAATGAGAATATTCGACCCTTTACCACTTAAATCAGTTAAGGACGAGGGGTAAAGAAAACAATATTTAATTAATGATTAGCGTGACAAGATTGTGGGCCTTTTCTGATCGGCTTGGCCGGCCAACTCATATTGCGGCTTTTACAGGTCAAATGGCAAAGCTTGTATTGTTTTAGTTAATGGAAGCCGAATATGGGGCACAAAAGGACAGGAAAGAGAACAATTGATGGAGCAAGAGACAGTGATGATATTGCAGCGGTACTCGCGTAAAAGCGACGAAACTACGTAGCAGTACGTTACGATGAATTTTGAATAACCCGCGTCACGTGGAATCTTTCCGTCCCTGTCGTGTTTCTATCCCATGAATCCCCGGTTCCCGGTTACCAACGTGGCCCACTTACCCAGCAATGACGAGGCATTCCCCATACTCGTATTTTTTTTTTTTTCCCAATTATTAATGGTCAGCTAAACGTGACTTCCGAACCGGATCCATTGACTTGACCAGAATACCAGCCCCAAAGTCCAGTCTAAAACAATATAAAATCAGCCAACTAGAGAATTGGGACTGAATCGGTTGGATGCGGATCCTTTTCTAAAAAAAAAAAATAATAATAATAATAATAACAACCTAAATTATATTTTTTTGCTTCAAAAAAACTAGTTAAAAATTATTTTTTTCCCAAAAAAAAAATATCATATTCCCAGAAAACACCTTTACATCAATCACCAAAAGAGATTAGAAGGACATTTTTTTTGATATAAAAATTTTAGGAAAGGGGTTGAACATTACCTGATTGCCCATGGTTCAATCGGGCGGCATTTCAATCCACCGAGAATACTAGAATTACATTCACCCAAAGAAACAAAGCAGGATCTTCATAAACCCCTGTGACGGCTGATTGACCAATCAGGATCGAACCCCTCCTTTAGATGAAGAAGACCGACCCCCATACCAGTTGAACTCAAAGACGAGGGGTGCGAGAAGGACATTTGCCAAATGAATTCGTGAAGAGCATTTTTCCGCGGTGTAAATACTCCAATATTTTTTAAAATGTGACCCTAACATCATTTGCTTCCTTGGGTGCAAAAAAGCCCATTTGTATCATGCAAACTACTGTAACTTTTTAATTTGTTGAGCCCATATCACTATTTTTAAGTGATTATTTAATAAAAAAATTAAGGGAAAATTTCAAATAAATACCAAATGAATTTGCAAAACCCCGAGAAGTCATCAAATTTAAAAAAGACTTAGACTTAAATTGTGAGGACTTTTGGGGGATATGCAAATTCGCGTAGCAAAATGACCATTTTGCCCTTAGTTCTAAATAATTAAAAAAATACCCCCATGGTGGGCCCCACGCGCCGGCCGGCGACCACCATTTGGTGGGAGGGTTTTTTTTTTTTTTTTTTTGGGCAAAGTGGGGGTGTTTTGTCAAAAATCAAAAATATGCTTTGCAAATGTGGGGGGTGGGGTTTGAACCCACCCCACACAAAAGCAAGTAGCCCAACCACTTGGTTCTTTTATTATATATATACATTAACAAATATATATATTCTTCTTGACATTTGTTCAACGGTAATTACCATTCCACAAGTGAAAATTACCATTCGTGAAGTGAGAATTACCATTGTTTCTCCAGGGTTCACTTTGTTTACTTGAAGCATGTTTTGTAAAAACCCAAAAAAAAATGAACTTTTACAAAACCTGAAGTGAGAATTACCATTCGTGAAGTGAGAATTATCATTTCCTAAGTGACAATTACCATTGTTTCTCCAGGGTTCACTTTGTTTACTTGAAGCATGTTTTGTACCAACCCAAAAAAAAAAAAGAACTTTTACAAAACCGGAAATGAGAATTACCATTCGTGAAGTGAGAATTACCATTTCCTAAGTGACAATTATCATTGTTTCTCCAGGGTTCACTTTGTTTACTTAAAGTATGTTTTGTAATTCTCACTTTAGGTTTTGTAAAAGTTCATTTTTTTTTTACAAAACATGCTTCAAGTAAACAAAGTGAACCCTGGAGAAAAAATGGTAATTTTCACTTAGGAAATGGTAATTCTCACTTCGTGTTTTGTAAAAGTTCTTTTCTTTTTTGGTTTTTACAAAACATGCTTCAAGTAAACAAAGTGAACCCTGGAGAAACAATGGTAATTCTCACTTCAGGTTTTGTAAAATTTCATTTTTTTTGGGTTCTTACAAAACATGCTTCAAGTAAACAAAGTGAACTCTGGAGAAATAATGGTAATTGTCACTTAGGAAATGGTAATTCTCACTTCACGAATGGTAATTCTCACTTCAAGTTTTGTAAAAGTTCATTTTTTTTTTTTTGGTTTTTACAAAACATGCTTCAAGTAAACAAAGTGAACCCTGGAGAAACAATGGTAATTTTCACTTAGGAAATGGTCAGGGACGGACCTTGGGAGAAATATTTGAGGGGGCCAATATATACTTATTAACTAATTAAAAATTTTATGATTATATAACATTTTTAAAATATTGATTTATAATAATAGTATGTTAACATTCTAATGTATAAAATAAATTACAATCAAACCTTAGAGCATCATGGCAAGTCTTTTCAATCGGTAAAGATATCATGCGGCTATGTTACCTTCCTTTATGTGATCACTAGCTTTCCTCTTGAAAAATGAATCAATTGTTTTATTCTTCATCATTGAGCTATTCTTAGATTTTATCACTTTCCAAATAACCTATAAACAATTTAAACAATATAATTAACTATTATCATACTAAATATAAATATAGAAAAACAAAACTCATTTTTTAACCCCTTTCATTTTAAAATGCAGTTGTTCATTGTATAAAAGGAAAAAAAATGCAGAAGTTCAATATGTTCAACGACAAATAGGAGACTAGGATAGGATTTCATCATGAAACATATATTATAATTTATGCAAAGTTTGTGCGAGTAACGCCAGGCGGCAGATGGATACAAAACAAACTCATTAAAAAATCATACCCTTGACGCGTCTTTAGTAAATTACTTGGTACCACGGAACTAATGGAAATCTTTGATATTACTATATTAGTTGCACCTTCTAGGCTTCTACGGTAGATAAAGATTGGACCATTGCACCTCATTCGGTTCGCAATTATCGGATCGGCTGCGCACTCGAGACACCCAAACAAAAAAAAAAACGGACTACGATGAAATCTCGCCCACGAGCCCACGACACGATGAGACGACGAGACTTGGACATATGGCGATTATGGAGACTAGGAGAGTGAGTGTGTGAATTTTGGACGGAAGATTGTGAAAGACTCTAAGAGAACGCGCAGCGAACATTAGGTTAATAATAGGTTTGGGTTTGGGATTTTTTATATTAATTTTTTAAAAAAAATTCTGGACTCTTTTTTTTTGGGGGCCATGGCCCCCCCTTGTATCTTCAAAGGTCCGTCTTTGGAAATGGTAATTCTCACTTCACGAATGGTAATTCTCACTTCAGGTTTTGTAAAAGTTCATTTTTTTTTTGGGTTTTTACAAAACATGCTTCAAGTAAACAAAGTGAATCCTGGAGAAACAATGGTAATTCTCACTTCGAAATGGTAATTCTCACTTGGGTTTTGTAAAAGTTCATTTTTTTGGGTTTTTACAAAACATGCTTCAAGTAAACAAAGTGAACCCTGGAGAAATAATGGTAATTCTCACTTCGAAATGGTAATTCTCACTTCACGAATGGTAATTTTCACTTGTGGAATGGTAATTACGGTTGAACAAATGTCAAGAAGAATATATATATTTGTTAATGTATATATATAATAAAAGAACCAAGTGGTTGGGCTACTTGCTTTTGTGTGGGGGGTGAGGGGTTCGAACCCCACCCCCCACATTTGCAAAGCATATTTTTGATTTTTGACAAAACACTCCACCCGCCCAAAAAAAAAAAAACCCTCCCACCGGTGGCCGGCGGCGGTGGGGCCCACCGTGGGGGTATTTTCTTTTTTCTTTTTAATTATTTAGAACTAAGGGCAAAATGGTCATTTGGTGCGAATTTGCATATCCCCCAAAAGTCCTTATCACCTCTAAGTCTTTTTACAAATTTGACGGCCTTCTGGAGGTTTTACAAATTCATTTGGTATTTATTTGGAATTTTCCCAAAAATTAATCTCTCTCCCCCATCTTCTCCATGCCCTCTCTCTCTCCCTCTCTTCCCTCACTCTCCTTTGAGCTGTAGCCCCTCCTCGCTAAGCTGAGGAAGGAGGGATAAGTATAACGTTGAGGTGGTTGATGAGCGAGAGTTGAGAATAAAATTTAGATAGAGAGAGAAGCAGTTGTGGCTCAGAAGAGGGTTGGCGGAAGAGGGAGAAAGAGAACTCAGAAGAGGGAGTGGGAGAGAGAAAGTGAGTTTTTTAAAATTAAATAATCGTTTAATAATAGTATTAAAGGGAGGGTCCACCAAATTAAAATGTAACGGCAATTTGCATGATTTAACAGACATGATTTTTGCCCTAGTTAGAAGAGTTTTTAGGCATTTTTACACCTAGGAAAATATATGATATCAAGCACACATTTAGAAAGAGTAATGGTTTTTTTTTTTGCCCCTTCACCCTATATTTTCTTATAGATGATTTAAAATGGAGGAGGATGGGAAGCTTGTGAAATTTATCTTGGAATAACTGTACAATAGGAACAACATACATCGACGCTTTTCCAAGCACTGGGAATCCTTGGACCCTCTTCAATAAACATGGTTGACTAAGGCCGAAAGTCCATAAAAATCTCATGTTTCCACTCCCACATCAGTTGCAGGCCAAGGGGCCGAGTCAAGAACATTTTCTCGTGCCAGTCAATGATTCTCCCCATGACATGCCAGCAATCTCGATGGAGCAAAGGTGCTAACCGATGTATAGTCTCTATTTGAATCAGTGTTCACACAAATTAATACAAAACTTGTTTTACATACTTACTTTATATCATGAATCACGTTGAAAAAATAGTTTATATCAATAAATCAAATAGGCATTAAATAGACATGAGTGGGAGGAAAATAAATAAAAACAAGAAATCAACCAAAAACTCCACGACCCGTAGAGATATTACATCATCACTCCCAAAAATCTTGGTTTGCCTGTCCAAGGTTATGGTATTCTGTTTGTGATTTCCTATTTTGCATAGCCTTCGTTGTGTTCTATTGATAATGTGCATGAGTTTACTTAGAAATCGTTGTTGTGTGTGAGAGGTAATCTAACTTGATTCACAAGTCCAGGCTCCATTATGCAAATACAGTTCTCTCATATTTTTTATACCTATTTGAATTAGCAGTGAAAACTGTTTTCCCAACGTGATTTATAATATACAAGGTGAGTATGTGAAAAGAGTTTTATTTTGACTTCTGTTAATAAACTTTTTCAACTCTCATTCAAACATATTCTGCTGCTGGCTTTGAGATGAAGAATGTGGCATTTCGTTGCTTTCATAAGCCCCATTTTCCTTTGCAACCTCCCAAGGCCATTTAAAGCTTTTCTTCTTTTTTTTAAGAAATATTGGCAATCTTTTACCTTTGGGTTAAAAGTAATAGTCACGTCTCTTTTTCTGGTATCTATGCCCTTAAGTGTATATATAGATAAAGTAAGAAATTATCATTTTGTAAAAAACATTTTTGTCTTAATTTGAGTGTTAGGAGTACAATCTATACTCAAAGATCTTTATTATATCCTGTAAGAAATTTGTCCGTCAATCCAAATTACACCGTATAAAATATGTACAAGTGGGCACAGATTAAGCCTAGAAAAAAGTGCAACCCACATCTCACCTTAAAGACATTATAGATCCTTTAGCTCTTGTAGATACATTATCTACATTCATATAAATCCGGACTTGCAATCTCGTACTCAATGAGCAAAAACCCTTTTAGTTATTGTAGGGGCATGCTATTGTGGAGCTAGATCAATTAAAAAAACGCAAACAGTTAGGCTGTGATTTAATAATATTGAATTGAGGATATTTATGTTGGAAAGAAAATTAAAGAGATTTGTTTATTTGATTTTTTAGATAGATGTTACACTCCTCAACACCATTGAATTACAATCTAATAACTAGTACTCTTCTTGTTACACTCCTCAGATCAATACGCTATAAGTATTGGAACAGTATATCTTAATTAAAATTTAACGCGTGGAGTCTTGATTAATACATTATAACTTGATTATCGTGGAGTTCATGTATTTTAAGGGGAATTATATCACACCAAGATCTCAGTTAAGGAAAATAATATCAAAAAAGTTTCATAACTTATCAACAAGAGCCTTCACTTATCAATGATAAGTTATAAGACTTTTCTCATATTATTTTTATTTGTTGAAACCTAGGTACGATATTCCCTTTTTTTCTAGCCAAAGAGGAAATATTTTTATTAAGCTCCTAAATTTTAAGATTTGCTCAGCTGAACAAATTCACACTCCAACTTCCGTACGAGTTTATTTTATCACGCACTAGATGTCTAGACATGTTTTTTAACTTTATTAGTCTTGAAATTAACACAGTTGTTGGAATATTTTAAAATGAAAAGATATTATTATTTTTTTGTGAATTTATGTTTTTATAAATTAAGGGATTTATATGAAGAATTGTATAAGAAGTTATAATATTAAGAGTTACCAAAGTTATGTTTCTTTAGTTCCAAAAGACACATGCGTGACAACCGCACTTAGTAAAGGGCTGTGTTGTGTTTATGGGAAAATTTTACATAATATAAATATATAATTTTTCACACAATTGTTCGTGAATCAACAAAAGGGATTTATGAATCTAACAAATTGTTATAACTTTTAAGCGAATATGTGTTGCTTCAAAAGGCACCTTTTCATGGCGTATAAACATCCAGCATCATCCGTTCATTATGTCATATCACATCAAACAACAACAAGATATTAAACTCGTTGTCTTTAGCCTAAGTGTACACAAAGATAAAAATAAATGATTGCTCTGTAAAAGTCATTATCGTCCTTAATTGAGTGTCGAGAATACTACCCATGCTCAAGTGTCTTCATTTTATTATATAGGAGATTCTTCCGTCAATCTAAATCGCATCTTATAAGAGAGATATAGGTGGGGTGAATGAAGTCTAAAGAAAGATGTTACCCTTACCTTGAAAATATTGAGCACTGCTTTTTCCTTTGTCTCTTCTTCTTATACTCCATGGTGATCCAGCCCTTTCAACAATAACCATATCTAATTTACAAATAATGCACATGGTCAAAAAATATATAAACAATGTAATACTATTCATGTGGAAAAAACTTACAAAATAATGTATTTTGTGACATTTTGTTACTAGACACTTATTGTAACATCCCAATCCAGTTGATGGCCATCAATAGGCTTCACCGTGTTCCACCAATCTAGAGCGGCGCCTGTTAACAGAGTTTCTAAAGCTATGACTTTCTAATATTTATCGCAGCTGATTGACTCAAATAACATTTCTAGCCGATCGATCCAATTTTCAGCCTTTATTGCCGAACCACCTCTGAAGGTCTCAGGATGGAAACGATCTAAATGTTTCCATACTGTAAGCATGTCAATTGCACCCCTTCGCGTTGCTGATTCATTCGGCTCAGAACTTGATAGATTCGGAATCGCCTCCCTAGAATGAGCACTATTTTCTTCCTCTGTTTCTGTATGACCCTTTTGAGTACTCCTGCTTTCCTCACTGGGCACTTTATTGGCTCTACAGTCTACCCTCCTCGAGCCTTTTCAACCGTTCCTCTGTTGCACGGGTCCACCTATACAGTTTCCGCAACATCTCAGCCTCGGTTACTTGATCCTGGGGCCCATTAGATCCCTGTTGATCATTGTTACTGGGTGTCCGTACGAGCGTTATCACCGATTTCCGTTTGCCTAATATTCTCCATCTAAGTTGTAACATCCCAATTTTAATTTTTTAGGATTTCATTGTAATTATAAAATAATTATATGAGATTATTGTAATTAAATTATAATTGTGAGAGGAAAAAAAATAATAAATAATATTACTATTGGGCTCTTGTGGTAATTTTTGGCCAATTAAAAAAAAAAAAGTCTGCGTGGAAAGAAAGAAAGAAAAAAAGAGTGGGCAAAGACGCACGTAGTGGAAAAGGGGAGGGTAATTAATACCCCCTCCCCCATATATAAATATAGGTGTGTGTAGTGTTTCGGTGAGATTGGGAGTGTGTGTGTGCGCCGGACATTGAGGAGACCGAGAGAGTGAGAAAAGAGACAGAGAAGAAGGTTGGGATAATATTTGGGTTTTCTGAGAGTTTACCTGTGACCGGTGACTAATCGCGCTTTACTCCTCAGGATAAGGTTTAGCTTGGAGTTGAGGTAACCAGGGTTAATTTATTTCATATGCTTGTTTTGGATTGTAAGGTGTTTACTAAACCTTATTTTCATATATATATTACTACTGACATGTGTTTTGAAAATTTTGTGTATATTTGAATATGAAGTTATTTAAGTGAAGCAGTGTATTTTCTATTCTACACGCATGTATGAGTGAATCTTGATATTGAAATTGTTGTTGTGATGGCTGTTGTGATAATTGTTATGAGTTGTTGTATATGGAGTAATATATTGCACTATGTTTTGAAAATTATAGTATCATACTGTTTATCTGTTTTGAAATATATTGCATTTGTCTTGCCGAAGAGATTTAGGGCGAAATTGTGCCCATCGGCTCTCTCATTTCGGCCGGAATTTGAGTTGAGTGTTTTGGGCGGACACCTCCCTATTACGGTATATTGGTGGTGACATGGGAGGGGCAGAATCCTTGAAGTGACTAGCTAACCTTGGCCAAGTATACTAGCACTGATAGGCTGTACCACATCCAGATGATATAAGGAGGAGCAGGATGGACGAGCGGGGATGGTTTTAAATTGAAGTTAATTATTATGTATTACTTAATTATTGTTGATATTTTATTTACGATAATAAATCTGCTTCTTTGACTTGCAATCCTTTCCGCATATTTGATAAATTAATTTTGGTTACTGGGACTTTATGTCTCACCCCGTCATTATCAACGTTTTTCAGACGAGGTCTCTAATTCCACTAGTAGCAAAGGGAAGCAACCAGAGGTATAATCGTTGAGAACCTTGTAGGCCTCTTTTTGGTTTTGATGTTGTAATGATTTCTATATTGCCATTCTAGGGCCAACATGTTTTGAGGATATTATTTTAACCGTTTTGGATGACTGCTTATCTACTATTGAACCCAAGTTTTAATTTTATACGTTATAATATTTTAGTGTTCATTATAATATATTAATGGATCCACGATTAAAACTTGTGTGGGTATGTTCTGGTACACACCCCTTTGATGTGAATTTAGTGTTGTAATACTCGTGGGCTTATATTCTACTGCTCAACAATTGTGCCCCGAGTTTTGGATTTTGTTATGATGAGTTTATGGGCGAAATGTGTGCCCTGAACTCCGACGTGCTTACTATCGTAAGAAGAGAGTTTTCCTTAATCTCTTGTTAACTGGTTTAATGACTATATTATGGTTAATTATTGTTTAGTAAGGAAATGTCTTTTCACTTATAAAGCACCAACTAGTAAGTTTATTTGATTCTTTTTATAAGGCACTTGCTTGTTCTCAAGGAGTAATAATTATTGTTTTCCATGTATGCCCCTAATAGATAAGGGGAGTGTGTAACATCCTAATTTTTAATTTTAGGATTTAATTATGATAATTTTCTTTCCTTAATTTTTGGGGAAAATAATAGATTTAAGAAAAATTGGTAAGGGATAATTTAGGCCTAAAAATTATGGAATTGATATTTTATGGCCTAAGGAAAATCAATCGAAAAGGAAGAATATTTATAGGAAAATAAGGATTTATTTTTAATGATAATTGCAATTAAATAAATAGATGACATTATTGCAAATAAAGTATTATAGAGAGGAACAAATGGGGAT
Organism: Acacia acuminata; assembly: GCA_019022655.1. Classification (NCBI taxonomy): domain Eukaryota; kingdom Viridiplantae; phylum Streptophyta; class Magnoliopsida; order Fabales; family Fabaceae; genus Acacia; species Acacia acuminata. The sequence goes on from JAFJYI010000015.1 coordinate 5,670,240, forward strand.
TTCTCAAGTAACACAATATTGATTTCTATTTCCTACATACTCTTCCCTTTTAATAGCCACATATGAATTATCACACTACCTCATTCCTTTGCTAGTCATCACGTGCTCCAAATTGTATAGAACACTTCAACTAATATTATGATGGGTGGGGCAAACCCAATTCCTTATATTATAAACCTTCATGGGCCAAACCCTTATTTGAACATACATATATACAACACCTACACGCCCAATATTTTAGTCTCGGCCCGACCCATGTATTTTTGTTGACCCAAACAATATAAATTAACACCTACACAAAGGCCTAATTCTTTTATTCGAGCAATTTGAAGCACGGTAGCGAAGACAATGAGTAGATCGAAAAACCAACCGAACCCACACCTCCCACGTCGGCGAATCCCTACCCCCATGCTTTTCCAGATTGTCTCGAGCCCTCAACCACGCCCATTACACACCGGTCCTTCTCCTCGGTTCATTCATGCTTCTCGGAATGGGACCCTAATCTTCTTATTTAAGGGTTCCGCTTGGTTCTCATTCGTCCCCACTCTCCATTATATTAGTTTAGTCTTTCACTAAGCACGAGTGAGTCGAGAGAGAGTGTGTGTGGGAGCTGTGTGTGTGGGAGCGCTCTGTTTTAAGCTCAAAAGAACAGAGGTAATCTTCTAGCTTTTCTTCTTCTAGTTCCGTAAGTTTCCAACGTAAGCTTTGGATATCTTTTAGTTAGGTAATGCTCTGTTAAATGACTGCTAAACCAGAGGAAGATGTTGCTGATATATATCCAAAGTTTGCTATGTGTGTGTGTAAATATATATAAATGTGTTGTGTGCGTTGCTTTATATATATATATTCGTGTAGGCCGCTAGCTGCATATCTAAGTGGACTAAGGGAAAAACTTTACTAAAATATATATATATATATATATATATTGAATCTAAAAGAAAGAAAACTGGGCTGTTGTAATTAAGGTCGCTGGAAACATTATCTTCTTAGATATGTGTATATATGTCACCGACATAGAAGAAAAAGGAAGCCTGGTGTTTTTATTTAGAGATGGATACACACACTATATATATATATGCTACATCGCTGCATGAGGAAAGAGAAAGGAATTAAAAAAAAAAAAACTGATTTATATATATAGATATATATATATATTTGTATGTCATGGTATTTAGAAAGAAAGAGAGGAAAAATGCTGTCATAATTTGCTGATGATGTCTTTATGTTTAAATTATTTTGTATTTGTTTGGTTGGTTTCTAAACTTTTTGAAAAATCTCAAATATTGCCCATATAAAGTTTCTCGTTTACAAAATATTGTCAACAGTTAATTACTTTCCATACTTGCTTAGTTAGATAGGTGGCTTTCAGCTTATTCAATAACATCTACATTTATCCCAAGTCTCTTCATGCTTTGGTGTTATCAGACAAGCTTTAGTACACCAACAGGCGATGATCCTTTGGCTTTTGATATGAGTAGATCTTATTTTATTAATATGCTCCATCATCTTACGTTGTACCCTATATTGAGTTTATTTTTATTTTTTATATTTTAAAATTTAATATTTGATTTGAAAGTAAATATTAATTAGGTTTCAAACAATTTTTCAAAGTTTGCTGGTATTTTTACTTAACCATTACCTTGCCTTAAAATTTTATTTCAAAGTGAATATTTATGGTGCCTTTAGTATTTTATGTTAATTTTTAACTTCATTTCATTTTTTCAAATTTTTAAAATCTATTGTCTCATTGATTTTATTTTTATCAACTCTGTCTTATTGAATAAACTTTGTTTTGAAAAACACTACTTTTATAGTTTACATAAACGTTTTGAAAGTTCCCAAATATTTTCAACAAGTTATGGTAAAAAAAAAAAATGTTAAACAATTAATTATTTCTCCCCAGTCCTATTTTATTATTTGATTTATTTTTTTTAAAAAAAAATCTTATAGTTTACAAGTATTTTGATTTGATTAACATTTTACTGTTTGAATGTTTGGGATTATATTTAATAGTCAAATATTTTGGAAACTTTTTGAAAGATCACAAATGTGTTGAATGTGTTATGGTCTCAAAACATTACTGTGTATAGAAAGTATATTTACATATATAAATAATCGCTGTAGTTGGGAATAAAAGAAAAGCTGGTTTTATATTTATATATGTATATATATCATAATAAACTATTTTTTTTAAACTCCTAATTTAAAAGTATGGAAATAAGCTTTGAAAGTTTAAATTGATTGGAAATAATAATAATAATTAAAATAAATAAATAAATAGTGATAAATAATATTAATATTATTAGAATTTGTATTTTTTTATATAGGAAATTATAAGCTTTAATTGTGATAGTGTAGAGCCTTCTTGTAAGCGGCTTGGGCGGGTTATGTTCCTCGAGCTAAGGTTAAACTTGGATTTGAGGTAACCAGGGTTAATTTATTTGATATGCTTGTTTTGGGATGTAAGGTGTTTTTCTAAATTTTATTTTCATATATTCTATTTGTATGTGTTTTGAAAATTTACGTGTATGTTTGATTAGGAAATTATTTCAAAGCGAGTGTATTTTTCCAATCTGTGTAGTTTAGTAAATATTATTATTGGGGTTGTTATCGTTGTGATGGTTATAATATTTGTTGTGAGATGATGTATATGGAATAATAATTTAATAAATTGTTGTTTAAAATTTTAGTATTATATTATTTTTTGTTGTTGTGGGATATGTTGGGCTTTGTGGAAGAGATTGAGGGTGAAATTGTGCCCATCGGCACTCTCATATTCCGGCCCGGATTTGAGTTGAGTGTTTTAGGCGGACACCTCCCTGTTACGGTATGTTTGTGGTGGCATGGGAGGGGACAGTATCCTTGAAGTGATAGCTAACCTTAGTCGGGTTACTAACACTGATGGGCTGATCCACGTCCATGAGGAAATAAGGAGGAGCAGGACGGATGAGTGAGGATGGTTAAATGTTATGGTTATTATGTATTAATTGTTTTAATTGTGGTTATTTAATTATTGAAATTATTATTATTATTAACAAACCCGCTTCTCTCGACTTGCAATCCTTTCTTGCATATTTGATAAATTAATTTCTGATTACGAAGACTTTATGTCTCACCCGTCATTATTAAATTTTTTAGGCGAGACCTCTAACTCTAGTAGAGGTCAAGGGAAGCAACCAGGAGGCATAGACATCGTAAAACTTGTAGGCCTTTTTTGGTATTAGTGTTGTATTGATTTATATATTGCCATCATAGGGCCTCATATTTTTGAAATATTACATTAACCACTTTTGGATGACAGTTGATTTTCTGAAGGCCTTATTTTATACACTATCATATCATCATGGACCCACCATTATATCTTTGTGACCACTGTCTTGTGTAGACCCTTTCTTGGGGGATCGTGTTGTATGACTTGTGGGCTATAAATCTTCTGCTCGATAATTGTGCCCTGAGTTATGATTTTCTGTTGAGGGGTTTGTGGGTGAAATTTGTGCCCCGGACCCCGAGGTGTGTGTTTTGAAAATGAAGGTTTTCCATAATTACCTACAAATCCGATTTTGTGAAAACTTTATGGTTAATTGTTATATTGTGATAAATGGTCTTTTCAGAGTGGATGAGAATAATAATTAATATGATATTAGAATTTAGTGGAATCAACAGGGGTAATATTAGAAGTTACTTAAATTGTAAGCTAACTTTATTGACTTCAACTGTTTTTATTGGTTTGTAAGAATTATTAGTTGATGCCTTATAATAAAAACTAGAAGGAATATGTCTTGAGTATGAGATCAAATTGACTTTTTTTTAGGGAAGTTATAGAAGTTAAATAATTTTTTTTTCATGTATTTATATGTACAGGATTTTTCCCAAACCAATTAGTCTTACTCATAAACTAATATATAATTAGATGATTTATAACATATACTATGATTAAGTAGTGTATTTAGCTTTCTTAACCTTTCACACAAAAATCGATTGAGTCTTATATCTAAAACTATAGGGTAAAATTCGTTGCCTTTGAAACCAAGAAATATATACATTTCATGTATATGTATTGATTATAGAAACAATAAATAAAAAAATAAGCATTTATTTGGACTAACGGTAACGTGATTTATGATGTACGAGATAAATATGTGGGATGAGTATTATCTCGATTTGTGTGAATGTGTTTTTACATCGCTAATTCAAATGGACCCACAAGTCCCCTTCCCTTTATAGATCCCCCATGCAGAAATATGGTACTACCTCGGATCCTAAATATAAGGTTCAGTTGAATTTTTTAAAAAAGATTAAAGTAAGGTTAAATGGATTATTTTAAAATATGTATATATTTTTTTCTCCAAACTAATTAGTTTGATTTATCAATTGATACCTAACATAAAGCTAATGATGCACAATATATATTATGATAAAATAATATTTTTAATTTCCTTAACTTCATTTTTTTTAAAAGTCAACTTAGTATTATAATTATTATATGAAGGCATAGCATAATTATCTTTAAAATGCTATAAAATTCCAGTCAAACATGTTTAGTTAATGTTAAAATTTATATTTTTGGCAAATTTGAACTTTCACGATGAAAATTACCGTATGACACATCACAGCCATGCATTTATTGGAAAATCTCTCAGAGCTTCTCACGTCAGGATTTACCAAGCAAATTCGGAAGTATAATATCGTGAATTACCAAATAACATCAATCAAATACAACGGGCCTGCTCGATATAAATATGGATTAATAATTCCACCTCCATGAATTCTATTCCCATTTTTGTCCAGTAATAGTCATGATTATCGTTTTAGGGTCAAATAACAACCAAACACAAACTCCGATATTGTTATAAACTTTGAATTATTATGGTGGGACTGTAATGGAATTAAACCAAACTGGCCTGTATACTAAAAAAATCGTTATCTTATTTATTCTCACTTTACGTTATTTGGCTGCGCAATATTACTGGTGGAGCTTGTTCCGAAGGAAATCCCTTTCTTCCCTAATCATAGTTCTTTCTTAAATATCTGGAATTATCCGACTTTAGATTGTTTCTGAAACGAAGACGAATATCGCGGCACATTTTAGACGTACGCGGCACGCCGATAGACACAGATACGAAGGGAAAGTCAGGACCCCAATCATGTCTTGATTGCTCTCCAATTTCATATATCTACACCCAGTGTCGAAGTTTTCATTCAGTCTCAAAGCAAATAAGCCTTTCTTTCTGTGTTTTTGAAATTCAACATGACGTGGGATGAGTGGGACAACAATATCCCAGAAGGTGATCAAACTGACCAAGATTCCCCTCTCAACTTCGATTTCTTCTCTGCTCTGTTCAAGCCCAAGGTAAATCTGGAACATTTCGAGCGCCGACTCCCATCCTTTTTATTTGGTTCCTTTGAAATTTCATCTTTTTTCAAGAGATATTTCGTTGTTAGGGATTGTTTACTCTAGTCGTATTCGTCCGATGTGTGGTGTCCTGAAATTCTGAGTTGTATTTCACAGGATTATTATAAGATTCTGGAAGTAGATTATGATGCTACAGACGACGCTATTCGTTCCAATTACATTCGTCTAGCTCTGGTGTGTTACTGAGTCTCTCAATTTCTATCATCTATCGTTTTCTTAGTTGGGTTTCGGGCTAAGTGCTGATTTTCACCGCCGAACTTAGGGTTAACCTTTCTCTGCTTCTGTGGGCACAGAAATGGCATCCGGACAAGCAGAAAGACCAAGATGCCGCAACCTCACAATTCCAAGAGATAAACGAGGCTTATCAGGGTCAGCAACCCTTCTTTTTTAGTCTCTCTTTTTAATCATATGGGGAATTAGATGCCTATATGGTAAAATTTTAGGGTTATTCGTGGACATGAAAATACTCCTATCTAACTTTGGCAGTTGGTGATGTCTCATTGTTACTCATGAATTGTGATGATGGATGGGGATTGGCGAAGATCTAGACTAAAAATTGATTATTGTTTTAAGTGAAATGGGAAAAATTGGTGTATGAACTTGGTGATATGTCTTAAATCTTCAACATAAATGCTTTCCTCACTTGGACAATAAACTTGGTGGTTGTTATTGCTACCACTGTCAATAGACAGCCTTCACCAAAGCTTCAGACCAAAAGTCTAATAACTTTGATTCTATGCACTATTCATTTCATATGTTCTTCTTCTTTCTTTTTTTTCTTTTTTCTTTTTAATTGAACAAGGCATGTAAAAGCTTGATACAGGTTAGGAGATTAGAGTTACCAGATTCACTCTCCTATCATGTGCATATTGAGATGCACAATCCAAAAGAAGAGAATCAAAATACATGGGGGTAATGTCAGCACGCATTCATAGCCAAAGGGTCTGCACATATGACATATCATTGCCTCTCGCAGTATCAGTGTGTATGATGAAGTTGGAAGTTCAAAATCTGCAATTTGCAAGTGGATTTCTTGAATGATGTCCCATAGAGGGTGATCTTGATTTCCATCTCCGATGAATTTCATATGTTCTTAATTGACTATCATACTCAAAAAGCTTAATTAATGATTAATATGTTAATAAATCAATAAATCTTCTATTTGGATGATTAGCACTTAAATATTTAAAGACTGATGGGCATATAATCAATGACGAAGGTGGGTCTATTTGAATTTTGAAGGTTTCGAGAATATATAATGCAGTTTATGTACCCAGTCGAGAAAGAGATTAGATTAGCTGTTCAATAAATTCGCCCAAGTATTTTGCTGCTATAATATCAATCTACTGTAGATTTTGTTGATTTTCTACTCTTCCTTTCTCTTGCTTATGCCTGTTAATGTATACAACACTGTAAAGAAAGAGCATGATTAGAATAACATTTATTTTGCTTTATTGAACAGTCTTGAGCGATCCTGCCAAAAGGAGAGAGTATGACAAAAATGGGATGCTTTATGTCTATGATTGCAATCTCATGGTAAGGGCTTCCATTGTTATTTGTCACATGAGCCATGCATATGAAAAATGGTTCATATACCAAAAAATTTTTTCCCCCAGAATGAAGCTTTGATATTGTCATTTTACATTTTTCTCTATTGTTTGCTGCAGGATTATCTTAATCGTTACAAGAGCCTTATATTGACGTGTAATGGCCTTGGGATGAAGCAATTCATATGGTAAGCCAAATCAACTCAGTGTGGAAATCCTACTAATGCATCTGGGACAAATGTTTTTTGGGGTACCTGTCTCTGCATGACATACTCAGGAATGAAGGCGACCCGCTTTTGCATGCTTATAATGTACTAGGATGTCTTATTTCATGCTTCTGTATAAAAGTAATTAGGAATTGGTTCCCACAACATTTAAGGGCCACTCCCTGCTGTCAAATGGATATGTTTCTTCCTTGCGACTTAGTATGTTAATGGATATCTGAATTCATGCAGCTTTTCTACCATTAAACCTGATAAACCCTTACAATCATATGGCATGGCATTTTTAGTCTATAAGAACAATCGGCTGTTGCCTAGAAAGATGAACTCAGAATATGGGTAAAACAAGATGTGATCCTGATTCATATGCACTTTCTGTAACATTGGTTTGTATAACTAGTTGGTTTTTCCATGTTAAATAAAATATAAATAAGAACTGAAAAATCTTTGAAAAAATGTGTTCATGGTGTCAACAATTTAAACTTTGCTAAGATGCATGAGAAGAAAAGATGCCAAATGAATGGGAAAAAAAAAATATTGCAGGAGTTCATGGTCATGACTCTTGAGACACTAAATATCCAAACGATTATTCTCTAGACCGAGTAAAAAATAACATGAAATCCAGAGAAGGAACATGGACCGGCATAAAATGAGCTAGCAACTTGAAAAAATAATAAGCCACTCCTTCAGTCCTAAGACATATTTAGGGAGTTGTTTTTTGTCCTAATTGTAAGATATAGTTTATATATTTATCTATCTTTTTCTCATTTACCCCTTATTGATACCCTTTCAATAATAATTAAGGAGGAGAGAGAATGTAAGTATTAAGCAAAAACGACTATAGTATTTTAGAAAATGCATGTTATATTAACAAAGTTAAGTAGTTTTCTTAACATAATTAAATTAAGTAAATAACTAGAAATGTACATAGTGAACACAACCAACCATTTTCGACATTTTACTTGTTACTTTGGAGCCAAATCGTTCTATGTTACATATTTTTGTGGGAAGTTTCCTGGGTTGAAAAGCTTGCAAGTGTTTGCCCTTTTTCTGTCAAATTGCTCCATCCAAATATGGTGACCTTTTACTTCCATCGCAAAATTGGTGTTTAACCCTTTTTTTCTTAACTGTATTATAATAGGTTCATAACTTTTATACATCAATTCAAAAGGGTGTTCCGCGGAGTTAGGATTTAAGAATGAAGAGAACCAAGATTGAAGGAGAAAGGGTACAGAGTTCACATCAATTCTAATGAGACCGAACACATGTATGATTCCCAAAAACAAAAGTTCGGAGAGGCCCTCTTTTCTCTACCGTTGCATCAATATACGATCGATCCAAAAAACTAAATCTTTCGGTTATGTCGGACGAATGGACATAATTTGAAAACTTGGAAGCAATATTCGAATGAACTAATGCGGCTGGGTTGCACAAACACATATTGACGAGGAAGTTCTAATGAGATGGACTTCTGAGTCTCATATTTTATTTATTTATTTATTTTGGGGGGTGGGTGGGGTTGGGAAGGTGTGTGAACTTGACCCAACTTGATTATGAATCCCATGACAAACTGACGATGGTGCTTAATAAAAACAAACGAATCGGCAAAAAATGCCTGACGTGAAATCACAAAGAACGTTTATTCATAATATAACAGTGTCTAGAAATTAGCAACAGCCAGCAGAATTCCGCAGCACACCGATCCACCATATTATAAATTGACTCAATTCTCGTTACCAATTTATATGGACAACATGGGCACTTTTTCTCATTTTTGTTTTGGTGAGACAGGGTGCGACTTTATTTAGCAGACAAAGGGGTTCCTGTGATCAAATTCTATGGCTAAATTTGGCAGTCACTCCCTTGTGCTTTCTTTGATCCATTCTAGGTATTTAAGATTGCCCCCCGTGATGGGTAAAGAGATCACTTCTGGCACCCTAAAGAGACCAAAAAAAAATATGTCAGCAACACATAAGAACATCAACCTGTTTTACACTTAATCCTATTCTATTCAAGTGCTCTTCAAGCTTACTTTTATTGGATTTGATACAATGTGCGACTCAAAACATTGTAGGTTGATGAATTCAAGTGCATCATTTATTTTTAAGTGTTGTAAATGTTGCACTCGGGCAAAGCGCGGGAGAGTTATTTGTTGTTTGAAATAACAGTAATTGATCAGAAGCATCGGCCTTACTCATATTCGTGATTTGCTCTGACATGCTCCGTGAGTGCTTCCAAAAGAGATTGCCTAGTCTTGATTATAAGAAGTTCCTCCGAATCAGTTTGAATCTGTCAATTTGCAACACACAGCTAACATTGATAAGCCACACCATACTTTCAATTTAACTATGCATTCTTTTCAGTTTTCACCACTTGTCAATGAGGACAGTAATGAACGCAAGAAAATTTTAAAAACGTAATGATAGATGGAAAAGTTCCTCATGAGAAGCTCTAGCCACGCCAGCATTCTCAAGTCAATATGGAAAATGAGGTTCATACCTCTCCTTTCCATTCATAGACAGATTCAATACCTGCATTAGTCGGTAAAAAAACCCTCTTCAGACATAATTCACATTCACATGGTTATAAAATTCTGATTAGAAAATGCAATCTTGATATTTAGCTTGCTAAGACTATTGCTAAGTTTTTAACTCAAGACCATCTTCTTGAAATGCCTCCAAAGTCATGGCACAGGCGCTAGGTAGTCTGATAAGCCATATCGAAAGCAACCAACACAGCAGAGGTTATTACAAATCCTGAGAAGAAAGATCATTTCATACCCGGAACCCTATTTACACAAGCTGCAAGTCTCTCTTTCACAATGCTTTCGGCCAACTTCTTGCCTGCAGAACCATGCGCGTATATTAAAACTTGGACCATATAAAGCCATAAAAAATACGAATCCGTTAGTATCTACCTTGTGCACCTAGACAAGGACGAAAGAGAATATTATAATTAAGATAAATAACATGATTTCACTATTTTTTGGAAGTCTTCAACCCTTGATGCTAAATCAGCCCAATTCTTCATGGGCCAGTAGCCGAATGACATGTGAAGTAAGTGAGTAATCCACAATCTCAATTCTCAACGAATCAATGGTGCAAACTGGAATGAACCATTTCTGCAAGGAAAATGAAGAAAAACAAAACAGTGCTCAAACCTGCTTCAATGCTTGGAACAGTGACATAGACAACAATGCTTGGAACAGTGGCGCTTTTCTCTTCCATCGCTTTGGTACCAACGCTGGTGGCAGCGGAGTGCCTACGGACCTTTGATCTGCGACGGAAGGAGACAATCGCGCAAAGAATGAAAACAGACGAATAATAAAATAATCCGAAGCAAGTAAGATGATTCGGATCCAGAAACACAAGCAATGGATGAAAATCAGGATGGCGTCGTACTGTAGGAGAGGGAAAATGGGGAGAGACTGAGCACAGCCCGTTTTGGAAGGAGAAGTGAAGAAGCAGAAAGCGCCAACCAGGGGAAGACGGCGATGCAGCGAAGAGGCAAAGACGAAGGAAGCTTTGGTGGAAGTAGCGAGAGTGAAAGCCATTTTGGGAGACGCGAATGGCGTCAATCATATAGGGTGGTGCGCGTGTCCATCACCCCTCATCGCTTCTCTTGCTTGATACCTTCCTCTTCCTTCATTCGCCTACGTGTCCAGGTGGCATATGGGCCACGTGTATATACCTCTCCAATGCTCGAAGCTTGCGGACCTAGGTTTTCTCTCCAATCTCCTCCCATCATTTTTTTTTTTTTTTTTTTTTTTTTTTGGGTGGTCGTGGGATTAAGGTCTCAATGATCAAGATTTATCATGTAATAAAAATATTCTTATAATAGAAAAAGATGGTAAATCCATAAGAAGGGTAAAGGTTCCCTTGTTCTTTTTTTCCCTCCATGAATTGCCGGATTTTAAATCAAGGTTTTCATAGAAGCAAGCACAGCTCAATGCCTTGTACTAGACAAAATTGATTTTTTTAAAAAAATAAGAAATTTAAATAAGTTATTTAATCATATTATATGGTATGTATCCTTATATTATATATCAGTATATAAGTTAAGCAAAATAATTTAGAAAAAGATTATAAATATAAATAAATTAAAATTAATTAATTAGTTTTTTGAATGTCTCCACAAAAATTTAACCTTTTCTTATATTTAGGGACAAAGGAGTATAACCTTTTGCATCACGCAAGTTTTTTTCAATGATAAATGTTTAAAAATAAAAATAAAAATCTATTTCTTGCCATTAACATATTAGGGAAAATCCTATTAAAAGACAATTCAATTACACAAATTATAATTTGGATAATTAAACCTAACAAATCATTAATTAGGTTATATGGTATAATTAGAGATTTTAAAATTTGATGAGATGTCCAAAATACCCATGAGAAGAAAAGACAAGAGAAGGGGGGAACAAAAAAAAAATTCTAAACTTCAGAGGAAAAAATTCTCCGGTTGTCCTTGAGTGTACTTGAGTTCATATGCACCACCTACCTATAGAAAGAGTTCACATTATCTGCCTGAGAGATATATATGCTTATACCTCTAATAGAGGGATGAACACATTATATATATATATATATATATATTATTTATTTAAATTTAAATTATATGTTGCTTTTTGAGACATTTTGTACACCCAGTATCTCAAATTAATTAGTTTTCATGATACTGGTGTTGCAGACAAATGTAGAATCGGAAAACTAATTAATTTGAGACATTTGTGTGTAAAAAATGTCTCAAAAAACAACATATAATTTAAATCTAAAGAAATATAATACATATTAAAAAAAAAAAAAAAAAGACGATATACCCTCATTCTATTGTTTCACAGTTTTGATCCCATTGCTCCAGCGTATGCTGTTAGGAACATGATTAAATTTAGAAGTCTCTTTAGTTAAGAGACGATCTGCTTGTAGAGTGAGTTACTGAAGCTAGTCTCTCTATTTCAATTGATTTGATAATGGAGGTTCTATGACAAATACTTTGCAAAAAAAAAACTACATTTCCCCCCAATATGCGTCTATTCTGAAAATTGTAACTTTGAATTACTGACCATGATGGAATTAAGGAAAATTTAATATTAGAACCAACTTAATATTGCCTCCATTGATTTTCTGACTTTACCAACGTCTACAAAAATTTGGTACCATTATGGCATCAATGTAGCGCACTGCCGCACAAATGATTTTGTCCTCAATTTTTCTTTTTAAATACTAATGGGTATCAAGATAATTTGATCCAATTTTTAAATATTTAATTGTATCACATAATCTAACTAATGATTTGTTGAGTTTGACAACTCAAAATTAGAATTTGGAATTTTCAACCGCCTTTTAATTTGGAGTTTTTTTTTTTTGATTAATTTTAATTTGGAGTTGGAGTTAGGATTAGGGGGACACCCACAACTGCTGGCCTCATAGCCACATGGACCATGCAAGAAGGGCAGAGGTCAAGTTTTAATGGGTCGGTGAGGCCCATGAAAACAGGAAAAATTAACTTTTTTGGTTGGACTCAAAAACCTGCCTGCCCTGGTATCAATTTTTTTTTTTTTTTTTTTTTTTGCTAAAAGCCTTGGTATCATTTGTTTCGACGGGTTCAGAGGTAAGTAGGTAAAACTACAACTGAATGGGCCATCCATGGATGCGATTAGCCCATTTTTTCGGAACATCCTTCGGTCCCATCAGTATGTTCAAATCCACGGCCAGAGAGGGGGGGGGGGAACAGTTATTATATTATCAAGTTTAAAAGTAGTACATCGATATCACCCCGTCCGATATTGGTATCACTTAGAATTTAGAAGGAGGGGATATTTCGCTTACTTGGATTATAGGTAAACTCAACCCTTTTTCTAAAATTTTATACATATATAAAAAAAAAAATTAAAAGTACTACAGTAATTTGGGTTTCAAGAAGATAATTTTAGAATCTGATGCAAATAGTGTTATTAATATGCTTTTGGATCTGTCATGTCTTACTTGTAGTAGCTTAGTGTTAAAAGCTAGAGATTTGTTGGCTTTGAATTGACAAGTTGATGTTAGAGCTATCCCTAGAGATATTAATAGAATAGCTGATACCTTGGCTAAAAATGGCATCTCTAACTCTAGTCTTCTGGATGAGTGCCCTGCTTGTTTGAGGGTGTGAATAGATTAAGAGTGTTTGGGATTTAATTCCCCTTTAGTGTAATCTTTTTATTGTAATGTAAGCTTCATGCCATCCTTTATAGCCAAAAAAAAAAAACAACCCTTAACTAACACTCAAATAATACTTGATCTACACTTATAATTAATATTTCATTCATTCTCAGAGTTACAGTTACTTGAAACAAAATGAAAACTGAAAAATAATCTTACTTCCGGTCTTAATTATAAGACCTAGTTGACTTTTTTTTTAGAGATTAAGAAAATTTAATAAGTTCTTAATCATTTTATTTGTTTTATGTAGATTGAGAATTATAGAATTGTCATGTTACCGCCTGTCACGGTTCCAGTCAATGGGCGAGACGGGGGAGCAAACTCCCAAGAAGAGAAAAACAAAAGGCACGAAACAGCATCAATTACAAATTTTGGACGACAAATAAATTACTGCATATAAAAAGTAGGAATAGAAAGGTTGAGATTGATGATGCAGAGCGTGGTTTGCGTGAGACTCAAAACTATGTTAATGAGAATCCAGAGTGATTTGACTAATCCAAATTAATTAGGAATTCTAATGTGTGTGTTAGGGAATAGGGAGTGAGAGAGAAGTAGGAATGAAACAAACAAGGCCACGTCCTTCCTAGTTCCTTCCTTCATTCTTGTTTGGATTTTTTTGATGATTTTCATAAAGACACTGCTCCCCTGTCTCCCTTTGCCAGCTCATTCCATGTCCTTTTTTTATTTTGGGAAAATCTACCTTAAAAGCCCAAGTTAGTAAACAAATGTAAAAAAAAAGTTAAAGAAAAAGTCACATATAAAAAAAGATCTGAAGACTTTTTTTGGTATTATTTCATAATTGTTAACAATAATATCAGTAGGCCATTAACAAGTAAATCAAAAGAAGATTAACAATAATATCCTAACAATTAAATCGATCCATTAATAACTAACGTTTTATGAAATAATACTAAAAAAGGCTCTGAGGTCTTTTTTAAAATGTGACTTTTTCTTAAGTAATTTTTAACAATTTTTTGTTAATTTAGGCCCTCACATAGATTTTCCCTTTCATTTTCCCCTCTCCCACCACTCATCCACCCAAAACTACGTTCGTGCAAACCCCATATGTGGGCCCTACCTCCTTCCACTCTGGACCGATTTCGCATCTTTAACTTTAATTCGGGTTACGTTGGTGCTCTTATTTTAAAAGAAAATCCCTTTAAGATTTTAAGAGGTTAAAAAATTATTAAAATAGTCACATTGATAATTCATTTAGTAAGTAATTAACAACTCAATCTGAGAGTTTTAATAACTCTTTAAGGCTTTTTTAATATTAAAATTTTCTGTAAGATTTTTTTGACATTTTCTTAGTCCTTAAGATTTTAAAGAGATTTTCTCTTATTTTAATACCACGACTGAGTTTCACTGGAGATCCGGCGGATGTTCTGGATGCTTGCAAGAGGCATATGCTTCTATCACCAAATTCATTACAATATGCTATTCCCTCCCATATCAACACATACACACTTGCCATTTTCTTTTCTTTCTCGTTTGTCTTGTTAGCACACATTTCTTTATCCCATTATTACTATACACGAATTAATTAATGATGCCTTGTTTATTATTATAGTGAATCTCAAGAACTCCCATCTCTGCCTCTACTTTTAGCTTCTTTTCCAATTCAACATGTTCAAACCCAATCCAACATTGCCCACTTAATTATGTCATATATCCCACTCAGAAACCAAGTATTTTTAATCAGTGGCTCGTCTTATCATTGGTTATTTTCCATGGAAATATCCAAGCTTTCCCTTGTCCACACCTAATCGCACGTTAATCTATATTCCAGCAACAGCCACTTTATATTCATCTTGCTTTAAAAACTGGAATGATTCATAATTTGACTACTGCTGCGAATAAATAAAGAGACAGGCCTGAAAATATCCATTAACGTAACATACAGCACAAAGGACAAGAAGCGAACTCACTAACAGGTGTTCCCACATTTTGTTCCGTTGTTATGTGTTCAATTGTTAGTCCGAGATTATATCAAAAAAAAAAAAATTGTTAGTCCGAGGCAACCACATCATGCTCACATCTGTGTGCAAGTGACAAAATCTCTAACATTGTGTGTGATCACGAGGAATCAAATCAAAGTTTGTCAAATGGAGCTACACTAAAAAATAATACTCTTTCGGTCCTAATTATGAGACATAGTTGATTTTTTTGGAAAAATTAAGGAAGCTAATTAAATTACTTTAGAGTATTTGTATTTGTATTTTTTTTTTCTTCAAAATAATTAGTTTAACTAATAAACTAATATATAATATAAGGATACACAACATATAAAATGATTAAGTAATTTATTTAGCTTTTTTAATCTCTTCAAAAAAAGTCAATTATGTCTTATAATTAGGACCGAAGATAATAAAAAACAAGAGAGAGGGGAAGTCATAAATAGGCATGTGAGGACGGAAACAAAGGCAGGAACGTAAAAGGGCAGGCTTTGAATAGAAAGTATAGTAACAAGTGATGAGGAAGGAGCAGGCAGGCATGCTGGGCACAAAGCATAAAAAAGATGCGGTCAGAAAAGAAAAATAAAAAGACAGTAAAATAATGGGTAAGTTAAAATATTACACAGAAATGGAAACAGAGTCATATGCGCAACATTTGACTGCGACCAGAGGGAAAGTAGTAAAACGAGGGAGCGATAAGAGATAATGAGTTAAAAAAATGGAGGAGTTAAGAGTGGGGTGTGTGTGAGGGACACTCTGTGAAGCTCGGATCTCAAACAGTGACCAATTCTCTCTTTTAGACCATAACCGAAAGTCTTACCAGCTATGCATTCCCTATCATATGCTTAAAATAAGACTCGGTGGGAATATAGGCTTTGAAATTTGCACCATAACTGACACCAACCATATGCGTTTAGTGTTCGCTGTTTCAAAAGCACGTTTGAAAAAAAAAGGTTTCATTTTTTCAGAGAGCATAGAGGGAAAGGAGGATTTCAAATATTGGATTGGAGAAAAAGGGTTAGAAATTTGTGTCCTCTAAAGTCTCTTTTGGAAATCCAAGTTAAAGGTAGCACGTCTCATGCTTTGCTTATTGAATCCAAGAAACTGGCATCCTAAGTTAAAACTAAATTTTTTTACTCACTTTGGCTTTTTTTGTCTTCTAATGTCCCGTTTTTACCATTTGAAATTTCTCATTATTGGTCGTCCAAAATGATGATCTATCTATGGTCAAGTCAAATGGCTCCAAATTAACCGGGGATCTTATGCAACATTTGTCACGTACCTTGTGTTTCAACGGGTAATTGGTCATATAGATTGACAAGCCATAGCCCATAATGATGATTCGAGACTGGAAGCTAGCTAGGAAGAGTCAAGATTCGATGATGAAATTAAACCTCTTAATTGCAGTGAGTGTACTCTTAACCTGCCATGGAACCAGCAAACAAAGACAAGTACCTTGTAAATTAATTAAAATCACGATAAGTAGAAAGTACACAGCTTTCAAAGAGCTGGGGCCAAAATAATTTGGACTCCGGACAGATGATTCAGAATAGTACCAACCATTTTAATTTGAAATGAGAGTTTTACCCATTTTTAACCAGAACGAAAGATACTGTACCGTGATTCCTATATTATGCATATTATTAAACGAGACGAGGCTGTTGCCCGTGTTTTTCCTTTAACTACTTTCTATATATAATATCGGCAATCCCTTCACTTGATGCACATAAACCAAGCTGCCATCAACGTGTTTATTGTAAAAAAAGAAACAACACAGTGCACTTTCTTTGATATTATCTAAGAGAAAAGCCCGAAGCAAGAGAATCATTATTACATGGAAATAAAGAATATATAAGATCGTGAATTATAGAAAAACAAGCAAGTAATCGATGAGAGGAACAACGCCTAGTCGAGGCGCATCTATGCGACTGATATAATAAAATTCAAAACATGATGGACCAACATTGAGCACAAAATCTAATCGATCGATCTCCATATACTCAAAACTCTTTCTTTGCAGATTCCCATGGCGGAAGCCCCACCTCTGTTTCCATCATACTAAAGAGACTTATAACGCCATTACCAATGACACTCAGAGAGGGTGGCATGATTGACATGAGAAACACGTCTGGGAGGGGTTTAGTTTGGCTCATTACAATCACATTACTAATCAACCTATTATTAAACAAACTAATTAATGGATGTAATTAGGAAACCAGAGAGAGCTTAATATAATGACCTGTTGGGGATGCACAATTCATCGGTTTTTGGTAACGTGAAGCAGCATGGTTGATGAGTAGGCATGCATAATGACTATAGAAGATCTGGTGGAGGTATTTGAATAGTGATTAAGGAGTGGTTAACGTGTTTAAAAGGAATTTGGTACTTGAGAAACCAAAATTAACACATTCCCGAAAGAGGCGCGCCTAAAAGTGAGAAAAGACCAAAAGTGCATCTCTTTTTGAGATTGTGCGCCCATTGGCCAAGCATAAGAGACAACACTTTAGTTTTCCCAACACGGACATTATGAATTTGGATGATTTTGACAAGGGTTTTTCGATCTTTATCTTTATTTTTTGGAAAATGACTTTTCATTCACAAAATGCAATACAAGTTCATCCCCAGAGAGAGAGAGAGAGAGAGATTGGAAAGTGGGTGAGGATGGCAAGTATACTATTAAGTGTTTATTCACCAAAAAGAGAGGGGAAAAATTAAAGGTATTCAATGCGATAATTGTCCGTTATGCTCAATAATATTTGTACTAGAAATTGTAGTACTATGGTATTTAGCCATTTATATGGGATGTATAATATATTTTTGTGGAAATGGGAACATATTTCAAAGGACACCTTAAATATGTTTTGTCCTTTTCTACATTTTTGATTTATGAAGGCAGTTGACTTGCAGGCCTGGCGTTTTGACCGTGACGCAATGTTTGGGAATCAAATAGAGCGAAGCGAACGGTGTTGGATTTTAATGATATTGCTAATTGCATCATTAATCATTAATTAGAATGAAAAGTGCCCTCCACATTTTCTTTTGGGGTCACACTCCGTCACTCCCACTAAAATCGCAGCTGATCTATTCGTTTTCTTCTTTCGTTGAGCCAAATAGCTAAACATTACCAGCTGTCATTTTTGCCATGACCAGGAATCCTACGCTACTTTTGTTTGTTTGGGGGTAAAGTTGCAACTTAAATTTGAAATATAGGAAAAATGCGTTATTTTCATTCTGTAGCGCGCATTGTGCATGCCTTGGTGTCATATCCAGAAACAACTTAATGACGAACACGACGTTTTTCCAATACAAATACTTTTTCTTAAAAGATTAAACATTAGTTTGCTTCCGTTTATTGTTTTGTTTATGCTTTTGCGAAGTTCCGTCCCTTAAATTCATGTTAAATTAAAATATTAATAAATTTCTATCTAAACACAAATCATATCTTTATATCAAATTTAATTGATAAAAATCTGTTCAAATAAAAGTTACTTCTATTTTTAATAAGTTGTTAATTGAGGTGATAAAATTATGATAAAAAAACAACAACATAAGTTTAAATAGGGAAAGGTGTAATTGTTTGAAGTGAAAAAGCTCCCCCAAATTTTCGAGCAGAAAAAAAAAAAAAAAAAAAAAAAAAAAGTTCACCCAAATGAAAAAGAAGTAACACGTACCGAGGCCGAACAAGGACGCGGCTGAGGTCCCTCTTCTCTTAAGGACCTCTGCCGTCCTCTTCTCTCATGCGGCGCCGTTTTGACGCAAAAAAGGTAAGCTGACCTCTTTTTTTTTTTTTTTTTTTTTTTTTTTTTTTTTTTTTTTTTTAAACTACTACCAGGTTAAAAAATTATTTTAGGATCTTGATTGGTACTCAAAAATACTAACAGGTACTTTATAATCTCGAAAAATTATTTTAAGATGTTGAAAAATATTTGAGACGGGCGAATGCTCAAAAAGATACCTCGGGATCTTGTGGGGATCTTATTTGGTACTAAAAAAAATCTTTATGATCTTGAAAAATTATTTTAAGATATATATTCTCTGAATATATATCCTAAAATAATTTTTCAAGATCATAAAGTATTTTTTAAGTATACCAAGGTATCAAAGATCCTCGAGGCAGATCTTTTGAGTACTCTGCACTCAAATATTTTTCAACATCTTAAAATAATTTTTCAAGATCATGAAGTATTTTTGATTACCAATCAGTGTCCTAAAATAATTTTTTAGTACCTGATAGTAGTTTTTTTTTAAAAAAAAAAAAAAAAAAAAAAAAAAAAAAAAAAAAGAGGTCAGCTTACCTTTTTTGCGTCAAAACGGCGCCGCATGAGAGAAGAGGACGGCAGAGGTCCTTAAGAGAAGAGGACCTCAGCCGCGTCCGGCCGAACAAGCCCAAAAATAGTGAACAAGTGAGGGGAGGAGAAGAAACGGTGATTTGCCAGTTTGCAGTGAGAGTGATGGTTCTTTGTGACACGCGTCAAAACGGGAAACCTCCCATCCTTCTCCCTTTTGTTTTTACGCTTTCGTCCCTCTACCCTCCTTTTCTCCCTCGCTCTTTTTTCTACTGTGTCCCCACGTTTCATATCTGCATTAACCTCTCTTTGAATTTCAATGAACCCAAAATACCACATTTCCTATCAATTAAGTTAAACTTGGTCATCATGCATGACTAGTCCCTCTTCTACAATCTCCTAATCTGCTCAGATTATCTGATCTGTTATCGGTGGAAACACAGCATAATTTCGCATTTTATCATTTTATGTCCTCCTCTTTCTTTTTCTTTTTTGGTCAAAGATGTCCTCACATACGCCTATATACTAACTACAGTAGCATTATTGCTCTATCTCTCTTCCTCGAGCATATAATATAACAAAAGGGTAATTATGTTAATTGGTCGCCAATGAAGTAGTCGGTCATATCCCTCGGAATGTCACACCACAATATGTCCCCACAGCCCCCACCCTGTGTCTCTGCCTTTTACCCTAAAAAGAGGCGTTTCTCTTCCTTCATAACCTCCTCTCCCTCGGCAGCCTTTTCAGCTCTTTCATCTTTCAAACACTGCCTCTCATGTAATACGACAGCTTGCATCCATTCTCTTATTGTTCTTATTTCCCTCCCAGATTCTCATTTCTTCTTTCATAGCCCCCTCACCCATCTCCATCTCCTCTGCTCTCTCTTAAACAAAAAGGAACGCTCAATCCTTAATCTTAAAGATTCTTTTTTTGTTTGCGGTTCTAGTTTTATAATACTGGTTTTGCCTTGAACGGCTCTGTGAGAGAGGTTTACGGGCCTTGTTTGCAATGGCACCCAGTTTCGATTGTGTCTCGGCTCTTCTCTGTGCAGAAGACGATAGCATTTTCGACGATAACGATTATGGAGCTACCACGGAGCCCTTGGAGGTTACGTGCGGACTCCATAACCAAAACCTGTGCTTTCATGATCGAGACGATGGGTTGCCATTGCAGAGTGACGAGTGTGTAACGGAAATGGTGCAAAAGGAATGCGACCACTTTCCTGCCGGAGATTACTTGAATAGGCTAAAAACTTCGGATTTGGACTTTGGGGCCAGAAAGGAGGCCGTTGATTGGATTGAAAAGGTGGGTTACAGGCTGTATCTCATTTCTTAGCTCCAGAGACCAATCAGTTTCCTTAATCGACGAAATCTTGTCCTTGTTGCAGTCAATATGGCCAACTTCTATTTCCTTCATTTTTAAACGGATGTTTCGGAATCTTCGTATTTTCCTTTAGGCTCTGAAATCCGAACAACACAACAAAATGTATTTTTGTGCAGATGGAAACGTTTTGTTAAGATTTCAGTTAAACAAACAGTATCCTCGTTGTGTGTTCGATTTGCGAAGTTTCAACTGCTTAGGGTGTAATCAATGGATTTTCCCTTTATTCTAAAGCTGATGGCATTTCTGCCGATCCCCCCCCCCCCCCTTATTTTTAATGTTTAAATCTGCACAGACATTTTGCCTTTTGATCTCATAACCTGTATTAAGCCATCATGAGCATGGGGCCAGTCACTGTGCTAAAGACTGAGTTCACAATGTGCTGTTGGTACTGTCCGATTGTCCTATGTCGTTGTCTTCTACTTGATTAACGGGAATACTTGTTCAACAGGTTCGGGAGCACTTTGGCTTCGGCCCCGTCTGTGAATATCTGTCCATAAACTACCTGGACCGTTTCCTTTCATCATACGAATTACCTGTAAGTGTGCAAGCGTGAAAAGATCAACGCTTTGTTCTTTTCCTGGTTGCATTCTCTTCTGGTTTTTATCTAAATATGGATCCACGTGCAGAAGGGAAAAAGCTGGACAATGCAATTGTTGGCCGTGGCATGCTTGTCTCTCGCTGTCAAAATGGAAGAGACTGAAGTTCCCCTGTCTATTGATTTGCAGGTAGAAACTGGTGTTTTTTAATGCTTAAAATGATGCTCGCTAGGCTACATGCCGATCAAAAAGCAGCGATTAACGTTGCGTTTGGTACAGGTGGGCGGATCAAAGTATGTATTTGAAGCGAGAACAATACAAAGAATGGAACTTTTGTTACTAAGCACACTGAGGTGGAGAATGCAAGCCATCACCCCATTTTCCTTCATAGATTATTTTCTGTATAAGGTGAACGATGAACAGAGACCAGAAAGAAGTTCCATAATGCGATCCATCCAAATTATATCGAGCACAGCTAGAGGTACGTACGGAATTGGTTCTTCTACTATTTGCTATTATATGGAGAAAAGTGACTAAAGATAAATGATCATTGAATGTAGGGGTTGACTTGTTGGAATTCAGGCCCTCGGAAGTTGCAGCGGCAGTGGCAATATGTGTCATGAGGGAAACCCAAACGGTGAATACCGATAAAGCAATTTCACTGATGAGTCAACATGTGAAAAAGGTAAAAAATAATAATAATTGCCCCTGCCCTTCACATGTTGTCAATTTTGATGGAGTAGGGCTAAATTTGGACGCATAATTGAATTGAATTGTGTGTGTTTGTTTTGGTGTGGTGGGGCAGGAGAGAGTGGTGGAGTGCTTGAAGATAATAAAAGAGGTGGCATCGTCAAACAGAAGACCACAGAGTCCAATTGGGGTGTGGGAGGGTGCATTGTGCTTGAGCTATAAAAGCGAAGGATCAAGTAGCTCAAGTGCGAGTCCGTCACGGTCACGTGATGTCCCAGATCCTAAAAGGAGGAAATTAAACAATAGTCACTGTGGAGAGGGGCTATTGTAGTGAATTTGGAGGAACTCTGGTTTCCTCAAACACACAGAAACAAAGGAGTCTGGGCTGGTGATGAATTTTGAGATGAAGGAAGTGAGTTTAAGACG
This sequence comes from Acacia acuminata, assembly GCA_019022655.1. NCBI lineage: Eukaryota > Viridiplantae > Streptophyta > Magnoliopsida > Fabales > Fabaceae > Acacia > Acacia acuminata. Next base: position 5,692,897 of record JAFJYI010000015.1, read on the forward strand.
ATGGTGTGGGAAAGGGTTGAATTCTGAGGAGGCCAAGGAGATGCAGAGAAATCAAGGGGCCACCTATATTCTCGTCGCTGTTGCTGTTAAATAATTTTACACCCCTTAACAGCTAGCTACGGAAAGCCATGCCATTTAGTTTTATTTTTATTTTTTTACTCATCTTTCTTAATGAAATTAAAAGGGGGAAAGGCCAGAGGCACTAGCATCCGATGAGTTTGCGACAAATACTACTGTCACTTTTATACGTCCTTGTTTTTATATTTAACACCGTATTTTTCCAAAATAAAAGATTGAGCAAAACTGTTGGAGTCATCAAACTGGTCCTAATCCTATAATGCATAATCGTCCTAATGCTTATATTTTGAGAATGCAAAGTCCATTTAAAAGCTTTATTTGACGAGCGGGGATTTATCTTATTAATAGATTTTATAAGATGTAATTTTATTTATTTTCTATCAAATAAGCAATAAAATAATATTTTTGCGCTTTGTAAAAATAAAATTGGGACCAAAAATATAACGTGTGTTTTTTTTTTTGGCATCAGATAATAAAACAATTTAAAACTCATGCTTTCCTGCTGGAAAAATTGTGTTGCATGACGAAATGTCTCAGTATTTATTTGGGATGAGGCACTTCAAAGTTACTTATTTATGTAAATTGAAGCAAAAATTTTCTCATATTACTTATTTATGTAAGTCTAAACAAAACACTTTTCATATATTTACTTCGTGAATCGTAAATTACTATTGAAAATGTGTCCTTAAAGGTTGCAATAATAACGTACTTTGGGGAAAAACTCAAAAGCCTAAAAGGTGAAGAGTGAAGAAACGAAAGATATGAAAATCCCTTCCCTTGTAGGATTGTATGTTTTGGCATAAATAAAAGGCTCGGTTTTATTCAGAGGATAAAGGAAGAACGGCAAATAACTGGGCTGCCAAAATATAACATGCAAAAAATATTAATTTCTTAACTTGAGCAATTGTCGTCCAAAAATCAGACATTGAAGTACCAGGACTGTTAATCATAGCATTAAATGCAGCAGTCTCAAGTCACATACCAAACGTTCCCTAGATGATGATAACCAAAAATCAAACCATTTTAAAAAGAGAGAGAGAGAGACTAATACTGTGAATCAGTAGAGGTTGAGTAACGATGACGAAAATAACAAAAAAAGCAATGTGGATACAATACAATGGGGGAATGAACGAGTGTGGATGACGCAGATAATGAAAGTAAAAGTAGTATGACTCAGGGCGTTAAAACTGGGGTTGATGTTCCACTAGGCACAGCACTGGACGTCCAAACTGGGAATAGAAATAGTGTGATCCTGTGAGATGATACAAAGTGGATCCGTAGCCCATTGTGTTAAGTTAATTGCAGAGGTTCGACCTAATCCTAGGTTGGCCCAAATCACTCCCATCAAACCCCTGTGGGCTTTATGTCATGGCAGCTAAAGCTCGGTCGCCCACTTCCGTATTGGGAATCACATCAGCCCCATATAGGCATCACCTGCCTTTCCCCTCCTCTCGAGTTCTTAATATAAGATATATAGAACAAATTTTTCATATTTATTTATATTTTTTTATTTATTCCTATAAATATTTCCTCAACAATAATAAAAAAGAAAGGATTATAAGAAGATGAAGTTTTTTTTTTTTTGGTTGTTGTTGCTAAAAATAATGGTTAGAAGCCTACATTACAAGTAAGAAATTACACATAAAGGAATTTAATCTCAAACACTCACGATCCATCCAACCTCTAAGGTTAGTAGGGCACTCATCCAAAACAGCGGACTTCGAAATGCCTATCTTAGCTAAAGCATCAGCAATACAATTGAAATCTTTAGAAATAACTTTAACATCAACCCGCTAATCTAATGCTAACAATTCCCTAGCTTTCAAAACTAGGTTGCTACAAGTATTAGAAGCATGATCTAGTATTAAATTGATTACACTGTTGGCATCAGATTCAAAAATAACTTTCTTATAACCCAAATCCCAAGCCAACTGTAATCCTTCAACAATCGGCCATTCTTTAGCAGTATTAGATTGACAATCACCAATTTTCCTAGTAAAACCCACAATCCAGTTCCCAAAGGAATCTCAAACCACTCCCCCACATCCAACCTTTGAAGATTGTAAGGCTCTCGCTCCATCAACATTCAACTTAAACCAACCCGGGGGTTTCTCCCACCCTAGAGCAGAAATTAAAGGATATGACTAAGATTTAAATTTGAGATGCAACAGTGGTACGCACAGACAGAAAGAGAAAGGGGCATTGGGTTTGAGAGATTGGATCGCCTGACAAAACAAGGCCGCGTGCCTCCCTCCTCTCTCTCTCTCTCTGTAATCTTCCCTTTTTCTTCTCATCTACAATATTCCTTTAAACATGCATGCACGTCACTTTCAGTACTCATCTCTATCACTCTCTCCACGCCCTAAAGTCAAAGTCTTATTTATAATACTGTTTTAGCCGATTCCGTCGCCGTTTCTTCTTCCCCTGCTGCTCCTGTCTTGTTTGTTTAAGCAATGCCTTCCATTCTCATATCTGTCACTACTCAATACCCATCTGTTCTCGTGTACGCCTGCTCCTTCACACCCATCCGCGTGCTCTCTCTTTTATTATACCCTCTCTCATTTTACCCAATGTAAAAATCCTCTTCCTTTTATAAGCTTCCTAAATCCTAACTATATATTGTCAAACATTATCATTTATAAGACCCTATCCTCATCTCACGAGTTACGTGTAAGTCTTAATTATAGAAACATTTTTATAATATGAATTATACTACAAAAACGTTTCTATTATTAAGACCGACCGATGGAGTATTAATAAAATAGAGAAGTAATGAACCATTTTCGCAATGGCAATATGGTTTTTGGGATGTCAAAATTTCAAAGTAAAAGAGAGAGTAAAGCCATCCAGGGTCTCAGGGAGCGTGGTGTACGGCTACGAGTGACAGTCTACAAAATGACAAAAACCGTAGACTTGGACGCGTACGTACGACGTAGGCAGTGCTTTTTCCATTATTCTCCACGCGCACTCAAGTTTTCACCAAAATGTGCTCTTCGCCCATTTAAATCATTTTCCACTGTATAGATTTAATTTAATGTTTTCAATAAATTATTAATTTAATACGTTTAAAATAAAAATAATCTTATAATTGTCACTTCACATAAAAAATAAATAAATTCTTTAAAAAATCTTAAATTTCATTAAAATATGAGAAATTAGGTGTTAATCAGCGCAGTTAACACCTAATGGGGACCCCGTTTGCCATCCCATCCCTGCCGTCCACATTCGACAAGCGCGTCCCGACAAAAAATGGCAGTTCTCACGTTAAGGTGCGCTCTCTCTCCTCTTTCCTCTCCAGAATCAACGTCGTCGTCATCATTATATGACTCCTAAATTAATTACATGTCACTGGTGACTTTCTTTTGACTTTATAATACATTGCCAAAGTTAAAAAGCTAACCCCACCCACCAGGTATACAACGGAGACCCTCAACCTCAACTAGACCACAAAAAATAATTAAAGACAACAACTATGATTATGGCATGCCCCATATGCATCCCGTTCTTTGTCACGCCTTAGATTAATTAAACCATGTGATAAGTTAATAAGTGGAAGAGTAGAGTACAAGCTGCAGACAAAGCAATCGATGGATGTGAGGTTTTAATAAAAACATAGTGGAACTGGTGATTCCCATATTATTGCTGTAATATGAACGCACGGAGAGACTCATTACAACTCTCGTAAGCCATCGATTAGTAGCCCCAGATAGAACGCATATCATAATATGCCGTCCAATAGCTAGTACATTTTTGGGGTGATCTTCACATCATATATAATAATAAATAACCCCTTTGCATGATTTATATTATGTGTTACACACTTTTGCGTTGCCCAGCTGTGATATCGCACGTGCGTTTTGGGCTCTAGAGTATAATAACATACTGATATAAAACATGTTTAATTACCTTTTTCGAGAGATCAAGGAAGCTGGCCAAGCTACTTAATCATAACATGTGTGTATATTATTAGATTAGATGCAATCTCTCCAAGAAGGGTGATACAGAGGGAGTCATGAATATACTGAACACGATCCAACGTAGACAATTTCCTGCGTACGCAACTCTCTAGCTCCCAACTACTGCTACGTGAGTAGTCGTCGTGGTGGGAGAGATTTTAAGCTAAGTGTATCTCTTAACATCAAGTGTAATATTGATCATCTCAAAGACTCTATTTTATTGCGTGTACTCTACGTGTACAGACGCGAACAACCTTTTTTCTCTGTTATGTTCATGTCCAATTAGGCACTATGCCCGGAAGTGGTGGGCTTCAATTCTAAGCAAAGATACACACACACACACATGCCTTGAATATAATGCAATGGAAGAGTCATAGAGAAGGATGAATAAGCTAAGGAAGTGTCGTGAAAATAACAAGCAGGCATGCGCGTGTCTGTGATTGATGATGAAAGTCTTGAATACATACACGCCTAAACAAATAATGACTTAATAAATCCGCCCATACTAACCAGCTAGCTTCCACACCCACGTTTCCATTAAACTAAAGAAAAAGTTATGTGTGTGCAGTGTGTGTATTACTATTATGGTTGGTTGGCTGAAAGATGACGTTTTTTAATTTTTTAATCTTTGTTTTGGTTGGGAAGAGTCAAAAGAAAGAAACGCGTTGGGGGGTGGTGGGTGAAATTGAGAATAGACAGGAGTTGGGGGGTATATTAAAGAAAAAGAGGAAAGAAGTGGTGGAGGGAGATGAAAGAGAGCTTTCGAAGCGTGGGATGGTGATGTTGGAGAATCCACAACCAAATGGCTCCATTGCCTCAAACCATCATTTGCTTCTTAATGGCCCCCTTCATTATCCCTAATTAATTCCACTTGGTGCATAGAGTACTTTCACTTTTTTCCAGCCTTTCCACGTGTCAAATGATGGGGACATTGAACCGGGGCTTGGTCGCGCTAGCTACTTATGCATATGATAGCAGTAGGATAAGGGGGGGGCCCCACTCGAGGTTTAATTTTGTTGCTGCGGGTGCCATTATCACGCTCATGCACCTCTCATTAACACACGTACAAAACATTTGTTAGTGGCACAAAACATGGAAACCCCATTCCCACTCCATTACCCATTTTACAATATCACTCTCTTTTCTAATCCTTCTTATTACTCCACTCTTTTTCCTATTCCCCGCATATATCAAGACATCTTGTGTGTCTGTTTTATTATCGCTATTATTAAAAAATTTGCATGTTCTACGGCTCTTATGAACTGGTTTATATCAGAAATGCAAAATTTTCATGCTTATTAGAATCACGTGCCTATTATTTCAAGCCGATTTATGAATCCCCTTCGGCGCATGTTTCCAAAACCTCTTCTATTATTGAATTCACAGTAACGATTGAAATAGACAAATAGTAAATCACGGAAATGCAGAGTTGAATTTTCTGCGCAATAAATAAATAGACAACATAGCATGCCGATCTCGTTTGTCGTATTTGTGGAGACTAGGAACCTCTCATGACGTAGTGGCAAGTCAATGGAGCATGCAAACGACTAGTAAAATGCACTCCCTCATTAAACATGAAAAACAAATAACTTTTCTCAAAGTGTATATGCTGCCACCGCTTTTAAATTTTAGACCCGACCTATGACACGCCCAGAGAGAGAAATGGAGGACTTGCGTAAGAAAGAAATAAATAAATAAATAGGGGAAAATATGCTGAGATCACAATATATAGAATATGTATTAATTCTTTAATTGGTGGCTTGCACAGAATTATGATATCGCTTTTCTACTTGCTCATGGTGGGGGTGGTGATGCGAAGAAGAAGCTTCAGCAAGGCCCATCCTTGTGAATTTGTTAATTAATGTTTGTTCTTCTTCATTGGGTGGTCCACACACCCACCAAGCTCATATGTATATGTAATACCCAGTCAACTCACATTAATTCAATCCCACACTAAACAAATGTCAGGCTGCGCAAATAAAGTGAGCATAATGATAAAATAACAGAGACGTGCGAAGGAATTCAATTTAAAAGGGAATGGTTGCTTTCCATGTAGATGGGCATGTTAGTGTGGTTGTTTTAGTGCCACCAGAAAGGTTAGACCCCATTGAGGGTGAAAAAGGAAGCACCTGATTGGGCTCGTTCATTGTTCCCTCCACTGCAAACAAGAGGGACAACGATGTATTATTCCCTTAATTTAATAAACTTGTATAGGACTGTAGGGTACCCTATCCTATGCCCGTCGATTCTTCTTATCTGTCCATTAGATCCTGTTCAGGGGATACAATCACATCCCGTGCTCCCGTTATATTTTCTTATTCATCGCATGTACCATACCCTTTTAAATCCGAGTCATTCACTTTTACTTCATTATTTTACTGGGGCTGTACGTGAAGATGAATGAACTGCTGGGCATATAGAAAGATGATGAGGTTGTGATGAAGATGAAAGGAGTTGTTGGGTGATGTGGGGAATTGCGGGGATGAGTGGGAGGGGAAATGATGGAATGAAATAATTGGAGGTTGGAAAGGGGAGGGGCATGGATGACAAATTGGATGGATCATCACATTCACATATCACATCGATTAAAAGCACAACTGTACTGCTAGTGGCTGTTCAACTTCACTTTTCTTCCCACCACCATAAAAATCCTAAAGCTGGCTTATCCATGGTGACTAATGGCCAGGGCCCGGGCCAGGCTAGTCTTCCACCACCACCATCTGCCCCTTACTGGGTCCCTCCCCCCACCTTCTATCACAACGGGTCAAGTAAACCCACCCATACGTGAATTCCCATTCCTTGCTTTAATACTACTTTTCTGCTCACCCTGCCTCGTAGTAGAAATATTTGGGTGACATCAATTTTGTTGGTTTGGGGAAAGATTCAAGAGAGACTTATGAAGCGATTTAATTATTAAAAAGCCTCAGTGACATATAACATATTGTTATTTCTTATATGATAATTCAGACTTCTTAGCGGATTAAATTTCTTTTTTGAGGCCTTACAATAATTTCCAAAAAGTTACTGTGAATTGTGAAGAAGGGTAGGGATTAGGGAACCACAGGGTGTGGTTTGGTTCGAATTCGAACTCAAACACGAACAGGGGGGAGAGAGAGTAAATGGCGGCCAGAAAGGATGAAGAGGTGATGATAGAAGCACCCACGAGACCACGCTCGTCTGAGGCCTCGCTTATTCACACATCATTGTACACTTATACCTGGCGTGCACTCCTCTCACCCCTCACGCACGTATCAAGACTTCTTTTTTATTTTTCCGTTTTTTAAATTTTAAAATATATCGCCTTTTTCTTAAATGCACTGCTGTGGAATGAAGGGGCCGGTGTGTCCGTTCGTCCCTATATAATTCAGCTTCCCTCCCTCTCCTTTCGCCTAGAGTCTCCACTTTGACTGTACCCATTCACGCTTGCTCTGTTCCCTCTCGCTTTCACCTCTCTCTCTCTCTCTTCTCCTGCGCCTTCTTCGCTTGCCTTCTCTTCTGCAATTTCGATCTCTTCTCCTTTTTGTAAGTTTCCTGTTCATTTTCTTGTGCTTTAATGCATCTTCTTGGTTGGCAATATCTGATTTTCTTCAAAGAACTTCTGGTCTTGAATCTTTGCATATTCGATGGGTCAAAAAACCCTTTTTCCTGAGGAATTTCTATGCCTGAGCTGGAAGCTCAATAATTCACATGGGTACAAAGCGAAATTGGCTCCCTCTCACACTTTCCTCTTTCCCTCTCTATGCTGATTTTTGCTTCTAAAATTTTCAGCACGGTGTTTTGTAGTTCTTTTCTAGCATCAGTTCAAGGGAAATTGCATATTTTTGTTGAAATTGGCTGCTTAATTGCTTTTTTCCCTCCTCTTTAAGCATCGACCGGCCAAATCCTAAATAAATCCGTGGAAGAAACGTTTTGTAGGAAGAAACGTTTTGTTTCACTAATATGATGTAGGACATGGCAAATTCTTATTTTACGCGTCCATTATATTTTGAGCTTCACCAAATGTTGTTTTAATTATGTATTTGTACCTATTGTGAGATGATCTTTGATGTTCTTGCAGGATATTAGAAGTGGCACCTATTTGAATAGTGGGAGCTGCCTTTTTGGGAAGAAGGATAGAATAGCATGCGGTGGTTGCTTAGCCTATCTGTTGATGTATTCCCCAAAGTTATTTCCTTAAACCTGTATTGCAAAGTCATTCTGTAATTTGCGTCTTGTGGACCAAACATTCCAATTAACTGTCTTGTTTTACCTTATTTCCATGGGATCCAATTTCCTAGTCGTTGTTCCTTGTTACGTCCGTCAGATTAGCTGAAGGATGCCAATCTCAACTCAGTAGACTCTTCTGATCAGATCCTTTTGCTTTTACTTCCATCAATAATATATTAAGTTTTTAGTTCCAGTTCATTGTTCTCTTGCCGTCTAGTTTTTCAATCTGTCTAACGGCTTACCAGTCTCTTTCACAACTTGCGTTTGATATTATCCAATCTTCAACTCGTGCGGGAGCTTTACATTCACTGTCCTTGGGAAGCTTGTGTTTCTTTTACTTTGAAGGGTTGGAAAGTAGTTATGGTGTGCCAAGCAGCGGGTCAAACGAGATTTCGTGCATTGAAACATGAAAATGGAACTTCTGGGTGCTCAACCATTATAGTTAGAGTTATAGCATGCTTTCAACCTCTCCGAGAATGCCAGGTATGTGACTACCTGAGACTTTAAATGTCTGGGAAATGTTTGATATTATTGTTTTTCTTGGTTGTATTATTTCTCTTGCCTTAGAAAATTATCAATGTATGTTCTGTTCATGTTTTCTTGATGGGAATTTTTCAGGCTGAATATTTCCGTCAATTGCTCAAGCCTGTCACGTAGAGTGGTTTTGCCTCTCTGTATTTGGGTTAAGCTGTTGCTTTTAGTTAGTTTAAGTATACTTTTAGCCGAAGAAACAGATAGTAACGGATAACTTTTGCCTGGAGTTCTTTTTCCTCAGGTATGCTCTAGATTTTTCGTTCATTGATATTTGCTTTTAATTACTTAGCTCTTGTTTTGTTTTGATTGTTTTTTTGATCATATGTTGTCTGTCTTTTTAAATCTTTATTAGGTGATTGTTCTGGTTGAATGGGAGAAGATTGTGGAACCTGGGAGCCACAGAGGCGTTTGGATTGGCGATCACCCAACCTAAGTTCCTTTAGGGTTCCATGTGAGCGAAAGCAGACCGGTGTTTCTGCTTATTTGAACCCTGACGTTGATAATATGGTCACTTCTAATGAGGCAATGCCAGCTTATGCATCCTCTGTGCTGCCTCATTTGCAATTAGGATGTACTAATGAATCTCCTCATGGTTGGTTTTACTGTTTACCTCGGTTTCGTCAGGCCTTCATGCCTGCTCCCAACTTCTCTGCTGAGGGAAATCTCCCTGTTGGCCAAGTCAAAGAGTTGGGAGGGGAAACTGTCCTCAATCGGGAAACTCAAAAACAATTCCTTGTCATTGATCAGACAGTTGATCAGACAACTTTCATTTATAGTCCTCGTCTCGACTCTTGGCATTCCAAACACCATGGTCCAAACAATTTTAATGTGAACGAGCTTCCTTTTAAAAGAGATGTGAACGATCTTATTGGATCAAGTTTTCCAGCCAAAGTTGATGAAAACCAGGAAAGGGACGTGGAAAGTGAGATGCATGAAGATACGGAAGAAATTAATGCGTTGCTTTACTCGGACAGTGATGATTGCTCTGCTGCGGATGAGGATGAGGATGAAGTTACTAGCACAGGGCATTCTCCAAGCACGATGACCACTCATGATGATGGCGGAGAAATCTTTAGAGCAGCCACTGAAGAAGTTGGGACATCCACTGGAAAATCAAAGAAGAGGAAGCAGTCAGACTGTGCTTATGATGACACCGCCTCTTCTCTGAATCTGAAGGGACCCAATGAACATGAGGGTGAAGACGATGCAGCATCGAGATGTTCTTGTGGAAAGAGCCAAGGGTCTGGTGAAATGGTTTCCTTGTCAGGCAATAAGAAGATGAGAAAGGAGAAGGTACGAGAAGTTTTGAGCTTTCTGCAGACCATAGTTCCTGGTGGGAAGGACAAGGACCCAATTGTGCTTCTCGATGAAGCAATACGCTGCTTGAAGTCATTGAAACTCAAGGCTAGAGCTCTCGGACTTGATGCATTGTTGAGTTCTTAGCCAGCTGCGTTACCACGTGTGCAGAATAAACAAGGTACAAGTTGGGTGGGTTGGCAAGACGGGGGCTCGTGTTTGGGTATTTACATTGTATTAAAAATTATTTCAGCAAATATCGTGGGGAGGATTAGAGACTGAACTCCATTTGGGGATGATTGAGTCAGAATGGGATTAGAGAAAGGAGATATGAATCATAAGTCCGCTGTCTTTTGGTTTTGGAGAAAGTATAGTGTCGGAATCAAAGCAGGGCGTGGGATGGGAGTTTTTCTTTGAATGAAGAGTGGTTAATGCAGAAAAGGACCCCAAAATGAGAGGGCACTCCTCTCGGCTGATAAGGGTCCAGTCTCTCTGGCGTCCACTTTTTGTAATCCCGTCGTGGGTTTACTTTCATCTTGATGGAACAGTAATGGAACTCAGGAGGAGAACGTTGGTTATCTGTGTTGGCTCCTAATGATTTTGAGAAGTAGTAGTGTTGTGTGTTTTGTATTGAATTGAAATCGAATGTACTGTTGTTGAAGATGATATGTATGTAGGTTGGATGTAATTTAATGTGGTTTTTGGTTACTATAGCGTGTTTATGACAAAACGACTGTTGAGTCGCATGCTCGCATTTATGTTTTTGAGAGAGAAGAAAAGGATGTGGGTATATTATGCAGTTTTATTATCAAGAATGATTCCTGATTTGGTGAAAAGTTGTTGCTCCGGTATGGCCTACGAGGGGACCACGCCGTTGAATTATTAGGTAGGAAGGAGCAGAATACGCATTCCCGTTTTGAGAGTCACCATTATCCTATTCTCCACCGTCAAACGATCCGTGAATCTTTTACGATCCTTTACTGTTTGATTCTCTCGTTTATGTTTTACACTTGGGAGGAATCATAAAAAGCCCGCCCACCAACATAATAAATAAGAATTCCCAAGTATTCCCACAGGACTAACCCATCGTTATTTCTTGTCTCTTGTTATAAATCATTCGACGAATCAAATGTAAAATTTTAAAGAAACTTGAAATTTCACTTACATAGGTGATATGTTAGAACTTCACCACCTTTGTTCTTTCCATGCTTCGGCTTCTTTTTTATAGGCTCATAAATCCTTCCATGGAGGCAATTTATTAAGGCATTGTACATAGCTACTTATTACAATTTACAACCAATGTTTGAAGCACACTATAAAGTTTATTTTGTTTTTGTCATTTATTTTCATCAAAATGGACCTTGCATTGTCTAGACGGGCCATTTGTACTTCATCAAAAATTAAAAAAGAAGTAGAACAATGCTGCTTCTATTTCTGTAGGCAGAAAAGAGAGGCGGTTTGGGGCTCCATGGACCATGAATTGGATGATCCGTATTTTCCATTATAATGTTCATCTGACTGGTCAGACTCAGACAACGTGCAGGGAGCAGTAAGAGTTAAAGATACTTGCTTTTACTAATCTTCAACACAACTACTCATCACTTTTTCAAACACGTGGTTGTCTGTATCAATATATCTATAGCCATCTCATTTCTGTCTCAGACACAGTCACACAGCTCGCGTGCTATATGGTACCCAGCCCTCTCCATTCCTCTCTGTCCAATGACTTGGGAATCCAATAGCTCTCCATCCAGCTTCACCATTTGATTGCCAGCAATCCAAATACGTAGGTCCCTTAAGAAAACAAAGCGAGATGCTTTACTTAAAAAAGTAACAAGTACGTAGAACAAAAAACATGGAGTTATAGTGGAGATAGTGGAGGTGACAGGCCATGCTTTTATGATATTAATAAGAGACGCCAAACATAGACCACGTTGCTATCTGTGAGAAGCATTAGTACTTGTATGGGGTATGAACTCAACTATACAGCTTATGAACATGAAGTATGCAGATGAACTCTGTTTTCTTCTGTTCATTGTTCATCAGTAAAACTCAAAAGAGGCTAATATCATATAGCGTAGAACACTTACATTCGATTATATTGGAGTGAGCGTGCACATTTCACATGGTTCCTAAAGTCATGGAAAGATAATACAGTTCAAATTTGCGGTTCCTTGTCTTTTGGTGTGGCTATTCTGTTTTCTTCCTACAACTCTTCTCAGGCTCTACATAAATGTACTGCCTGTTTCGTAGCAGTCCCACAAGTATGACCATTTTTCAACCTCATTATGAACTGCTGCTCCCCTTGCACGCTCCATTAGCAATTTGTCGTTTTCGGCTGTTACTACAACTTTTATTTGCTTTGCACGCAAGTGCTTTGGGACTAAATTGGGCCGTTTCGATCCCCAGATTTCAGACTAAAAAGCTCCTAAAGTTGATCTTCTGACACTTACTAATATGGATTGCAGTGCACGAATTGTTGAAGATAGAATTTGAATTAGAATTATTGTTGCTATTTGAAAATTATTGTTAGTATTTGAATTTGAATTATTGTTATTAGATGAGAATAGCTTATTGACTATAGCGGTTCATCGCATTAAATCTGCCCACGAAATGTGGAATGCGGCACTCCTTATCTTTTATGATGGATCCAATGAAACTTGCCTCTTTGAACTCTTCAACCAATCCCTCTCAGTTTCAATGTTCTACTTGTGAAATGGCTAAAAGCCATCGAATCCCCTTTTATCCTAGTTTGAATAAAAGTTGCATTCCCTTTCAAATTATTTACCCTGATGTTTGGGGCCCTGTTGAAGTCCCATCTTTCTCTTTTTCTTATGAAGTCCCTTCTTTCTCTCATTCTTATTATTATGTATCATTTATTAATGAATGTACTTGAATGGTTTGGATCTCATCACTCAAGTATAAAAATGAAGTCTTCCCTGCTTATCTTTTAAATCGCACTCCTTCCTTCTAGTGCCTTCAATTTTCTTTCTCCTCAATAGAAGCTTGAAATTTTCTTCTCTATCCCTCATGTCATGATGAATCTTGAACCTAGAGTCTTTCGTTGTCTGTTTTTATGGCTCCTGCTCCAGCATCTGCTTAGGAAAAATGTTTGAAGAAGTGATTGGCAAGGTGGACATGACCTGTAATAGCCCACCACAGTGGAGAACCCAGTTCACGACAGCCGTTCCCAGGGTCTAACCCCCTGCATGCGTGGTGTCCGGCCCCCACTGGGGTAGGTACTATCCCTTCCTCTAGGGGTTTTGACCCTTACGGTGCACTTGGTTACCAAGTCTCCTTGAAGCATATACTCATGCCTCAGGTCATGGCTTCGAGGCTTGGGGGAGGCACTCTTGGGAATTAATTTCCCAAGGGACAAAACCCCTAAAGGAGGGGACAGTACTTTCCCCAGTGGGGGTTGGATACCACGCGTGCAGGGGTTAGGCCCTGGGAATGGCAGTCGTGGACTGGGTTCTCCACGGTGGTGGGCCGTTACATGATTGATATTCATGCACCAACTTGAGTGGAGTGTTGAAGATAGAATTTGAATTATTGTTGCTATTTGAATATTACTGTTACTATTTGAATTTGAATTATTGTTACTAGATGATAATAAGTTATCTAGAAAAGTAAATATTTTGAAGGTTGTTATCTAGTATTGAGCTCAAGTTGTTAAACTCTGTTTATATAAATTTATCTCCTTCAAGAGGAAAAATATGAGTGAATGGTTGAAAAAAAGAATACTTTTTGGATTGAATTTTAACACGAATAATCAATGATTTGTATATTCTCTCAGTGCTTGTGAGTTTTGAGTGGTTAGAGGCCATTTTGATTCTGTTTTGCATAATTATTTTCCAAAATGAGTTTTAAAAAAATCACTAAAAATATTGTTATGAAACACCAAGAAGAAGGGTCAAACTTTGAAAGGCTTGTTTCCCACTTCTCCAAGTTGTTTTATTGAAAGGCAACTTTGTCCCCCAATTTTTTTTACGGGGGCAATTCTATTTAGGAAGTTTTTTAGGGGTATCTCCTTTTTGTTTCCCACTTCTCCAAGTTGTTTTATTGAAAGGCAACTTTGTCCCCCAATTTTTTTAAAAAAATAGAGCAATTTTACCTTGGCCCTTATTCTAATTCATTTTGATTATTAGTTGACCAAATATATCTTGGAAACGATTCGTCATATGTCATCTATATCATTTTTATTAAGATGCAAATTTGCCCAGTAAGTTTTAAATGTAATTTTGAAAAAAATGAAGTAGATAACACGCGGATTTTCGGAATAAATTTGCACCTTAATAAAAATGACCTAGATAACATATAGACTATTAGCTCAGCATATTTGATCAACTAATGATCAGAATTAAGTTAATTAACTGGAATAACGACCCAAGTAGAATTAGCCCTTAACCCTAAAACATAAGATAACCAAAACGTCTAAAAATTGTTTTTTCTTTTTGTTTTTTGAGGCCACACCTATTTTAATTTCTTGTTTTTCATAATAGATCAACAACAACATATATTATCAAGCAATCTCACGTTCTCAAAACACGAAATCAGGCAGGGCTAGATTTTGCGTCAACTGTTTAGTTATTGTTGTTGTTTTATTATTATTATCAAAACAAGGCTAGTGAACATTTCAAAATGCAATACCAATACCGGCCCCCAAAAAAAACTAACTGGTAGAGTTCTACTTGATATTTGAATGATTTATAATTTTATATTACTGATATCAGTCACCTGACAAAATCTTGAAGGTTCGCCTTCCTCAAATAGGACCACAATTGTTTTATCTTTAGAAATAAAATATCATAATAAAATAAACGTAAAATCTGAGCAAGAATACGATCAGAGCCTAAGAGGACAAAATTTGAAATATCCACACACACACAATATAGTTGATACAAATATCTGATATTTCATATTCATGAGCATAGGGGGACAACTTTTTTATTTCTATCATTTATTTATACTTGACAACTTATCACCTGTCAAATATATCCGTTTAATCCAAGTGGCCTATTGGACAACAGTAGCTTCCAAAGCTAACGAAATTTTATAGTAACAAGAGGCTCCTCATTTTTAGGCTTCAACTAAAGAAAAGCCCTAAAGTGGGGAGTAGAGACCATGTTCCGTTTATAAGTAATTAATTAATTAGTATCTACTTTGGAACTTTTCTTGTCAGAGCCGTTGTGCTAAAGTGAAGAAATGAAATGAAGGAGGCTTGTACGTTATGTCAATTCCATAACCGCAAGCAAAGCCTTGCTTGGAAATGTTTTGACCACAATTTTAGGCTTAGCTTCAGCTTATCTCCCAAGTTTAATTTGCCTCGTTATATATCAACAACTTAACAGAAAGTAACTCAGAAGATCGCAAGTGTTTCCTTGTTTCTACTTTTTTACTATCACCTGTGGATGGACCCCACGGCTCCGAAAACACACACACATATACATGGAAGCAGATATAATGGAGGGAAGGATTTAAATACTTGGCATGAGTCTGTTGGTTGTGGCCAAATCGATCAATCATTAGAGCCACGTTGTGGTTAATGAGCCTTGCATACTCACATCACCATGGATAAGAATCTATTTAACCTACTACTGTCTATTTGGTAAGATATCACGGTCTTTGATATGATACAGCCAGAAACAGAGAAGAATCAATTAATTATGAATTTCCCATTAATAATGGGTGATGGTTATTATAAGCTTCGCTCGCTCCAAAAAGTGGGAGTGACAAAAAAATAGCAAAACATCACAATAACAACAACAACTTAGCTATATATATCGGTATTTCTTGTACCGGCGTTCCCAATATTCGTCATGCGATGAGGCTAAAACCAAGGAAATTATCTAACTGGTTCCTGCATGGAATTAATGAGGGTTGAAATGTTTTTGTTTTATTGGTGTAAACATTTGAAATGTTCATCCACAATTCTCTTTGGAGACTAGCATACGATGACTTGACCCTGTGGCCAAGAGCCCATGACCATGACCCCGTCCTTAGAAATTTGGAAATATAGAATAGAATGGGACGACGACTTATATTAATCAAGAAAAGAAAGGGTTGGCTGGGTGGCTTCAGAGAAGAATTGACGTCCCCATCTTACTTGCCTTACCCCTAACAGCCTCCTTAAATATTAGTAATTTTTTTTTTTGGGTTTCCCACAGAGACAAGAAATTGCGATTACATATATTACCAACTTCCCCAACACGACGACGACCCGAGAAGTCACACCCCACCCTCTTTATTTATATCCTACCTGGGCGATGCCAATTGGGTATTTTCCGGTCGCCTTCTTCATCGTCCCTCTTTCGATGAAGAACAAGCATGACCTCAAAACCCAAGCCTGATGAGTGTTGTATGTGTGGCGACTGCGGCTTCTCCGAGGAGCTTTTCCAATGCAAAGTCTGCCAATTCAGATCTCAGCACAGGTATGTGTATATATATGTACGTGTTCTCTACGGATTGAATTCGATTCTGTTTTAATTAATTTGCTCACTTGTATTATCAATCTTGCAGATACTGCAGTAATCTTTACCCGAAGGTGGACGCGAATGGAACTTGCAATTGGTGTTTGGTCCTGAAGGATGACGTTAAAGAAAAGTCGCTCAATTCTTCGAATTCCTCTTCGTCCTTTAAAAATAATGGGAGCGTGGGCCATGAGAGCAAGAACAAGAGATTGAAGGACAGCAACGTGAATTCTCCAAAGATTGGTGGCAGCAAGGGTGAGGTCCCTGCGAAGAACAAAGGCATCCAGAAACGGAGGTCACCGGAGGGGACATCACCGCCTCTTCCGCCTCCCTCGGTGGTGATGTCGACACGGAAGAAGATCGTGACAAATGGCGGTCTAGAGAAAAGGCTGAGGAGAACCATGTCTGAGGATATATCCAACACGAACAGGATCATCACGAGACAGGTCTTCAGGAATAAAGTGAGAAGGTATAAACTTTTGGATGAAGTTTCCAGTTGAATAAACCAGTTTTTAAATTAGTGTGTTTTCTGTCAGAGATGATGAAGGCATATTTGTTTCTTCTGGGTTTTTGCTTTTGAAACTCGTACCTCCAGGCACAATGTATAGAATACAGAACAAAGAGGCGAAATGAAACAAGACGACCGATCAATGTAATGTTTTTGTTTTGACTCGTCAGTTATTACCAGACCATAATCAACTTAATTGGAAGAGAAACTGTAGGATTTAATTAATCTGCCAACTGTATCCTTAACAAATGCAGTCTCAATGGGTTGTAAAGTTGCATCAAACTCAATAATGATAGCAAGATTATGTAAGCAGCAAGCAAGGAGGATAGGAGTGTCCAATGAGTCAAAAATTGATGGGTAATTAAGTCATTTGATTCTAGTATCTACGATGACTATCATGCGCCACGCGTCTTTATTTGCGTGCCAACTGAGTCGAAACTCGGAAGGAGACGGGAGAGCGATTCGAGCGAGATCTGAGGAGAAATTTCGAGGCAACTTCTTGTGCGCTTGCTTTTAGGTGGGACTTCCCCATTCTCACACACACACACACACACACGCACAGTGTCAATCACATAGGAAGGGTCAACTCCTACATCTAGACGTTAAAGTTTTGAGCCCCCACTATGAGATGCCTTACACCATATTAGATTCTTCCTTCTCCAGGAATTTGAATTTCTTGCTTTTGCGGATTTGGAATTTGGATTGAGGCCCTGCATTATTAGATTCCTAGGAAGATTCTAGAAAGTCATAGCAGTAACTTTGGAGCTAATTGATTGAGAAATGTAGATAATGATTCCTTAGAATAAGTTGACTCTGCAAAGTGTACAATGAAGACTCAGGCTAAACCAGAACCACACAAGTACATCATCATGAATTGCTAAAAAAATTAAGAAATTATAAAGGGAAAAAAAAATCGGTGAGATGGTATTGCTCTAAGCATCCCCTTATTTTAGGCGGCGTTGCTTTTTGGAAATTGAGTTAATAAAGTGATGGAGCAATTAGAGTGTTATTATGCCAAGTTGGAGTAATTAAGAAGGTGAGCTCATACTTTAGTTTTGTTGATTAATAAAAAGGATTAAGAAAAGGGATTATAAGGAGGGGGTGCCCAATGTCCATATATAATTGGAGGAACATGGGACCGGTGAGACAAGTATTGTGCATTCTTCTCTGGCAAACTCATACCAGCGATCCCTCTTTCCATATAATTAACAAGTCATTGTCCTAACGACATAATGACGATGATCAGGTTTAGTTATTAATGTTTGATTTGTGCTAAACTTTCATGTTCTTGGAAGGTATTCTCTGCTACATGACAACATTGCAGCCCCTTCCATGATCATCATCATCAAGTTGGAAGATCTTGTGGCGATACTTTTCTTTTCTTTTTCTCTTTCCATGGGAAGACTGATTTTTTAAAACCGAAAAAGAAAGAAAGAAAGAACAGGTCATTGCAAAAAATTACAGTGAAACCAGATCAAAACTACAGAAGAAGCTCCACCTCGTTTAAAAAAATCTGTTGGATCTAACTGTCAAATTCAAATGGGACAGAATAAACCAGATTCCTAATCCTAATCCAATTAAATATGTAGACCAATATATTGCAGCAAGTGAACCTAATTCCGCACCACAAGTTCAAACCGAAAGGTTCGGAATTAGATATGTTTAGTTTGACTTTCTAAATTATCTTTTATTGGTAGTGAAACAAAAGTCTGGTTATATTTTTTTCAGCAGGGTTATCGGAATCTATATATTAGGTTGCATTTAGATCATTGTCAATGATTGTTATAGTTCTAACTTGTAAGCAGCTTCATTCAATAAAACCATTGATCAAAGCTCATCCATGGCTGGATTAGTGGATTTATGTCTTTATTTTTATTTTCTATGCATTCATCACAAGCTTTGATGTTTGGATGCGCATTTTTAAAATGCTTGCATTGATGTATTATAAGTATAGCTTGTATCGGTAGTATTACACTTCATTTACATTTCTAACAAAATTGTAACCGTGGCCTAATAATTTTCAGAAAGTAATTTAATTATTATTATTTTGATATAAAGAAAATAATTTAATTATTGTTATTACGAACTATCGTAGGAATTCTTCGAAAATGATTTCATGTTAAGAGAGGAAGAAGATCACCTTTAGGCTTGCCATAATGTGATTATATTCATCCTCGCATGAATTGAAGTCATTATAAAGATGCATGCTAAAACATCATTCAAATTGTGCTTGAGGAGATAAAGATTCCTGGTTTTACTTTAGGTTGGGGGAGAAATGACAGAAAGTTGAACAAGGCATGGCCTGATTTCAAATACAGGCCTGGGTCGGATGTGATCGAAAGCCCAATAGCATGTGACTAAGGGCCTGATACCAGCGACCCCCGTGGTCCAAAGTCTGTATGCTGAGGTTGTTATTCATATGGAAGTTGGATCCAAAAAAAAAAAAAAAACATTATACTTGAAAAAAAAAAAAAAAAGTTGGATCGAAACACAAATTTTATTTTCTTGATTCAGCCCCAAACCACATGATGACTGATAAATGATGACGTAGCCGTATAGAACTACAGTGCCGGCGTTAGATAGTTGTTAGATATTTGTTCTGGAAAGAACCATTTTGAATAATTTCTCGTTTTATGTGGCCATGTGTTGGAAATCTTGAAAGACATCAAGGCTGAAGTCAATAGTTGTTAGATGAAGTTCCTAAATTCAAATTCTTGTTACTCTAGTCATCATCAGATGGCGAAATTGAAAACAGCACCTTAATCAATTGCTCGACATAATCCCTGTTATTTTCAGCATGCTTACTATTCTCTCTCTTCTCTTAAGCTAATTAATGGGAAGCTATATGTTGGAGGGGTTGTTGGATATCTAAAAAGTATGAGAATAAGAGATAAAGAAGAAGGTGCATGGTGTCTTGCATGGTGTCTTCAGCCTGAAAAATCAAATGACAAAATATTTAATCAAAGTATTTGAATACATTGCTATTGCTAACCATTAAAAACCCTTATTTTTATTTTTACCGTGACAAATTAATTTTTCAAAATATTTACAAAAATAACTTCAGTGTGAATATAAATTTCTAAAATATTTTAGAGTTGATAAATGTGGAAGTGTCATGGTTATGACAAATACAAATAAAATAACATATTCTAGGAGTACAAAAGAGTCTTTAAGACTCACTTCATAGTTGTATTCTCTTGCTACCTACTAAAATAATATCGTAAAAAAAAAAAAAATCATAAAATTTATGGATCTCAATAACCATTAGTTATTCAGAAATATACATGCAAACTAAGATCAAGAACATACGGTTTCAAAATCAAATTCTACCGAAAATAGTTTATTAATATTATTAACATAAAAGCTACTTTTATAAACTAGTTCTTATTTTGATTAACAAAATCCTCTGATCCCCTCCAAAAGGGGGGAAAAAAAGATTCCAAAATGATTGAGCATCATTTTACTTTCCAAATATTATTCACAAGAGATTTCACAAGAACATATCTCAACCTTGTTACAAAAATAATTATACAAAAGTCTTATCATTCAAATTATAAATCAACTCACACACACACACACACACATTATACAATTATGCAATTTGTCTCCCCTATATCACTTTCCATCCTTATACCATTGACGGGAGCCATAAGCTAACACATAGTCCAACCAAAACCCATCCATTTAGCTAGATTGTTTCAAGCTAACCAGATTTTAAGATACACCTGGTCAAAGGTATAGAGCTTAAGTCTGGGCTATGGTTGCCCCTTAAGAAAACACAATTAAGGAGGTGTCACCTATCTCACAGCTCTAATGCTCCCAACCAAAGGAAGACATGAAAGAAGGGTCCCTGACAACTGTCATTCACTGTGCACCAATTATGACATAACACATGGTAAGAAATCTCATTATACAAATTCCTCCATAATTCAATCCATCATAAATGTATCTCTCTTCATATCCATCAATGACAAACAATCACAATATTAACATGTATAGTTCCAATAAGGATTTACCAAATAACCGATAACAAATAATGTCCTTTAGAACATATAGTGTTATTTTAAAATCATTTAAAATAAAGGGTTAATGAGCATTTTTACCAACAAACTATTGGTCCAGGAGCACCCAGCACAATAAACTATTTTGTGGACCTTAAATGCCAACCAACTTTTGAAAACATTAAATTTGCACAAAACCGTTAGTTGGCATCAAACGGACGTTATGCTCGCACTACTACAAAAGCAGGGATACTGAGTCCTATTTTTTGTACTTTTGACGTCCTTTTCTTGTGGGGACGTATATCCGGGGCGCAGTATAGGAAAACTTAAGGAGTCCTATTTCATAATAGGATGCCTAACATAAGGAGTCCAAGTTTTGGAATTGGACGTCTTAAGTATTTTTTTTTTTTAAAAAAACAAAATAGATGAGGACGGTGTGGGTGACGACGTTAAACACAGATCGAGAAATTTGGATCCGGAAAAAATCGAACACATCTTTGAATATCAAAGTAAAATTAAACATGATGAAGCAGACGAGGAACCGAGAATCGGGGCAACATCACGAGCGGCCATCTGCATTTATTTGCAAAACAAAACAAAACATTAGGAATTGATAAAATCAAATGAGGAAAAAGGTAAAAGAAGAAGATGAATGCATAAATACCGAAATGGTCGAAGAGGAGATCAATCGTAGCCGTAGAACCAGGACGGATGAAGAAGAAACAAACGGTGCCATGGGAGAAGAGTGACCTTGAAGCGACGTCGGGCGAGACAAGCAAACGACTGCTGGCGAGTGGGTGAAAGGTATGAGAGATTGCATGAGGTTCAGAGAATGGGTAAGGTTTTGAGGTTCTGGGTGAATAAAACTCGTGAAAAGTGATACTCTTCCCGCTAGGATTTTCGTTTACCGCATTTTTCTTTTTTTGAATCACTTTTGGAGTCCAAGTTTAAAACTTGGACTCCAAAAGTGTCTCGCTTGGCCCCACTGCCGCACGATGTGACCCTCTACCGCACGGCCCCGCATGACGTGACCTTCTTTTCTCTCGTGCATACGAATGACTTTTTGGAGTCCAAGTTTTATACTTAGACTCCAAAAGCATGACTTTGGAGTCCAAGTTCAAAACTTAGACTCCAAAAGTGTCCCTTGCGGGCCCCACCTGCTGCACGATGTGACCCTCTTCTGTTGTACGAATGACTTTTGGAGTCCAAGTTTTAAACTTGAACTCAAAAAGTCAATTTTTATCACATATAATTACAAAAATGCCACCGCCTTTCTTTTTTACTTCCTTTTAAAAAAAAAATGACGTCTTTTTGAGATGCAAAAATCGTTTTTTGTAGTAGTGCTGGTACAACCTCTGAAGCTCCTTCCTCAACTCTCCCACTTTATCACTTGGATTCACTTCCATTGGCATCTTTCTCCCACCCGTGATCTCAACCATCACCCTCATCAACGTCCTCGAAACTCTAGCGAAGCTCGGAATAGACCATCGATCAGAGCTTCTTCCTCCGTCGCTGGCACCACCCACCGTCATCGGATTTGGATCTATCCTCCATTCTCGTCGCCAGCGAGCTAGAATCTCATATCTCACAAATCGGTGATACCAGACCCGGAGTCGTTGAAGGCGAAGGCGTCGACGGTGGTGGAAGTACTGGTGGTGGTCGTCCCGACGGTAGCATGTTCCTTGCTCCTCGATTCGACTCATCCTCATCGGCTTCCTCTCGCTTCTTCTCGCTTTTGGTTCCTTTGCCTCGATCCTTCTCTCCTTCGTCCCCATAGCGGTGCTCCAACTTCTGAAATCGCTCCAACTTCTTATTTTTTAGCAGCTTAAGGTTCATTCGATTTTCACGGGTTTTCAGTTTGGATATATGCTTAATGCCTTGATTTTATCCGATTAAGTTTTCATGGGTTTTCGTCGGATATGTGATGAGGAGTTTTGTTCTCTTCTCTTCAAAATCATCACCATAGTTAATTTTCTCATGGTTCCATCGATTGATGATTTTATGAAACCTGAAACTGGAATTGTATTTGCCATTATTGAATGCTCTTAATCAATTCCATGTTTATGCTTTGAATTTGGATTCTCGCATTTAGTTGTTTTGGTTTGGGTTTTCGATTTTGCATTTGAAATCCATCGAGTAAGAAAACACAAGAAGGAGGCTATAGTTCTTGATGATGCGTTGTCGTCGGTCGAGTTCTAGTGGTAAAATAAATCGCGAACAAGAGCATTATGCTTTTGCAATTGATTAATAAATCATGACTAGATTGAGTTTTCAAAAACGCCGCCAGCTTCGTTGTCGTTGTCAGTTCTTCATCGGTGAGACGAAGAACCCGTAAAATCGCGTGAACGGAAGCAATGCGTCCGTTTGATGCCAACTAACGGTTTTGTGCAAATTTAATGTTTTCAAAAGTTGGTTGGCATTTAAGGTCCACGAAATAGTTTATTGTGTTGGGTGTTTCTGGACCAATAGTTTGTTGGCAAAAATGCTCCTTAACCCTAAAATATATAATATTTTAACCATAAGATATAAGCATGCTTAAAAGGCACTACTACAAAAAACATCAAAAACGTCCTAAATTTGACCCATATAACGTCCTTTTTCTAGGGACGTCTCGTGAGGCGTAGTAAAAAAAAATACTTTTGGCGACAATTTAATTCAAGGTCGTTTACATAAGACGACCTAAATTAAATTCAGTCGTCTTACATTAGACGACTGAATTAAATTCAGTCGCCTTATGTAAGACGACCGAATTTAATTCAAGTCGCCTAATCTAAGACGACCGAATTTAAATTCGTCGCTTTACCGCTTTTTTTTTTTTAAAAAAAAAAAAAAAAACCCCAACGGGGTTGGCCATGGAAGAACAAATCAAAAATCAAATTCCGAAATTCCAAAACCAAGAAGAACAAGAAAAGAACACAAAGAGAGTAATCAAAACAAAGACAACAAAGAAGATACAATGAAAAAAAAAAAAAAAAAAACCTAACAAGTAACTAAAATGGAAGGAATAAGGAACAATAATGCAAAAAACAGAGTAATTTCATATCTACAAGAGATTTGGTGTTCATAGTATCGTCTTGGAGCCATGAGGAGATTTCCAGATCTGCAAAAATTGGTGCCCTCTCAGATCTAAAAAATCAACAAGAGTTAGATCTAAAAAAACACTTACTAGTGGTAGCGTTTTGGATGAAATCAATGGTGACTCTTGTTCCGAAGTGCGGTTCGGCGTCTCGTTGCTCGGTCTCTCCTCGCCCGGCTTCGAAGAGTGTTGAAGGAGTAGGAATAGATCGAAAGAGAAGATGAGGTGTAGAGGAGAGAAGAGGAAGGCATATGTGCATATCAAAAATGAGAAGAGGAGGGCGTACGTGGGGGAATTAAATGGTGTGCAGAGGAGAGAAGGGATAAATGAAATTAAAAAAATTCATTTTAGGCGACCTGAATTGGTATTAAGGTAGTCTAAAGTAAATTTTAGGCGACCTAAATTGGTATTTAGGTAGTCTAAAGTCAATTTTCAAGAGTTTTTTGGAGCCAACAAAAATCCTAAATGGCGCCAAAAATTTCATTTTAGGCAACCTGAATTGGTATTTAGGTAGTCTAAAGTCTCAATATCAATTTTCAAGAGTTTTTTGGAGCCAAAAAAATCCTAAATGCCGCAAAAATTTCATTTTAGGCGACCGAATTGGTATTTAGGTAGTCTAAAATCTCAATATCAATTTTCAAGAGTTTTTTGGAGCCAAAAAAATCCTAAATGGCGCCAAAAATTTCATTTTAGGCGACTCGAATTGGTATTTAGGTAGTCTAAAATCTCAATATCAATTTTCAAGAGTTTTTGAAGCCAAAAAATCCTAAATGGCGCAAAAATTTCATTTTAGGCGACGAATTGGTATTTAGGTAGTCTCAAATCTCAATATCAATTTTCAAGAGTTTTTTGGAGCCAAAAAATTCTAAATGGCGCCAAAAATTTCATTTTAGGCAACCCGAATTGTATTTAGGTATTCTAAAGTCTCAAAAAAATTTTAGGCGACCTAAATTGATATTTAGGTAGTCTAAAGTCTCAAAAATGATATCAATTTTCAAGAGTTTTTGGAGCCAAAAAATCCGCAAATAATTCATTTTAGGCGACCGAATGCAATTCGTGTCGCCTAAAATCGAATTTAGGCGACGAATGCAATTCAGTCGCCTAAAATCCAAAATTGGCGACTTGAATTGATTTGGTCGCCAATGCTAAAAAAATTAAAAAAAATAAACTCACTTACGGCGCCAAACAAATAAATTTTATTCTAAAAAAAAGTTATTCCAATTTGGCGAATTCGAATTCAATTCAGTCGCCTAAATTCAAGAGTTTTTTGGAGTCAAAAAAATCCTAAATGCGCCAAAAATTTCATTTTAGGCAACCGAATTGGATTTAGGTAGTCTAAAGTCTCAAAAAAATTTTAGGCGACCTAAATTGGTATTTAGGTAGTCTAAAATCTCAAAAATGATATCAATTTTCAAGAGTTTTTGGAGCCAAAAAAATCCTAAATGGCGCCAAAAATTTCATTTTAGGCGATCGAATTGGTATTTAGGTAGTCTAAACTCTCAATATCAATTTTCAAGAGCTTTTTGGAGCCAAAAAATTCTAAATGGTGCCAAAAATTTCATTTTAGGCAACCTGAATTGGATTTAGGTAGTCTAAAGTCTCAAAAATGATATCAATTTTCAAGAGTTTTTTGGAGCCAATTCATTTTAGGCGACCTGAATGCAATTCAGGTCGCCCAAAATCCGAATTTAGGCGACCTGAATGCAATTCAGGTCGCCTAAAATCCAAAATTGGCGACGAATTGATTTCGTGTCGCCAATGCTAAAAAAATTAAAAAAACAAACCCACTTACGCGCCAAACAAATAAATTTTATTCTAAAAAAAAAAAAAAAATTATTCCAATTTGGGCGACTGAATTCAATTCAGTCGCCTAAATTAAATATTGGCGAATTGAATTAATTCAAGTCGCTAAGCGCCATTTTCCTTTCATATATTTACAAGAATCTCGTCTTCATTTTTTACTTCCTATTTTTTAATAAGGACGTTTTTAGGGTAGTAATATCCAATTTTTGTAGTAGTGAGGTTTCTAAAATATATAACCATGAGTTCTAATATACAATAAGCATGCTTGAAAAATTTCTCATCTCATCAATATAATTTTAGTCAAATATATAATTTCAAATTAAGCCTTTCATATGAGAACAACAAATCCCCAAAACTATTTGATATATGCATATATATATAGTTGATAAGTATATAAAAAATAATCAGGTCACCCTACTTTAAACTTATAGATAATCATACAAGATTTATTCCAAAGCTCTAAATAAAAATCTTTTACTGGAGTTACTAAAATGAGTCTCAAATACAACCTCATACTTAAGACTGCCCAATTTGAGGTTCAATCTAATATAATGGTAGATGCCGCTGCTGGAACTAAATAATTTCTATCACCACATTCTATTTTTCTCGCTCTCTCATTATTATTATCTCTCTCTTTCCGGAAACAGTCGGTGTGTGCGTCTTTGCGCATGTGTGCCTCGTATGCGCGTGTTGTGTGTCGTACGTTCGCATTGGGTGTCACACTGCCGGCAAACAAATATAAGAATACTCCCCCCCTTTTTGATAGTTATCAATATAATAATAGATATTATTATATCATTTAGTATATCATTATATCACATGATATATTATGATATCATATATTATTATATATCATTATATATATATATATATTAAAAATTCTCAAACTTTCACTTTAAAAACTTTATTTTTATAGAGTAATTACAAGGTAAATTTTAATTACAATAAATTAATTTCTCCTTAAAATATTACTTAGTTTTAAAATAAAACATTGGGATGTTACATTGGCAGCACTTTCCTTTAGGTTTCATTTGTCCTCACCTATACCTATTTTATAGGGTGCAAGTTAAATCTACAGGTGATTTTCCTGTAGGATAAAATGAATACCTTTGAGTATGGATCGCACTCCAATACTCAAACAAGACAAGCTTGTTTGGAAGAGCGATTGAAGCCTTCAAAAGCAGATTTTCAATCGTGTTTACAAGATACGAGGTAAGTATGTAGGATGAGTTTGATCTCTTGTTGTATAATTTTCGATATGTCGATGATTGACGGTGTTGGATATTTATAGGTCATGAAGTGGTGCCTCTTGAAGCAACACCTCTTCAATTAAAAGTCATAACAATTTGTTAAATTTATGAATCTCATATGTTGATTCATGAACAAACATATGAAGAGTTGTATCTTTATATTATGTAGAGTTTTCTTATAAACATAACACAACTTTTCATCAAGTGGTGGTTACCACATCTTTGACTATAAAAAACTTTTACATGTGCCTCTAGAAATTGATGAATAGACATAACCTTGATGACTTTTCACACAACTTTTCATATAAATCCCTTAATTTAATGAATATGACTTTATAAAAAAATACATCTAATAAGGGCAAAATATAGAGCCTAAAACTTTGCAAGTGTACGGGTTATATCAAGTAATAAAGAATAAATAAGATATTGTTCCCACGAGGACTTGGTATCAATAATATAGTTGAACAATGATTTTACACTTTTACTTAAGTTTCATCACAATTTGGATAAAAGTTGATTAAATTAAAAGAAAAGAAAATCAAAACTAACTAAATAATTAAATCAAAAGAAAATCAAATCAAATCAAATCAAACTAAGCGATGACTTAGACTATTATAATCTTGATTACTCTTTAGTGTCTAATTCCCTCCCTCAGTCGCATTTAAAATTTTATTTTACAGTCTAAGACTCTTAATTACCTACGAGTGTTTTTTAATCCACTAAAAGCATTCTAACTATGTTAATCCCTAATTTCTTAGGCGGTTAATACTTAATTGGATCAATTTAAGTGCAAGTTTAATGAGACTATGTGGGCCGATAAGTATATGTCTATCCTACAAACAAATTAAATAAAAAAACTTAATCCTACACAATTTAATTGAAGGTCTAGTCTTAATTCTCAATGTATGAGCTCCTTCAGAATACAAAAATAATCTTAATCAGATGTTTTGTTTCAGAATAATAATTAAGCACACAATTAAATCAACAAATATAATATCAAAGGATTTAATGACACAAAAATTATCATCCACTAATCTGTAATCAAATTAAATAATCCAAAACGAAGGTTTAGCTACATAAAATAAACAATGTCATGACCAAAATAATAGCTAATCAAAGACAAAATAAACGATAAAAGAAAGAAGAGAAAGATAATTTGAAACAAACCTCAATGCCAAACTTTAATCTCCTTCTAATCTAATTTCTAAACTCTTGTGTTGTTGTCAACAACAAAGGAATTAGAACGCACTTCCTCTTGCTACGCATATATATATATATATATATATATATATATATATCTATGTATGTATTGCCTCCCTGCATGTGTCTTTATCACCATATCATTGTTTATCTTTTTTTTTTTTTTTTAATCGATTATCATATAATATAGATATATTAAATTGATATTTTGTTTTTGAATCTTTTGAATATCTCCTACAAAATAAATTATGATATGAATATATTTTATGTCAAAATTAAATATCATCTTATCCTATAATTAATTAAATAATAGGAAAATATATAAAAAAATAATAATAAGTATAAAATATTAATAAATTTAATCAAATATAGCTCAAAATCTATACTTATTTAATAATAAAATATAAACTTATTTAAGACCTCTTCATTTTAAAATATTCCAACACTATACACTTAAGACCGGATTGTCATAAAATGAGCTACAACCTAAATAAGATTTTTCATAATGTAGTATAAGAGGTTTGACGTGTTTAAGCAGTTTGATTAATCCCTCCAACTAACCCTTTACGCCACTTTTATCATTACCATATCATATTTGCTACAGTAATATCATTGTAATTGTACGATGAATTCCAAATCATGAAAACATCAGCCAAGGAGGCAATTCCTTGTGGTTGATCATACATATGGTGACGACACATGGAGGAAAAGTCAAGGGTGTCATGATTGCATAGGCAAAAAATTAGCCATCATAAGCAGGCAAGCGCTGCAATAAGCGTGTTTAATTTTGAACAAGACAAGACTAGCTAGATGTGAAAAATGGATCTCCCGAGTAGTAATTAGCTAGGGACGGTGAAGTTCGAGGGAAGAAGAGGGAAGGATACTGAGATTATCCTCTTCCGATGTGAAAATGGATCTCCCGAGTAGTAATAGCTAGGGACGGTGAAGTATTGCGTGTGTTTTCAATTTCTATGACCTTTTAAGTGACCAGACGCACAAAGTGGGAAAACAATTAAGAAGACTCCAACTCGAATGGTTAATTGGACGATTATAATGGTCGGCAACGGCAAGGCAACTATATATGCAAGCTCAAAATCCAAATCCGATGGTGTAGATATCTTGTACGAGTAATATTTATAATGAAGCGGGTCCCACGAAGAGAAATGGTAGAATAGAATGAAGTTGCAGTTTGCACAGGGCAGGTTGGTTGAATGCGACCCTCGCCAATATGCAGATGGTGCGGCTCCCAACTAAATTCACCATTAATTAAATATCACCATATCAGATAAGAAGCCAAATAATAGAGTTCATTTTCATGGGACTGAGGCTTCCGATTATCGGCACACTCCGTTTCCTTCTTTTCAATGCTTGTTCTTTTTTAGTCTAATCATCTATATTCACCAAAAGGGTGAGACAAATGAAAAAGAATGCCACTACGTGCAAACTCAAGCTCAGCTGGTTGCTATAATTATGCAACTTTGTCGTATTAAGTTGTAATGTTCGAGTATATATATATATATATGCAGGGGCGGATCTAGAAATTCAGGGAAGGGGGGGCATTGTTGGTGGGGGCTGTGGGGGCCCCCGAATTTTTTTTTTTCACTTGTCATCAAAAGACAAAAAATAATACGATTCGAAGATTTTTACATGATTCTGCAAGTTTTATCATCATCAATAAGAAAAAGAGCAAGTGTCAACCATAAAATGCCCATGGTAGAAAATTAGCAACCTATATGCTCCAAGCAATTTTTTATCTTTGGGAATATCCACCTAAAATGCAAAGAAAATACAACAAAATGTTAGGAAAGTATCTCAAAAAAATGAAGCGGATCTTTCTTAGTTGAACTCACAACGCTAAAATATGTTTGCGAGTATTGTTATAGGGGAAAGAAGAAGCGAGCGAGTGAACCTGGGCGTGTTGAGGAAGATATAGAAGAAAAAAAAAATAATTCAAATTTATTTTTATTTTTTATTTTTATTTTTAAAAAAAAAAATCAAAGGGGGCACGTGCCCCCTTGTAATACACCTCCGTCCGCCCTTGTATATATGGTAATGTAAGCATTTACCCGTGCACGAGGTAGTCTGATTGATTGACATGTCCCTACATATTGCCGATCATTTGCAATTACCGGGGTGGCTACGGTACATTACAGTACAGTAGACTGTCCACTTTCCTCCCTTATCCAAAAACTGCGTCATTTTTTACGTAAACAGTAAAGCTCTGCCTTTTTTTTTAATATAAATATTTTAGGGTACTGACGAGTATTAAAAAAATAGTTCATGATTTTGAAAAAATAATTCAGGATATCGACTACTACTAAAAATATTTTTGAGGATACCGACTAGAACTGAAAAAATAATTCATGATCTTGAAATATTTGTTCAAGACTTAGTCAAGATCCTAAAATATCTTTTTAATACTTCACAGTATCCTAAAATATTTAAAAAGAAAAAAACAAAAAACGGCAGACCTTCCCTATTTACGTAGAAAACAACGCAATTTTTGGGAAGCGGCTTACATCCACTGCGCTTCCCCACCACTCCCATCCACTTCTTTGATGCGGCGTCGTTTTGAGCAAAATGGGAGCTGGTTCCTCTTTCTTTCTTTTTTTTTCTTCTAAAAACAAAAATTTGGGTACTAAAAAGATACTTTAGGATACTGACCAAGTATATAAAAAATACTTCATGATCTTAAAAAATTATTTTAGGATGTTGAAAAAATATTTTAGGATAGTGGCCAGTGGTCTTAAAAAAGATATTTCGAATCTTAACTAAGGATCTTGTGGTACTAAAATATCTTACGTGATCTTAAAAAATTATTTTAGGATAAATATATATGATAAAATAATTTTTCAAGATCATGAAGTATTTTTAGTACCAAATTTAAGATCCGATAAGATCCTAAAATATCTTTTTTAGTACGTCAAATAAGAAATGAAATATTTTTTTAACATCATAAAATAAATTTTTAAGATCATGAAGCATCCAGTCAATATTTTTCGTCAGACGGTCAAGATTCTAAAGTATCTTTTTAGTCTAGAATTTTTATTTAAAAAAAAAAAAGAGGAACCAGCTCCCTTTTTTCGTCAAAACGACGCCGCATCAAAGAAGTGGATGGG
This sequence comes from Acacia acuminata, assembly GCA_019022655.1. NCBI lineage: Eukaryota > Viridiplantae > Streptophyta > Magnoliopsida > Fabales > Fabaceae > Acacia > Acacia acuminata. The sequence continues at coordinate 5,724,394 of JAFJYI010000015.1, forward strand.
AGTGGTGGGGAAGCGCAGTGGATGTAAGCCGCTTCCCAATTTTTGGGTAGAGAAAGGAAATAGACGGTCCACTAAGTGGACTATAGCTACTCCCTACAAAATTAGGCTTCCTCTAACACTGGGACCCCCTTTTTAATTTATATCGTTTTCTTTTCATCCAGCATTTAATATAGAGTAATTGTTTGCCCACGTCCATCTTAGAGAGGTTACTAGAACGAAGTCTACCATAAAGTTAATAGATTTTTTTTTTTTTTTTTTTCACATATCGAAGTTATTAGACGTATTCATATCAAGTAAGAACAGGGATTCGCCCACCCATACCAGGGGAAAAAAATAGAGATTCGACTAATTTGATCATATGATAACATAAGATGAAGCCAGAATATGATCTGGGTGTGTTGGAATTTACATCAAGTGAAACGAAGTGCCCCATTTCATGCAACGCCAACGTGGGATTGCAAGAAAGAATCTAACATGGGAATAACGAAGTGCACGGTTCGATGTTTTTTGCTTCTTTCAAAACTCTGAGGTCAAAAAAAGACGTCTTCTTCCATCCATCCCTTAGTCGCTTGCAAGAACTCACCCTTGGGATTCATTTTACTTTCAATGAAATGGAAGGAAGAACTAATTAAGCGAGTTTTGAATGTTTAAAGACTTCTAAATGTTTGAAAGGGGGAAAAAAACATGGCTGTCAAAGCATTGATTGGTGGTATTGTGTTGACCAAAAAAAAAAATAAAAATAAATCATGCATTGTTTTCAAATACCGTCCGCCAAAGCTGAAAATCTCATCATCATTATACACACTACTTTTAAACACCACAGCTCCCTCCCTTTCTCTACAGTCATGGCTATTGCGGCTCTCTGTTTCCCACCTCTTCCTCCTCTCCCCTCTCCAAACCAACCTTCACAACCACGCGCTATAATTTTCTTTCAAATTATTTTGCCCCTCATTCATTTCTCTTCGTACGTCACCCTCCACACTTCTTCACACCCAACTACTCAAAAAAAATGGGCTACCTTTCTTGTTATGATGCTAAGTCTGCAATCGCCACCTGCAAATGCGATCCACTCTGCTGGGACGTAAACACATCCCCAAAAGCAAGGAATTCTAAGCGGAATAAGAAGCTGCCGGGGATCAGAAAGTTTGAGTATTTAGACCTGGTGGCAGCCACAAACGGGTTCTCGGCAGATAGCTTCCTAGGCAAAGGCAGCCAAAGCAGCGTCTACAGAGCAACCCTCGACGACGGCAAGCTCGTAGTTGCCGTCAAAACATCAAAATTAAAAAAGCCACCGGCGATATGCCTCCTTAATCACCGGCCCAAACGTACGGGCTGTACCAAGTGTACCAGGCCTGCAGAGAACGAGGTCGAGATTCTCTCCGGAGTCCCAAAATCTCGCCGCATCGTCAACCTCATAGGCTTCAGCACGGACTCTAACCTCAACAAATTAATTGTCGTCGAGTACATGCCCAACGGCTCCCTCCACGTTCTCCTGCACTCCGCGCCCAATCCGCCCGGCTGGGCCGTACGTGTCCGGTTCGCATTGCAGGTGGCAGAAGCGGTTCGGAGTCTCCACTCTTCCAACCCGCCAGTGATTCACCGGGACATCAAATCTTCAAACGTTTTAATCGACGGCGACTGGAACGCGAGACTGGGCGATTTCGGCCTCGCTCTCAGGGGGCACGATGCGGATTTTGGCGGGAAGGTCACTCTGCCGGCGGGGACTTTAGGATATCTTGACCCCTGCTATCTGACGCCAGGGGATCTAAGTGAGAAGATCGACGTGTTCAGCTTTGGGATCTTGTTACTGGAGATAATCAGCGGTAGGAACGCAATCGACGTGAAGTACAGCCCGCCGTCGGTAGTTGAGTGGGCGTGCCGTTAATAAAGCAGGGTGAATTTGAGGCAATCGCTGACCCGCGGATGGGGACACCATCTGACCCGAGGGTGATAGAAGGGCTGGCGGTGTTGGGGGCGAGGTGCGTGAGGTGGAAGGCGGAGAAGAGGCCGACGATGGCGGAGGTAGTGGAGAGTTTGAAACAAGTGAGGAAGAGGATTTATGGGTGGCCAATATGGAGGAGCGTGAAGAGGCGGGTGGGGCGGACGGAGAAAGCAGAGTCGCTAATAAAGATGGGAAGCAGAAGAAACGGGAAGGTGTTGAGTGTGGGTGTTGCAGATCATGACAGGAGTGAAGCTGGGAATGATCAAGAGGTGAGGTCGAAATCGATTGGTTGTGAAGGGGAGATGAAAATGCAGCGTAATCAGAGTGCAAATACTCAACTTGGCCTGTTGGTAAGAAGGAAGGAGCAAGTGGGACTAAAAAGGTCGAGGTCCGTGGGAGTTTTACACAATCCACGGCTTTCAAATCGACTGGGCAGAGCTTTATAACGATGATAATAATAATCACCATTCCATTCCACAGGTGGAATTATAATGTGGGATGACTGGATGAGAGTATGAGACCGAGACGCGGGCACAGCTGCAACGTTAACGACGTAACAGAACTCCTAGCTAATTTGCCATTCTTGAGCTATCGAATGGTCCTGAACCACTAGGGGAAGATGTGGGTTGAGTGACAGTGCAAAAAATGGCAAAGCCATGGACACAAGGACGGCCCAAATGCCGATCAACATGTTGGTCAATATTGTCTGTACGTTAGTTGATCAGCGGAGAGCATTTATGATGGGCTTTTAACACATTGGTTACATTTGTGGCTGTCACGTTGCCAGTGAATTTTTGTATATTATATCATAGAACTACTATGTCTCCTTCGACCAAAAAAAAAAAAAAAAAACTACTATGTCTCCTACTTCAACGAGTCCGTGATGTGGATTGAAGGCGAGCAAGAAAAAACCATGTATTTAATCTTTATTATAAGGCATCAACTAATAAATATATTTAATCCATTTTATAAAGTATTTATTTGTTTTCAATGAATATTAAAGTTTTTTGTCAATGCATATCCATAATTAATAAGGGTAATGAGTGAGAGTAATAATTCATTATATTAGAATTTAGTATAATTAATAAGGATAATATTAAAAATTATATAAATTTCAGGACAAATTTAACAAATTTAATAATTTTTTATTGGTTTATAAGAATTGTTAATTGGTATTTTATAACAAAAACCAAAAGTAACTAGTAAGTGAATTGGTGGTGGGGTTTACGGTAAATACTTCCACTCTGGAGACAAGGTCGAGTATGGGCAGCAAGCATTTAACAGATTCGGTCCTGGATTTTCATACCTTGCATGGGAAACACAAAGGAATTCCTACATGTGAGAGACCAAAGGCTACCCCATCCGTATGTGGTGAAATCGAAAGCAGCCTTTGTGGGTATACAGGGTTGGCGTTGACAATCTGAGACAAACTAAGTTTCCAAGTGTGACGATGAAACTGGTGGAGCAGTCTGGGTTGGGGCCGTCTTTTAGTTTCATTTGGCTAGAGAATTTCAACCTTATTACTACTCCTATATTAGTTAATATTGATATTACTAGTAGTAGTTGTGGCAGTATACTGCATATGCCATAACTGTTTGTTACTCAGTACTACTTTTCTTCTGTGAAAATCTGGAGAGGAGGAGGAGGCTTGTGTGGAGGTTGTGGCGAGTGGCGACAGAAGAAAAACCGTCAGTGTTACAAGTGGGACCCCAACATTTAATAAGCAGGAAATTGGCGTTTACTTTCCTATCGCCAATGAATGCCTCGTAAATTCAATCGTGTCTCCCCAATAATACCGGATCGAGTCACAGCCCGTTATGAGGTTTATATCACTGAATTGATATCGATCTTCTATCGGATGTTGTCGCGATTCTTGCACGGTTTATTTCCAGAATCCAAATTGTTTAATTTAGAATCGGCTTTCCACAATTAGATGGAGAATATAGAAGGAGGGAACATGTGGATCTTAAAATAACGAGTATTCTTCTGATAAAAAGAATCGATAACACTCTATCTTGAAATCTTATGAAGTTTGAACAGCGCATCCTATGGTCAACTTCCCAAATCCCACCAGTTTCAATTCTCTTTTCTTTTCGCCCTCCCTCCCTTCTTCAAATATGCAGAAGCCCCCTAGTCCAAATCAAACATTTTTAGCAGAATTGAACAATGGGCCCAACCTCTAGTTATGCAGGCCCAATCCAAATAATTCAGATATTTTAAATTATGCTGGCCCGATAGTTTCGGTCACAATAATATCTGAATAGTTTTTTTTTTCTTTTTTTTTTTAAAAACACTTGTCTTTCCGTTCAACCAGTAAAAGGGGACTTTATCAAAGAGGGGTTCTAACTCCGATTGCAGAACGTCAGGGTAATAGGCGGACATAAGAGGAAAGGGAGCTTTTAACGCCCGGGAAGCACACTAAAGCGGGAACTTCCAGGGGTCACCCATCCCGAGATTTTCTGGCGAAGACGCTTAACTTTGAGGAGCGCTAACCACCATGCCAAAACTTAAGGCGATAGCAGGCGCACTCCATATTATTTATGCCCGTAAACTTCTCTTATCCCGCCCGATGTGGGACTCGTCACAACGAGACCGTGACATTTCGCATTGTTGTTAGGTTATGGATGATCAACCCCTTCCTAAAATTTATATATATTTATATATATAAAGTTTCAATTCTCTTTTCTTTTCGCCCTCCCTCCCTGCGGCTGCTTCTTCAAATATGCAGAAGCCCACTAGTCCAAATCAAACATTTTTAGCAGAATTGAATAATGGGCCCAACCTCTAGTTGTGCAGGCCCAATCCAAATAATTCAGATATTTTAAATTATGAAACACTTGTCTTTCCGTTCAACCAGTAAAAGGGTCAGGTACTCTTACCAAAAGGGGGTTCGATCTTGGAGTTGATCAAAGCATTGGGAGAAACATCTTAACTCTTGAGTGTCTAGATAAACGTCTAAGGTAATAGACGGCTCACCCTGCCCAACATTAGTATCACATAAAAGGAAAGGGAGCTTTCACACTGTTGTTAGATCATGGATGATCCCAACCTCATTCCTAATTTATATATATATATATATATATATATATATAAAGTTTCATGGCAACTATCGATTGGGTCCAACGGAAAGAGTTAGTACTTTATAACATGGTAACCGAAGGTTTGAATCCCCGGCTGGAGAGGTACCACATTTAATGCATCTAATAGATAGGAAGGCACACATTCTTAGAAAAAAAAGGGTTAAATGTCTAATTTGCCCCGAAAGTTTTGATAAGGGGGCACTCAGCACCCAGAAGTTTTTTTGGTATCAAATTTGTCCTGGAAGTATGAAAAAGGTAGCAAATTTGCCCCTCCGTTAATTTTGACGGTTAAGTTTGACTGAGTGTACACGCGGCATGCCACCTCATGACACGCGGCATGCCACTTCATCAACCCGAATAAAAGTTAAGTATCATTTTTTCCCTGAAAATTTTCACTGAGGAGCAATTTTGCCCTGGAAGTTTTCACTAATGAGCAATTTTGCCCTTCTTTCTCCTAATATTAAATTTGACTATTAAATCAGTCAAAGACCACACATGTCGTGCCTTGAAAAGGTCGAACTTGGCCCAGAGAAGGAGATTCTTGAGATGTTGAGCTCAAGCGGTCGAATTTGTGAAGGAGTCGGCCGTGGATCGAAAGGCGTTGTAAAACCTGAGGAATCATCACTTATGATCTAAGCAAATGAAACGCAAAACGAGAAATGAATTGTTCCAAAAATTGGTTCAGTAAAACAAATCAATAGTGATAATATTTACGTTTGTATAGACTAATCATTTGCTTAGATCATAAGTGATCTTCTTGTGATTCGACACAAATTGCTCGGGCTACCTTGAGCTCAACATCTCAAGAATCTCATTTCTCGACTCCAAGTTCGACCTTTTCAAGAGTATGACATGTGTGGTCTATTTTGATCGATTTAATAGTCAAATTTAATATGTGGGAAATAAAGGCAAAATTGATACGTTTTGTAAACTTCCGGGGTAAAATTGCTCCTTAGTGAAAACTTCCAGGGCAAACTTGCTCTCAATGAAAACTTCCGGGGAAAAAATTATACTTAACTCTTATTGGGTTGATGAGGTGGCATGCCACATGTACACTCAGTTAAACTTAACGCTCAAAATTAACGGATGAGCAAATTTGATACCTTTTTCATACTTTCAGTGCAAATTTGCTACCTTTTTCATATTTCCAGGGTAAATTTGGGACAAAAAAAACTTCCGGGTGCTGAGTGCCCCCTTATCAAAACTTCCGGGGCAAATTAGGCATTTAACCCTTAAAAAAATAGCTTCATCGTCTAGCAGCAGATGAATTATATACCTATGTACTGGCAAAAGAAAAAGAAAAAAGAAGATGAACTGTGATATACAAGGATGGATAAGAAAACATGTGTTCCACTGTTGATTTTGCAATGAAGGGGAAAATGTTCAGCAGTGGTTGAAAATATCAAGGAGGTGTTGAGTAGACAGATTTTTAACGAGGAAAGTGAATTGCGCATGAGTGAGCATCGGTGTAGGGCTACAAAGTTGATGTGGATGCGAAAGTAGGATTGAAGAAAGAGAGTGGGGGAAATGAAGGAAGTAAATAAAAAGGAATGGGGAAATAGAGTTGAGGGAAATGAGAAATGTGAAATGAAGGAGAGACAAAATCCTGATTGTATGGGGTATGTTGGTCATAGTAAAATAAAGAGAGGGACCCATGAAGGGATGAGTGTAATGACATAAAACCCCTAAGCAGAGGGAGATTAGATTAGATGAGGTGGAATGAAAGGTAGAGAGAGAGGAATGATAAAAGGAGGGGAAGGGAGGGGAGAGAGAGAGAGAGAGTAAGAAAGGCTGCCATAAAGCATCCAAATTGAAGGTGAGAAGGGAACAGATCCCCCCACTCTCCTCTCTCGTATGGTCACTGTCCCTTTCCCTCCTCATATCTCACTGGATCCCTCCAAATCCCTTCACTCCATTTCCAGGAATCCTTTTTCCACTATCCTCTCACTTTATTCCCCTCCACAGCTCATCAGCTTTTCAAGTCCCATTTCTTGTGCGCTTTATGCTGACATCGTACTCCTCTATTTTCTAATCACATCACTTAATCATCACTCACCCATCTCCTTCTTATTACAACATCCCTGTCTATATATAAGTTTTAGTGTAAAGCCTTCTGTCTCAACTATTAATTCTGTTTCTAAATGTCATACAGTTTCTGAACTAAGTGATGCTTTGAATGATTTACATTAAGTTGATGACATGTCCTTACCAAAAGAAGAAGCAAATTAATAAAGGGATTGGTTGGTTGCCGGTGCTGGGGGCTTGATTTCAATGATGAAATTGAAAGGGGCTCAGGATCGGATCAACGGAGGAGGATGCGCGTGGTTGGGAGAATCACACTAGATGTCAGATGACAATGAAATAAAGCTCATCATTTCAACGCTAGCTTTGTAAACTCTTTAAAATAACAGATCGAACAGGGTTAAAGTTCTCAACAAAAGATAAATGACCAAAATGCCCGCGCATGATTCATCCGTAACTCAACTGTAATTAACACGTGATGAGTTACAAATCGTGCAAGTTCAGTTATAAGAAGTTCACTTACCAGTGAGTGTGAGTTACAAATTATAAAGTGTTCTACTACTCACATCATCATATCATCATTTGAAGCTCAGTTATGTGCTATTCCTTCCCGTACGTCTTATTTATCAGGAAGAGATAGAGTATTTTATTTCACTAGTACGAGTTATCTTATTCGATTTAGCACTCACTCAATCCCTTATCATAAGATTACAATAACCAAATTATCGTAGTTAAAAACTTAGTTAAAATTAATAAATATATATCAAAATACACTTTTTTTTTGCCCAGATTTTTTTTTTTTTTTCAGAAGTGGGGAAGGAGAGGGTGAAAAAAATAAGAGAGAATTGAGAAAAAGATAACAAGAGGGTAAATTAATTTACAGTAAATTGAATAAAAGCAATTTTTTACAAACACAAAATAATTTTGTAGGAAATTGAAAGTTACCCTTTTGAAAAAATTTCTGTGGGTAATATAAAGTTTTTTTGTAATGAGAACGAATAAGCTTTAGTATTTTTATTTGGTTCAAAATCATGTTCAAAATGTCTTATAAATACATATAAGGGATACATGATAATATACATACAAACATTGTCGATCATTTATTTAATCATAGTTGTTTTATATTAATTAGTTGGAAAATTCATGGTAGTTTAAAATGATTAAGGTCTTTGGGGTTCAATATACCATTCTTGATTCTCGCTTGTTAATAACCCAGAAACCAGCAAAAGGAAGATAATGGGGAAAAGGTCACATGGAAGGGGCGGTACATTGGCAGAAACCCACAGGAATCGCGTACACCTCACTTTGATCTCCCCCTCTCACAGTGGTGACGTCATCTCCTGTCGGAGGAGGACGGCACGTAGGCATCTCGGCTCCCATAAATGCCGACATATTCATTTTTCCGATGTGAATCCCCCCGTCCCAAGTTTCTGCCTCCCATTTCTTCTTCCCTCCTCCTCCTTCGACATGCCCCTCCTCTTCTCATTCCCATTTTACCCCCTTCTTTTCAGCATTTTTTTTATTAACCCCACCTCCTGTGCGGATAGCGTGCCATCTTTTTCATATAACCCAACCTCCATGGTTTTCAGTTTTTTTTTTTTTAAAAAAAAGGATCAAATCAACATCAGCATCACGAAAGTAACTTAAAATATCCATAACGGCTGTTAAATTGAATTGAGTAACCAAGATTTATTATTCTTTTAAATAATAATTAAGAAAAACTATGCCATTTGTGATATTTAGATCTAGATTCGAGGACTAAATGCTTTAAAAATAATTGTGAAAAGAAAAGGTAAAATGTCTGAAACATAATAATAAGAGAGCTGTAAAATGGCAAGCCCGGGAAATACAATTAAAGGGCTTGGAAGTTAAGAGTAAGACACCTGTTTTGCGCAGACCGAGAATTGATGACCACATCCTCTCCCGCTCTCTTATCTTCCACTCCCACCTCCAACAGATTAATGTTTTTGTTTTATGTGTTCTTCATCCTCATCAAACATCTAGTTCATTAAACCATTTATGTACTCGTATTTTACTCTGATTTAATTAAATTCAAACCCCCTTCTAATCCTCAGTCAAATTGCTTCTGTTTTATCACTCTTCTCCCCCCCTGCTCCTGTAGATCATCCCCGTTTCGTTCTGCAGCACAACCTATTCCCTAATTTTAAAAGCTCACAACTTCCTGATCGTGAGAAATTAAAAAGTGGACAGCAACATGGAATTCGAGGAGCAAGATCAGGAGCACGAAGAGGCAGAGGAAGAAATGGGGATTCCCGTGCCCCCGACGAGTTACGACTCACCCCGGTCCAAACTCGAGGGACGTGCATCCGGCCCGACTGATGGCAGGAAAGGCGGTCTGACGGGAACAGTCAGATACAGAGAGTGTCAAAAGAATCATGCCGTCAGCATCGGCGGCCACGCCGTTGACGGTTGCGGTGAGTTTCTGGCGGCGGGAGAGGAAGGCACGCTCGACGCTCTCAAATGCGCCGCCTGCAACTGTCACCGCAACTTCCACCGTAAGGAGATCGAGGGAGAAACTAGCTCCTTTCACCTGCCGCAGCCGCACCACCCCCAGTACCACCATCAATTTCCCACTTACTACCACGGGCCGCCGCCGCCGCCGGGAGCAGGGTACCTCCACCATCATCTGGCAAATCCGGCGATGGCACATCACCGGCCTTTGCCTCTACCAGCCGCGGCATCCGGCGGGGGATTGAGTAGAGAAGAGGAAGACATGTCCAATCCGAGCAGCAGCGGAGGCGGAGGTTTCGGCGGTGGAGGGAGCCGGAGCGAAAGGAAGAAACGGTTTAGAACGAAGTTCACGCCCGAGCAGAAGGAGAAGATGCTGGCATTTTCGGAAAAGGTTGGGTGGAGAATCCAGAAGCATGACGAACCGGCGGTGGAGCAATTCTGCGCGGAGACTGGCGTCAAGAGACAGGTACTCAAGGTTTGGATGCATAATAACAAAAACACTCTCGGTAAGAAACCCTAACTGCAGTTCTTTCTTTTCATTTTTGAGTCCACAGAAGATGAGTGAGACAGAGAGAGTAAGGATAAATATTTGTACTGTGAAATTTAATTAATGCTAGGGTTCTTACTCTTGCTCATTATTTCTGTTTTTGCCTAAGTATTGAAATTAGTTCCATGTCATTTGTTTCATTGTTTTTTAGTTTTATTTTGGGTGGATTCGCATGATGATAGTGATTTCTGATAGGATATGTGTGCACAAGAAGCTTGAGCTAGCTCCAAGCTTCACAAGAGGTTCAGAATAACAGAAAGAGTAATTAATAGCGAAATGTCAGGGAAGAGAGACAATTAAAAAAATAGTAAGTAGGAAGTTATGGAAGATTGAATGAAGAAGGTGGTGATTTCATGTGATAATGAATGTAGGGAGATGAATCCATGGAAACTCAACGTGCAAAGCATGCAAGTGCAAAGCTGTTGCATTTCGGCTTTGTGTTTATTCACATCCGTTATGTTTTCCTGCTTTTCCTCCGGGTCTTCTCTCATCAGTCATCACCGCTTCATCAGTTTTCTACCCCTCATTTCTCTCTCTTATTAATCTCGCAACCTTCTGCTCTGAATTCTAGATACTTTCCACGTACGTCACCGGAAAAAAAAAATCACTTACGACATCTTCATCCAAGCTAAGTAACCATAGTCCGTGAATTTACACTCCCCTAAGATCCTTGACTCTGGTAAATATTGGAGAGAGAACGAGAGATGTAAAGTTCAAATCTCCAACTTCTATCTGAGATGATCTCTGATCTAAACTGTGTTCTATAGAATTCATAAACATTATATCAGATCGGAGGATCCTGACCTCACATGTTGTATGCGTGAAAATGAGCCGTATATTCTCTAGCGTTGCAACAGTTGCTGTTCATTCTTGACATTATTTTCTAGTACTTGGGTGGACAACAGATACCTCGTCCTCCATTAATTGTTCTATGCACAAAATTTCAATAAATTTCTTCCTTTCCTGTGGGTCGTTGTTACTTTATCTTTCCGTGGTGGCAAAATAATAATAATAATAATAATAATTGAGAGGTCTTGAATTTGAGCCTTTTCAATCAAACAAACATTTATGTGGGTGCATGGTGCGGGAGGAACAGGGATGGACTGAACTGGATGAACAAAGTTAAGAAGTGGGTATTGAAATTCATTACAGTTTCCCACGGCAAACTAGTACACTGTTAACGTGAAGTCGCATCATTGATCGCAGCAGCTTGCAGACGTGCAGTTTTGTTTACAATTTCGAGGTGAACAGCCCATTATTGCTGCTTTGTCTACTTCTCTTCTGCATCTATTATTGTTCATTTCTTATCTGCTTAGTTATATTCTGTAAGAAATTACTCACCCACAGGTTACTTCTCTTCCTGTGGTTTTGTAAATTTATTCCTGAAGTTCAATTGCAATATTCCTATATAAAGAAAATTTAATAATGACTCCACGGAACTGGGAAAATTATGCCTAATCTTCTCAGTTCCCAGCTTGCTGGTTCAAATTCTTTGGTAATAAGCACCGATCCTCAAGACATTCAGTCTGCAGTTGCTTGGGGCAGGCTACGTGGCTAATGGATACTTTGATATTCCTCCTGGATTTCTTGCAAGTTTGAGTTGGTCGAGTCGATCCAATTTTAGTAAGCATATTCTAATTGATGGGATTGAATCGAAGTTGAGCATAATATAATATATTAAGATATTTAGTGTGAATTATTAGCTTTGATTTGATGCCTGTGCGTATCGCATTTGTGTTTTGCGCGTGCATGCATGCAGCTTAATTAATATTTAATTCTGAATGAACGATATCCATCAAATCAAATCATGTAGTTTCATTGGGCTAATAATTGATATGGAGTTTTGGTTTCTTTTTAAAAGTGAGATTCTCTCTATAACCACCATTTTTACCTCTCAATTAACGACTCTGCGGCTCATACTGACTTATTATATAAAACCAAGAGCCGCACGCACTGTTATTGGACAAGATTGATGCGATGGTGGAGTAAGTTAACCCAATTGCATTACGAGGATAGTTGGGATTGATTGATTTGGTCTGATTGATCGCGCGTAGTGATATTTTCTCATACGTAACTAGTAATTTAGATTTATATTACATGGATTGTTTACGTAGAGAGCACGACAATGGTTAGTTATTTAATTATGTTGTAATTAAAACGATGGACTTGGTTTAGAGTGAGAGAAAAAAATGGGAGAGACTCATGATATCAGGGATAATTATGTAAATTACCTTTACTAATACTTTCTCAACAATATACTCCTTTTTTTTACCAACAGTATACTCTCTGAGTTCAATTAAGAAGTTGATCTTAGTGTAGTACATATTATTTTATATTTACTATTTTTAAAAAGGGGAAAACATTTCTTATATTGTATGCAAGGTTCTGAAACCCGGACCGGTCATTGAACCGGGTCAGGGTACTGGGTTAAGGATTAGTGGGTCAGACTGGAGTCAACCTGGGCTTAGACCGGTAAGATATAAAAAATTGGAAAATAATTAATTTCTCATAACACCAATCTAAATTTTGATATACTATATATCATTTCAATACTTTGATCAAGAATAAAATAATCATATACTCCAATACTTGTGACATATTCGATATTCTTAACAATTTTCTTTACAAACTTTACATTTGACATCCACTAAGTAGAACCAACCTAAAACAAAAACCACAAAATGGCTATTGAGGAGCAGAGAGCACCGAGAAGTTTGAGGAAGTTGAGTTTGACAGTGGGAAGAGTCAGAAATCACACATACATTGCTTCAAATCAAATATGAATCGATTGTATTCTTAAAAAAAAAAAATTGAGGCAAAAATATATATATATATATATATATTTAAAAAAAAAGGTCGACGATCCTAGGTGACCCTTGTAACCCGGTTTCACCCTGGGCCACAAACCATGGTTGTGGGAGAAGTATATTCTCATGTCATACACACATGAAATGGTGGGACCCACATATATATATAATGCTAATTATATATATATATATATATATATGTGGATCCCACCATTTCATGTGTGTGTAAGTAAACCTTCTTCTTCTTACGTAATACGGAAGTTTAAACCCCTTTTAAAAATTGCCCTTATATCGATACTTCCTCGTATTGGGGGGGGGGGGGGGGAGGAGGGAATTAAGAAATATGGTTAAGATGTTTTAGGAAAAATGTCATATTTATATTAATTAAGTAACTTATCATATTTCATTAATTAAATTAAATTAGTTATATAAGGCTTTTCATTTTTTATATCTATCCACCAACAATATTCTCCGTTTCTTGTCCCCCTTCATCGATGTTAAACAATGCATCAGTGTTTGCATTTTTTTTTTTTTTTTTTTTTTTTTTTTTTTTTTTTAATATATATACACACTGAAGAAAAGGAATCGTGTGTAAATTGGCCAAAGTTTTCCTAACTCTCTTCAATAAATTATAAATGATTTCTATGAATTATCCCAAAAGATTGCCGGAATATATCTCCTATCTTTAAATCTAGTAGCGCGGGGGGTAAAAATAAAAAATATTATATCATAAATTAAAATATTTGAAATACAATACAAGCCTAATATACAAAAAAAAAAAAAAAAAAAAAAAAAACTGAAAAAAATCAATCATAAAATAGCCCCACTTGCATTGGGTTTGAGCAGCCCTAATCCACCAAGAATGGACTCTAAATATTCTAACAAATTACTCCCTTTGATCCATAAAATAAGACATCTTTAGGAGTTGATTTTTTCCCTAAATATAAAACATATTTTTTATATTCGTTAATAATAATTAAGGAAGATAGTGAATAAAAAAATTAGGAAAGATGATGACTAGGGTGTTTTAGAAAATACATGTCAACCAACTTCCTCAATCTATCTAAATTAGGTAAAAATATCTTATATTTAGGACTAAAGGAGTATTAACTAGATTTTAAAAATACAAGTGATGAAATATAATAGAATCAAAACAAACTTAGCTTATTAAGCTTATATATACATGTAGGTATCTCCTTATATTTTGTTAATATACAACAACTTCAAACTTAAGAGTTAAGGACCAAACGCAAGCCAAGATTATACAAAACTACTATAAATTGATATCAAAAGATAAGCAAGTTATATATAATAAATTTCTTTTGCGTGTGAGTTTGTTTATGTGTAGTTGAAATATTAAAAGAAACCACAGATAAAGAAAGATATCTCCTTATATATATATATAGGGAGTGGGGCCACCCCTAACCCCCTAAATCTCCCCTTGTTTTTGTTTTTGGTTTTTTTTGGTCAACAAAATCTGCCCTTGTTTGAATCTATGCTTTAGGTTTATTTATTCTGTACTAATCTTTTATGTAGGCCAACATAATTTTCTACAAACCTAAATTTCTAAATATGTATCTTATCTAAACATGCCCAAACAAAATAGAGTAAAAATAGCAAATAACGTGTTTCTAAATATGTTAAAAAAAGAGGTTACCTACAGCTTTGTAGTAAGAAAGGAATAATATGAGTCAATAACTGTTGGGTTGTTGGAGGTGAAGCTGTGTAAAATAGGAATGAGTTTTGAACAGGAATTGGAAATGGTTGGTTGATGGAGGGAGAAATGGTAAGGTGTTTTTTTTTTTTTTTTTTTTTTTTTTAAATATAAAAAATGGTAAGGTGTTGGGTGCACAGGAAGATGCTTGAACTGAGGGGCATGTTATGGAGACTGGAGAGTGAGGATTTCATGAAGATGGGCCTACCCATGATTTCATCTTCTCAGAATCTCATAAATACTGCCAGCTGTATTTGGACCCCACGTGTCGGCCCCATTACTCATCACCAGAACTAATGATTTTAGTTTCCTTGACTTCGGAGCTCCGAAGAGGATCTACGGCAAATGAAACACAATTACGGTTAACATAAATCAAGTTACCAAAGAATTTCAATTGAAGCCACTCTATTAGAATCTACCGCCACCAAACTCCAGTGTCATTGCCCAGTGTCACCCATCAGCCTCCATCAATAGCCACCACCGCAATTACCACACAATCCCCAATGGTCACCACTGACAAACCATGGTCAGCCGTTGTGGCCACAGCCAACATCCAATGCTACTCAATTGAGCCGTTTGGATTAATGGTTAGAAAAGTGCCTTATTTTCTATTTGACTTTTATAGAAGTTAGATAGGAAAAAAAGAAAAATTAAATTATTATTTAAAAATTTTAAAAGTGATTTATGTTTGAATTGATTCTAAAATGATAGAAGTGGCCTTCCCTTTCTCTTTTTTCTAAATAGAGACATGTTTAGATTATTTAAAACAATTTACACCCATATGAAGACCCGGTAGAAAGGGAAGAAAAAATGAGTTTAAAACAATTCATAAAAGGAGTTTAAAAATAGCAGTACCCCCATCCTAAATATAAGACATAAATTCTACTACAATTTACACCACAAACTAACTACGTCCTAGGAATAGTTTTTAACTAGTGTCCGCCCGTATATTTCCCATATGAAGACCCGGTAGAAAGGGAAGAAAAAATGATGTCCCCGGAACAGAAACGCAGAAGGAAAATAGGATAACCACAAGATGATATTCGTTCCATCAACAACAAACAAATTGATTTATACTATCAAATAGCAGTTCTGAAATTCACATATAAATCCCATCATATCGAGCACTAATAAACATTTTTTCCAACTTTAAGACAAAAAACACTGACAAGAAAGATCTAATATTGTGACAAACCATATAATCAATACAATGACTTCCCCCATAGTATAGTACAACAAGCTCCAGACCAGGTCAAGGATATTTCATCAAACACCAACCTAGTCGCATGTGACAAGATGATACATGGTGACAGCCTTCGCATAGGCGTGCACATCAGTGAGGTTGTAAAGCTCCTTGAATCCTTTTAACAGCATCGTCATAATTCAGAAAGCCCATAAACCAAAACTCATGGTTGTCAACGGAGATAGTCTGTATATATTTCTCCGATGGTTTGCTTTTACTTGTTGATGGATTCACTGCTCTCAGCTGATGCAATGGAATAACCACCTATACATGCGCCACGACAATAGTAACATTTCAACTTATTAATTAATTAATAGAAGAGAGATAAAGTATAAAACTTTTGGGTTAGCAACTCTGACCAAGGGCAACCTCAACTAATATTTGTCAAATGAAGTTATAGAAAAGTAAACCATAATTTACCTCCGCCAAGTAGTCTATTTTAAGACCAATTTGTATTACCAACCAGTGAAGTACAAACAAACTTAGCTACTAAATAGTGAGAAACTAATCATTTGTTGCCCCCCCCCCCCCCCCCCCCCCCAAAAAAAAAAAAAAAAACTCAACAAATATTAATTCTCAATAATCTACGTCCATCTCATAAGTTTTACAATAATTTAAATTAGCAAATCCCTTCATATTTGTTTTCAGACAATCAGAGTTTATAAAGAAAGAAATCTTTAACCCTCCCTTAATACTTCTATCACAGCACAACCATTCACCCAAAAAAGTTTGGGTAATGACACATTAATCTTGATTTTAAATTTCAAATTGCATTGGTTAGCAAGTGGTATCACTTCTGCACAATCAAAAAATCTTACACATAATGAATCCACAATTGCTGAAAGTTGGCAACTAATCTTAAGAATAATCTTGGCAAGTGACGCCGTTTATAAATATTGAATCAGTGAAATCTGCTAATTTGGAAAATGTATGTTAATTTTTTTATTAGAGGATAATACCACGCAAAAGCCTCCAGGGTACCTTATAATAGCTCCATTGACTCTCCTCACCAACTTTGTAAGAAAGTGGATTGTCACTGCAAAATGCCAGCTTTGCTGTTGACAGATATAAAACTCCCATTACTGGTCCAGCTGAAGTGGATAGGTAGCATGCAAATGTTTTCAAAAGTTGCTCCTCCGGAACAGTCTCAAAAGTTTGTCTAAAAATCTTTTCATAGCCACCTTCAGCAAGAACTTTCGTTCCCTGAGCAATCCTTCCCACGGCAGCATCAGCAAAACTAGGACCTGTTTTCACTGTTGCAAAGATGATCATCCGGTTACACAGCAGAAGACAGTTCAAGCATGAACACCAATCAATCTAAGAGGCACCAACAAAGTCCAGGACCAGGGAGACATGATATGATGCAAGTACAACAACAAGGCATGATACAGTGTTTATAATTCAAAAGAAATTTTTGTATCATCCCTAATAATAGCTGATTGCCAGCAACTGAAGAAATTTACTCTGGACAACAGCAAATAAACGAGTGCACAAGAAAATTGAAGACAAAATCTACTGAAAACCAAATTCAGAAGAAGACGACCAGACATCTAAATATTACCATTTCAGTCTCTATTCAGTTTGATGTTATTTTTGAGATTGGCGGGGTCAAGTTAACATTATTTTTGGAGTCACACTTTCTCGGCAAAATAATTAAGGGTGCTATAATATTATAATTTGAGCCTCTTTCTTACTAAAGGGACGTCCATAATACTGCAGACGAGAGTATAAAATGATTAACAGTCAACATGTAATAAAAGAATTCCCAACAGCAGCTATCAACGCCACAAGATTCGAAACATAGCAGGAATAGTACATACAGTGCTGCCACATATTCCCAGCAAGATCCTCGGCCTTCTTGGTAGCCTCCGCCGCTTTCTTCCCCCATTTCCCAAGAACATCTTTCACCGAGTCTAAAGTATCTGCACAAAACAAGAAACTTTTAGTGATTCTCGACGCCCACAGCGTCCAGACTCAAATGGGACTTGCATATTTGCGAGTACAGAAGAGTAGAACATGGGTTTCAAGTTGGGGGAAAAACATGGATTTCAATACTCACTCTTGACAGAAGATGAGGGTGCCGGGGCCGGTGCAGGAGTCACGTACGGATTAGATTCTTTGGGCAACGTTGTTGCAGCATCTTCGGAAATCGGGGCGCGTGCTTCGGGGGTGGAAGTAGCGTTGATGGGTTGTTGGGAAACGGAAACAGAAGTCCAATTTTCCTCAGGTGGAGCAACATCCTTGGGATCGAGTTTTGGATACGGAGCGTAATCGGAGGTGTGAGAATCTTTGGGTTGTGAAAGATTGGATTCTGATGATGGCTTGTTGGAGTCGATTTGATCAGCACTCATGTTTTATGCCTGTAAGGTTTCCCTGCTTCGGATCGGAAGTTTCCGGATCTTACCTTTTATCAGCGGGGAAGATGATGCTGATGCAAACCCCGGTTTCAACTATTCTGGACTTCAACCCGTATCCTGAGAAATTTTATTGGGGAAAATTCAGGAGGCGAGGGACTTCAATTCAAAACTGGGAATCTCAGATACCCCGACGCATAATAATCGCATAATTGAACTTCCGTCACACGATACCTGAAATTTGATGGAATAAACAAAATTTTATTAGCCCGAAGTTGAGCCCAAATACTATGGACGCGCTTTCCTCCTTTTTCTCATGTTCCGCTGGACTCGTTTTCTATCAAACCACACGGTTTTGTTTTTGGTGTAAAATACATATTGTTCACTTTTTTTAAAAATAATAATAATAATATTCATCATTTTAAAGTATTTCTCCATATTATCTGTCCCGACATCTTAAAATATTTTTTAAATATCCTTAAATAATTTTTTTAAGATCATACAGTAATTTTTAGTATTAATTGGTATCTTGAGATATCATTTTACTACTGTTATCATGAAGTCTTTTTTTTAAGACATTTAATATCTTGAAGTATATTTTTAGTATTAGTTATTACCTTAAAATATTTTTTCAAGATTATGCGGTATTGTTTCATTATCAGTCAATATTTTGAAGTATCTTTTTAATAACATTTAGCATTTTAAAATATTTTTTCAATATCATAAAATCGTTTTTCTAGATCATCAAGTATCTTTTAGTATCAATGAGTATCCTAAAATATTTTTTTTAAATCCTAAATTAGGATCTTTAAAATCTTAAAAAATATTTTAAATACTGAATGATATTAAAAATATATTTCATGAGCAATATGATTTTTTCAAAGGAAAAATAAACCGGGTGTATTCCATAGAAAAAACGACAACGGAGGATTGAAAAACGGAGGAAAGACGCGTCCAAATAGTATACTCTCCCTTGGATGGCCCGCCAAGCCTACGTCATTAATTTCACGCATTTATAAAATATAATTAAACTTTAAGGGTGTGTTTGGTTTGAGGGAGAAGGGAGTGGAAAGTAGGGAATTAACTAAATTGTCATTAATGAAAGGAATATTTTTTTTGTTGAGAATATATTTTTAGAATATTAAAAAATTTCCATGAACTTTTTGGTAAAGAGGAGGTAAAAGATCAACCTCTCCTCCTCCCCCTTACTCAAACCAAACTAGCCCTAAGCACCCATCCTCACCATCCCTCTCCCAAAATGTGTGTGTGTGTGTTTTTCAAAAGGTTGAAATAATATATTCAACGAACGTTAACTATTTCAGTGGAACAAGGATAAAAAGAAAAGTTACAAATGTTATATATTATGGCCTGTTTGGGATAACTTTGATAAAAGTGGTTCTTGTTTCTGATGGATTTTTCTTAATAGACTTATTTTCTGATGGATTTTTTCTAATGTGATTTGCATTTGGGATAGTGATAGCAGAAGTGACTTTTGTTTCTAATGAGTACCTGTTTGACATAGCTTTTAAAAAGATAGACGAGATAAAGAATGAAAAAAAAAGGATATGAATCAAATTCATATAAGTTTAAAAATACACCTCTGCATATAATGTAATAAACCTTCATAAAAAAGTCATTATTATACCCGGGCTTCATGTCATTATAATTTACTCTGGTGAAAAAAGAAAGTTATTATTATTATTCAGGATACACATCATGCGAAATTTTTGATAAAGGAGGGGAGGCGCATCAGGAGCTTGACTTGAAGGAGGAGAGAGGAAAATGAATATGGTTGTTTTGGGGGTGCAATAGTCATTTTTCAAAGGGCCCATGGCTTGAATTGATGAGAAGCACTTTTGATGGAACCATAAGCCAAGATTCTGGGCTTCAAGCTTTATGGGCTGAAAGCACTTCAAATAATTAAACCACCTAAATACCCAATAATTCAGCTTTCCCATTTGATGGACTTTTTTTCCATCTAATGGGATAATAAATCCATTAGATGAGTTCCCAAACAGGCCCATAAAAGAAAGCAATTGTTCGAAAAACTAGCACCCCTGAGGATAAGTTTAGTTTGAGGGAAGGAAACGGGAAAGGAGAGAAAAAGTGTGATAGAAGGGAAAATTTTGTGAGCCCCACTACACTAAATTTTGGTCCTGTTACGGACCGCCACTAAGGCCCAATTCCACGAAGGCCCAATGATGGGCATATCCACTATCACTGTACGGTTATGGTACGGGAGGACGAATGTTCGGACTTATAGCATAGTGGGCACACTTTCACTACCGTTAAAGACGTGCCCCCCCCACCAAGTCAAGCATGGAGATCATGTCGAACCATGATCACCATCACGGTGGTCTCTATAAATACGAGACAAGCTAACCAGGTTTTACGTTCTAACTCGACCTATTACTTTCGGTCCACACCGTGCACACACCTCACCCCCAATATTGTGTACAGTGATCCCAACCTCCCGGATATCTCCCCCTTAGATATCCGGAGCGAGTCCTTTGATCCACACATCAAAGCACCACCCAAGATCGGACATTGACGTTCTATACCGTAACATTGGCACCGACCGTGGGGATCGCAAAATTACGATTCCCGTGACTACCGATGGCTCACACCAGAAGCAATAGTCGGAGTATTCAGCCTAATCAAACACAGGCGGAGGCAAACAAGCCCCACGATCAAAGTGTATCCCACCAGGGAGGAGCTCCCGAGGGTCACATGTCGGATACGGCATCCTCTCCTCCCGAGGCCAACAAAACGCAAGCCGAGACGGCCACGAATACCTCGGCTCAAAACCCGGATGTCCGCGTTCTGCAAAAAACCCAGGAGTCGATCCTCAGAAAGTTCGAGACTAAGGAGAGGCGGGACGAGCTCCAACGCCAAGAGGATTTTCGAGTAATCCAATAGATGATGGACGATCAGCTTGAAAGATTCCAAGAATGGATGCACCAAGGAAGCCGAGACGGATCACGCAGAAAAAAGAGAGCTACGCCGGATGGTAGCAGTTCGTCCCGCAGCTCGGACTCGATATCCGCACCGAAAAGTCGGGGCCGAAAGGAAAAGAGAAAAGTGCGCCCGAACGAAAAGTGGAACACGAAAGCCGAGGTAGGAGAGAAGATCCCGGTCTCGGACGCCGGAAGATGAAGACAAAGAAGTAGCCAGGACACCACGGCCTCAACGATCTCCCCGAGTGTACAGGATGAAGTACCTGACGGAAGCCGACGCGAGCCCTTTCTCGCGAGAAGCCGCTACAGCACCCTATCCAAAGAACTTCGATCTTACCGATCTCCCGAAATATGACGGAACACAAGATCCGCGGAGTCACCTCGAAACATTCGAGTTACTCATGTGGGTCCGGTTGATCAAAGGAGAGGTCATCCTACGCTTGTTCGCGGTGACTTTGACCGGATAGGCCCAGAAGTGGCTCCACTCCTTGCCAAATAATTCCGTGCGCAACTTCGAAGACCGGCTCGGAAGTTCGAGCGAATTTCGCAAACCAAGTAAAATGTACCAAGTCCCAAGCACACACCGAGCCGAATTAAGCGTAAGAAGGGAGAGACATTGCGAAATATCTTAACCGATTCAAGGAGGTGGCTCTGCAAGTGCGCTCGCTCTCCGAAGAAGTCCATGTCCATTGCCTCCTAGATGACCTGGATCCAGCGTCGCGACTGGCGAAGAACATATGTAAGAACCGGGTCTACACTCTCACCGAGTTTTACACCCGGGCACAGTAATATCTGGACGTCGAGCAAATGGAGCTGGCCAATACCGTGGAACCCGAGAGACCGAGGAAGACATCTCCCGACCCCGGAGTTAAACGAAGAGAGGAATCCAGAAAACGCAGCCGAGACAGTCGAAATAGGGGGGAAAGACCGGAAGGAAAGTCGAAATATGACAACTACACCCCGTTGAACGTTCCTCAGGCGCAACTCTGGAAGGAGGTGGCTCAAACGAAGATAAGAAGAGTTGGAAAGCCGAGGCCCCTCCGAAATCGACCCAATACGGACCAGTCCAAGTACTGTTCGTTTCATGACGGGACGGGACACACAACGGAGCAATGCTATGAACTCCGAGACGCAATGGAGAAGTTTATCAGGGAAGGAAAATTGCGCCAATACGTAATTAAAACCCAGGGTAAGAGAAATGGCACGCGTGCTCAAGGAGGCCGGAGCAGGAGCCCGGTGCCGGACCCGAGGCGAGAGGAAAAAAGAAGAAGGTCCAACTCCCAGGACGCCTTCCCAGAAACCGAATTCCGTTGCAATGGAATCAGGGGAGGATTCGGAGGCGGGGGAGACACAATGAGCCAGCGCAAGAAGTACCTGAGGGAAGTCCAGACAATAAGAGACCTCCCAAAAGTCAAGGACGAACGGAGGAGACCGGCACCACCGCCCTTAACTTTCACCTTTGAAGAATTAAATGATGTCGTACCAGGGCATCAAGACGGACTGGTAATCACCAGAACCTTGGCTAACTGCCTTGTCAAAAGGATATTCGTGGATGCGGGGAGCTCAACCGACATTATCAGCTGGGACGCGTATAAGAGGATGCGGATGGATGTCGAAGATTTGAAGCCGTGTAAGACGACTCTCATCGGGTTCAACGGAGAGCGCTCCCTTCCCAAGGGTTTCATAGACCTCAGGCTGACGCTAGGTACGAGGGAGGCATTTAAGTCGGAACGGGTCAGGTTCATAGTGGCCGACTTTCCGTCCTCTTACAATGTGATATTGGGCAGGCCGACTATTCACAAATGGGACATGATGGTATCTACTAAGCATCAAAAACTTAAGATGCTTAACAACAAGGAGCAGGTGGTAGTGGTCACGGGGGATCGAAGGAGTCCCTAAGCAATGCTATTTCGAAACCCTCCGGGTGGGGAAGGAGGGCCCTCGTCTCCACCTCGCCTCGGAAGAAGGGAGAATTCAGCCGAACCCGAAAGACAGCAAAGGGTCCGATGATCAGTAAACATGGTAGAGCTGGACCTTAGGGACAAGCCCGAGATACCACGCCCGGAACCAGAGGGAGAGTTGGAGGAGCTGGCCCTCGACTCGGATCCTTCGAAAACGACCAAGATCGGTGGGGCACTGGATAGCGATCTAAAAGCCCGGCTGAGTCAATTCTTAAGGAGCAACTAGGACGTATTCGCGTGGACCTCGTCCGAGGTACCGGGTATCGATCCAAGGTTCTGTTGCCATAGGCTAGCCGTCCGGCCGGGGTCTACCCCGGTCGCTCAGAAGAAAAGGAACATCGGGGGAGACAGACAAAAGGCCCTCGACAAGCATGTGACCGAGCTCCTGGAGGCCGGATTCATTAGAGAGATACAATACACCACTTGGCTTTCTAACGTAGTGATGGTGTTAAAGCCAAACGGCAAGTGGAGGGTATGTACGGATTATACCAATTTGAATAAGGCGTGCCCAAAGGACTCGTATCCCATGCCAAACATTGATAAATTGGTTGACAGCTCAGCCGGTTTTCAGTTGCTGTCATTCATGGACGCATACTCCGGGTACAATCAGATAGCCATGCATCCTGATGACCAGGAGAGGACGGGCTTCATGACCAATAAGGCCAATTACTGCTATAGAGTCATGCCTTTCGGGTTGAAGAACGCCGGAGCTACCTACCAGAGAATGATGAACAGGGTATTTGAAGACCAGATCGGGACAAACATAGAAGTATATATTGATGACATGATCGTAAAGTCAAAGCGCCCAGACGATCACATCCAAGACCTTGAACAAACATTCGAAAAGTTAAGGAGGCATCGGATAAGGTTGAACCCGGCCAAGTGCGCGTTCGGGGTCCCGGCTGGGAAATTCTTGGGATTTATGCTAACCAACCGCGGGCTCGAGGCAAATCCAGATAAATGCAACGCGGTGTTGGACATGCAAGCCCCGAGGACGAAGAAGGAAGTTCGCGGTTGACCGGCCGATTAGCCGCCTTGACCGATTCCTACCGAGGTCGGCCGAGAAAGCGCTCCCTTTCTTTAGGCTCTTAAAAAAAAAAACCGGGGGGTTGAGCCCGGAGTGCGAAGTAGCGTTCGACAGATCAAACAATGCTTGGCAACCCCTCCAGTCCTCACAAAACCCGAGCCGGGGAGACCTTATTTTCGTACCTTTCAATTGGAGAAGAGGTCGTAAGCGCCGCATTGGTAAAAGAAACCGAAGCCGACAAGCACCGATTTATTTTGTAAGTAAGGCCCTTCGTAACTCGGAAGCGCGATATCGAAGCTCGAAAAGATGGCTTTCGCCCTACTAATAACGGCAAGAAGACTAAGGCCGTACTTTCAAGGACATCCGATAGTGGTCCGAACAATCAACCGATCCGCCAAGTACTACACAAGCCGGACCTCGCTGGGAGAATGACTAGCTGGGCGATTGAGTTGTCCGAGTTCGATATCTCATACGAGGCCCGACGCGCAATTAAGTCACAAGCACTGGCGGACTTCATCATGGAACTCACCCCGGCAGATGCGACCGGGGGGATCAAGGGGGTATCTGTAAGGTGTATGTGGACGGCTCATCCAATGCAAAGGGGAGCGGAGCGAGGTATCATAGTCAAGAGCCCGGAGGGCGTCGTCGCGGAGCACTCCTCCAGCTTAAAATTCCCGACCTCAAATAACCGTGCCGAGTATGAGGCTTTGTTGGGATGCACAGCCAAAGAGAATGGAGCGCAGAGGGTCAAGGTTTTCACCGACTCACGCCTAGTAGCCGTGCAAATCGAAGGGACCTACCGGACCAAAGGTCCACTCTTAGCCAAGTACCTTAACAAAACTAAGGAGATTATTTCAGAATTCCAAGAGGTAATTGTCACCCATATCCCAAGGGAAGAAAACTCCAGAGCGGATATCCTGTCAAAGCTCGCGAGCACCAAGGAGGCCGGCAATCATAGAACGGTGATACAACAAAACTTGGCCGAGCCGAGTTGCATTATGACCATCTCGGCAGCCACAGATTGAAGGAAGCCCATAGAAGATTATCTAGAGAGAGGCATTATCCCAACTGACTCGACCGACGCCAAGAAGCTAATGCGGGAGGCCGCCATCTATACCATGGTCGATGACCAGCTGTATCGAAAAGGCTTACATTCTCCGATGATGAGATGCCTGGGCGAAGCGGAAGCGAAATATGTGCTAGCCGAAATACATGAAGGCATCAATGGCCATCACATGGGGGGCAAGGCACTCGCTAGGAAAGCACTCCGCGCAGGGTATTATTGGCCGACCATGACGGAGGACGCCAAGGAGGCCGTAAGAAGATGCGATAGTTGTCAGAAGCACGCCAAACTCATTTGGCCACCCCCAGCGGAACTGAAAAGCATCTCGGCCTCGTGGCCTTTCTTTAAATGGGGCATGGACATCCTCGGACCTTTCAAAGCAGCCCCGGGACAGTTCAGATGGCTCATCGTGGCGGTTGATTATTTCACCAAATGGATCGAAGCCGAGCCATTGATGACAATCACCTCGGCACGCATACGTAGATTCTTCAGACACAACATCGTCTCTCGTTTTGGGGTACCAGCCGAAGTGATCACGGACAACGGCACGCAGTTTTCGGACCATAGATTCAAGACTTTGATGTCGACCTTGACGTCGGATTACATTTTGCCCTCGGTGGAGCATCCTCAATCTAACGGACAGCCGAGTCGGCCAACAAAATAATCCTCGACGGGCTGAAAAACGAATGCAAGACGCGGAATCCAACCGGGTCGAGCAAATTGCACAGCGGCGTCTTATGGGGATACAGGAAAACTATCTAGTCCTCTACCCAAGAGACCCCTTTTCGGATGACGTACGGATGTGAAGCCATGATCCCAGTCGAAATTGGACAACCATCATGGAGAAGGATGAGAGCCCGCCAGGAGGGAGAGGCGTCGAATGACGACGCGCTTATGACGGACTTGGAGCTGATCGACGAGGTCAGAGTAGCGGCGCATTGCCGAGAACTCGCCGCCAAGCAACTTCTTGCGGCAAAGTATAATCGGAAGGTTTGACCCCGGTCCTTCAATCGAGGTAACCTTGTACTCCGACGGCCGACGCATAAGCAACAAGAACGCCGAGATGGCAAGCCGGCAAGAATCGGGAAGGTCCTACCGGTTAAAGAGAAATTGGGCAATGGAGCCTATATACTTGAAACCTTGGCTAGAAAACCCGTGAAAAGAACTTGGAACGCCGACAAGTTGAAGATTTACCACGCTTAGACATCGGCTCGAGGGTGGGACTACGGACACATCCCGCGTGGAGATCAGTCATTGCTTGTTTTCAGTATTTTATTTGAAGAATTTATCTTTCTTTCTTAAAATTTCCACGAATTATGTGTTAGCTCTTTGGAGCGTTTTCATTTTAATGAAGGATTCCTCAGCGGATTTTCGCCAATGTGCACAATTGATCGCTTAAGCATTACACCGAGGTATATAAAACCCGGTCACAAATACGACACATCTAGATGATTTAACACCGGGGCAAACCAGCCCAGGTCTAGAGCTCGGCGAAATTGCCTTTTATTGGCCTTCGCGAAATTGACATGTCAACGCTCGCCCGATTTAAGCATTCGAGTTGTCATTCTGACCCTGATCAGGTCCAAATGTTTAAGTTGTGCGTTACGGACACCTCGTTTAAACAAGTGACAATTCGCCCTTACCTCGGATAAAATCCCGGCCAACGGCTCCGGAACACGGTAGCGCGGTTAGGTTAATACCACATACGGTTAAAACTGACAACCCTGCCATTCACTCCCAGACTTCACATCGGGTAGAGTGCATAGCTCTAAGCACCCCCTTGCGCCGACGATTCTCTAACTCGTTTAGAATTCAAATTACAACAAATTCGTAAAATTTACTTTGTCATTGAAACATTTGTAAACCGGCACGACGCCGGAAAATTCATGTTTACAAAGGCAAAAACGCCTCAATGAAAAGAAGCTAAGCGGTAGCATTGTTCGAGGGCCCCGCTCGACGGATGGAGTCACCTCGCGAGATCCCGATTCGGCCTCGGTATTTAACCTTGCGCCTTCTCCTTGTTCCCCATCTGCTTGTTCCCCGCAGTCCTTGTCTT
Source organism: Acacia acuminata (assembly GCA_019022655.1). Classification (NCBI taxonomy): domain Eukaryota; kingdom Viridiplantae; phylum Streptophyta; class Magnoliopsida; order Fabales; family Fabaceae; genus Acacia; species Acacia acuminata. The sequence continues at coordinate 5,751,639 of JAFJYI010000015.1, forward strand.
CAGTAAATATGGACTCATCTTCCGTGGAATGAGGAGCCGGGTAAAACACGCCGTCCTTCACATATGCTCGGTAGTGATAGCCATCGACGTTCAAGGATAACTTGGGGTTCGGGACTTGGATTTGATCCAACGCCATTTTGAAGCATTCTCTCGGTCGACTCATGCGGGGTCTCGAGAGACTCCATATTGGCTTGGCGCTCCGCAGCAAGATCCTCTTTAACCGACCCAAGTTCGGCGGCCGATCGCCTTGTTGCCGCCGGGAGTCTTCATGACATCCAGGCTTTCATCCAGAGCCTTCTGAAGACGATGACACTCTAATGTCTTTTTATCCAATGCCTCTTTCGTCATCAGAAGCTCCTCGGTCGCCTTTCCACATGAAGCTCTGGCAACAGATAGCTCGTCCTCCAAAGCTGTCATTCGATCGCCCCTAGCGTAGCGGCAGCTACCTCATCCTCCGAGCCTTCAACTGTCCGACCAAAGCCTTGGCATTAGCCGCCTCCTCTTCCGGCCTTGGCTCTCGTCGGGCCTCCTCCTCGGCAAGTTTCGTACGCGATATCTACCTCGGCCGCCACGTGCTTCTCTTTCAAAGATAAGTAGTGCTTGGTGAAGACCGAGGATTTGCAGAGGAACCTTTGAGCTTCATTAATGAGACTTATCCGTGGCGGACAAAGGAACTCCATTCATAAATCGGCTTGGCGGAAGGAAAGCCACATCGCTCCTGGTCACCCCTTTTCCCACGAAAGCCCCCTCGGGAAGCATAGGTACGGATGAGCAAGGGTAGAGGTCCGGAAGGGAGGAGGAACGGCCGCCACGGGGAAGCGATGCAACGGCTCCCTTAGCATTCGCAGTCATCACGTCCTGGCTCGGAGGACATTCCGGGGAGGTAGTGGTGTCGGTCAAGGTCGGAGCGTAAACCCGTGGATCTACAAAGATCCAGGGGCAGGATCAGACCCCTCGGGGGCAGGGTTCCCGGGTACGGTTGGTGAGGGCCGGGGCATATCCGGAGGGAGTGCAAAACGCCTAGAGCCCGGAGTGTCCGAGGCCTTGGTTTTCCTGGTCCTTGACGACCCAGACGCCGCCTGTGATCTTCCTCCTTTTGAGCTCGAAGAAGGACGCTTACGAGTTGGCGCGGGTACCGTCGGATTCACAAGCGACAGATAGCGGGGAAGTTCCGACATGTCTTGAGCTACAAAAAAGATCAAAAAGAAGGGGTAAGACTCGTGCAAAAATGGTTATGACCAGGGAAATCCAAAAAGCGGAATAATTAGCAGATATGGAACCATACAATTAACAGACAGCGGCGTAGCCCCAACCCCGTTAATAAAGAAGGCGGCACTTCGGATCCCGTATTTCTCAACATATGCGGCAAACCGAGGTAAAGAGGCGGCCTCTTCAGGCGAAAGGTCCTCAATCTGAATTTGGTACGAAGAAGGGTTCATATCATAATGGGTGTCGTTCTAGTAAAGAGGAAACTCCCATTCCATGTCCTCTCCTTCGGGCCCTTTCAAAAACCAGGGCCGCTGTCCAGGTTTAGCCTCGACTTTAAAGAAAGCCATTTTGAAGTGTTTAAAGGAGTCCGAGAATGCACTCATTATTTTCCTATCCGGGTCCACACGAAGGGAAACCAACCCCTTCAATCTCTCGTCTTTCTTAGACGACCTGGAAGTAAAAGGGCCGAAATAATGGAAAAACAACGAGGTGGTGCAAGGAATGGGGACCGGAAAGGAAGAGCACAGGCGCTCGAAGGCCACTAAGTAGGCCCATCCGTTGGGGGTGGAGCCGAGACGCGCTAGTCGCAGCCATCAACGCCGACATTTGAAATCGGCTAAAAGGAAACTGAACCTTAACACGGGTTAGGTAGTCTCGATAGAAGAAAAAGAAGTTGGTGCGCCCCACTGATCGAGTAGAGCATATCGGCTCACCCTCATCCGGGGGATTGACAGTACAGCCTTCCATCTCGGGAAGCTTAAGACGAGCAATGTCGGCCTTGGACATCAGCGACCGTGTCTTTAGGATATCGTGGGATACCCAGAATATGCGTCTACATAGCGCCTCGGGAGGACTAGAAGAGTTTGACTCCCCGGCCGATTGAATGTGCGGGAGAAGACCGTGAAGCCATTCACCTATAAGCAAAGTAAAAAAGGCTAGGATCAGCAAGAGAAAAAAAATACCTGAATGAAGTATATTGTCATGCGGGAAAACAAGCGAACCCGGGGGACGGAGATTGCCAGAAGAAGGATTGGAAGGGGCCAAATGGCGGCAAGAACCTAAAATTAATGAAGCCTGGGAATCTTTGCCCTGGGCGATGAGGAAGGAGCTCTCGGCGAGGCAATCCCAGCAAGGGCCGAGATACCCCGGCGGATGGACATCCGAACCCTGAGCCAAGGATGAACGATAAAAGTTAAGAGGTTGAGCAGACAACGCGTCGTCCTCCGCACGAGCCATACTACTCGATCCAACAGGTTCCCATTGAACGTTCGAAGTGGCCTCGGATTGAGCACGAACCGGCGTCGGATTTGGAGCCCGAGCCCGAGCGAATCGAGATCCAGACACACTCCGTTGGCCGGATCCCCCCTTAGCACGGATGCCAGCCTTTCTTCCTCGGAAAGTTCAGAATCGAGAATCCAAAAGGAGGTACGGGGTAACGGGAACGCAAGGCTTCCTCTTCTTCGGGGTTAATGGTGGATTAGAAGGGGGTAAACGATTACTCCCAACCATCGCCAAAGAACGAAAACCTATAAAGGAACAAACGGGTATGTGAAGAAGGCGAAATAAGGGGAAGGATCGTCAAAGATATGTTGTGGCTACAAGACAGTTGAAGGGGATTTCGACCGAGGAACGAGAGAAGCTACCAAGAAAGTCTACCCTTAAAATCGCTACGACGAAAAAATATCCAGTAAAAATAAACGGAAACCATCAAGTTACACCAGTCCAAAAGCAGGGGAAATAATATACCTGAAGTACTGGAGAAGGAGCGAGCCGTGAACGAAGAGGTAAGAGCGCGAGAGCAGGCGATCGCAGAAAAATGGCAGAGAGCAGAGAAAACAGACAATGACAAGGAAAATAGTGAAATGAAGAAAATGGAGGGAAAGATGATTCGTATAGGCTCGTGGGTAACTGAAGTGACTGGGGACAAGCGTCTTTTCACCCCAATCAAGGAAATGGCGTATTGCGTGTGCGGATAGCATTAAATGCGCACGAAGATCAATACATGGAGTGGCGCGGCGGTTACAGACACTCGCCAATGCTGAGTCGCCAGATGTCAGGGGGTAATGATGGTGAATACAGAAAGTCCCGCTCGTCAAAGAAGAATGGATTCATCGCAACCAGCCGGTATAGCCGAAAGCACCTCGGTAAGCCACATACGCCCCCGGCTCGAAAATATTCATTGCACAAAGCCCCGTATAATTAACCCATAGATTCTGCTTCGGATCCTTGAGGTTCCGCCTCGGAAACGCGAAAGTTAGCGTAGCTCGGCCAATGAAGCCAAAGACAGATATAGGACATCTCGGCGGCTCGGAATTCCCGACCTACCGAGCCGGGGCATAACATGTTACTTGACCGCCACTAAGGCCCAATTCCACGAAGGCCCAATGATGGGCATATCCACTATCATCGTACGGTTATGGCACGAGAGGACCGAATGTTCCGGACTTATAGCATAGTGGGTGCACTTTCACTACCGTTAAAAGACGTGCCCCCACCAAGTCAAGCATGGAGATCATGCCGAACCATGATCACCATCACGGTGGTCTCTATAAATACGAGACAAGCTAACCAGGTTTTACGTTCTAACTCGATCTATTACTTTCAAATACACCGTGCACACACCTCACCCCCAATATTGTGTACAGTGATCCCAACCTCCTCCTGGATATCTCCCCTTAGATATCCGGAGCGAGTCCTTTGATCCACACATCAAAGCACTACCCAAGATCGACATTGACGCTCTATACCGTACAGGGTCCCATTTTCTCCTCTCCTCATTTTTTTTCTCCCCCTCCCTCAAATCAAACTTACCCTAAAAAATGTTTGGTTACGTATTTAAGTTGAAAAATATTGCTTTGGCTAGCTAGTATAATAAAAATGGGGGACATAGGTGAAGATTTACGGTTGAAATCTTCATTTTCAGGTAAAAAACGGTTGAAATCTTCAAATTATTACTGCATCCCACTTTGAATATATTAAGACCCGTTTCATAAGTTCTACCCCAGAGTTTTTTTTTTTTTTGCCATTTGTACCGAGAATTTAATTATTAAAAAATTACAAATTTTAATATGAAAAATGATGTAACCCTTTACTTATTATTGGTAATTAACTCCTTTTCTCAGGAGAGTTAATACAATTTCCGCAAAAGAAAAACAAAACCATGAGATGAGGGTGTTGCCACGGCCGCCCGCTATGGACCGTCGATGAGGAAAAAACGGCAAATTCAACGGTGGATTTGACTTAGAACACGTCACTCAAAACCCCGTGTATAATTTCAAAGAGCCAAGCAATGTGGAAAGATGATGTGTGAACAACGAATCCGAGTCCGCGCATTGCTTTCCAATTCGCCGAACTCTGATTTAGCGTCTGTTATTGTTTTGCGAACTCCGTGAAGTTCTTCTTAGCCATCGTTTTTGTTTTAGGGCTTCTATCTTCTTCGATGGCTGCCAATTCGCACGGAGGTGGTTCCTCTTTTGGTCATGCTGCCCCTTATCGTTCAAGGTAGCTTTTCTGTTCTTCTTGGGCCAATTCACAAGTAAATTCTTTTTCTTTTCTTTTTTGAAAGAATTTCCAGGGATTGATATAATTCCTATATACATATCCATATACGAGGATGCAGAGAGGGCCTCACCACGAGATCAGTTGCTGGTTCAAATGAAATCCAATTGCGTATTGATCCGATGGACTTCGACGACGAGATCAGCGGTCTTCGTGGCCAAGTTAGAAAATTGAGAAATGTATGTTTTGATCCGCTTGACAAGTTTTTCTGTTCTTTTCTTGCCTTATTATATGAGTTTTCGCGAAATTATGAAGGCTGATAAGCAACGCAAGACAAAGTTATTCAAATTATGTAACATACCACCTGCGTCCTGCCCCAACTCCTTCGTTGGGGTACTTTACCGAATTGGTAAATGCAGTGCCATTGATCGAAATCCAAATGCAAACAACTTATAGAAGTTATTTTATCTGTGTATCCCATGTTAGTGGAATCTATTTAGAATTACATAAGAGAGAGGAGTCCTGATTTTTGTGGATTATTGAGCTTTGAATTCTGGACTGTTATATTTGAACGTTCTATTGACACTGATCCGTTGTTTAAGAAACCAGTGAAGAAATTGTGCCTATGCTTTAGCTTTAGCTATCATTCTTATTTAAGTACTTTTTTCATTGAAGTTTGAACATGTATACTTCATCTATTTGCAGCTCTTACAATTTTTTGTTATTTCGAAGGAGAAAACTTATACACAGTTTCTTACATCTTTGCTATCAATTTTTCCAATGAAAGCTTGATATTTGTGTGGTTTTTGCAAAGAAGTGTGTTGTTTATTAAACTATATATTTGTCATTTTTTATTGAAAATTCTTATACGTGTTATATATTAATTCAAAAGGATGGTAACAAAGATGTGAGGAATTATATGTAGGTCTAATCTTTCTAAAAACTACCCTTTCCCGTGGTTTATTTCTTTACTAAGAAGGGATGCAAACACAGAAAATGGACTTGGGTTGAATTATACTTGTTGAAACTCAGAAGGGAAGATTAATCCATGTTTTTTGTTCGGAGAAGAATTATGTGAATACATATGCTTGTTGTACTCTGCACATATCTACCAAATGTTTTGTTTTCCATCGTACAATATATTGCTCCTTCTGGAATATCGTATGGATTTTCTTATTAATGATGCTTTTTTTGAGTCAAATTTCCATCCTATAATTATTTTTTAGCTACTTGACTTGTTTTTGAGTTATATCCTGGTTGATATTTCCTTTTCTTATATGGAGAATAACAATTCGGGACGTGATTCCAAAAGTAATATTTAATAAGGACTTTTAATCTGTTAAAAGTCATTAAGATTGGAAGTTTGGGTAGTAAAAAATTGGGTGTTTAAGTAGTGAAGGGTCTTTCTTGGACATTAATTGTCTTGTTGGGTCCTAAATTGTCATTCTCCCTTTATTTTATCTAATCCTATGAAAAGAACTGGCATTTTTTATGTTTAGCACTTAAAATGGAGAGAAGCTAAAGTTTTTGCTTGCAAAATATATTCATAGTAGGAATTTTCTGCATCATTAGGTTGTTATACAACTTAATATTTCTATGGCGCAGGTTGCTGAGGAGATTGGGACAGAAGTTAAGCAGCAGAAAGATTTTCTGGAACAGCTGGTACATCAATTTTTAAATAATCTCTGTTTGGCTTTTTTTCCTTAGCATTTAAAATGAAGAGTACAGCATGCCTAAAGTTGCTCAATCATGAATCTTGCAAAATATATTCACAGTAGGAATTTTGATGTTTCTCTACTCTGTGTAGCTAAAGTGCTAATGATGGTAGGAGATGCATCTCAAACGGAAATGTAGGGTCAGTTGGGTATAATGTTCAAGAGTTCAGGGGAATAAAACAGCTAGATGGTGCCATATATCGTTTGAACCTTTGACTTAAAACACCGAAATAATTCTTCACTATGGATCTTTAATACTTTTTTAGAGTGGTAGTTAGGACTCTGGCTTGATTTGTGTGGATTACAAGATGTTGAGGAAATAACCAGTATTAGTTGCCTTGTGGTGTTTGCTTATAGAGATGAATTGATGAGAAGTTTGCCCTACATTTTGTAAAATCCTTGTAATAAGTCTTAAAACTTCCAATTAGGAAGCGGAGTAAAACTTTCAGCTGTTTTCTCTTTATAAATGAAAGGGTTCATGTAAAAATCAGCTTCCATGTGACATGGGGATGCCGACCCTAGTCTATTATCAGCCACCATGGTAGCACAGTAAAGTGGTGGTTGGTACAAGGTACAAAAATCGAAATCCGTATAATAAGACATCCAAGCTGAAGTGTCAACATTAGCCTCCAAGACACAAAATCTATGAGAACCACCATTTTCTCAAGCACAGCAATTTAGCTTTATCTATTATATCCTGGAACAGATGTCCTTTAATGTCATTAAATTCACTGGCTCTTGCTTTTGAATGTTTTTCTTTGTAATTGTTCCGTCAATGGTCTTTTGTCTCATATTTAGCAGAATACTGTCCTATATTGTTGCCATTTGCTGACATGTCACTTGTATCTGTTTTCTCTGCAGCAACTAACAATGATAAAGGCCCAAGCTGGGGTGAAGAATAATTTAAGAAGATTGAACAAGAGCATAATCCAAAATGGTTCAAACCATATTGTTCATGTGATTGTCTTTGCATTAGTTTGTTTCTTTATAGTGTACCTTTGGTCCAAAATGTCCAGAAAATGAGGACTAAGGGAGGTTTGGCTGTCTGGTTGTGGATGGAGGACCTGACTTTAGGAACTCCTTCTGACCATCTGACCACCCTCATGATGCCTGATTCTTTTTGAAGAGTAGCTCTACAATCCTGTAGTGTAGAGTTTATAACTAAATGTATCCCTGTAGTTCCCATATTGATGAGAATGTTAGATTTCCTGTGCATTGGATCTACGAAAGCAGAATTTCCTTTTGAGTGTAGCGTTTATCTTGTGTACAGTAAATTTTGATTTCCCCCTAATCACTCAGATGACAATGTCTAAAACACCTATAATATTCTCATTCATCCTATGCAGTGATGCCGGAGAATTATAATGTTTTTCTAATTTTATTCTGAAAAAGATGGAAAAGATCCCTTGTTCTGTTCGGCCGATAAACCTATTAATAATATCTAGTTGAATGCGCAAGAAAATTTGTAAAGCATGCCTGCTGTATGTCAAATTCGTTCATCCTCTCTCACATAGAAATACAACGTTCCTGTGTCACATAGAAATGACAACGTTTGGCGAAGCAGAGACATTGACTTGTTCAAAGAATTAAGATTCAATGCCCTTGCATCTTAGGTGACTATTCAATGGTTTGTATTCGTTTGGTTTAGTGGTTTAGTGGTAGAAGCTGTTTTTATACTATGATTTACGGTATACATTGTAAGTATGTTAGGAGATGAGTTTTGTTTTAACTTGTGTGAATGTGCTTCTCAAACATCAACTCAAAACTGGCAATTGTTGAAAATAACAAGCCTCATTCTGCAATCATTGAACTTATCTGAAAATGCTAAGCATGGGCATTCCAGATCTATCGTGTTTGTGGGAATAAACCTTGAATTATGGAGTTATTTTTAAGCCTACAGTATAAAGATGAGCGGAGGTTGACGTGATGGTTTATTTTCAGATTGGGTCGATACTAATTCGTGTTTGAATTGAAGTTGAAGTCATTCCAGGTCGATACTTGGATTGCCTCTTCAGGATATACCTTCATTTGCCCAAAGCCGGGGAAGATAGTCCAGGTCAACCTGATTGAATTTATTTTTGTTATTTAAAATGCATGCAATTTGTTCCGGATATTCATGCAGCTGATTGTCTGAGTGCCCTACGCGACTTCATTTCAAAAGCACTGATATTTTTCAAACCCCATATCCGCATAATTAGAGTAGGAATAGACATTGTCATTTTAAAAGCGAACTCAAATCATAACGCTGTATAAGTTCTCTCCTATTGTTTGACTGCACAATCTAATCCGCAGGTGTTTAATTAGCATAAGCTAAAGTCTTCTTTGTATTGTTGGCTAGGCGCCAGCCCTTGCATTTCTCACTAGAAATGCTGCTTTCTGGTTTTGAACGCAAAGTCTTTTATTTTTATTTTTATTTATTCAAATGATGATTACAATGCTACATAGAAAAGAAAAAATGGGAAACTAAACCCAAACCCTCTTAATCCATCCAAAACCATAGGAAAGATGGATAAGAATCTAAAAGCGCATACTTATTAATTCCAACCTTCCCAAGGCATCAGCAATTCAATTGGCTTCTCTTGGAATATACTGCAAAAACCACCTATTTATGCCAATACCAAGGAGAGGTAGGTAGCTCAATGATTATAGGGCAAATTTTCAACTTTACCCTCATTTATGATTGAGTACCTTTTAACTTTTTCTTCTCTCTCTATTTTCATTGGTACAATAATATGGGTAAAATTGTCACAATCTCATTTATTTGTTCAAAAGGGACTTATAAATAGGACCAAAAATTTTTGGTCAAAATGGACTTATAAATAGGACCAGAGTGGTACAAGTCAAGGTTGATTAGAGTTCTAATTCTAGATAACAGTAAACACTCGATAGGGTCCACATTGGCAATCGAGTTAATAATATCCGCTGCATCTGATTCAATAATGACTTTTTTCATCCCCAAATTCCAAGCTACTATTTCAAGGCCTATCATAATAGCCCAAAATCAAAAGTAGTATAATTAGCTGAATTTGTACTAAAGAATAATTATTTTTGTAGGGCCCAAAATCATCTCCTTGGACCTATGCGCACGACAAGCCCAACAAGACAGGCCCACTGATTTGCAGTCCAAGACCAAGTCCAACATCTCCATCAATCACCCAATCAAACCCACCACCTAGCAGATGCTCAGATCAACGAATATAGCAACTGCCTCCTAGACCACTATTTTATATATATAAAAAACCGGAACTACCACCTAGCTTAGTGAGTCCAATGTTAGAAATCAGGTTGAATATGAGAAACACACAACACAACCTACTTTACTCAATTTCATTTATTTCTTCCATTGTAGATCAACAAATAGATCTCTCTCATTTTTGCCATATCTCTGTAAACACACAACACAACCTACTTTACTCAATTTCATTTATTTCTTCACATTGTACTCAACATGATATGATCTCTCTCATTTTTGCTTCTACTATCTTGTATTCAACAAAGATCTATAATAAAGCTACTCTTTACTTATAGTTGCCTATTTTTCATAGTTTTGTCTATTAAATCTCTCTGTTTTGGATGACCTTAAGATCCTAACTAACCAAATTTTAGTCAAACAATTTTATATTTGTAATTGTACCTTCTCAGTGTGTGTTTTTCTATACTATATAAATGTGGGGTTCACATTACATGCTTTTCCATTAGGTGTTTCTTATGTACTTTTCTCTTTAATTAGAGGGATGAGACATTTTTTTTATTTATTTAAATATGCTGCATCCTGAAATATTTTTTACACCTCAGTATCTTAAATTAATTAATTTTTCAGTTCTGCATCTAGAAATATTTTTCCTGCAATACCAGTATCTTGGAAATTAATTAATTTGAGATATTAGGTATAAAAAATATTTCAGGATGCCGTATATAATTTAATCTAAATATATTTAAAAAATAAAAATATGTATATAAAAAATGCCTCATCCCTCTAATAGTCTAATTAGAGAAAAGCACCTAATGTGCATTCTTAAATGTGAGAGGTAGGAGAGCATGAGAATGGTGGTTGTTGAGGAGTTCACATTAGGTGCTTAGATCTTATGTGCTCATTACATACTTATACCTCAATTACAGGTATGAACATTTATTTTTTTTTTTTATATATTATATTTATTTAGATTTAAATTATGTCTTTGCTTTTCGTGATGATTTTTGCACCCGAGATCTTAAATTAATTATTTACAATCTACATTCGAAATATTTGTCTGTAACATTAGTATCATGGAAACTAATTAATTTGAAATACTCTAAAAAAAAAAAAAAAAAAAAAAAAAAAAAAGACATAATTTAAATCTAAATAAATACAATATATTAAAAAAAAAAAAAAAAAAACCCTCTAATTGAAGTATAAACATGTAATGAACACATAAGGTCTAAACACTTTATGTGGACTTGTTGTTGAGAGAGCAAGGCAGAGTATGAATGTTTGTTTGGGGAACGGAATGTGATTATTTGTGTGTTTTAAGAAGGTTAGCTAAATGTAGCTGTCAAAGTTTTGTCCGTGGCTTGCATGGGATTCTCTGCTTCTTTCGACCTTTCGATGATGCATGCATGGCCATATGTTCGACTCTCCCTCCCCGTCTCTCTCAAATTGTGAGTATTTGATGCGTTTAGGACTTTCATTCATTGATGGCCACACCCCTCTCGCAAGTAGTAGCAATTTTGATGTTGATCACCCCAAAAAAATTTAAGGGCAGAGGGCACTGTATTAACCATTGGCACACTTTTTAGCAACCAAAAAAAAAAAAAAAAAAAAATGTTCTTTGCTACTGGTGTGGTCGTTTAGACGACTAGATTCCATCAACCACTGGGTCTATCTTTTTAAATGGAAAAAATGTCAAGCGTTGCTTTTAAGTTTGGGTATCCACGGCGTTTTGACGATCGTGAGAAGGTAAAACAGAGTGAGCACATAATGAATGGAAGTGGAATAATAGAATAACATGAGTGATGTCTATGAGATTATGGAACGGAGAAAAAGCAGCTTTTGTCTTTTGTTTTCCATCCATCCAAAGTGCCACCACCAGGTTTCCTTTATCTCAACGGTTCATCACTCAACTTTTGTCCGTCCAAGTTGCGTTATATTCATCTTTTACCTAATTACTAGAGCACCTAACAATCCCATTTTATTATTAAAGTATTAAACAGCGTGATGTTATCTTTATTTTACAGGAGAAGGAGCAAAATACACATAACCTTTTCTCTCGGAGCGTTACGACCTTTCAACTAGAGTAAAAATACACATTAACGTTACGTTTTAGAGGCAAAGACCACCGCGTAGTTAGTCAACCATTAGTTGACCATCAACTTGGATGGAATGACGTGGCGCTACTGACACGATCGACGTGACGCCGACGACATGGAATAAAAATTTAAAAAAATTATAAAAAATTTGAAAAAATTAGAAAAAACTTCAAAATAATTAGAAAAAAATTGAAATAAAAAAATATTAAAAAAATTAGAAAAAACTTCAAAAAAATTAAAAAAAATTAAACTAACAAAATTTTAAGACACTTTTAAATACCTTTACAATTTATTATATACTCCCTCCGGTCCTAATTATAAGACAAATCTTTTTTTTTTTTTTTTTCTGGCAATGAACAGTTTGTCCAATTAATAGATTGAATTGGAATGAGGTCCTAATTATAATACAACATTCTAATTTTTGTCAATATCTTCCTAAAAGATGCCTATTGATATAAATGAGGGATTATGTGAAATCAATAAGGTAGTTGAGATACAAAATTTATATAAGGGTATTTTAGAAAAATAAGTAAAATCAACTAATTTGATCCGCCACATGGGTGGCAAACCATCAACCGATCGATGCGGTAGGGTGGCCGTGGTGGTGGGGCCCTCAAGTAGGGTATTTTAATTTCTTTCTAATTATTTTAATTTTTTGAATTATTTTAAATCTTTTCTAATTATTTTAAAATTTTTTCCTAATTATTTAATTTTTTTCTAATTATTTTGAATTTTTTCTAGTTTTTTCGATTTTTTTTCTAATTATTTTGAATTTTTCTAATTTTTTTTTAAATTTTTTATTCCATCAAGATCACGTCAGCGTCCACGCCAAGATGTCGGTCTACGTCAGACTACGTAAAGATTCCATTCAAGTTGATTCGGTCAACTAGTTGACTTGACTAACTACGCGCCAAGGTGGTCCACGGGCCCTAAAAATGTAAAGCGTCGTGTGTATTTTTGCTCTAATTGAAAGATCGTGGTGCTGAACGCTTCTGGAGAAAAAAGATTATGTGTATTTTTTACTCTTTCTCCCTTATTTTACTCTATCCTGTCGTATCAAATATATATTTGAATTAAAATAAACTACATTAGATCCGATGCAACTGTCTCCTCATTAGTCAAGCGATGAAAATCAGAGTCAACTGCTGTTAGGACCACAAGGGCAATTGTCTTATTTTTGAAAATTCTTTCATTGGTCAACGCCTCCAGCAAATTCAGAGTCAACTGTATGTTCATGAAATGAAAGGCAGCAACTTGGTCTTATTATTTGATGGCAAACTAGAAACATTTAAGATCTGTGCCAACTTCAACACGCACGACAATAAAAGACACGAACATCTAGCACCCATTGTTTTATATTTTTACTCCCAACAATCCGGAGACACTAGTCCTTTGGTAACATCAAAACTCCTTGCAAAGTTTCAGTATTAACGGATACAAAAGACCATTTCCAGCCAACTATAACAATTGCTTCTTCAAGCTTCTCTTGAGGCCCCAAGGACAAGAAAAAAATAGATAAAGAATCACAGGCAAATAGGTAATGAAAGGGGAAAAAAATCCCAATTCATTCGATTGCTCCTTTCAACCGCAAAAAAACCCATTTTAGCATACTTGTTTATTCACAGAAGTCAGAGCGGGACGGGGGTTGGCTTTTCAAAGTAGGAAGCTTTTACAGTATAAAATTATGCTCTTATACGTGCATCCATTGGCATTATTCTATCAACGATGCCTGCCGGCTGGCCCCAGTATAAAATTATGCTCTTTCTACCAGCTTTTTTTTGTCAACTTTCTACCAGCTATCAACAATGCTCTTTTTATCCAATAATAATAATAAGAACCATGCCCTTTCATTTGTTTGCTTCTTTATGGTCTTTACTAGTATTTGTAAATATACTATTCCTCCAGTTTTAAATATAGGATATATTTTATAGTATAAATTGCATTATAAATTATATCTGATATTTAGGACCGGAGGTAGTAATATATATCTATAATTATTTATAAGCTTTCTCTATATATATATATATATATATATAATATGAAATGTATACAGATCATGTTTTTATTGCCAGTAAAAACCATATCAATATAATCATCATATTAAATAATTCTAAGTAATATATAAGCACGCAAGGCTGTTTCACTTAATTTTTAAATGTGGGTTACTCTAACATGAGTGATATTTTACTTTATTAAGGATGGTGTGAATATTCTCAAATGAGTAGTGTATTTTAAATGGATAGAATTTAATTTTGATAAGCTATAATTACTTTTTCAAAGTGTGTGCCGTTATTTCAAACCTGCCTTGTTACTTCTCGCAATGAACAGTGCATGATCGGAACATTTAAAACGAGTCCACAAGAAGATCTTAGACATTGTATATTCCCAGAAGCCTATCACGCCGCCGAATCATTCACAATCAAGCACCATTCTTATTCTTTTATATTTTTTGTGGACCCGCAGAATCATTCACAATCAAGCACCATTCTTTCATATATAATTCTTTTTCCTATCAGTAATACCCCGATCAAGCACCATTCCATTCAAATATAACTTTGAAAAAGTATTTGTAAGGGGTTCTTACCAAGTCTTCTTTCACAGAGTCGAGATCGCATCTGTCGGCGGCGTGATAGGCTTCTGGGAATATGCAATGTCTAAGATCTTCTTTTCCGCGGTCAATTCGCTCCTCCTCTGTTTTCTTTTTCTGGTTTTCTGCTTTTTGCTGTAGCTTCCACGGGAAAAGGCTGTGCATGGTAACGCTCCCAGAATGACTTTTTTCTTAATTTCTGTGCCCCGGAACAAAAATGAATGGGAATTGTGTTTGGTAAACCGGTTTTTTTTTTTTGGCTCCCCAGGGATGAAGCGGAAGCATTTAAAACGCTCGAAAATTCTCACACTTGGTTAAACACTGACAATATTGCATTATTTACATTATGTACTAACATAAACATTCTAGCAATCAATGCTTTATACCAACGCTTCTAAATTTGATAACCCAACTTTAGGGCTGTTCCGGGTTGAACACAAATTGACCACGAAGATGTGACATATGTACCAACAAACCTAAATTCCCATACTTAGTTAGACGTTGTGAAAATATTACAGTATGTACTGGTATAAACATTCTAGCCATCAAAGCTCTTTACTAGCACTTCTAAACATTCACAACCCAATTTTAGGGTGTCCTGTGGCGGAAGACAAAACCGACCACAAAGATGTGACACACGTACCTACTGACCAAAATCCATGTACTTAGTCAAACATGATCTCAACGCTAGAGTACATACTAGCTAGCATACACAAACTTTCTAACATAGCATACAAACATTCTAGCAAGCAAAGCTCTTTACTGGCACTTCTAAACATTTTGTTATAATTTTGTGAGTTGAAATAGTATTGTTATCTTAATAATTATTGAGACGATGTTTCATAAAGTCTCATATGGAACTCGTATATACATGCCAAGTTTATGATTGTTTATCATGATGTGGAGCGGTAATGGATGTGAAGTGGTGATGAGATTTTTTGTGTATATAATACCACGTGGTATGCCACCACTTGGTGCACAGTGGATGACTTTGATATTTTCAGGGCCTTTAATATCACCTTTTTCCTTTGACTGGGTTAAGGGTCAGCCCTTGAGACAATCACACCTTTTATATTCGAAGGAAGGGGAACCCATGATCGATATGAGTTTTATAGTCTTTGGCCGGGCTATACTTTATTATTGGAGAGCTTGGTGCAGTTTTATCGTAGAGACTAAATCTATTACGTTATAACCCATGAGTTCTGTCAACGGAATAAGGGTGGGGGTGATAAGGTTTGTTAGGGTATCAATCTGTTACTTAGCATATTATATATGCTATTCATGATATGAAATTTGATTCAGAAATTCTAATACAAAAAATTGTGATTTAATAAATTTGTAAATTATGCATATATATACTTTCTTATATGAAATGTTCCACTTAGCACCTCATGAACACATATTAGCATTTATAATAAGCTAGATTGATGGTTACAAATATTTTTCATGTGATAGTTTTCGTGTGGGTCAATCAAAGAAAGTTTCGGAAGCTTAAGTTACTTTTGTTAACAGTAGTGCTTTCACCTTTTTGATATATGTTAAATTATTGTATATTGCTATATTAGGGCTCACTTGGCATATTCTAGTATATTTTGGATATTCTGCCAAATTCTAAAGCTTTAAACTGTGTGCCTAAAATATTTTAATAAATGGTTTAATCAAGTTAATAATTAATAAATGTCCTTTAAAATGGAGGATGTTATAGTCCACACATAATCGAGGTACCAATTGACCAAAATTCTCGTGCTGCGTGAAATATTATGAAAACAAACAAGTAGTTGCTAACAAACAAAGTTTTGTATTGGCATGTTTACACAAAACAGAATGTATTAATTGCACATAACATGACACCTAGAATGTTTGGGCAAAACAAGACGTCAATGAGCTAGTAGGTCCTTAAGCCTCCAATCTTGCCAAGTCATTTTGCACAAGAGACGACGAACAATAAGACGAATTTGTGCTCCCTTGGTAACCAGCGGGGCCATACTAGGGAAGTGGAGGTCTATGCTCTCATGTTCGAATAGACTACTATCATCCTTTCTCTTCCTGCTTGTCTCCACCTTGCCTTTGCCATTATTCTGCTTTGCGGTATCTACCGAGAGACTCGGACGGAACGCTTGATCACTTATGGTCGGACGGCAATTATATATGGAGCAAAATCAAGGCGAAAACAAACCTCAACCATACTTTATGAGAAATTAGTTAAACATAAGAAGGCCAATGAAAAAGCTAAATGAAAACCGTAGGATTGACAAAGGAACTCGACTGTCAGGATCATGAACTACTCTCTAAGCCAGTTGTTTGTCAGGCTTGGAGAGTGGGGGGGCTTATTATAGGGCCCAAAATCATCTCTTTGGACCTATGTGCAGGACAAACCCAACAAGACGGGCCCACTCATTTGTAGTCCAACACCAAGTGCACCATCTTCCTCAATCACTCGATCAAACCCACCACCTAGCAGATGCTCAGACCCACGAATATAGCAACTATCTCCTAGATCTACTCAGGAGTCAGGACCACAAAAAGCAGAATCAACTACTTGCTTAGTGAGTCTAGCGTATAAATAGAGGTTGTCATATGCACTGAAACACATAACACAGCCTACTTTACTCACTTTCACTTATTTCTTCACATTGTACTCAACATGATCTGATCTCTCTTATTTTTGCTTCTTCATCTACTATCTTGTATTCAACAAAGATTTATAATAAAGCTACTATTTACTTCTAATGGCCTATTTTTCATAGTTTTATCTACTAAATCTCTATGTTTTCAATAACCCTAAGATCCTAACTAACCAAATTTTCGTCAAACAATTTTATATTTGTAAATGTACCTTCTCAGTGTGTGCTTTTTTGTACTATGTAAATGTGAGGGGTAGGACTCGTAGGAGAGCAGGAGAATGGTGGTTGTTGAGAGAGCAAGGCAGAGTATGAATGTTTGTTTAAGAAGGTAGCTAAATGTAGCTGTCAAATGATTGAGCTGTCAAATGATTGTTCGGGGGGCCAGTATGGGATTCTCTGCTTCTTTCGACCTTTGAATGAGGCATGCATGGCCATATGTTCGACTCTCACTCCCTCCCTTTCTCTCTCAAATTGAGAGTATTTTATGCGTTTAGGACTTTCATTCTTTGATGGCCACTCCCCTCTGGCAAGTAGTAGCAATTTTGAGGTTGATCAACCCCAACAAAATTTAAGGGCAGAGGCCCTGTATTTTACCATTGGCACATTTTTTAGCCAAAAAAAAAAAAAGGTTCTTTGCAATTGGTATGGTAGTATAGACGACTAAATTCCATCAAACACTGGATCTATCTTTTTAAAGGGAAAAAATGTCAAGAGTTGCTTTTAAGTTTGGGTATCCATGGCGTTTTGACGATTGTGACAAGGTAAAACAGAGTGAGCACATAATGAATGAAAGTAAAATAAGAGAATAACGTGAGTGTGTCTTTTGTTTTCCATCCATCGAAAGTGCCACCATCAGGTTTCCTTTATCTCAACGGTTGATCACTCAATCTTTGTCCATCCAAGTTGCGTTATATTCATGTCTTGGTTAATTAATAGGAGGACCTAAACCAACAAATTATCACTCAACACTTTTTGTCAATTCAATAGCCACTTCGATGCTCCTTTTCGTCGGTAAGATTAACTAAGTGGTAGAAGAAACGATGTTCATTTTCATTTACCTCAAAACAATAACAACCAATCCCATTTTATTATTAAAGTATTAAACACGTGATGCTTTTTGTTCTTTTGGCAAAAACTCAAAACAATAACAACAACAATCCCATTTTATTATTATTGTGTTCATACTTTATTTTATTCTATCCTGTCGTATCGAATATATATTTGAATTAAAATAAACTTTATTGTGTTCAAACTTTATTTTATTTAGACAATGAAAGACAATGAAAGCAAGCAAGCCCACATCTGATCTTTTTTATTTCTTGTTCTTTTTGTCTCGGTGTGGCGGGGTGAGGTCAAGATCCAAGCGAGGAGACACGTGTCACCATTAGATCCGTGCAAGTAAGCAATGCACGCCAGAATGGGAGAAGATTCTCTTATGAGCAAATTTCTCATTATTTTCATAGTCTCATCTTGATTCGTTGAAATCTTGATCCAATAGCTCAGAGCAAATTTTTAAAAAACCACATGCGGTTTTTTTTTTTTTTTTTTTTTTTAAAATTTGCTCTAGGCCCTAGATAGGATTTTGAGTGGGATTTGATAATGATGAGAGATGGAACGAGAGGTGATAATGAGAAGATCTTGACCCCACCAGGATTCCCCCATTTTACAAAGGGAAAATCTACCTTAAGGCTTAAATTAGGGGAAAAAATGTCATAAAAGGTCCAAAAAAAAGTCACATGTCAAAAAAAGCTCCAAGGCCTTTTCTGGTATTATTTTATAATCGTTAATAACAATATCAGTAGACCATTAACAACTAAATTAGTCACATTAACAACAATATGCTAACAACAAAATCAATATCTGTTAACAACTACATCAGTACATGTTAACAACTAACGTTTTATGAAATAATAAGAGAAAAAGCCTTAGGATCTTTTTTGACATGTGACTTTTTTTAGATATTTTTTGACAATTTTTTGTTAATTTGGACCCTAAGGTAGATTTTCTCTTTTAAAAAATGTCTCCTCATTAGTCAACGCCTATGGAAAATCAGAGTCAACTACTGTTCGGACCACAGGGCGACAACTTGGTTTATTATTTGATGGCAAACTTGAAACATTTAAGATCTGTGCCAGCTTCAACACGCACGACAATAAAAGACACGTATATCCAGCATCCATTGTTTTATATTTTTACTCGCAACAATCCGGAGACACTAGTCCTTTAACACCAAAACTTCTTGCATAGTTTCAGTATTAACGGATACAAAAGACCATTTCCAGCCAATATAACAATTGCTTCTTCAAGCTTCTCTTGAGGCCCCAAAAACAAGAAAAAATAGATAAAGAATCACAGGCAAATAGGTAATGAAAGGGAAAAAATCCCAATTCATTCGACTTGTTCCTTTCAATAGCAAAAAATACCATGTTAGCATACTACAGAAAAACATCGTATTACCTACGAAAAAAATTCTGTAGGAAATTATCCACGGAATTCTGTGGGTAATCAAAATCACCCATGGAAAATCTCCATCGTAAAAAAATATGTGATAAAATAAGCTACTTTTTTTTAAGATGAAAATTTTCCGTGGGTAATTTTCATTACCTACAGAATTCCGTGTGTAATTTTTATCTAAAGAATTCTGTAAGTAATTTTTCACGAAATTTTTTTCATAAGTAATTTCGTGGATAATTCGATATTTTTTTGTATTGATATACTTGTATATTCACAGAAGTCTAAGTGGCACGGGGTTGGCTTTTCAAAACGGGAAGCTTTTATAGTATTTTATATGTGTGTCCATTGGCACTATTCAATCATCGATTGAAAGGTGGCTTCCGGCTGGGCCCAGTATAATAATTCTCTCAGCTATCAACCATAAAAACAAAACCATGCCCTTTCATTTGTTTGCTTCTTTATGGTTTTTATTGAGGTTGTTAAACTCACAAATTTAAATAAATTAGTTATAATGATGTAAATTTGTATTATAAATTGAATTACAAACTCGTAAGAGTTTTACTTTTATTATTAAATAGGTATTCTTAGTGTATAATTAAATAATTAAAATATATGAATGACAACAATTTGATTTAAATATATTTTAAATCCAAATAATTGAAATTAAACCCATCAACATTCATCATTTATCATATTTAATAAAGGAATTTATATAAAATTTCTATATAAAGCGTTGAACATGATCAAATCAAAAAATTACACGGGTTTAAGAAAAGTTAACATGGTTTTGTAAGTTAGAAACGTAAAAACGGTAAACTCAGTGTATAAACTCGTGAGTTTAACCAAGTTTACAACTAGCATGAGTTTATCACTAACTCGACTCTTTTTTGTAAGTTAGAAGCATAAAAAAGGTAAACTCAGAGAGTCAACTCGCGAGTTTGACAATAATGGTCTTTACTACTATTTGTAAACATAGTAATATACATATCTATATTTTATAAGCCTACTCTATATATAATATATAATATATACAGATCATGTTTTTATTGCCAGTAAAAACCATATCAATATAATCATCATCTTAAATAATTCTATGTAATATATAAGCACGCAGTCCTGTTTCGCTTAATTTTTACATGTTAGTTACTCTGATATGACTGATATTTTACTTTATTAAGGAAGAGGATGGTGTGAATATTCTCAAATGAGTAGTGTATTTTAAATGGATGGAATTTAATTTGGATAAACTATAATTACTTTTTCAAAGTGTGTGCCGTTATTTCGAACCTGCCTTATTACTACTCCTCGCAATGAACAATAAATGATCGGAACTCGGAATCATTTAAAACGTTCTGAAATTGTTGCACACTCCGAGAAGAAGAAGGATACTAAAAAAAATATCATATGATCTTGAAAAAATTATTTTTAGTGTTCATCAGCACCATAAAATATTTTTTAAAGTATTAAATGAAATTAAAAATATATTTCAAGATATTGAAAAGTATTTAAAAAAATACCTCATGATATTGAAAAAATATTTTTAGTACCAGTCATTATCCTAAAAAAAAATTTAGGTACTGAATAATACTAAAAATATACTTCATCATACTTTTCAAATAAGTAATTTTTCAAAAGCTCCCCATAATAACTTTTTAAATAAATAACTTTTGATCAATAAGTCGATGATTCAACGAAACATAAAAAGAGAGACAAAAAAAAAAAAAAAATCTGCACCCAATTAGCGTGTTAAACATGCACAATAATATCGCTCCGATTTTCTCCGCCCCTGTTTTTTCTCTCTCTCCAAACACCCTATTAGCTCTGGACCCCATTAGTAATACGAGAAAATCATTACACACAGAGATACCTGCCAATTAGAGTCAAAAAATAATAATACCTTGTCAGAGAGAGAAAGTGAGCATCACCATGTTTTCTGTTAATGTGGAAGGTGAATAAATGTAGTTATAAAGAGCCATTAACAATTGTAATAATTATTTGTTGACCCAAAAAACATTTGCCTAAATTCAAAACGCATAAGAGGAAAGTGTAAATATGTGAAATTAATCGTTGATGCCGCGGGGGTATTGTTCTCACTTCTCAGTTCTTATCATGTCTGGTTTATATTTTACATTTTTTAATAAAAAAATTTAAAATAGTTAATTGTCACTACTTAAGAGATCACAGTCAAATCTCATATTTTATTTTTAAAAAAAAAATAATAATTGAATGTGTCAAAAAGTTATTAAAAGACACACGGATACATAAGTATCAAATTCCCAGCTAATTCAATGAGAAAACTGAAAAGCAAGAAGGCAGTAACATCTTGGATTAGGGAGAGTAGGAGTGAAATCCGGTTGAGGGGTGGGATTATTTTGCTTATTTTTCTGGGAGAGTTTATACTCTCCGTAGAAGTAGGACACAAACCCCCAAATGGACAGACCCAAACTAATTCCTTTCTCCGACGTGAAACTCTCTTTGTAGAAAAATACCGCCAACACTTCAGTCACCGGCAGCATCACCGCTATTATAATACCCGAAAGCAATGAAGACGCATAAAATATAACCCCTATAGCCCCCAAGAAGAAAAACTGCCACATGATCGCGCTAAACACCAGGACCACGTAATATTTTGTCTCCCCCAACCCAAATTCTCTCGCTTCTCTTCCCATCGCCTGCAAAATCAAACACTTATTACTAGTTCCGCTTGCTCTTTTTTTTTTTTTTTTTTGGAATAAACTTGTGATGAAGAAATTTAGAGCAGTGAACCTTGAAGTCGTTGTTGACGATCATCCCGACGGTACAAAACAGAGTAGCACCGAAGCCTATCACGAACTGAATCTGAAGGACCAGCGTGTAGGTCAGACGCTGCTTGCTATTGTTGTACACGAGCTCTATCAAAGGCAGCACAAAGCCGTACAAGGCCGCCGCCCCCAGCGTGAACACGAACCCCAACACATATTGCTTTGTGGACTCGCCTTTGGGACGATCGCTGGATGTATGAAGAGCCAGGACGCCGGCTCCAATGGTGAGCAAGAAGACGGCGTTTATCGAGAAAGGGGTGAACTTTTGCCTGACGAGAAGGAAGGCAAAGGCGGCGGTGAATGCCAGCTGGGTGGCGATGATGAGAGCGGAAGTGGAAACAGGGAGGCGAGCTAAGCCGTAGGCATAGAGGTAATCGTCGAGGCCGGTTAAAACACCGATGACAAAGGCTGAAAGAAACAAGCGCGCGTCGATGAAGACGAAGGGCTTGGGTTGCCCGGAGCGGCGGCAGCGAATGTAAGAGATGAATATGGGAATGAGGCAGATGGGGAAACCGCCGGTTTCGAGGAAGCTGGATAGCCAGACGCGGTGGCCGCCGTGAAGGAAGTAGAGGCGACTTAAGAGAGGGCCACCGGCGCCGCCTATGCTGAGCATGAGGCAGTTAATCAGGAAAAGGAGTCTCTTGCTGCTTCTCTTTTGTGGCTCTGATGATGTTTCCCCGTCTTCATGCATCTTGTCCGTCTCTGTAACAATAAGATGTGCCGTGTAGAGATCACCGGAGATGGAGAGGAGAATTACGCTTTGGGTATCTTGCTCAATGATTTATATATATTGATTAATAATTGGTAGCCGTTCCCTACGTTCTGGATCTGCAAGAAGAGCTCCTCCATGTGGACCGTTGAGATTTTATTTTATTTTAATTATTGATTTTTTAAATTAAAAATTTATTTTTTTAAGAAAATTTAATTCAAAAATTATCTTTTTTTAGATTTTCTACTTATTAATATAATTTTTGAGATCTAATCTTATCGGCCCAGATTAGAGGAGCTACCAGTTCCAAACATTCTTGGCTAATGCCCCACACCCATATTGACATTTTATTAATTACATCTATTTTACTTCACTAATTATTCAGTTTAATAAGGTAAAAGTTATAAATAAGCAATAAATTGGTTCAAACAAGAAGCACAAATCTTTTCGGTTGGGATCCCTTGTCTTAGGGTTGGGTTTCTCTTCTCATCATTCCTTATAATATCTAAATCACATTCGTCCAATCAATACAATTCTACTTTTACTTTTCTCTCATTTTCCAAATCAACGGTCCAAATTTGACAAATGAGAGAAAATGAGAGAACAGATTAGGAGAGGATCTCATTCCATCCCTTGTAGAGTCAAGAATCGTGGCGGGCCGTGAAGGGCCGGCCTATCAGGCCGCCTTCCAGGGCCCGAGTAAAAAAACATCTATTTTTTAAAGCCCGGCTTGAGAGCACCAGGGCATGTGGCGGCGACAGGGTCCGGAAATTACTATTCCAAATTTTAACTATTTTTCCTCCACTTTTTTTTAAAAAAAATATAATTACTAAATTACAACACGAATCATCCAAGTAAATAAGTGCAGTCACTAATTCCTAATCAAAAGCAAACTATGTTCACAAATAACTCATATAAAACATAAAAAGATATCACTAGGTGACATTAGTACGATGACTATTATTGTCGTCATCTTCGTCACTATCATCAATTTTGACAACATTTGATTGTTCTTCACTTTCATGAGTAAAAATATCGTGAAATTCTTCTCCCGCATTATGAACACATCCATAATCTTTATTTGCAACAAATAATAAATCAAATCATAAAATTAGAGTATAGTTATTATGTATTTGTAGTTAAATGGATAAATAACTCTATAACAAATATAATATATATATAAATTAATAAATTTAAAAAGGAAAACAAGAAAAAGCTACAGTGAAAAGGGCCTGTAGGGCTGGCCTGAGGCCCTTCAAGGCCGGTCCGTTTAAGCCCGAGGCCCGTCAGGACTGGCCCTCCAGGGCTAATTTCAAATATCTCGTCCATTTTTCAAGCCCGGCCCTTAAAGGGCCAGGGCTTAAACGGGCCGGCCCGATGGGCCTAACCCGTTTTGCCGGCTCTAATCCCTTGCCTCCTTTTGATGGCTAGTAGTGTACGTTCCTTATTTATTTCTCATTGGAATGTACTCAGAGAGTCTCGGAACCATCATATATGGAACCGGTTTCTGCCCATCCAAAATGAGCAAGAAGAGCTTCTTCAATTTGGACTATTTAGATTGGATCTGAACGATTTAAATTTAATTTTTGTAACTAGTGATTTTTAAATAAAAAAATATTTGTTTAAAAAAGTTAGTTTAGAGATTATTTTTATTTTAGATTCTCTACCTATTATCGTAATTTTAAAAAAAAATAAAAAAGAAAAAGTTTAAATATGGATGGTCCATATTTGAGATGTATAGTGAAACTAATTCCGATCTCATATATATATAGAGGGAGAGAGAGAGTTTTGATACAGTACTCGGATCATAAATATTGTTAGTGGTTACAAAATTCAAAAAGCTTTCATAAGCTCTTACTAAAAGTAATCGAAGTTTACTACTCCATCCGGTCCTAATTATAAGACAACATTTAGGAGTTAGTTTTGGTCCTAATTATAGGACAACATTCTATTTTTTGTCAATTTCATCCTAAAATACCCTTATTTTATTTGCTCAAGTGTGTTTGGTTTTTTTTTTTTTTTTTTTTATTTTATGAATGGTGATTATATGTATGTGGGTGTATAGACTCTTCCAATCATTGAAACTTTTGAATTGTTAGATTTTAATTTATTTATCGATCAACTGCCATTAATTTGCCAATATATATATAGATACACACACACAGAGAGATATATTTATATATGTGTGTGTGTATCTCTGTGTGTTGTTAATATATATGTGTATGTGTACATATATAAACACATACACATATATATATACATATATATGTGTGTGTATTCATATATATGTGCAGATATATATGTGTGTGTCTATGTATATGTGTGTATATATCTATACGTATATATATACACATATATATGTATATATAGTAAGACTATTTTCAATTAGAAAAGTGTAGAAAGGAAAAATTAGGTCGGAGTGGTATGTGGTAAGAGTTGTTGATTCACTTTTTTTTTTGTCATTTTAAATTTATATAAGGACATTTTAGGAAAATGAGTAAAATTAACTAATTTAACCCCTCTCCTTAATCTCTCCAAAGTTGGTTAAATATATCCTATAATTAGGACCGGAGGGAGTATTTCTTAGTTAATTCTCACTTTATAGTAATTAGTGTGTGAATTTAGCATCTCCATCTTTTACATTGCCACCTCATCAGGAGAAGAGAATGACGTAAAGAAGAAGCCATTCGGTGGGTATGGGTTGGGGGAATTAATTAGGTAAAATCCCCTCAAGATTCAAAGGTATAAAGATGTTCTTAAAAAAGTCGTTTAGGAAAGTTAAATATCATAAAAGTCCTAAAAAATTATTAGTGTGATTCATTAACAACTCCATCAGTTGGATACTCGGATTAACAATTATTTACGATTTTTCTAACATGCAAATTCCTTATAAGATTTTTTTTAAATTTTGTTGGTCCCGAAAAAATTTCCATTAAGGACCACATATCGTCCACGAATATATTCACTTTGTTTTTTCATTCATCCAGTTTACATTTTCTCTTCTTCTACTGTTATCATAAATACGGATTTAAGTCTTGGAACACACAGACTTTTTTTTTTCCCGCAAGAGCTGGGAACACACAGACTAAGCTAGCTTCCCAATTATTATTAGTTTATCACTCTGGAAAAGAAAATTATTTGGTTGTCACAGTAAATAATATTAGATTATAGGTCACATGAAATTAAATACTCTTTTTAAATATAAGATAGAGTTAATTTTTTTAGAGAGATTAATAAAACTAATTAAATTACTTTAAAATATTTATATTTCTCATTTTTTACTTCATAATCTAAATATACACAACATAAGATATGATTAAATAAATTATTTAATTATCTTAATCTCTCTAAAAAAGTCAACTATGTTTTATATTTAAGACTGGAAGAATTATGTCATATGTATATATAACTAAGGCTTGAAGTGTTGTTGAAATAAGTTTTGTAATTTTGTGCTATTCAGAGTTTCTCGCTCGCGATTTTATGCTTTGGACATCAGGTCTTTAGTAATTAATTGGCTGTGAATTGTTTCAATGATATATGCTCCAGTTTTTAACTAATTAAGATATACTCATCAACATTATAAATGAACTCCATATACCATATTGCAAATTATGAATAACCTATTATACTTACCATTAATTTAATACTGCCTCCGGTCCTAATTATAAAAGCTAGTTGACTTTCTTTGGAGAGATTAAGGAAGCTAAATAAGCTACTTAATCATTTCATATGTTAAATATTCTTAGATTATATATTAGTTTATTAGTCAAACTAATAAGTTTGAAGAAAAAAATAAAAATAAAAAAACTTTAAAGTAATTTAGTTAGCTTCCTTAATCTTTTCAAAAAAGTCAACTATTTCTTATAATTAGGGACCAGAGGAGTAATATATATGACTCTGTTGGGAATATATGTGTGTGTGACTGATTATGCCAATTAGACATTGGACTATAAGCTTAGGTCAATTAAGTGATCAAGTCGATCAGGTACGTCCAATTAAGTAGCCAATCAACCTCTCTGTCACATGTTTAAATTGTACCCCTTAGTAATTAACCCCTATTAAACGCCATTTACCCACAAAACAATGCCGCCATTATATTCCCATGGCATGAACACTTACCTACCGATGATTTTGTTAGGTTTATAGAAGTGCTGTAAATTCTAATGGCTTGCACTTCCCATAAATTGTTAATTAAAAAGAGAAAAATGAAACATAATTTCAAAACCAAAATTTTAACCGTCTATCAAACATAATGGGATTGAGTCGAGTCTCGGGCATCTCTTGCCACAGTAAATGAGGCCAGTGGCTATGGGAGGGAGCTCTCTGTGATCTTGGATGTAAGCGAGGAAGGGATTTTAGTGGGTTAACATGGTTGAACAGGGTTAATTGTTAAGATGGACGATTAAAACATGTGGCTTAGGCTGATTGGTTACTGGGACGTACTTGACCTAAATTTAGTCCTTAGGAATTTAGAACAAACACGTTCAAATTCCCTCATTATCTTATCTCTAAGATATTGATAATATCGAAATATATTAATCTTAATATTGCGTTACGTTTGAGTGATTGTAAGTTGTAACTAACTAACATATTGTGAATGAATTATTTTTATATAATATATTATCAGTAGTCTACGATAGTTTGTCATTAATTCATTATTATATGCGTATGTATCGATAAGACAATATAATCATCTGATAAAAAATATAACAATATAGGTAGAATAGATCTTCTCCCATGATTTTCAATCTGATTTAATTTAACTATAATTTCATAATGTTATAAAAAAGAAATAACCTTGCATATAGGGCTGGCCTCTTGATATTTAAATTATTTGAACACCCATACTAGTATTTTTTATACCTTCACTAAAGTTCAGTTGTTTACCAAATAATCCAAGCTTCAACACTATGAAAATATACCCACGTTTTAGGCCTCATAATTGCAGCATCCGATGCTTTGGTGTCTCCACCTAATTAAAGTAAAAGGAAGAAGGTTCCTTTTGTTTTTAGCACAAGTATCGTCCTATTCCATTGTTCATGGCAAGAGCTATCAGGGGCACCAAAGGAAAAGGAAGGTTCTATTTCTATAACGTAAGACTACAGTTTTCTGCCCTGTGTTCTGAGTTTTAAAACATACAGGTACTTTCGGAATCAACCCATTTATTTCATCATGGGTTCTTGTCTTGCAGATGTGTTCTCACCATCTGTGACGCTCCGTTTCAGTATATATACATCCAAAATACTTTCGTGCTCTCTCACACGCACACTTGCCGGTCCATGTGCTGTACGTGTGTAATCGTTAAGCATATATACATGGACATGGAGCCTCTCTAAGCCCAATTACCTTCACCATTTATCTATTGAGCAGTAGCGATTAAAATAACATAAATCGAGCTGATCGATTTATAGCAATCGTGATTGTCTTTTTTAAAAAGCGGGGCCTGTTTAATGAATTTCGACTAAAAAGGACATTTCTCAAAGAAAAGCAGGCAGCCAATCCTTCTTGGGTCCACGTGATCGTCCACCTTGATAAGTTCAATCAAATCCCCGGTGGCCCATAACGATAATGATAATGGTGGGGTGTGTGTGTGTGTGTGAGCAGCCAGGGGACAGCTATAAATAAATCAAGTGTTTATTTTCCTTAAAAAAATGTGAGCTTTATCCATCTACCAGCCAAAATGCTGCATACCCACCAAACGTTCAGCCTTGTTGCATGTTAAAAACGTGCTCTCTCTTCTCCTCTCCTGATTCATTTCACTAATTTCTAGGCTCTTCTCTACTACTTACTAGTTACTAGCTAGAAGCCATGACGGCAGTAAATTAAAATGAACAAGTCTAGAACATTTTGATGATGTGGGCTATGTTTGTAAGGTGTGGACAAAAGAGTGCAAGATTAAGCCACTTGAACAAATTAAGTAAAGAGTGGTGCATAGAGGGTGGATCTATAAAATTATTGAAAGGGCATCATTGGTAAGGGGATTTGGCTCAATTTTTTTTTTTTAGTACATAGAACAAATTAATTCTATGTAATATATAAGCACGCACTCTTAAAATGGTGGCAAAGTGTACAACCACTCCGGACTAGAGAGTTGTTAACGGCAAAGCCCTCCCTAAACGAGCAACTCCAGGAATCGAACCTTTCCCACTTCATTGGTGGGGGAACGTCCTGGGGCTTAGCCAACTTACCGCCAGACCAACCCGCATTGGGTTATAAGCACGGAGTCTTGTTTCGCTTAATTTTTACATGTTAGTTACTCTGATATGACTGATATTTTACTTTATTAAGGAAGAGGATGGTGTGAATATTCTCAAATGAGTAGTGTATTTTAAATGGATGGAATTTAATTTGGATAACCTATAATTACTTTTTCAAAGTGTGTGCCGTTATTTCAAACGTGCCTTATTACTACTCCTCGCAATGAACAATACATGATCGAAACTCGGAAGCATTTAAAACGCTCTGAAATTGTTGCACACTCCGAGAGAAGAAGGATACTAAAAAAAAAAAAATACCATATAATCTTGGAAAAATTATTTTTAGTGTTCATCAGCACCATAAAATATTTTTTAAGTTATTAAATGGAACTAAAAATATACTTCAAGATATTGAAAGGTATTAAAAAAATATCTCATGATCTTGAAAAAATATTTTATGATCCTGAAAAAATTATTTTTAGTACCAGTCATTATCCTAAAAAAAAAAATTTTTTGGATATTGAATAGTACTAAAAATATAAATATAGTTCATCATACTTTTCAAATAAGTAACTTTTCAAAAGTTCCCCATAGTAATTTTTTAAATAAGTAATTTTTGATCCATATTAGAACTACTTCTTTTTTTGGACAAATAGAACTACTTCTTAACCAAACATAAAAAGAGGAAAAAAAAAAAATTGCACCCAATTAGCGTGTTAAACATGCACAATAATATCGCTCCAATTTTCTCCGCCCCTGTTTTTTCTCTCTCTCCGAACACCCTATTAGCTCTGGACCCCATTTGTGTCGTGTCTCGCTCAATAGCTTCGGCAATTGGCTTAGATTTGCATTTATATTTTAGACCCCATTGGCCCATCTAGTATAAATTAGATAATCAACAGTCAATTCAATAATGATCAAATTCCGATTTACCACATCACCATGTTTATTTATGGAAGGTGAATAAATTATTTTAACCAAATCATATATACCAAAACACATTTGCCTAAATTCAAAACGCACAAGATGATTATAAGGTGAAATTAATCTTTTTCAACTTTACTCTCATTTATGATTGAGTACCTTCAACTTCAATTTTTTTTTTTCTATAATTCTACTCTTTTTTATTGTAAAATTTTTGTTTGAGATACCTATTACAATTAATATGGGTAAAATCTTCACAATCTCATTTATTTGATCAAAATGAGGGTAATATTGTGTTGATTATAAATATAAAGTGACCAAATTTTTTAGATGATCAATGACTAATTTTAATTGGTTTATAAATAATGATTTTATAATGAATTTCTCTTTAAAAAATAGATTATAATAAGTTATTTGGTAGGATATTACTTGTCAAAGTGAGCATCACCATGTTTTCTGTTAATGTGGAAGGTGAATAAATGTAGTTATAAAGAGCCATTAACAATTGTAATCATTATTTGTTGACCCAAAACACATTTGCCTAAATTCAAAACGCATAAGAGGAAAGTGTAAATATGTGGAAATTAATCTTTGATGCCGCAGGGGTATTGTTCTCACTTCTCAGTTCTTATCATGTCTGGTTTATATTTTACATTTTTTTAATAAAAAAATTTAAAATAGTTAATTGTCACTACTTAAGAGATCACAGTCCAAATCTCATATTTTATTTTTATTTTTTAAAAATAATTGAATGTGTCATTTAAAATTTGAAAATGAAATTCTAAAGAAGATATGTATATGCTTGGAAACTGCAAAATGGCGTTTGAGTGTTGAGAAAGAAACTGTCCATACCAAATATGGAAATACAACTATATCCTAACAATGCATGCTCCTCAATCTTTTAACCAAATATAAAGGGCACCATTATCCACCTACCTTAAATGGTTTGAGTTGATGATAGACACCATAACTGAGACTAAAGCTTTGACACTTACAAGTGAAGCACTGTTTTAAAGGAGTTGTAGCTGCCTGCATATAGCTCGAAGCAATTGAAGCAGAACTCAAAATCCGTAGTAATACGAGAAAATCATTACACACACAGATACCTGCCAAAAAGTTATTAAAAGACACACGGATACATAAGTATCAAATTCCCAGCTGATTCAATGAGAAAACTGAAAAGTAGCAAGAAGGCAGTAACATCATGGATTAGGGAGAGTAGGAGTGAAATCCGGTTGAGGGGTGGGATTATTTTGCTTATTTTTCTGGGAGAGTTTATACTCTCCGTAGAAGTAGGACACAAACCCCCAAATGGACAGACCCAAACTAATTCCTTTCTCCGACGTGAAACTCTCTTTGTAGAAAAACATCGCCAACACTTCAGTCACCGGCAGCATCACCGCTATTATAATACCTGAAAGCAATGAAGACGCATAAAATATAACCCCTATAGCCCCCAAGAAGAAAAACTGCCATATGATCGCGCTAAACACCAGGACCACGTAATATTTTGTCTCCCCCAGCCCAAATTCTCTCGCTTCTCTTCCCATCGCCTGCAAAATCAAACACTTATTACTAGTTCCGCTTGCTCTGTTTTTTTTTTTTTTTTTTTTTTTTTTTTTTTTTTTTTTGGGAATAAACTTGTGATGAAGAAATTTAGATCAGTGAACCTTGAAGTCCTTGTTGACGATCATCCCGACGGTACAAAACAGAGTAGCACCGAAGCCTATCACGAACTGAATCTGAAGGACCAGCGTGTAGGTCAGACGCTGCTTGCTATTGTTGTACACGAGCTCTATCAAAGGCAGCACAAAGCCGTACAAGGCCGCCGCCCCCAGCGTTAACAGGAACCCCAACACATATTGCTTGGTGGACTCGCCTTTGGGGTGATCGCTGGATGTATGAAGAGCCAGGACGCCGGCTCCAATGGTGAGCAAGACGACGGCGTTTATGGAGAAAGGGGTGAACTTTTGCCTGACGAGAAGGAAGGCAAAGGCGGCGGTGAAGGCCAGCTGGGTGGCGATGATGAGAGCGGAAGTGGAAACAGGGAGGCGAGCTAAACCGTAGGCATAGAGGTAATCGTCGAGGCCGGTGAAAACACCGATGACAAAGGCTGAAAGAAACAAGCGCGCGTCGATGAAGACGAAGGGCTTGGGTTGCCCGGAGAGGCGGCAGCGAATGTAAGAGATGAATAGGGGAATGAGGCAGATGGGGAAACCGCCGGTTTCGAGGAAGCTGGATAGCCAGACGCGGTGGCCGCCGTGAAGGAAGTAGAGGCGACTTATGAGAGGGGCACCGCTGGCTCCTATGCTGAGCATGAGGCAGTTAATCAGGAAAAGGAGTCTCTTGCTGCTCCTCTTTTGAGGCTCTGATGATGTTTCCCCGTTTTCTTGCATCTTGTCCGTCTCTGTAACAATAATACTGATCGAGGATGTGCCGTGTAGAGATCACCGGAGACGGAGAGGAGAATTACGCTTTGGGTATTTTGCTCAATGATTGATTTATACATATTGATTCATAATTGGTAGCCATTCCTAACGTTCCGGATCTGCAGGGAGACCTCCTCCATGTGGACCGTTGAGATTTTATTTTATTTTAACTGTTGATTTTTAAATAAAAAATTATTTTTTTAAAAAAATTAGTTTAAAAATAATTTCTATTTTAGATTTTCTACTTATTAACATAATTTTTGAAATCCAATTTAGGCTACCCAGATAGGAGGAGCTACCTGTTCCCAACATTCCTGGCCAATGTGGCCGCGGCTCATTATACCCCACACCCATATTGACATTTTATTAATTACATCTATTTTTCTTCACTAATTATTCTATTTTACTTCACTAATTATTCAGTTTAATAAGGTAAAAGTTATAAATAAGCAATAAATTGGTTCAAACAAGAAGCCCAAATCTTATCGATTGGACCCCTTTTCTCCTTTTCACTGGCCAGTTGCGTGCGTCCCTTATTTATTTTTCATTGGAATGTACCCAGAGTCTCGGATCGATCGTATTTGGAACCGGTTTCTGCCCATCCAAGATGAACAGGAAGGGCTTCTTCAATTTGAACCATCTAGCCAACGAGGAATGACATAGTTGGTTAAGGCGTCGGTTTTCATCCCAAAAGGGATGAGGTTTGATACCCGCTAGTTGATGTGAGGCCGTTGGTGGGCGATCGTAAGCGTTTTTCGGCTGAGGCGTCTGCCCGCCTCTAATAAAAAAAGGTGTCTACCCCCACCTAAACATTTTTATACCAAAAATAAAATAAAATTTGAACGGTCTAGATTGGATCTGGACGGTTTGGATTTAATTTTTTTAATTAATGATTTTTAAATAAAAAAATATTTTTTGAAAAAAGTTATTTCAGATATTATCTTTATTTTAGATTCTCTACCCATTAATATAATTTTTTAAAAGAATAAAAAAATTAAATATGAATGATCAAGATTTGAGATGTGTAGTGAAACCAATTCCAATTATATATATAGAGAGAGAGTTTTGATACAATACTCGGATCATAAATATTGTTAGTGGTTACAAAATTTAAAAAGCTTTCATAAGCTCTTACTAAAAGTAATTGAAGTTTACTATTTTCCGGTCCTAATTATAAGATTTAGTTGATTTTTTTTAGAGATTAAATAAATTAATCAAACTACTTTAGAGTATTTTTATTTTTTCTTCAAACTAAATAATTTAACTAATAAACTAATAATAATTTAAGGATACACAACATATGAAATGATTAAGTAACTTATTTAGCTTCCTTAATCTCTAAAAAAAAATCAACTAGGTCTCATAATTAAGATGAGATGTAGTATTTCTTAGTTAATTCTCACTTTATAATAATTAGTGTGTGAATTTAGCATTTCCATCTTTTGCATTGCCACCTCATCAGGAGAAGAGAATGACCTAAAGAAGAAGGCATTCGGTGGGTATGGGTTGGGAGAATTAATTAAAGAAAATCCCCTTTAGTATTCAAGGTATCAAGATATTATTTATATGTCGTTTAAGAAAGTTAAATGTCTAATATATAATTTTAAGCTGATACACAACATATCCTTCCGAAATGATTAAGTAACTTATTTAGTTAATTCTTCAAGATATAATTGGTTCTTTAATCTCTAAAAAAATCAACTAGGAATCTCATAATTAAGATGAGATGTGGAATGTATATTCACGATTAGTTAGGGTGATTTCGCGGTGTCACTTTTATAATAATTAGTGTGTGAATTTAATTTCCATCATAAAATAAGAAATTTTGTATCATACCCGATGTATAAAAATAATGTAAAAAAATATTTTTAATTCCGTATAACCATTATGAAAAGTCCTAGTCAAGATATTATTTAAAATGTCGTTTAAGAAAGTTAAAAATTGTTGATGCGATTCATTAACAACTCCAACAATAGGATTAATAATTTCTTAAAACTTTTCTGACATACAAATTCCTTATAATATTTTTTAAAAATTTTGTTGGTCTTTTAAACCCTGAAGGGGATTTTTCCAATTAATTAAGGACCACAGATATATTCACTTTATTTTTTCATTCATCCAGTTTACCTGTTCTCTTCTACTGTTATCATAAATACGGATGCAAGTCTTGGAACACCCAGACTTTTTTGTTTCGCCAGAACTGGGAATACACAGGGTCACAGACTAAGCTAGCTTCCCAATTATTATTAGTTTATCACTCTGGCAAAAAAATTATTTGGTTGTCACAGTAAATAAAATTAGATTATAGTTCACATGAAATTAACTACTCTTTTTTTTTTTTTTTTTTTTGGGTCAAATTAAATACTCTTTTTAAATATAAGATAAAGTTAACTTTTTTGGACAGATTAATTAAATTACTTTAAAATATTTATATTTCTCTTTTTTTTTTCCTTCAATCTATTTTACCTAACTTATAAATTGATATATAATCTAAAAATACACCAAATAGGATAAATTATTTAACTTTTTTAATCTCCCTAAAAAAATCAACTATATTTTATATTTAAGACGGGAAGAAATATGTTATATGTGTATATAACTAAGGCTTGAAGTGTTGTTGAAATAAGTTTTGTAATTTTGTGCTATTCAGAGTTTCTCGCTCGCGATTTTATGCTTTGGACATCAGGTCTTTAGTAATTAATTGGCTGTGAATTGTTTCAATGATATATACTCCAGTTTTTAACTAATTAAGATATACTCAACATTATAAATGAACTCCATATTGCAAATTATGAATAACCTATTATACTTACCATTAATTTAATACTCGTAATATATATGACTCTGTTGGGAATATATGCATGTGTGTGTGACTGATTATGCCAATTAGAAATTGGACTAAGCTTAGGTCAATTAAGTGATCAAGTCAGGTACGTACGTCCAAGTAGCCAATCAACCTGTCTGTCACATGTTTACCCACAAAACAATGGTGCCATTCCCATGGCATGAACACTTACCTACCGATGAATTTTATTATATTTGTTAGGTTTATAGAAGTGCTGTCAATTCTAATGGCGTGCACTTCCCATCAATTGTTAGTTAAAAAGAGAAAAATGAAACATAATTTCAAAACCAAAATTTTAACCGTCTATCAACATAATGGGATTGAGTCGAGTCTCGGGCATCTCTTGCCACAGTAAATGAGGCCAGTGGCTATGGGAGGGAGCTCTTTGTGATCTTGGATGTAAGCGAGGAAGGGATTTTAGTGGAGAGACTTGTTTCTTAAATTTTAGTGGGTTAACATGGTTGAACAGGGTTAATTGTTAAGATGGACGATTAAAACATGTGGCTTAGGCTGATTGGTTACTGGGACGTACTTGACCTAAATTTAGTCCTTAGGAATTTAGAACAAACACGTTCAAATTCCCTCATTATCTTATCTAAGATATTGATAATATCGAAATATATTAATCTAAATATTGCGTTACGTTTGAGTGGTTGTAAGTTGTAACTAACTAACAAATTGTGTGAATGAATTATTTTCATATAATATATTATCAGTAGTCTATAATAGTTTGTCATTAATTCATTATTAGATGCGTATGTATCGATAAGACAATATAATCATCTGATAAAAAATATAACAATATAGGGAGAATAAATCTTCTCCCATGATTTTCTGTGACTAAATCTGATTTAATTTAACTATAATTTCATAATGTTATAGTTGTTATAATTTAACTTTAAGTTTATATGAGGTATCTTTTGGTCCCTTAACTTTATAACTTTTCACGTTAATGTTATGATGATTAATAACATTTAATTGACAAATTTTATATATTCTTCAATTTACTCATATTTTAAATTTAAAAAAGATTTAATTACACAATCATCATTTAAACACCGAGTTTGCATTTTGCTGTTATAAAACTAACGTGTTAGAATTTTAGGGCTTTATAAAGTTAAGGACCAAAAGTATACATGGACTAAAAAATATACTTTAGCCAAAAAGAAATTAATAACCTTGATATTTGAATTATTTGAACATCTTCTATACTACTCCTTCCGGTCCTAATAATAGGAAGCAAATTATCATAATTTTAAAGGATTAAGGAGGAAAGTTAAATTAGTTAATTATATATTTTTTTCTAAAATACCCTTCCCTAAAATCTAAACTGACATTAAGGAAGCACCGGTTGAATGGTTAGCCCCACGCATGTCTCCACGACTTCTCCCAGAACTGATCACCCTCGGGCCTTGGTCATAATAAAAGTTTGTAGTCCAAAACAAATAATGGAATTTACATTTTATATTGGGAACCGATAAACATTGGGCCTTGCTCACAATTAAAAAATGCTGTCACAAAATAAATGTAATAATGTAATTGGCATGAAAAGGGTTGAGAAATAGAAAACCTGATTAGTTCACAAAGATCGAGGAGTTACTCCCTCTGTCTTTTTTATTAGCAATTTTTTATATGACTGCATAAATGGTTATTATTAGTTAAAAATAAAGTAGAATATCTCACTTGATAGAATATAAGTATGTTCGTTAAATTAATTATTATAGAAGAACTATTAGCAAAGGTGATATGAGAAAAATATGAAAAAAATTGCTCAAAATTATTTTATATAAAAAAGTATAATTTAGGTGTATATGACATTAATGAGTTGTAAAGATTATTTACTTTATAAAATATATAGGTGTATTATTAAATTATTATTGAGAAAGTATAAATAGGGGTATTATAGGAAAAAATTGACAAAAGTTAAAACTTGCTCTTATAATTAGGACCAAAACCAACTCCAAAATTTGCTCCTATAATTAGGACCGAAGGGAGTAGTATTTTTTATACCTTCACTACTGATTTGCAGATTTTCAAAGAAATTGTTCAACTCTAAATGCGAGCAAAGCTGAGATACATTCTTGTTAACTTAATGGTGAGTAATAACTTTAGAGCGACGGGCCCAGAAACACATAAAATTAGTCAGTGGATACAAAATTTGTACGCAGCAAAAATATTAGTAATCTATGTTTTGAATAGTGGGTAACTGACCCCAAAAACAAGTATAGCGGTATAGTGGGTAAAACCGCTTTCTTGTGAAGTTTATATAAAGACTTGTAATAAATTATATCACATATATGAATGCAATATAAGATAAGAAATCACCCAAAATATTACACATTCAAAATAAGGATTCAAGGAACATAAAGGAAGCCACATACTAGTTCATTATACCAAAGCTTCTGCTAGAAAATCAGCTATAGGATTTCTGGTAAATAAGTAAATAATAAAGAATTTCTAGTATAATATCATGTAGATTATTTTTAAGCTCGATACAACCAAAATCCAGTCATCTACTTTTCCATTTAAACATCTCAAGCAAAGTATTTTCAATGGGTTTTTCAACAAATTCGGGACAAAAGGTGACATGATCGATTTATTGGAAGTTTGAGACAACTTCGGTGTATAATGAGACGGTTTATTTGTACCCTCCAAAATCTCATAACACATCTGAAAAATAGCTTTTTTAAGCCTAATAGTCTACGAAAGTTTATTCATAATAATTTATTGAGCATCATAGTCCAGAGGCCAGACAATACCCTTCGCCTTGGAGTAAAGATTTATGTCTATATTTGGAACCATACCTTCCGTTTAATGGGTGCAGATGGATTCACTGTAGGCTTGAAAAAGGATTCCGACCTTTAATGCTTTTCCTTCAACGCTGACGGAGGAAATTTTCAAAATCGGGACGCTGCTAGCTGATGAAACGTTGGATGAAAGAATCGCGACGCTGCTAGCTGACTTGCGACAGGAACAGGGACAAACCTTCAACGCTGCTAGCTGACAGAGGAGAGGGGAAAGGAAAGGAACAGGGACGATCAACAGGGACGAGCGAAAGAGACGAGGGAAATCGACAAATGTTCCCTCGTTTTTGGTTTATCGAATCGGGATCGATTCGAAACGAGAAGAGGAGGAAAGGTGTGAAAGTGAAGAGAGGGAAATCGTTCCTCGTTTTTTTTTTTTTTTTTTTTTCAGACAGGACACCAAGGTAAATGACATATTTACCCTTCATTAACTTGGTATTTTTCCCATTTTAGCCCTGATTCCAGTCAAATTTCCAAAGGCATTCCCCGCGCCCTGTTTCTGCCATAAACAAACGAAGGAGTCCCAGATGCGGCGTGATAGCGCAGCATAAGCCACCGCCCGCGAATGCCACCACCGTCCGCCACCACTTGCTACCGGAAACTGTAGCGTTGCGGATTGGAAATGGCGTTTGGGTCTCGCTAACCGCATCTGAACTGGTATCACGCGCTATAGCGCTGCGATTTTAATCATAGTTAGTAATATGTTTTCTGGAAAATAATTTGAAGTAATGAATGGACGGTGGGATGGCATCGCAGAGCTTATATTGATTTGTTAGGAGTTATTGCGGTGGTGAGTGGTGACTGGCCACGTGAGAAGGTCTCCAATGGTGTCAACAAAGCACATCCAAAGCGATTTTATCGTTTCTATCTTGACTCATCTATCTTTTACTACTGCTTACTGCATATTCATATATAAAGTTCATTTGTTTACTAAATAATCCAAGCTTCAACACTATGAAAATATACCCACGTTTTAGGCCTCGTAATTGCAGCATCCGATGCTTTG
Source organism: Acacia acuminata (assembly GCA_019022655.1). NCBI lineage: Eukaryota > Viridiplantae > Streptophyta > Magnoliopsida > Fabales > Fabaceae > Acacia > Acacia acuminata. The sequence goes on from JAFJYI010000015.1 coordinate 5,790,727, forward strand.
GTGTGTCCACATAATTAAAGTAAAACGAAGAAGGTTCCTTTTGTTTTTAGCACAAGTATCATCCTATTCCATTGTTCATGGCAAGCGTTACCAGGGCCACCAAAGGAAAAGGAAGGTTCTATTTCTATAACGCAAGACTACAATTTCCTGCCCTGGGTTCTGAGTTTCAACACAGGTACTTTCGGAATCAACCCATTTATTTCATCATGGGTTCTTGTCTTGCTGATGTGTTCTCACCATCTGAAACGCTCCGTTTCAGTATATATATTCTTAAGCATATATTGAGCAGTAGCGATTAAATTAACATAAATCGAGCTGATCAATTTATAGCAATCGTGATTGTCTTTTTTAAAAGTCGGGGCCTGTTTAATGGATTTGGACTAAAAAGGACATTTCTCAAAGAAAAGCAGGCCGCCTATCCTTCTTGCCTCTTGGTTCCACGTACGTCACACGAGAAACGATTATGTCTTGGATCGTCCACCTTGATAAGTTTAATCAAATCCCCGGTGGCCCATAACGATAATGATAATGGTGGGGTGTGTGTGTGTGTGTGAGCAGCCAGGGGACAGCTATAAATAAATCAAGTGTTCCGAGAAAGTGAGGTTTATTTTACTAAAAAAAAAAAAATGTTAGCTTTATCCATCTACCAGCCAAAATGCTGCATACCCACCAAACTGTCAGCCTTGTTGTATGTTAAAAATGTGCTCTCTCTTCTCCTCTCCTGATTCATTTCACTAATTTCTAGGCTCTTCTCTACTACTTACTAGCTAGAAGCCATGATGGCAGTAAATTAAAATGAACAAGTCTAGAACATTTTGATGATGTGGGCTATGTTTGTAAGGTGTGGACAAAAGAGTGCAAGATTAAGCCACTTGAACAAATTAAGTAAAGAGTGGTGCATATATGGTGAATCTAGAAAATTACTGAAAGGGACATCATGGGTAAGGGGATTTGGCTCAAATTTTTTTTGAAGGAAAGTTTTAAATGTGTTAAAAAACAAAAGAATATAAACAAGAAGAAAAAGAATATCAAAAAAATATTCATGAAATCAATTTAATACTGATGATGTAATAAGAGATGAAATTATTTTACAAACCTATCATTTAGAAAAGCAAGGCTAAGTGTGGTTAGAAATGCAGTATATAAATTATAATGAAGGGTGGGCACTCAATAAGTTCAAATACATATATTTTAATAAAAAAAGGTATATTACAATAAAAATAACTACAATGTCATCTTTCTAAACTTTTTTTTTTTTTTTTTTTGAATTTCATCATAATTGTCTTATTATCAATGCTATTAAATATATATATTTCAATATAAAGCACCAAACAATCATTCAATCATTCATTCCCATCAAATTACTGAAATGTAGTCTTAATAAGGGTATAATTTAATTTAAGGTAAGGAATCATTCAAACATATATTAATTAAATTTAAAAAAAAAAAAACCCTCAAATTCAAGGGGCACTTGCCCCCCTTTTCTACAATGTGGGTCCGCCCATGGGTGCATGTGTGTAGGGGTGGGCATGGGTAGGGCTGGGTAGGGTGAGACCCCTTGCCCGATCAGCTCGAAGAATGAACGGGTTACATTTTGCGTAGCCGATGTCCATTATATACCCGATAAAAGCCTAACCATTTTTAATTTCAAGTAAGGCGGCTTCCCTTACCCAAGTATTGACGCCTTGTCATGCTTCTTGAAGATTTTAGTTCACATTTCACATTTAATTTCAAAGCTTTGGGGATAACCGAAGTATAATATAATATATTTAGACATAATAATATAATATATTTTAAATAAAATAATATATGTAAAACAATATTTATTTAAATATATTTAATTTTCCGGACAGGGCCAAATGGGCTCGCCCAATCCCGCCGCCTAAAACTGTCCAAATTTTTTTCGGGCCAATTTTTAAGTGTTGGGCTGGGCATTTTTTTGCTGGGCTTGGGCGGACGTATTAGGCATCTGGGCACCATACTCACCCCTACATGTGTGGGTGCAAAGTCACTTGATAGTACTGAGAGTGTAGATGTAAGAGAGTTGAAAAGTCAAAAGAAGTTGTGTATGGAATTACAAGTTGGGCGTCGCATACAAGCTTCTTTTATTCAAGTTCCCATATTTCCATCACGTTTTTTATAAGCATTTCAGGCCTTTTGCCGCTTGTATCGTATCAAAGGCACACATGACTCAATTCCTTTGATCAAGCTAGCAGTCCACTCTACCGCTCTATGAGCTTCTGTGGGGATCCAGTTGAATTGAAAATTTCTGAGTAATCCCTCATAAAGAGGATGTTTTCAAAGACTGCTTCACACATCCACTATCTGGAGGTGAAGCAGACTTTAAGATGGAATCTATGAGGATCTTGCATTCTGGTTTTTCCCGTTGCCTTTCATTTGATCGTTATTTTAAGATATATATATATATATATATATATGTCTGATCATCATAACATAGCAGTTGGTTTTAAAATCAGAATATTCAAAATATCACAACTTCACTTTGCATAGTTCTCGGTATTGTGTCCCTTTTCACATTCTTTTATATTTTGGTAATACAACAGGCTGTAAGCTCAAAACACAGGAAGACGAAAACGCAGAAAAGGTGGACAAATAGCCAGCTCCCTCTATTGGGCCTTTCAGGCCCAATAAAATCTATACCGGGCTTCACATGCCCACACCACAGTATAGATTCCCCCCAACATTCCATGGCTCCCCCGCTGTATTGTGGACCCAAACATCCTATTCTGTTTTTATACCATATTATTACGTGTATATCCAAAAATGCAATAACAGACAAAAAAGTATTCTAAATTAGTCATAAATAAACAATAATAAACTTTTTTTTAAAAAAAGCACTTCTTATACTAATATAGGTGGAGAAATATACATTTGGTTTGTTTCCGGTGAATGCCTTTAATCAGAAAAATACAAAGAAGATTTTATTTTTACATCTAATTTATGTTAAAAAAATTTTCCCACGAGACTAAAAATGAAGATACCGTTGCTTCAATCATCATCGACATGAAATAAAGTCGTTCCCTTATGATCAAATACAGGTAGTAAAGTTGCCCCTTTTTTCGTTACGGGTTTAACTTTCCTTCAGGTTGGCCCAAGTGACAGCTGCTTAGTACTGACAAAATGCTTTTCCTTCTCCCCTCCTGGCTATTTATGTCAACTCAACTTACAATGGCAAAGACTGGGATTTTACAAGCAAAATGATATTATCCAGTTGATGATGCTTATCCAATTATCCAGTTGCATCTGGTGTTGGCGTCTGATGTTGAAGCCTAATGAGTTATGGGCAAAAGTTCTTAAGAGTGTGTACTTTCCGCAAAGTGAATTTATTGATGTGGATAAAGGAGCGAGAGCTTCCTGGTGTTGGTCAAGCATTGTAGATGGCAGAGAATTCCTGAGGACTGATCTTAGATGGGACTTGGGTTCTGGTAGAAATATTCGCATTTGGGAGGACAAGTGGGTCCCTGGAGTGCCCTTTCCAGAGAAGCCCCCTGACAGTGTGGATCCTATTGTCACTACTGGGAGAGTCTCAGATTTAATTGCTAATGGGATGTGGAATCTTGCTCCAATCTCTCAGTATGTTTCGGATGAGGTTAAGAATGCTATTTCTGTTATACCTATTCCCAATAATGGGTTAGAAGACAAATTGGTGTGGACCTTTGCTAAGAAGGGAGAATACTTGGTGAAATTGGGGTATCTTAGCAGGAAAGAAAAGCCTCCCGATGATGTAAACAAGGCTAGCTCTTCATTGGTTTTGCCACTCTCTTGCTGGAAGTTTATATGGAAAGTGAATGTCACTCCTCGGGTGCAACATTTTATGTGGCGCATTTTTAATAATGCATTAGCAACGAATGTTGCTCTGTATAGCAGAAAGCGTACCCAAGTCAAATCTTGCCCTATCTGTGAGGAGGCGGAAGAAACTATTGAGCATCTCTTCTTTTTGTGCCCATGGACCCGCTGTGTGTGGTTTGGTTGTAGACTTGGAGGCCATTTTGACCCCTCAAATATTTCTAATTTTAATGTTTGGTGGCTTCAAATTTCAGGTTTGGATTTGCTAACCTCGCATGATACCTCTCTTGTTTGTTGGACGCTTTGGTTTATTTGGAAACAGCGTAATGCTTTCATTTTTGATCATGTTATCCCTAACCCCCTTGTTGTGGTGGAATTTGCAAAGAGACATAATTCTGAGTTTTGGGGCAATGTGGAGCGTAGAAAGGTGGAGAGAGGATTGGAGAATAGGAGTAACTGTGAGTGCGCTGGCTGGGCCCCACCTGATCCTGGATCCTTTAAGATAAATACCGATGGAGCCTTTTATTCTGAATTGGTTCCTGCTGCTATCGGTATTGTTTGTCGTGATTGGTATGGCTCTTTTAAATGGGGGTATGTTGATAAGGTTAAGTCCATCTCAGCATTCATGACTGAGGCGCTTGCTTTAAAAAAGGCCTTACTGTTAGCTAAGGATTTAGGTCTTGATAAAGCTATTTTTGAATCTGACTGCTTGTCGTTGATTTCCTGTTTGGATGCTAAATCTCCAGATTTATGTGAATGGCGGAGTAGGAGCATTGTTCATGATATTATTCGTCTCTTATCTGATGAGGTTGGGTTTATTTTGTCTTTTATCCCTAGAAGGGGTAATAGAGTTGCTGATTTACTTGCAGCAAGTGCTTATAAGGAGGTGTGCCCGATCGGGTGGGTTTCACAACCGTCACCTTCTTTGTCTTCTCTTCTAACCTCGGATGCTTTGGAGGCTAATTCTGTTGTGGTGGATGTTCCTCTTCCCTTTGTGTAAATGAGGGGATGTTTCTGCTTTTCTTGGCTTATTTATGTTCCCAGTTTGTTGTTTTGTATTGGTACCTCGGTATCACTTTGCTTCTGCTTCTGGTTTTTCGTTCTGCTTTGTAATTTCCCTTCATGTTGTATTGGCTTGTACTTTGTACTGGTGTTTTCTTCTCCCTATCGATAATATATGCAGTTATCCTTGAGCAAAAAAAAAAAATTATCCAGTTGCATCTTGCGAAAATGTGAGTGTGCCATGGAAAGCCCACATTTGTTTGTTTAAAAGGTGAAAAGACTTATCAATCAGTCATCGTACCAGCAAAAGCCAGAACAGACGCTTTAAATAGCGGCCACGTTCAAGAAAGACAGGAGCATTAAATTTTCAATATGTGTTAGCTACAAATTTATTGCACCTGAATCTACTTCAACAACCCATCAATACATAACATTCAAATAATATTCTCAATTATATTCTGGTAGTTATACAGCATCTTTGCACTGATAGATACTATTACCCTTTAAACGTAAACAAATAAAATTAGGGACATTGTATGACATTTTTCTCAGATGCATTTTGTAAAATTTAAAGTTATTCAATTATATTTCTTCAAAACCATCGTACTGAAGTAAAATAAGTAAATACTTTTATTCAAAATTTTCATATAAATCATCATGAATTCTATTCCAAGTTTGTGATGAATTTGAAGGATTATATTGATGCTAAGGAAAAATAACAACCTATAAAATATTATTGATTAATTCTTACATAAAAGAGAATATATAAATATGTCTTTAGTATATATAGGCAAAGATAGAGTTAATCCTATAATTTAATTTGATCTAATCAAAATATTTAAGATATAATATCCCAGATATAATGAATATTGAATAATCAAATCAATTCTAATAATAATATAATCATTAACTAAATAATCTAATATATCTCATGAGGAGCACGCACGTGCCTGAGTCTTGAATGACTCAAAAGCTTGTATACACATGTGGCAGGTAGCTCCACAGATTCACCAAAAAAATTCAGAATATTTTTAATCGAACTATTATATATGACAACATATCATCTCGTCGTAGAATGTATGCACATTAGCATTTGTCACTTCTTCTGATTCCGTTCCCCTTATCTCCAAGTAAATCACGCATCTATAATTTAGTAATCGCAATATAATATTATCTCCAATTATAATTATTGGAACACTTTCGGTAATACTTCCCACTAAATATATAAAGTTGTTTGAATTTTCTAATAGTTAAGGAACAAGTGCAATGTGTAATTAATGAATGGGAAAATCCATTTCAGGACCATATTGCCAAAAAAAAGATTCAAGAAAAAGTCATATGTAAAAAAAAAACCCTAAAACATTTTATGGTATTATTATTTATTTCATAAAACGTTAGTTGTTAACGCCTACTAATATATTTTTTAATGGATACTGATTTAGTTGTTAATGAGACTAATTTAGTTGTTAGAATATTGTTGTTAATGCTACTGATTTAGTTATTAATGGATACCGATTTAGTTAATGAGACCGATTTAGTTGTTTACGGTTATAAAATAATATTAAAAACGCCATTTTACTCACGTGACAAGCTGAGTAAATTTTAAGTTTTTATTTTTATTTTTTATATCTTCTTGCTAATATGAACCTGGGATGGATTTTCCTTAATGAATCCATAAAACACAAAACGCCATTTTACTCACGTGACAAGGTGACACGTGGAAGTTTGCAATATGTATAGGAGACTGGTATTTGTGTGCAGCGAAATGAAAAAACAAGAGTTCTAAATTGGGGCGTAACCTTTGAGACGCAAATTTGGAATTTTTGTTTGGGCAGTGACAAGCAAATTTGGAATTGAAAATGTTCTGTCACTTATCCAGTTATCCCCCCTCGCCCAGCTGTTTGTGAAGGTTCAATCTTTATTCTGAAACACTGCGACTCTGCGGGGACGGTACAGGGCCACGTATATAATCGAAACACAAGAGACGTATCGCACTCCGCATTCTAGCCTAGTCTGGCGCAACCACCGGAAGGTGAGTACGGACAAGCGCGTCTTACATTCCGATCATGGGGAGCGTCAACAGAGACGACAAAGATGATCAGGGCAACCTCAGGCAGCCTCTGCTTCCAGAGTCTTCGCCCAATGATGGGTCTCCGACTCCGTGTCAGCAAGATAAACTCGGAACCAAGGTGTGGATGGAATCCAAGAAGCTATGGCTGATCGTGGGTCCCTCTATCTTCAGCCGCGTGGCGTCGTTCACCATGAACGTCGTCACCCAAGCCTTCGCCGGTCACCTCGGAGATGTTCAGCTGGCTTCCATATCCATCGCCAACACCGTCATCGTCGGATTCAACTTCGGCCTCCTTGTATATATGCTCAATTAATTAATTGATAGCCATACTTTCTCCGCCTATATTTCCCACTATTATTATTATGAATTTAATTCGTGTTATTATATATATTATTTAGCTAGGGATGGCAAGCGCGCTGGAGACACTGTGCGGGCAGGCGTTCGGGGCAAAGAGATACCACATGTTGGGGATATATATGCAAAGGTCTTGGATAGTTCTGTTTGTGTGCTGCTTCTTGCTGTTGCCGTTTTATGTGTTTGGGACCCCTATTCTGAGATTGTTGGGACAGCCGGAAGAGGTGGCGGTGGAGTCAGGCTTGGTGGCTCTGTGGCTCATACCCTTGCACTTCAGTTTTGCGTTCCAGTTCCCGCTTCAAAGGTTTCTACAGTGCCAGCTCAAGACCCAAGTCATTGCTTGGGTTTCACTGGCGGGTCTGGTGGTCAATGTTCTCACCAGTTGGCTGCTGGTGTACGTTTGGGATGTAGGAGTGGTGGGTGCGGCTATTGCTCTGGACATATCGTGGTGGGTTCTGGTGTTGGGCATGTATGCCTACGTGGCTTGCGGTGGATGCCCTTTGACTTGGACTGGTTTCTCCATGGAAGCCTTCTCTGGGCTCTGGGAATTTCTCAAGCTCTCTGCCGCTTCTGGGGTCATGCTATGGTCTCCTAACCCCTCTCTCTCTCTGTCTCTTTCTGTGCTAATATTTGACTTGACAGCTTTAGGTAAGACGAATTAATTAACCGAAAGGGTGATAGATGCAGTTTGGAGAACTGGTACTATAGGATACTCATTCTGATGACGGGGCATTTGAAGAACGCCACTGTTGCGGTAGATGCGCTCTCGGTGTGGTGAGTTTTAAATTTTTGAGGTGTTGCTTATTCCTTGCAAATAATAAACTGAGATCCTTACTGGTCTCTGTTTTCTTCCCTGCACGCAGTATGACTATAAACGGATGGGAAATGATGATTCCTCTTGCTTTCTTCGCCGGGACCGGGTACTGTTTTAACTTTAATCCCTCCTCTTCTCTTGCTTTCTTTCGATCGTTCGCCTTTACTTTCTTTCACAAGACAAGTGTAAAGTCTCATGAATGATTGTTTTGTGGTAAGCATTTAAGACTTTGTCATGTCAAACAACTACTACTAGTTATTGACATTTACTTCCTTGTCGGTTTTAGCTAGGTCTTTGCTAATTAAATGACAATATACATAAACCCAAAAAAATTAAAGCTGCAGCCAACCTCAAGGGTCACATCCATTACCAAATTTCGCTTTGAATAGTTAAAGGTTGATTATCAGTAGATTAGCACTGGGAGCATTCTAGTTTGAAATGATTATGGATCAATCACCACTATGACCGAATGAAATTGAGGTGAGACAATAGTTTACGTACGTAAATAATGAATGGATGTTCACACTTGACACAATAGAGTAAGGGTGGCGAACGAGCTGGGAGCTGGGAATGGGAAAGCAGCGAAGTTTGCGATGGAAGTATCAGTCGCACAATCAACAGTGATAGGACTGTTCTTTTGCGCACTAATAATGGTATTTCACGACCAGCTTGCTTACATGTTCACGTCCAGTTCAGATGTACTTGAGGCCGTTGATGGCATGGCCTTCCTCTTGGCCGTCACCATACTTCTCAACAGTGTGCAACCAGTCATGTCAGGTCGAAATATTTAACAACGCAACCACATATACTTGGGGGAAAATCTTTTTAAAGTCTCAATAGACTAAAAAAATGTGAAAAAAGTCCTTCAAAGAATTCTGATGTCAAAAAACCCCATTAACAATTTCTTTAGTATGTGATTAACGACTCTATCCGTGAGATTTAAAAACTCTTTAAAAAATTTTTTACATCAGAATTTTTCTGTGTGATATTTTTTAGTCCATTGGGACCTTAAAAGGATTTTCCCTACATTGAAATTATGAAACACACACTCTCTAGCTGATCATATTCATAATTGATATGGTAAATACAGGAGTGGCTGTTGGTTCGGGATGGCAAGCATCAGTAGCATATATAAATCTGGGTTGCTACTACGTTGTTGGACTCCCTCTTGGATTTCTCATGGGATGGGTTTTCAAGCTTGGTGTCAAGGTGGGTGTGTGTCAGTGTGTGTGTAGAATAAACCTGGCTACACTAACTGCTCATTTGCAATATAATTTTTTGTTTTGTTTTGCATGGCAGGGCATATGGGGGGGAATGATATTCGGCGGGACGGGAATTCAGACGCTGGTACTCATCTTCATAACAGCAAGATGTGATTGGGAAAAGCAGGTGCGTATATGTGCACGCTTGAACAATTTATTATCATTAATTAGGGCACCATTCTATTTAACTGGTGTTGGAAAATATGATTGGAGTTACAACTTATTCGAAGCTTTTGTTAGCGCATAATTAGAAGAGGACGTTTATGGTTAATTTTTCTATTTTGGGAAATTGCAGGCAAGGATAGCGAGCTCCAGGGTGAAAAAGTGGTCCACTTCTGACCCCAGTGATTCCATATAGATGCCTCCCACCACTCAACCTGACCGATAAAAAGGTCCCCAGAGGGAACAATTAATCCACTATTCTGTGATTGCATTCTTTATTTCGCTGTCAAAAGAAAAAGAAAAATTGTATGGTCGGTTCTGAAAAATGGCTTTTACTTTTCTAAGAGTATTCTTTTTTGAAATAGGGAGTAAAAAATAAAGGACAATGATATTTTTTAAAATTATATATAGGCATTATTTAGCGTACTAATTAAATTAAAGAAAAGGATGTTAAAAGTTACTTTTGGCGTTCTAATTCAAAATTGAAACGCCTAAATGGACGTTTTAAGAGTCCCAAATTAATTTAGAATGCCAAAAGAAGAGGATTTGACAACACTGGCGGAAAAATAAGTAATTTTTGTGTCCTAAAGATAGTTAGGATACGAAAAGGAGTATTTTCGGTGTCCTAAATTAAATTTGGCACGTCAACAAGAGTATTTTGGAACACTTATCTATATATTAAAGGCGTCCCAATTAGTTGTTCAGAAGCCTAAAAATCTGACAAAAAAGGCACACCAGTCAAAGTTTTTCTCATTTTTCAAATAGACCTTCACTTTTTTGGACCTTCACTTTCTCTCTCAAGGGGCTCTTAAGGTGTGTACTGATGCCTCAAGTCATTGCCTCGAGCCTTCAGGGAGGAGTACGCTGTTGGGAATTAATTCCCGAGGGATAATACCTGCCCCAGTGGTGATCGAACACCATGGGCGGACCTAAGTGTATCATTGGGTGGACAGTGCCCACCTTTAAATTAAGGAATTGGAGTTTTTTTTTTTTTTTTTTTTTTTTTTTTAAAAATTTAATAAATAAAAAATAGTTTACGTGTTTGAATAAATGCCCATCCTTAAATTAAGTATTCACCCTTAATACATTAAGACTACACTTCGTAATTAGATGAAGAATAAATGATTGAATGATTGTTTAGTGCTTTATATTAAAAAAGATGTATTTGATAGCATTGATAATAAGACAATTATGATGAAATTTCAAAAAATAAGGCCGAGATGGATGACATTGGTCAATTTCCTTGATGGCAAGTGAACCAATCAAACAAGTAATAAAGAGTAAGTAGAGTATCGTCCCACAGAGACTGGAGACCAAATGATGACACTGAATTGCAGACTTAGTTGTGTTTTAACAAGAGAATAAATTTGGTTTGTTTGGGAGTTTTTATAGCTATACTAATAAACATGAAAATAACTAAATGATCATAGTCTTAAGAAGATAGACTGGAATCGGAATCCTTTCTAAGCATATCATTCCTCCAACTGCCTATACGTAGAGTTGGCAATTAGGGCCGGACCGTGAAGGCTCAGGGCCTAACAGGGCCAGCCCTCCAGGGCTCGAAGTAATAAAAACACCTGTTTTTCAAAGCCCGGCCCGAGAGCACCAGGGTCAGGGTTGGCCCGCGGGGCCCAGAAATTACTATTCCAAATTTTAACTATTTTTCCTCTACTTTTTTTAAAAAAAATATAATTAGTAAATTACAACACGAATCATCCAATAAATAAGCACAGTCACTAATTCATAATCAAAAGCAAACTATGTTTACAAATAACTCACATAAAACATAAAAAACATATCACTAAGCGACATTAGTACGATGACTATTATTGTCGTCATCTTCATCACTATCATCAATTTTAACGACATTTGATTGTTCTTCACTTTGAGTAGTAGCCTCTAGCTCATGAGTAAGAATATCATGAAATTCTTCTCCCGCATCATGAACACATCCATAATCTTTATTTGCAACAAATAATAAATCAAATCATAAAATTAGATTATAATTATTATGTATTTGTAGTTAAATGGATAAATAACTCTATAACAAATACAAAATATATATAAATTGATAAATTTAAAAAGGAAAAAAATAAAAGCTACAGTGAAAAGGGCCTGCAGGGCTGGCTCGAGGCCTTCCAGGGCCGGCCCGTTTAAGCCCGAGGCTCGTCAGGGCTAATTTCAAATATCTCATCCATTTTTCAAGCCCTACCCTTAAAGGGCCAGGACTTAAACGGGCCGGCCCGATGGGCTTGGCCCGTTTTACCGGCTCTACCTATACGCAATGCTATAGCATTCATACTGTACAACTCTCGCAAATGCTACAACATGAACACCTTATGCAAAGTTATTCAGTTAACCACACCACGCTAATCTACCGAAGCTCTCACGTCTGATACATACAATCCTAGTCTGTACTTCTCTCATATGTCTATGACGATTTTTCTAGTTGGATTATCAATACAAATCAAGGTGTATGGTTATAAGTGGTAGACCCATTCCTGAAGTCTACAATAATAGATCAAACCTTGCACCAACCTGCCTAGCAATCACTGCTTCTTAGATGTCTAACTCCGACTCCCTCTCAGAAAGTCGAGGCCACTGATCTAGCCCTTAGCTCTCGCTAATCGACAAGAAATTAATTCACTGATAAACAACTGAATATATTTAATTAAGAACTAGCAACTGAGTTTATTCTATACTTAGAAAATCATCCTCGTTCAGCCTCAGGAAGTTAGTTCATGACTGACGAGGGAATGAAAAAATATAGTACTACAGAATAGCGCATGATAAAAGATTGACTGGAATTAAAATAAAGAAACAGAAAGCTTGATGAAGGTTCCGACGGTGTGGAGGAAGCCCTGTCACGTCACAACTCCACGTTTTCTTCACTCCTTCTCACTGCAAGGAAGGATGCTGGGTTCTCTTGGAGTCCTCGTGCTTTGTAATTCTCTCACTCTTCTTTCGAGTCTGGCCGTATAGGATTGGTCTTTGACTCTCGACGATTTCCAATCCTTTTGAGGGTTGGCTGCTGTTTCCTTATATAGTCTGGTCTACTTGCAGCATACATTTCAACGAACTGGGCCTTTCCTAATCTATCGAGGTCCAATCGTATCTTTCTTCCAAATCTCGGTAGATTGATTCTGCTGATCTTGCGAGATTCTTCAAATCTTTAGTTTCGAGGTCCAATCGTATCTTTCTTCCAAAACCTTGATAAAAAGATCGGTAGGGGCAAGTCATTGTTCTCCATTAAGTTATCACTTCATACGCATGTTTATGGTGATAACTATATCTTGATATATCTTATAGATTATCCTAAAGATTCTTCAAATCTTTAGATTTCGATCCTCAAGGTGTTCAGACCCACTATGAGAAATCGTGGATTTCTATTTCAATACATCAACGCCCTATGACTCGAGATCATTGGATTCCTACATGATGAATTCTTGACCTAGTCAAAAGTCACCTTTGACAGGGTGATGATAAAGGGCAGGATCGGGATATTTCCTAAAACAACCTTGATAAAAGATCTTTTGTGATGGAAAGGAGTTTCCATTTCACTTATTGACTACTTCCGAGAATCGAAAAGTAATCTGGTCAAGAAAAGGAAGTTGACATTATCCATGCCTCATCCTTGACCAAATTATCGTGTGACAAAAGGGACGTGACATCGGTTATGCGATAGGTGTATCGTGTCATCGATCCCCATGTGAGTTGGGTAGTCGCAATGTCTTGCTAGAGCGCTTGCGATTTGTGGGTGCACGGTGTTTTGATCAATCTCACATGGAAACACGAGGGTCGCACACAAGAATAATCCAACACGGGTAAAAGTGTCTGGGTTCGTTGAATCTCGATTAATCCGAGATTAATGAATACCGAGTTTAATCAGGGTAAATATATATATATATATATATATATTTAAATTCGAAAATAATATAATGATATTATTTAATTGAGATTAAAATATTATTATTATATTATTTGTTTTATGTTTAATTTATTTGATAAATTAAATATCTAAAACAAACAGAGATATTGTATCTCATTTAATTTTCGAATAAAGATATTATTGTCTATTTAATTTAAATTGAGATATTGGTATCTTAGATTTAAATAAATAGATAGATATCATTCTCCGATTTAATTTATTGAGATAAATTAAATCGAGAAGGCTTTTTTAAATTTGGATTAAATAAATAGGTTGGATTAAATCTATCAGATAGATTTAATTGATTATTTTTTTAATCTAGATTGAAATCGAATGTTCGATCGGCTTTTAATTCGATTAAATAAATATTATTATATTAGATCTATCGGATAGATTTAATTAATATATATTTAATCCAGATCTAAAGTTTGAATTCAAAATTAATACGATTAATTTTGCATTAAATATTGAGCAGGTTTTAGAAAACCTACATCGAGCGTATTCTAAAAAGCGAGAAACCCTAGAGTGAAAAACAGAGAGAGAAAAAAAGAGGCGCAGCCGCCATAGCCGTGAACGAGAGATTGTTCGTGTGGATACCAGTAGAGGAAGAGGATTCTAAGAGTCGTCTTCTGCTGATCGAGGAGGTAGCCCACCTGTTCAAGGGAAGAGCGAGACGGACGAATTCTAAAAGGTAATATCCGGATTCACTAGCATAACACTGAGTGATCCTATTGTGAAATTTTTATGTTGTACGGATCCCAACAGATATATGCCGACTTATAGCTTCGGGGATGCATAACATCGACTATGTTATGCGACTTTCTCATAAAACCTCAAAACTTGTTCTTTCTTAGCACATGTCTAAGATATAAGTGGAATTTATCCTTAAGTTCTATGTACGATGTATTAATCTCTTTTTGCTTAGATTAAATTCAGTTAAGCTCATATTCACAATACAATTTAGTCATAAAATACAGGGAAAACATGACATAATTAGTGCTCATCAGATGACATTGTAATTATTTTATTGTAATATACCTTTTTTTATTAAAATATATGTACTTGAACTTATTAAGTGCCTACCCTTCATTGCAATTTATGTAGCTACATTTCTAACAACACTTAGCCTTACTTTTCTAAATGACAAGTTTGTTAATAATTGCCTCCCCTATTATGTTATCAGTATTCAATTGATTTCATGAATATTTTTTTATATTCTTTTTTTTCTTGTTTATATTCTTTTGTTTTTTAATGTATTTAAAACTTTGTTTAAAAAAAGAAAAATTCGGGCGCGCTGCACCCGAACCTTTGAATTCCCTACTGGACACCACGTAGGCGTCGGAACAGGGCTCCTAGGATTGTGGTCCCATGTCCTGGTGGGGACTCCGATGATGGATCAAAGCTAGGCATGGAAATAGGTCAGGCCAAGCTAGACTTTGGTTAAATAGGCCTGAGCCTGCAATGTGGGGTAGATGGCCTGAGCCTGGGCCTGAGCCTGCAATAGGGGTAGATGGCCTGAGCCTGGGAGCCTGAATTGAGGCCTTTTTCTAGGCTTCGGCCTGAGCCTTCATAAGGCCTGGTCAAGCCTGAAGCCTTTTTAAAGGCCTACTTACAATGTAAGCCTTTAAAAAGGCCTCATATTACTGGCCTTGGAGGCTATAAATAGGCTTTATATACTTTGAGTCTATCAAAACTTATATAAATATATCTTGAAATTATAATATAAAAATGAAAACAATAAATATTATCTTATTTATATGATATAAATATAATTATATTTATTTAATATTTAAAACAGCCAGCCCGAAAGCCTACAGATCAAGCCTTAATAAAATAGGTCTGGCGTATTTACATATTCAGGACTTTAAATAGGCATTGGCCTGACCTTTTTAACAAAAATTTAGGCGCACAAGTGGTAAACAAAGCAATGAAATATAGTTAGGCTATGCCTCGACCTTTTTCCACCGCTAATCCAAGCTTCAACACAATGAAGATATACCCACGTTTTAGGCCTCATAATTGCAGCATCCAATGCTTTGGTGTGTCCACCTGAGGCACCAAAGTAAAAGGAAGGTTCTTTTTGTTTTTAGCACGAGTGTCATCCTATTCCACTGTTCAAGGCACCGTATGGCAAGCTTCAACACAATGAAGATATACCCACGTTTTAGGCCTCATAATTGAAAAATAACAAGCATCCAATGCTTTGGTGTGTCCACCTGAGGCACCCAAAGTAAAAGGAAGGTTCTTTTTGTTTTTAGCACGAGTGTCATCCTATTCCACTGTTCAAGGCACCGTATGGCAAACGCTGTCGGCACCAATGGAAAAGGAAGGTTCTATTTCTATAACGTAAGACTACAATTTTTTGCCTCTCTTTATAAGTAATTTAGGCTATATTTTTAAAGCATACTTATAATGTAAGCCTTTAAAAGACCTTTTTATGGCGCTATAAATAGCTTTATATCTTTGAGTCTATCAAAACTTATATAAATATATCTTGAAATTATAATATAAAAATGAAAACAACAAATATTATCTTATTTATATGATATAAATATAATTATATTTATTTAATATTTAAACAGGCCCAGGCCCAAGGCTCTGGATCGCCTTAATAAAATAGTCTGGACTATTTACACATTCAGCCTTTAAATAAGCGACGGCCGACCTTTTTTAACAAAATGCGCCAGCCGACCAAGCCAAACGGTGGGGATCAGAGCCAAACGATGATAGAGGACCGACCTATTTCCACCCCTACTCAAAGCTTGATATACCTACGTTTTAGGCCTCATAATTGCAGCATCCAATGCTTTGGTGTGTCCACCTGAGGCACCAAAGTAAAAGGAAGGTTCTTTTTGTTTTTAGCACGAGTGTCATCTATTCCACTGTTCAAGGCACCGTATGGCAAACGCTGTCGGCACCAATTATAACGTAAGACTAATTTTTTTTTGATATTTCTTTTATTTTCTTATTTATATATTTTTTTTAATGCATTGATAAAAATTTTTTTTCTTAAAAAAAAATTCGAGGGCAGATCCCTCTGTCACTGATGTTCACCCTTCATAAATTTTTTGAATCCGCCTCTGGGCCTGTCCTTTTTGGATCCACGTCAAACGAGAAACGCGTGTGTCTTGGATTGTCCGCCTTGATAAGTTTAATCAATCCCCGGTGGCCCCATAATGAAAATGATGAAGGTGATGTGGGTATGTGTGTGTGAGAGAGCAGTGAACTCGAGGATTTAATTAAATAATTTAAATAATGTCCAGTGCGCCACCATGGAGGCGGTGACGTGGAGATGTAAATACCCAGGGGACAGAAATAAATAAATAAAGTGCTACGGGAAAGGTAGGTTTATTTTACTAAAAAGAATGTTAGCTTTCTCCACCTACCAGCCAAAATGCTGCATACCCACCGAACTGTCAACCATGTTGCATACTGGCATGTTAAAATTATGCTCTCTCTTCTCCTCTCCTGATACATTTCACTAATTTCTAACCTCTTCTCTACTACTTTACTACTTGCTAGCTAGAAGCCATGACGGCAGTAAATTAAAATGAACAAGTCTATAATATTTTGACGATATGGGCACAGTGTTTGTAAGGTGTGGACAAAAGAGTGTAAGACTAAGACACATAAACAAATCAAGTACAGAGTGGTGCAAGTGTGGGTGCAAAGTCACTTGAAGGTGAGAGTGTACATGTAAGAGAGTTGAAAAGTCAAAAGAAGTTATGTGTGCAATTACAAGTTGGGCGTCCCATACAAGCTTCTTTTATTCAAGTTCCCATATTTCTATCATGTTTTTTATAAGCATTTCAGGCCTTTTGCCGCTTGTATCGTATTAAAGGCACACATTACCCAACTCCTTTGATGAAGCTAGCAGTCTAATCTACCACTCTTTTGTTTTTTGGTCAAAATATACCACTCTATTAGCTTCTGTGGGAATCCAATTGAATTGAAAATTTCTCTGTGTAATCCCTCATAAAGAGGATATTTTCTGACACCGCTTCACATATCCATAATCTGGAGGTGAAGCAGACTTCTTTAAGATGGAATCTATGAGGATCTTGCAATAATCTTTTTTTCCCATTGCCTTTCATTTGATAGTTACTTTAAGAATATATATATATATATAGGTATGATCATCATAACATAGCTGTTGGTTTTAAAATCAGAATATTCAAGATATCACAACTTCACTTTGCATAGTTCTCGGCATTGTGTCCCTTTTCACATACTTTTATATTTTGGTAATACAACAGGCTGTAAGCTCAAAACACAGGAAAACGAAGATGCAGAAAAGGTGGACAGCGAGTCAGCTACCACTATTGGGCCTCTCAGGCCCAATAAAAACTATACCAGGCTTCACATGCCCACACCACAGTATAGATTCCCCCCCCTCCCCCGCGTTCCATCACTCCCACGCTGTGTTGTTGGACCCAAACATCCTTTCTGTTTTTCTACCATATTATTATGGTTTTATCAAAAAATGCAATAACAGACAAAAAAGTATTCTAAATTAGCCATAAATAAATAATAAAAAATAAAACAAACAAAAGGAATACTTATATTTATATAGGTGGAGAGATATACATATGGTTTGTTTCCGGTGAACGCCTTTAATCAGAAAAAATACAAACACGATTTTTTTTACATATAATATTTATATATTCTCGCAAGATTAAATATGAAGATACCGTTGCTTTGAATCGTCATGGACATGAAATAAAGTCGATCCCTCATCACCAAATAAACGAAGTAAAGTTGCCACCTTTTTGTACGGGTTTGACTTTCCTTCAGGTTGGCGCGGGTGACCGCAGCTTAGTACTGAGAAAATGCTTTGCCTCCTCCTTCCTAGCTATTTATGTCAACTCAACTTACAATGGAAAAGACGGTAGCACTGCTGCTTCTTTTTCTTTTTGATAAAAAGTGGAATGATAATATTTTCAGTTTTAAATATAGGATATAGTTTATAGTATAAATTAATATCATATATTTAAAACCATAATATGTTACATATACAATACTCCTCCGGTCTAATTATAAGAAGCGAAATTTTGAAGTTGGTTTTGGTCCAATTATAAGAGCAAGTTTTAACTTTTGTCACTTTTTTCCTATAGTACCCCTATTTATACTTTCTCAATAATAATTAAAGACAATAATAATTTAATAATATACTTATATATATTTTATAAAGTAAATAATGTTTGCAACTCATTAATGTCATATACACCTAAATTATACTTTTTTTTAAATATAAAATAATTTTGAGCAATTTTTGTCATATCTTTCCCATATCACCTGTTAATACTTCTTCCACAAGTAATTAATTTAACAACACGCTTATATTCTATTAAGTGAGATATTCTACTTTATTTTTATTTTAATAAAAATAATTTAAATTTTCCATTAAGAATATTTTTTTTAACTATCCATCCAAAGTGATTAAATGCATATAATTAAACAATTTATTAGCATTAATGCGTTGATGCTAACTATATAGCGAGAAAAAACGACAATCGAGAGATCAAATAACAAATATGTTATCTTTAATCTTAATGTCTTGAAATATAAAAATAGAATAAATAAAGTGGTAATAATAATAAAAAGTTGAACTAAATATTATAATTGTCGATAATGTTGACCGGCAAAGACAAAATTAGCGATTAAACGACGTTGTGTTTTTTTCTCCTACAAAGACAAAATTTGGAGAGAGAGGGGAAAAAAAGATATGTCATTTTAGATTTTAGGTAAGGCTATTTTAGGAAAATACATATAATTAACTAATTTAACTTCACTCCTTAATCCTTCCAAATTGGGTAATTTGCTCCTATAATTAGGATGGGAGGGAGTAACAATTAAAAACATACAATGAAAAGATTTAGTTTAGTAAATGAAAACAGGTTTATTTAATTTATCTCAATAAATTTAACAACCTTAAATTTTAAAAAATGGCAATATTTTTTAAAACTATTTTAAAGAGTAGGTTTCCATTAAGAATATTTTTTTTAAAATGCATATAATTAAACAATTTATTAGCATTAATGCAGTGATGCTAACTATATAGCGAGAAAAAAATGACAATCAGAGATCAAATAACAAATATGTTATTTTTAATCTTAATGTCCTGAAATATAAAAATAGAATAAATAAAGTGGTAATAATAATAAAAAGCTGAACTAAATATTATAATTGTCAGATAATGTTGACCGGCCAAGACAAAATTAGTGATTAAATGACGTTGTGTTTTTTCTCCTGCAAAGACAAAATTTGGAGAGAGAGGGGAAAAAAAGATATGTCATTTTAGATTTTAGTTAAGGCTATTTTAGGAAAAAATATATAATTAACTAATTTAACTTCCTTCCTTAATCCTTCCAAATTCGGGTAATTTCTTTATAATTAGGACCGGAGGGAGTAGTAGAGAACATATAAATGAGGGGCTTGGGGAGGAAATGATGGACGTGCCGCTCAAACTTGTATGCGTGTTGTTTGTGCGAAAATGAGTGTGGCCATGGAAATCCCACATTTGTCTATTTAAAAGCTGACGGGACTTGGTAATGAGAGTCGTGTTTCACAGGCGGGGGCTTGCATCGTACCAGAAAAGCCAGAACAAACCCTTTAAATAGCTGGCACGTTCACCTGAATCTAGTGCATTATATATATATATATATATATATATTAAGAAGAGGCTAAAAGCCAAGAATACACACAGGAAACAATACATTAAATGGGGAATAAATCTCATACTTTCTTGGTTCACCTAAGACTATAAATGGGAGGGGTAAATATCTAAAATAGAAGAAACCGAAATCCTCATCCTAATCCTGGCTAAAGCATCGACCACTCTATCATATACTCGATTAATGACCACCAATCTAACTTGCCAGTCACGTTGCAACAACTTCTTAATCTCCAAAATGAGAGGGCTGCCACTGTTGTAAGCAGGATCAACAATAAGCTTTAGCACTACCTGAGCATCCGATTCAAGGATTAGCCTCTTCATCCCCAGATCCCAAGCTATTTGGAGAGCTTCAAAAACAGCCCACTCTTTCGCCATTTGTGCACTGCAGCTCCCTAAAGATTTAGTGAAACTGACCAACCAAGAACTCATAGAATTCCTAAAAACTCCTCTACATCTTTCCTGTGAAGTCCTTAAAACTGCGGCACCATCAACATTAGCCTTAAACCATCCCAATGGTGGCCTAACCCACCCATTACAACACAGATTACTCATACCAATCTCTGAATTTCCCTGATCAGACATAACACAAAATTTCCCCATAATGGCAATAATGGTAGCAACTGGATCTGAAGGGTTTGAAAAATTAGCATAAAAAATACTACGATTTCACCACTCCCACAGTTTCCAAATAGCCACATCAAAAAACAAATTCCAGCAACCATCTATAGTATATCCTATATTTTTCCTCGAATTCATAGGCAGATGGTGAGTAGTACAAATGTCTGGTAGGCTGGTTGTATGCTCCAATTGAGTATTGTGTGACTTTCGCTATTGGCTCGAGCATAAAAGGTCCTAGTAGCTAGTAGTTACCTGTTAACGGTCAGGCCACTCTAACGGAAGTCGCGCAAAAGTCCCCTATGATGGCCCAGAAAGCTACATATGCAGCTCTTGGAGGTGGTGTGATTGTGACATGGTGTCAATTTTCTTCAGATTCTTGAGTGGAGTGTGTAACTGAACTATAAATGATATCTTCAAGCAAAAAAAACTATAAATGATATCCTATACTTTAATATTGGAAGAAGTAACAATTATCCAACATTTTTGCACTGATAATATTATCCTTTAAACGTAAACAAACAAAATTAGGGACATTGTATGAAATTTTTCTCAGATGCATTTAGTAAAATTTAAAGTATATACGATTATATTGCTTCAAAACAATCGTATACCGAAGTAAAACAAGTAACTAGTCTCATTAAAAATTTACAAATATTATACATTATCATGATTTTTATCCCATGTTTGTGTTGAATTTGAAGGATATAACAATTGGTGGCAGAGCCACGTTACGGCCACTTGGGGCTTTAGCCCCAATTGGTCTTCTCTTATCTTATATATTGATATGTATGTATTATATAATGTTTTGTTTTGGCCAATTATTTAGCCCCAGTTAATATCTTATCTTTTCTATAATTATACTATTTTTTATTAGGACAATGTTTAGTTTATTACTCATTGGGATGTGAGAAGAAAGTAAAATTTTTTTTGAGATACCTATTGAAAATGTTAGTACCATTCGATATCCGGTGCTGTTCATCTTCATTTTAAGGATTAAATAGGTATTCAAAATCACTTCTTTTCACCTCACTTCTTTTATAAAAGTTATTCTATGTATTTTTATCCTCCTAACGATTGAGGGTAATATTGTGCTGATTAGTGAGAATTTTGGGATTATGATTTTGGAAAAGTCTTGAGTTTTGACAATAGATGACTATATATATGTAGAGGATGATTAATGATTAATTTTAATTGATTTGGATTTATTATTTAGTTGTCTTATGATTTTATAATGAATTTATCTTTAAAAATAGATTATAACGAGGTTATTTGTTTAGTTGAAATTAAATCAGATTTGTATTTTTTTTAAAATATTTTTTTAGGTTCATATTATATTTCTTTTATTTTCTCCAATTATTTTGTTTTGAGGTAGGTGGATTGCACATTTAAGTGTTAGTTTCTTGAATTGAGTACTATTATAAGAATTAATGTTTAGTGACACATGATACTAATTAACACGACATTAATATATATATATATATATATATATTAGGTCACCAAATTTATTGCAGGTTGAAAAAGATGAATAAGTATAAATAGAAAAGTATAAATGTATTATTTAAAAAGAAAATAACTTCAAAAAGTGATATTTATAATAAAATAATTTTGAAAGTGATGCTCCTTGTAATGAGTCTCCTTCTAAACATCATAAAATTTTTGTTTACTATTTATCTTTTAATTTATAATTGTCGGTTATTATTTATTTTATTTTTAATTTTGTGCGATATTATTAATAGTTCAATATGTTTATTTTTTGGTCCGACTAAAATAATTTCCTAGTTCAATAACGATGTAGAGGAAGAAGAGAAATTGAACGCATGGTCTGGGGTTCGACATGGAGAGATGAAGAACCTATAAAATATTATTGATTAATTATTGAATAAAAAAGAGTACACAAATATGCCTTTTGTTTATATAGGAAACCTAAAGCCAACTTTATAATTTAATTTGATATAATTAAAATATTTAAGATATAATATTCAAATATAATATTAAGATATAATAAATATTAAATAATAAAATTAAATTGGGAGAATCCTGTATAAAAAAGGTTAAAATAAAAAAAATCTTATATTAGGTTGGTAAACTCAATACATTTTAAATTGAATTAATAACTCAATTTAGAATATTTACATATATTAGTTATTTTTTTAATAATACTTCTAACTCATTGTCTGTAGAAAAAGGAAAAGGGAAAGTCATCGAAGAAAGCTCTAACCAATGAACCCCTAGGAGCCAAAGGACAAAGATGTATGACACATATAAAGAAAAGAAAGCTCTAACCAATGAACTCCTAGCAGCCAGAGAACAAAAAAGTTTTGCATATATAAAGAAAAAGAAAGCTCTAACCAATAAACTCTTAGCCGCCAGAGAGAACAAGAAGGTATTGCACAAATAAAGAAAGGACAGTACAACTATCCTTTTTCTTATTCCTTTAAACAATCCAGGACACTTAAAAATACCCTCCGTTCAGAGGGGAAATTTTCCAAATAACTCTGGAAATTAAGAAAACTACCTATAAAGAAAAGGGATGTGTAGTTTCTTCAAATTGTCTAATTATTGCCACGTTATTTTAGGAATCTAGATTCAATGTGGACCATTTTATGCCCTTCAATCTAAGTACATATATTAATTAAAAGATTAAGGAATAAAGATTTAATATTAGAATCAACTTATCAGTCTTTATTGTCAATTTTTTGACTGTGTCAACCATGAATATTTTTCCGTTAAGGTTTTTACATAGCATATAAATAATATATATTATTTTGTCTCCAATTTTGTATTTTTTTAATAACTAAGGGATATAGAGCTAATTTAGCCAAATTTCTAAATATCTAATTGTGTCACATAACCTAATTAATAATTTATTAAATTTAGTAACACAATTTAAATTTGGATAATTCAACTATCTTTTTATATATATAGTGTTCAAAAAACTATCTTTATATGAAAAATTTTTTCAATCAAATTTAATAATAATATAACTATTAAGTAATTAATCTAATATGTCTTATATGGGGGAGTGTTGAAGCATTACTCAAAAGCCTGTATACCCGTGTGGCAGGTAGCTGTGCAGATCCATCCAACAAGTTCTGCATATATATGACATTATTTTACAACAACATGACTATTTTTTATCGAACTGTGACATATGACTCCACATCATCAACCTTTAATCGTCGTTGAATGTATATATGGACATTACCCCTTGTTCCCCTGTCTCCTAGTAAATCAGGCATCTATAATTTAGTCATCGCAATATAATAGAAACATACTTCCCCACTAAATACTTAAAGTTGTTTGAATTTTCTAATCATCATGGAACAGCTGTAATGTGTAATTAATAAATCCATACGGCACAAAACGCCATTTTTACTCACGTGACGAGGTGACACGTGGAAGTTTGCAATATGTATGGGAGACTGGTATTACGTGAAGCGAAATAAAAAAACAAGAGTTCTAAATTGGGGCGTAACCTTGGAGAATCAAATTTGGAATTTTTGTTTGGGCCCAGATGTTTGTGAAGGTTCAAGTTTTATTCTGAAACACAGTGAGGGCAGTACAGGGCCACGTATATAATCGAATCACAAGCGACGTATCGCAACCACCTGAAGGTTATAACGGACAAGTCTTACATTCCGATCATGGGGAGCGTCAACAGAGACGACAAAGATGATCAAGGCAACCTCAGGCAGCCTCTGCTTCCAGAGTCTTCGCCCAATGATGGGTCTCCGACTCCGACTCAGCAAGATAAACTCGGAACCAAGGTGTGGATGGAATCCAAGAAGCTATGGCTGATCGTGGGTCCCTCTATCTTCAGCCGCGTGGCGTCGTTCACCATGAACGTTGTCACCCAAGCCTTCGTCGGTCACCTCGGAGACGTTCAGCTGGCTTCCATATCCTTCGCCAACACCGTCATCGTCGGCTTCAACTTCGGCCTCCTTGTATATACGCTCAATTAATTAATTGATGGCCATACTTTCTCTGCCTATATATATTTCTCACTATGAATTCGTGTTATTGTATATATTATTTAGCTAGGAATGGCAAGCGCGCTGGAGACATTGTGTGGGCAGGCCTTCGGGGCAAAGAGATACCACATGTTGGGGATATATATGCAAAGGTCTTGGATAGTTCTGTTTGTGTGCTGCTTCTTGCTGTTGCCGATGTATGTGTTTGCGACCCCTATTCTGAGATTGTTAGGACAGCCGGAAGAGGTGGCGGTGGAGTCAGGCGTGGTGGCTATGTGGCTCATACCCTTGCACTTCAGTTTTGCGTTCCAGTTCCCGCTTCAAAGGTTCCTACAGTGCCAGCTCAAGAACCATGTCATTGCTTGGGTTTCACTGGCGGGTCTAGTGGTCCATGTTCTCACCAGCTGGCTGCTGGTGTACGTTTGGGATGTAGGAGTGGTGGGTGCGGCTATTGCTCTGGACATATCGTGGTGGGTTCTGGTGTTGGGCATGTATGCCTACGTGGCTTGCGGTGGATGCCCTTTGACTTGGACTGGTTTCTCCGTGGAAGCCTTCTCTGGGCTCTGGGAATTTCTCAAGCTCTCTACCGCTTCTGGGGTCATGCTATGGTCTCCTAACCCTCTCTCTCTTTCTGTGCTAATATTTGACTTGACAGCTTTAGGTTAGATACCAAGGAGTATAAGACGAATTAATTAATTTAGAGGGTGATAAATGCAGTTTGGAGAACTGGTACTATCGGATACTCATTCTGATGACGGGGCATTTGAAGAACGCCACTGTTGCGGTAGATGCGCTATCGGTGTGGTGAGTTTTAAATTTTTAAGGTGTTGCTTATTCCCTGCAAATAATAAACTGACATCCTTACTGGTCTTTGTTTTATTCGATGCACGCAGTATGACGATAAACGGATGGGAAATGATGATTCCTCTTGCTTTCTTCGCCGGGGCCGGGTACTGTAACATTAATCCCTCCTCCTCTCTTACTTTCGATCGGTCGTTCGCCTTTTCTTTCTTTCACAAGACAAGTGTAAAGTCTCATGAATAAATGTTTGGCGGTACGCATTTAAAAATTAAAACTTTATCATGTCAAACAACTAGTACTAGTTATTGACATTTACGTCCTTGTCCGTTTTAGCTAATTAAATGACAATAGGCATAAACCAAAAAAAAATAAATAAATAAAAAATAAATAAATAAATAAATATATATATATATATATATATATATTAAAGCTGCTCCCAACCTCAAGGGTCACATTCATTACCAAATTTCGCTTTGAATATTTAAAGGTTGATTATCAGTAGATTACCACTGGGAGTACATATTCTAGTTTGAAATGGTTGTTGATCAATCACCATACAATATGACCGAATGAAATTGAGGTGAGACCATAGTTTAGGTACATAAATAATGAATGGATGTTCACACGTGACACAATAGAGTAAGGGTGGCGAACGAGCTGGGAGCTGGAAATGGGAAAGCAGCAAAGTTTGCGATGGAAGTATCAGTCGCAGAATCAACAGTGATAGGGCTGTTTTTTTGCGCACTAATAATGGGATTTCACGACCAGCTTGCTTTCATCTTCACGTCCAGTTCAGATGTACTTGAGGCCGTTGATGACATGGCCTTCCTCTTGGCCGTCACCATACTTCTCAACAGTGTGCAACCAGTCCTCTCAGGTCGAGATATTTAACACGCTCAACCACATAAATTTAGGGGAAAATCTCTTAAAGGTCCCAAGAATGAAAAAAAAAAAGTTAAAAAAATCTAACAGAAAATTGTGATATCAAAAAGTTATAAAAAAGGTCTTACATAACTTTTTTGATATCAGAATTATCTGTAGGATTGTTTTGACATTTTTTAGTCTTTTGAGATCTTAAAGGGATTTTTTCTAAATTTAAATGAAACACACACTCTCTTGCTGATCATATTCATAATTAATGATATGGTAAATGCAGGAGTTGCTGTTGGTTCGGGATGGCAAGCATCAGTAGCCTATATAAATCTAGGCTGCTACTACGTTGTTGGACTCCCTCTTGGATTTCTCATGGGATGGGTTTTCAATCTTGGTGTCAAGGTGGGTGTGTGTGCAGAATCTTGGCTACACTAACTGCTCATTTGTAATGTTTTTTATTTTTTTGCATGGCAGGGCATATGGGGGGGAATGATATTCGGCGGGACGGCAATTCAGACGCTGGTACTCATCTTAATAACAGCAAGATGTGATTGGGAAAAGCAGGTGCTTATAGTTATATGTGCACGCTTGAACAATTTATTATTATTAATTAGGGCACCATTCTATTTAACTGGTGTTGGAAAATATGATTGGAGTTACAACTTATTCGTGGCTTTTGTTAGCGCTTAATTGGAAGAGGATGTTTATGGTTAATTTTTCTATTTTGGGATAATGCAGGCGAGGATAGCTAGCGAGCGCCAGGGTGAACAAGTGGTCTACTTCTGACCCCAGTGATTCCATATAGATGCTTCCTAGGCTTCTTCCACCACTCACCCCGACCGTTAAAAAGGTCCCCTGGAGGGAACAATTGATCAACGATTCTGTGATTGCATTCATGATTTTGCTGTCTAAAGAAAAACTGTATTGTCCGTTTTCCGTTAATAATTGATAAATAAAAAGTATTCCAGAATGTACGAGATGATAAGATAGAGCAAATTGTCGTCTTCTTTGCAAAGGAACAAAACTGCATGGCAGATGCTTTGGCCAAAGACGGATTATCAGTCTCCGGTCTTCTTGATGTTTGTCCGGATCATCTACGGACAGTGCTTCAAAACGATCGTCTGGGAATTATCCCCTCTTAATTAGTCTATTTTAAATTTTCGGCCATAGCCCTCTCATGGACCAAAACAAACAAACAAAAAAACGAAAGAAATATGGAATACAAGCCAGGTCAAAACTCAATGCCAGGTGGATGTTCTCTCTTTTCTATTGGGCAAAAAACATAGAAAAAGGACTGGACAAGCTGTATAGCACACTCGCCTATCTGTTGTATCCAAAAAAAAAAAAAAACTGTACAGCACACCATCTTACGACCAACAGTAAAAATATCGGAATATCCTTAGTACATCATGATGAGAGAGCGAAGGAAGAACATGCCTGTCAACTGTTCTCCAACTGTATTGGCCCAGAAACCGAAAAATGGTTATCCTACCGTTGGAACAGTTAGAGAACGCCATTTCTGAGCTTACCCACCCATCCTTCGCCAGGTGGAATCTCCATCCATTGACCCGGTTCAAGAAACGGGTTTGGCCACCCGATCGACACGGGTCTCACCGTCAGCCACTTTCCCTCCATCTCCTCCTTCTTCGTCCCCATCTCTGTTTTCGTCTGGTTAATAAAATCCCAGAACGCATCATTCCTCCTCCTATTCACGAACAGAAGTACCAGCTTTTCTTTGCTATCCTCTATTCTCTTCAAATAACCCACCAACTCACTCAACTCTCCCACATCCAAAATTTCCATTCTTCTCCCAAATTCTTCCACCCGCAATAATATTTCGGATTGCTCGCTTCTGTAATCTTCACCCACCAGTCTCACCGCTTCATACACCAACTCATTCTTTTGAAGGTACAACGATTCGGGCACTCTTGTTATTTGCTCTACGAATCCCACAAGACTTTCAATTTTACACAACAAGTCCGAGTTTGATCCCTGAAGATGCTTTCTTTCCCGAACCCCTGTCTTTTCATTATTTTTGTCGCCGCTGGTCAGGTAATATCCCAAAACTCTCGATGCTGTTAAAGACTGCTCTAAAACGCCCGCATACCATCGAACCCATGATGATAATTCCAATGATTCCTGCCCCGAGTTGTCACGAAAGTTGGATAAATTAAGGAAATTTTGTCCTCCAGAGGATAGGTAATAGGAGAGTTGATCCCTCAGAGGGAGGGGTCCCCTGATTATGTTGTGCAGCATGAAAAGGCATTTCAGGGCAACCGTGGCATTTCGCGTCTCGTGAAGTCGGTCCATGAGAACTTCTATGCAGACACGTGTCAGAATATGCGAGCCTTGACCGACGGAGAGGACGGCGGCGATTCGTTCCGGCGACGGGGGAGATGAGATGCTGTGACTGGTGGCCCGGAGGACGTGGAGGCGAACAGAGGAGACATGGCTTTTAAGCGACAGAGTTGCTGCCAATATGGAGGCCGTGTCTTTGAGACTGTGAATGAGATTTCTCACTCTCCTTTTCGGAGCCATTGGAAAAAGGAAACAAAACAAACAGCAGAAAGAATCAAGGGAATGAATATAAAGGGCTGTTCTTGTATGGACGAAAATGAGGGTCAGGGACCCAAATTCATTCTGAGAAGTAAAATAAACTAATTTGCCAGAGCACGCCTCTAAATATCTCAACAAATGTGCGATCAAAATTTATGAATCGAAATTGCTATTGGAATCGACGGGGTTGGATGGATTTTAATTTTCCTCAATTTGTCAGTCTTTCCACGCTTATCATCATTTGCATACGCGGGAAAGCAACCGTGTGTTTTTTTTTTTTTCCGCCCCTTCTATTCTGCGTTCTTAGTGGGAACTCACAAAATTATCGATTTAGCTGACCACTTCACAAGTGTGTCGGCTTCTTAGAATTGAATTATTTTGTATTTTGATTTTATTTAGTGAGTATGAATTAAGATTATCGATTTAGCTGACCATTTCATAAGTGTGTCACTTTCTTAGGATTGAATTATTTTTTATTTTAATTTTATTTTGTGAATATGAATCAAAATTATCCATTTAGCTGACCATTTCACAAGTGTGTCACTTTCTTGGAATTATGTTGTCTTTTACTTTTATTTTATGAATTTGATTTTTTTATAAGCAATAATAAATTACATATGATATTAATCGGACATTGTGTTGTAACACAGGAGGATATCTATATCCATATATGTGTGTGTATAGGATTAAATTAATTTTTATTATTATTATGCAATCATACTTCAAAAAAATGTGATCTCTATATAAATTTATCTTATTTTCTTATATTTAAAATTTCTCTACTCTATTATAAGATTTAAACTTTAATTCGTCATATAGTGAAGAACGCACTAGCCCCTAAATCAACCCTATTCTTCTTACTTTATTCCTTGTGATTATTGTGTATAATATTTTTATGATCCCAAAAGATTGATGTTAAGATTGTATATTAATGACATCCACTCAATGACTTTACGCGCCAATTATAAATTAAAAGAAAGAAATTATTTTCAGCATCTTTTGCCGGCGTCAAAGTTAAAATTAAGTGCACTAGCTATCAAAAAAGAATTCAAAAGTGTGAGACGTGTGTTTTTTTTTTTTTTTAATGAATCGATCATAATACCATTAATAATGAAGTTCAAAATTTAGCAATTTGTTACAATGACAAACTAAAAGAGAATAAAGAGTCTTGCCAGGAAAGCTCTGAAAAAAACTGTGAAAATCATTAAAATATATCATTAGAGAGGCAAGATTTCGATGAATTATGCCACATGATTCCATTGTGCCTTCTTGCAGTGAAGGGTGGGGGTTGCTTCTTGGAAGTTCAGAGATTTAGCATGGCTGAATCGGTTGAGAACAAAAGTGTTGAAGTAATAAATTGTAGGCCAGTTCTTAAACACTAAAATATGAAAGAGGACACTACTAGAAAAAGCCAAAATAACGACGGAATTTGTGACGGAAAAAAATCCGTCGCAATTTGCTACGCAATTTGCTACGGATTTTGAATTCCGTAGCAAAATTTTCTCAAAAAAAAAAAAAAAAAAAAAAAATCAATTTCTTGGAGGGAAAAAGCCCGCAAATTTGCTACGAAATTGAAAATCAGAAAGCAAAAATTTTGCTACGAATCCAAATCTGTAGGAAATTGCTACGGATTTTGAATTCCATAGCAAAATTTTCTCCAAAAAAAAAAAAAAATCGATTTCTTGGGGAAAAAAGCCCACAAATTTGCTACGGAATTGAAAATCGAAGCAAAATTTTGCTACGGAATCCAAATCCATAGCAAATTGCTACGGATTTTGAATTCCGTAGCAAAATTTTCTCAAAAAAAAAAAAAAAACCGATTTGTCCCTTTTTGCGACGGAAATTAGTTCCGTCGCAAAAAAATTGCTTTTTGCGACGGAATTGAAGTTCCGTCGCAAACGAGCGGCCATTTGGTTGTCGGGTTGCCCCTTTTTTGCGACGGAACTTGATTTCCGTCGCAAAAAGCAAATTTTTTTTTATGAACTCGTTTCCGTCGCAAAAAAATTTGCTTTTTGCGACGGAATCAAGTTCCGCCGCAAATCGGCTTTAATACCTTCGAAATCATTTAGACATCCGCCATTTCGCACTCCATCCGCCATTTTGATCTCCTCTCCACCTCTTAGTCATTTTTTCGATCCTCCTCATCACCTCCGCCCCTCCCCGTCCCGCTCTTCCTCCGTGTTGGCCTCCGTCTCCTCCAACGTCCTCCGTCCTCCGATTCCTCACCGTTTCCTCCGTAACGTCCCTCTCCCTCCCTCCTCTCTTGTTCTCTATTTTTTTTTATCCGAAGTGACTATTGGTAAGCATTCATCACTCATTGTACAATTGAAGATGTTCATGTATTCCTCTTTCTACAATAAAAAAATCCGTGTGGTATTGTGGTTCCTTCATTTCTTCCTTTTTTAACTGTTTGATGCAAGGTTTTTTGTAATGAATATTAATTTTTTTTAATAATTCTTAGATATTAAGATCTATCTTTTATAATTTTTAGATATTAGAATATGTGTTTTATAATCCTAGATATTAGGATCGGCCTAAATCAATAATAGATTATAGAACTTGAATTTTGTAATTGCTTTTCTTTTTATAATTCCTAGATATTAAGATCGGCCTAAACTAGAGTATCTACATGTATTAAAATTGTGAAGGCATATGAATAATAAAAATAAAAAACTCAAAGGATTTTGTACATTTCTTTTTAATTTCATAATATTTTATATTTTTTATATAAATTTCTTTTTTTAGGAATCGAGTTTTGCAACGGAATGACCGAATGACCATACTTGGTGCATCAAACACGGGAGATGATGAAGCATGTGAAGATTCTACTTGAGTCCCTAATGAAGGACAAGGATGACCATCTTTCGTTGTTCGTTGGACTTCTTTTTATTACATATTATTCACAACATTATTATTTATATTTTGTTTTCTCTATGTAAACTCTCTATGTAAACTCTTTATGATTATTATTATATATTCAATTTTTCAAAAAAAAAAAAAAAAAAAAATCCATGGTACCCTACTTTTTGTATTCACTTTTCTGAAAAAGAAAAATTAAAAAAGAATATTTTTTTTAAAATTTATTAGTTTTGCTAGGGAATTTATTTCCGTAGCCAATGCTCCGATTTGCTACGGAAAAAAATTCCATAGCAAAATGGAGAATTTGCTACGGAAAAAAATTCGTAGCAAATTCGAAAATTTGCTACGGAATTTTTTTCCATAGTAAATTCCGTAGCAATTGCGACGGATTTAAAAATCCGTAGCAATTGCTACGCGATTTTTTGCTACGGACAAATTCCGTAGCAAATCCAGCTTTGCTACGGAAAATGTCCATTTTGCTACGGAATTTTTCCGTAGCAAAATTTGATTTTTCTTGTAGTGGGAATCACCTTTAAGCCTTCTTTTCCGTATAAAACATTGCACAAGTTGTGCTTGGAAGCATATCCATATGCAACTCTTTTTTGCCTCATGGAATCAAATTCCAAGGCTCCTGGTGGTGGACTTTAGCCTTATATTAATTAGGACTGGGCTCGAGTTATGTTGCTTGTGGTCTTGGCCTTGGTAGTTTGGATCTGGCCCACCCGATCAATTCATCTGTAACAAGAAAAAAAGAAGGAGAATATGTCTAAGCAAGTGCTCCTTATCGGTAAGGACAAGGCAGCTCTGGTCCCCCCATCATCGGAAGAGGAGGACCTCCTTAGCAGGAGTTCCAAGAAGGTTAAGAGTGGTAGTGCATCGAATGCGAAAGAGGAGTGGCCTAAGTTGGGAAATGGTGTGCCTAAAGCTTGGGGTACATGGCAATCTTTTGCCGCTAAGCTTCAGGGCATTAAGGAGGATGTGGCATTAGTGAATGCTGCCGACGGGGTTAATGATTTGACGGATGACTCTTTATCCATGAGCGATTCTGAAAAGGAGGATAGTAATCCTTGGTGGGTGATTAGTGAAGATCCAAAAAGGAATTTTACGTTTACCTTTTCAGAGAAGATGAAGAAAAGATTGCACAAGGTGTGGAACAGAGTTGTAATAGTCAAACTGCTTGGTAAGAGTATTGGGTATAAAATGCATCTTTCCATCCTTCAACATCTATGGGCTAAGAGAGGCATTATCAATCTTATTAATATAGGGAATGGGTTTTTTGTGGTTAAGCTTACCAATAAGGAAGACTACTTTAATGCTCTTGCGGGAGGGCCCTAGATGGTGTTCGACCATTATCTCACTGTACGTCCTTGGGAGCCCCTGTTTCATCCCTGGAGGGTGACCATTGATAAGGTTGCCATCTGGGTTCGTATGCCTAATATTGCTTTGGAGTATTATGATAAGGAGGCTCTCATGTGGATTGGGGATAGGATAAGGGATACCATTAAGGTAGACTTTAGCACTTCCTGTCAATTGCGTGGGAGATATGCAAGGATTTACGTTTTGGTGGACTTAGGCAAGCAGTTAATATCGGGCTTTAATCTGGGTGGGGAGGATTTCTTTGTGGAATATGAAGGAATTCATGACTTGTGTACTGGTTGTGGCATCAATGGACATAAATCCAGTGAGTGCAAAATAGGGAGCGTCACTGATAAGAAGGGTATGGAGGTTGATGGTAAAAGGCAGGTGGAGAGTAGTGGGGGGCTGAGGTGCATCGATGGTCAGAGTGCAGATTCTGATGTGTGGAGGGTGGTTCAGCGTCAGCGTCGTCCGAAATAGGGGACGAAGGAGAAGATGACCGGAGTTCAAAGCCAGTCCGAGAAGGGGTCCGGATTTGACGTTTTGGCCGTTGAGGAGGGGGAGCAAACCAAGAAGGTAGTGGCGGTGCAGTCAGAGGCATCTGGGGAGGTTGAGTTAAGTGTCAGGGCTGAGGTTGTGGCGGTAGCTTCGAGTGATGATTTGGCCCAGTATGGTCAAGGGCAAAAAGGGGCTGTCAAAGAAGAAGATGTCAGAGAAGAAGAAATTGATTAGAGAAAATATATGAAAAGGGACAGTTAGTAAAGAGATTAAAAAAGAGAGGAAATCCCGTGGGTTGGTTTTATCGAAGGTGGATAACAATGAGCTCCTGAATGATAAATACTTAAGTGTTAGTGCAAGGAGGAAAACCTCTGAATACTTAAGTCGGCCTGAGGCCATGGTGGCGGATGAGGTTGGTGATGTTGTTTGCGCTGTGGATAGGGGTGAGCATTCGGTTTTTTGGTTCGGTGTTCCGTTAAAACCGAAAAACTGAAATACATGCATTTGTTAACACCAAACCGAAACCGAATTAACCGAAATATTTCGGTTTTGGGGTTTAAATTAAGCTAGGTGAATTTTTTTAAATGGCCAACCTACAAATTTTTTTTGTTTTGCTTGAATCAATGCAACCTGGTATAAACTTTGTCTAGAAATCCAATGGCAGAACAATAAACTACAATTAAACTGCAGCTACAAATCTACAATACATGATATGATAAGAAAAAGAAGAAAGTTTGCTGGTATGTAACCATATGTATAAACTGCAGCTACAATTTCGACCAAAAAAAAAAGAATTCTAGCTACAATGTCTTCTCCACCAGATCTGTCCCAAAAAATGGCAGATCTGTCTTCTCCACCAGATCAGCAAATCGATCTCGCAGAGAAGCTACAATTTCGACCAAAAAAACAGCAGCTACAATACATATCAGCAGATTTGTCTTCTCTACCAGATCTGTAGATTTGTCCTAGAAATTCAATGGCAAATCTGTCTTCTCTACCAGATCGGCAAATCGATGTCCTCTCAGAGAAGCTTTGCAGAGTCTGGCACGATCGGACCTGTGAAGGCGAAATGAATAGCTGAGAAGGCGAACTGAGTGGGTCTATGGGCTACTCTGCGAGGAATACGACAGGAACCATAGATGAGATCCTGAGAAGTGGAGATCAGGCGAAGTGAGCGAGAGTGAGAGTGAGAGGCTGAGATTGAGAGGTCGGAGACACCGAGAGGTGAGAGCTCAGAATGAATGGAATGAAATCAATGAATATGATGGGTACGCCGTTAACTGAAGAAGTGAAGATTGAAGGAGAGCTCAGGGAAAAGATCACGAGCAGAGAAGATTAAAAAAAAAAAGATTGAAGGTCGTCGTGGCTGCTCTCCGTCACACAAGATGATTCTGGATGGAGAGGAAGACATGATTTCGTTTCAGAATTGAGGAGAAAGGGGTTAATGATGGGTTATAGGGTAGAGGTTATTGGGTTAGGGTTTTTAGTGAGCAATTCTGTAATTGGGTTGGGCCTGGAGGTGGGCTGAGGGCGTGGTGCACTGCACTGATATGGGTTTAGTTAAAAATAAAATAAAATAATAATAATACCTATACGACGTCATTTTGTTCATTTCGGTTCTTCAATTTTAACCGAAATAAATTTACAACAACCAAACCAAAAACTGAAAACCGAATTAAACCAATTTCATAAACTGAAACCAAACCGAAACCGAAAAACCGAACACCGAATTAGTCAGTTCGGTTTTCGGTTTTCGGTTTGATTTGCTCACCCCTAGCTATGGATAGTTTGGCTAATATTGATGTAGACCCGGGAGATGTATTAGGTATCCTGGCCCTTCTGGTCGTTTTTGGGCCGGATCGGATTTGGTTGGATCTGAAAGTGAGTTGGTTAGTGAGACACCATGTGAACAACAGGGGGCTCAGTCTGGGCTGCAAGCCCATACAATCTAGGTTAGTCATTTGGTGTGTACTCCTCTGTCAACCTAGGTTAGCCCAATGGTGAAAATCATCTATTGGAATTGTAGAGGTACCAGTGGAAGGGATTTTTGTGGAATCTTCGGCTTTTGGATAGGACGAATCATCCTGATCTCCTTATCCTTGCTGAGACCAAATGTGAAGAGGAAAGTAGATTTAAGTGTGTTGAGTCCTTGGGGTTCGATGGATTTTTTTTATTCAGAGCAAGGGGAGGTCAGGAGGATTGATTGCGGTTTGGCGGTGGTGCTCTATTTCCGTGGTATCCTTTCGTAATGACCGTCAGTTTTTTCTTTTCCACTACTTAATTCCCGATATGCCCGAATTCTTCTTAACTGCCATTTATGTGATTCTCGATCCGGCCTCTAAGCAGTTATTGTGGTCAGAGCTGGAAAGGTTTTCAGCATCTCTTGATAAACCATGTGCGGTGTTGGGGGATTTTAATGATATTATTTCACCGACGGAAAGAACAGGTAGTGCTGGGGGAGTGGAGGCAAGATGCAGTCTTTTGCTGACAGATTTCATAGTTGTAGGCTTGCTGATTTGGGTTTCTCCGGGCCCAAATTTACTTGGAGAGGTCTGAGATTACCTAATGGTATAAGACTTTTCGAACGGCTTGATCGCGTGTTGGCAAATCAGGAATTTGTTGCGGATTTTTCGTCTGCTTCAATGTAGGTATTTTCTCGTTCTAAATTTTCTGACCACAATCCATTGGGTCTGATTATTGGGGATAATAGTCCTGGTTCAGGGGTTATTCGCCCTTTTCGTTTTGAAGCTATATGGGTGCATCACGAGAAGTACTCTGAGTTTTTGGCTAGCTCTTGGTCCGTGGATGCTGTTGGTTCTCTAAAGGTTTTGATGATTGCCAACAATTGTAAACAAAGAATGAGGATTTGCTCTCAGAAGTTGGAAAATCCGAGTGAGAGCAAACCTCGAAGTTTGCCCGAAACCTCGAGGTTTGGCCTTACAAAGGAAGCCTCAAGGTTGTGTGTTTTAACTTGCGAAATCTTGGTTTCACAAATTTATGTGAAACCTCGAGATTTGTAAAGCAACCTCGAGGTTTTGGACTTCCAGAGAAAACTCAGTTTCACACCAGTTTGTGAAACCTCGAGGTTTACAACAAAACCTCCATGTTTATGCTTTGGCTCCAAACTGATATTTTTGAAAAACAATGAGAAACCTCGATTATTTGTAGAAACCTCCGAGGTTTCTTCATCCGAAGAGCAAATGGTTTTCAATAACTTTGAAAACCTCAAGGCTTCCATGTAAACCTCGAGGTTTGTGATTTGGCTCAAAACTAAGAATTTCGAAATTAACTCAAAACCTCGAGCATTGTTGAAAACCTCTAGGTTTCTTTCATTCGAGAGAGCAATCAAGTTTTCTCAACTATGAAAACCTCGACGTTTGCCTCAAAACCTCCAGGTTTTGTCTTTGAATCAAATCTCTCGACTTTCAACACTTTTTGCAAAACCTCGAGTATTGCAACAAACCTCGAGGTTTGTGAGTTCCAGAGAGCAAATGAACTTTCACTTATTCTAAAACCTCCAGGTTTCTTGAGAAACCTCCAGGTTTGCTTCCATCGTGTTTCTGCTGGGTTTCACTTACAATGTGAAACCTCGAGGTTTCTGAGAAAACCTCGAGGTTTGGGATCAGCCAGAGAAACCAATGCTTGATACATTTTAAGAAACCTCCAGGTTTATGAGAAACCTCCAGGTTTGAGGTTTTGGTCTTGAATCGTGTTCAAGTGCAAGTGACCAAACCTCGAGATTTGTGAGACAAACCTCCAGGTTTCTGAACGTTGTCTGAAATTCAAATCCGTCGATTGAGCTATACCTTTCTGTTTTATCTCAATGCTTTCCATGATTAATCTCTAATGTTTCTAGATATGTTTAACCATCTTTTTAGTGAGTTTCAACCAGATTAAGGAAAGCTTACTGAAGGTTTAAAGCAAAAGCAAAAGTGATGTCAGAACATTAAATGCTCAACCCAGAACTTGCATTCTTTTGGTTAATCCATCTGCACACGCCTGCAAGGGATTAAAGAATAATTTCTACATCTAGTAGCTGATATTCCAACGGACAAATTTGCAGAGAGTCAACTCTGAACTTTTGCTCAGCTGGATTAAGTGAAGATTAGAGAGAGAAGAAGACCTAAGCGAGCTCATAACTTCGAGATCATCTCCAACGGTCTTATTAACAATGCAACGGTCTTCTAATGCTATCTGACTATAAATAGAGTTGCATTCAATTCTTCTCAACCACTACAACAACTGAAAACGAAATACATTCAAATCTAACATTTATTTTTTCAGTTTTCAACTGTATTGTATCTTTTGATACTTTGTGCTTCAGTGATTATTCTTATCTACTCTTAAAGAGAGTTTCTACTTGAAAAACATTTATTGTAAAGAATCACAAGTCAAGGGACTTGGTGATTTGGGAATTCATTGATTACAACTTGTAAGGGGGAGTGAGTTCTAGAGAGAGAACTACTCTTTGAGTACAGAGTGTGTAATCTTTGTGATAGTGGAAAATCCCAAAGAGTCTGGGGACTGGATGTAGGTCAAGTTGTTAGGACCGAACTAGTGTCCAGCTGCTCTTCCCTTTACTGTTCATCTCTATTTTTCTTTGTCTAAAAATAGAGCAGATTACAAAAGTTTTTAAAATACCCAATTCACCCCCTCTTGGGTATATAGCTCCACTTTGATGCGAGTCTTAATCAGGCTTTATTAAATTTCCAGACTTTGTTGGGTCCTTGGAACAAGAATGTCTTTGGCTATGTCGAGAAAGAGAAACAGGTTTTACTGGCTAGATTACAGGGAATTCAAAACGTTAGGGATTATCCCTATTCAAATTTTCTGTGTGATTTGGAGGTTGAGCTTCAGGACCGTCTAGAGAGACTGATGAAACTCGAGGAAATTAAATGGTTCCAGAAGTCTCACTCGGTTTGGATATCTAAGGGCGATTGAAATACTAGGTTCTACCATCTCAAAACCAAGATGCGTAGACGTAGAAATAAAGTAGTTATGCTCAAGAATGATTAGGGGGTTTGGATTGATGATGAATCCGAGTTGAAGAGTATGGTTACTAAGCATTTCCAAGATCTATATTGCACTGAGCCGAAGGGTTCTCCTCTGTTACATTTGCAGGCTTCTTATCCTAATCTGGATCCTTTAATTTTTGTAGGGCTTACTGCTTCTCCTTCTAATGAGGAAATCAGATTTGTTTTATTCTCTATGGGGAGTTTTAAAGCTTCGGGGATTGACGGTTTCCCACCCATCTTCTATAAGTCTAACTGGAATATTGTGGGGACTGCCTTGTGTGATTTTGTGAAGGGGTGTTTAATGGTTCTGTTGATTTGTCTATTGCTAACAGAACCCTTATATCTCTTATCCCAAAGAGGGATCCATCGAACTCGTTTCTCATTTCCGCCCGATATCCTTATGTACTGTCCACTTTAAGTGTGTGACAAAACTGATTGCTTTGAGGCTGAGAGGCATAATGGATAAGTTGATCTCCCCTTTTTAGTCTAGTTTTATTAAAGGTAGACGTATTCAGGATAATATTATTGTGGGCTAGGAGATCTTGCATACCATGAGTAAGAATAGAAGTAGGAGAGGGCTTATGGCGTGGAAGGTTGATCTGGAGAAGGCGTACGATAGGATCAGCTGGGCTTTTTTGAAACATGTGTTATTAGATGTTGGGTTTGATGTTAGCTTTGTTAATCTGATTCTTAGCTGTGTATCGTCTGTTTCTTATAATGTGTTATGGAACGGTGTTCAGATGGACTTCTTTTATCGTAGGAGAGGTCTTCGCCAAAGGGACCCTATCTCTCCATTGCTTTTTGTTTTATGTATGGATCGTTCTCGCATCTAATTTGTGACTGTGTAGAATGTGGGAGCTGGAGACCTATTTTTGTTCCAAATGGAGGACCGAAGGTGTCTCATTTAATGTTTGCCGACGACTTAATGTTGTTCGGAGTGGCTACGGAAGCCCAAGAAAATAATATGAGGTGTTGTTTGGATAAGTTTATGTTGGCTTCTGGGGGTAAAATTAATCATTTGAAGTCGTCTCTCTTCTTTTCTCCTAAGGTGCCTTCACATACTAGGATGAGAATTAAAGACATGACGCATATGCAGTTATCTAGTGAGATTGGGAGGTATCTGGGATTCCCCCTTTCACGCTGTAGAAGAAGAAGGGAGGATTTCCAATATGTTATTGACAGAGTTAGAGCCAAATTGAGCTCTTGGGAACCTAGCTGTCTCTCTATGGCAGGTAGAATAACGTTGGCTAAAGCTGTAGAAGGTGCTATTCCTATGTTTCCGATGCAGGTGGCTAAATTGCCTCTCATTGTCTATCTTGAAGTGGAAAGGTTACAACACAATTTTGTTTGGGGTCATGAGGGGCATACCAAGCGTTTTCATGCAGTTAGCTGGGAGCAAATGAGGAAACCAAAGGAATTTGGGGGATTGGGTTTCAGAAAACTTGCTTCGGTTAATAAAGCATGTGGAGCAAAGTTGGCTTGGAACTTATCCTTAGGTATTAAGGGTTTATAGATAGAGATCCTATGGCATAAATATATGCCTAAGGAGGAGGACTCGATGCTTAATTTTAGGCCAGGTGATTCAAAATTGTGGAGATTTTGTACGCCCAAAAGGAGTTGATTGAGCTTGGCTCGAAATGGTAGGTCCGTGATGGCCTCGCTGTCAGCTTCTTTCAGGATTGCTAGGTTGGTAGTGGTATTAAGCTCAAGGACTTCTGTTCTCGTTCTCTAGCGGAGGAGGAGGAGGAGGAGGAGGAGGAGTTCTCGTGTGTTGGGGATTGGGTGAAAGATGGCGGATGGGATTTGGATAGGTTATCGTTGGTCTTGAATGTTGCTGGGTTAAGGAGATTAATGCCTGTTTTAGCCCCTAGATCGGATGTTGGTTCTGATTTTTTGATATGGGGTGAAAGTAGTGATGGATGTTTTTCGATTAGGAGTGTGTATTTTTTAAGGGATAAGGGTCTTAAATGTCATGGAAGTTTTCACTCAGGAGCACTACTAAGACGGAAGTTTTTGTTGGACCAAAAATGCCCGAAGTTTTCGTTGAGAAGCAATTTTGCCCGGAAGTTTTCACTAAGGAGCAATTTTGCCCCGGAAGCTTTCACAGGGAGCAATTTTGCCCTTCGTCCCCAAATATTAAATTTGACTATTAAATCAGTCAAAGACCACACATGTTATGCCTTAAAAAGGTTAAACTTAAAGCCGAGAGAAGGAGATCCTTGAGATGTTGAGCTCAAAGCGGCGAATTTGTGAAGCCGAAAGGTTAAAGGATCGAAAGGTCGACGTCACAAAACCCAAAGGAAGCATCACTTATGATCTAAGCAAAACAAACGTAAATATTATCACTATTGATTTGTTTTTCTTCGAACCAATTTTTCGAACAATTCATTTCTCATTTTGCGTTTCATTTGCATTTTGTGACGACCTTTCGGTCCTTTGACTAGTTCGTTTCACAAATTCTCGCTCGCCTTGATTTCAACATCCGAAGGATCTCCTTCTTCGACTCCAAGTTCGACATTTTCAAGGCATGACATGTGTGGTCTTTCACTGATTTAATAGTTAAATTTAATATTTGGGGACAGAAGGAAAAAATTGGTACGTTTTGTAAACTTCCGAGTCAAAATTGCTCCTTAGTGTAAACTTTCGGGGCAAAATTGCTCCTCAGGGAAAACTTCCATGGCAAAAATGATACTTCCGGGGCAAAATTGCTACGTCTTGTGAACTTCCGTGGCATTTTTGGTCCAAAAAAAAACTTCTGTCTTACCAGTGCTCCTGAGCGAAAACTTCCATGGCATTTAAGACCCTTATCCCATTTTTTTAATTGAGCCAAATCTGATTCAATGGCGTGATAATCTGTATAAGTCTATTTGGAAATGGTGTGGAATGAGTTAGGCTTTTTATATGGAAGGTGCTGCTTAACAAGCTTCCCACGAATGCTTGGAGACACACCTGGGCTCAAGTTTCCCTCCTTTGTGGTTATTGTCAATCTGAGGTGGAAGATGTTCTTCATGTTCTTCGAGATTGTCCTTATGCTCAGTCCTTGTGGAATCGGGTTATGAAGCGCGGGTATGCTTTTAACTTTTATTCTGCTGATCTTCGATCTTGGTTGAGCATGAATTTGAGGAAGGACTTAGGTAATATTCTTGGTGTTTGCTGGAATTTGTTTTTTGGTGTTGCAATTTGGAAGTTATGGGATTGGAGGAATTGCTCTATCTTTAAGTCTGACTTTTCCAAACCCTCTACTCCGGCTGCTGTTATTTTTGCTTTTTTGGAGAAATTCTGCCGTGTGACAGATTTAGATAATCATGCGGATGAGGACAGGTTTCAGTGTCCTACGGGGTGGTCCAGACCCCCTTTGGGTTGGACCAAAGCCAATGTTGATGGTGCCATGGTTGCTGGGTCTGAGTTGGCCGGTTGTGGAGGTGTTTTTAGGAGTTATACTGGCATATGGTTGTGCGGGTTCTCTAGGGAAGTAGGTTGATGCAGTCCACAAGTAGCGGAGGAGTGGGCTATTCTGGAAGCTCTTAATTTAGCTTGGGATTTGAGCTTGAGGAGAGTGGTGCTGGAATCTGACGCTGAAGAGGTGGTTAAGTTAGTACTTGATCAGTCCTTTGGTAATGGTAGCAAGTTGCTAGAGGAAATTAGGCATTTATTACATCGATTGGGAAGTTCAGTTGTGTGCCATTAGTCATTTGATGCCCAGATCATTGAGGACAAGTTTTTGGTGGAAAGAAGTGCCGAGACAAGCAGTTTGTCCCTTTTTTTTTGTCACTTTCATTTTCTCAACCCCGGCTCCAACTCGATCGATCCGCCCTCAACTCTCACGCCTTCTCAACCCCGGCTCCTCCTCGATCCGCCCTCAACTCTCACACCTTCTCAACCCCGGCTCCAACTCGATCCGCCAAATCTTTGTAAAGCTTTCTCCAATTTCATTTCCCCCCAAATAATCGATCCGCCAATTTCATTTTCCCCCAAATTGATCCGCCAATTTCATTTTCTCAACTCTCATCTCTCACGCTCCGCCCCCAAATCGTTTAGCCACGCCGCCGCTCCTCCGTCTTTGCATCGTGATTTTCAATCCACCCCCATTTCTAGGCATTTATAGGCAAACGATGGAATATAAGCTTCGTCTGGTAATACCTTCCGGTGAGTATCTCTCGTCCCTGACCTGTTGAAAAGGTGTTCATCATATAAATCCCGTTGTGTTCATCTTGTTCTTGCTCATCCATGATCTCTTTGTCTCGTCTGTGCTCTGTTTCTTCACGAAAGTCGCTGACTTTGTGTTTTGATTTCAACATATTTTTCATATTTTCTATGCTCTGTTTGTTCAAGTCTGTATTTTCCTTTATTGTAATTGTGAAACCCTTCATGTAAGAGCATCTTGGTTACACTAGGTTGAAATTGGAATGAACTTTTCTTTTGCTCATTACTAATTACTCAATATTTAGTGATCCCAAAACATATGAATGTATTCCTTTGGCATTGGTGCTAAACTCTGTTTGTAATCATGAATATCTTATTTGATTTCATTTCACTTTCCAGTTATGATTTCAGTACTGGGATATTGTTGGTGTGTTACCAGGTAATTGGCTTTAATACTTCTCTTTTATTCGTACCGTGATTAATGATGTAGATGTTGATGATGCTAGCTTTGACAATTTTTGTAAATGCAGAATTTCATTTCTGTGACTATTGTTTCTATGCTGAGTCTTCTGGGCCTAATATCAACAAAACCCCTAACATGGAGATTGGTGAGGGTCTGGTTGCCAGTAAATGTTATATTTGTTAGAATGCTTATTACAAGCATGTATAGGTATGTGGTTTCCAAGTTTTGGGTTTCTACCATTGAATACTAATGGCTTCTCTTGTGTATCTTTTCTTCTATTTACTTCCAACAGTTACATATCAAAGTTGCATATGCACCACTTCTTGCTGCTGTACCAACGAGTGCTAAAATCTGAATTTATTGTAAAATGTCTGAAATATTGCTATTGTATGAGACTATGAGCAATCTAGCACAATATGAAAGGGACTCAATATTTAAATATTCAGGAAGAACTTGATCTTATTTGGGGAGAGGGTAAGCCATAAAAAATGCTATGCTTCAAATAATTTAATATTAAATACAAAGTGTATTATCCAGATATTTACCATCTGCATGAGTGTTAGTTTGTGGACTCAGATACTGTAAATTGGATTATTATATCTTACATTTAATTATGACCCACTCAATATTTAAGTCAGACTCTTGCATTTAATTTTTAATTTAATTATGACCCACTCAATATTACTCCTTTTCATTATATATTCTGCTGTTTCTCCTGATGCTTCCCGACCCCTTCTACTCCTACGCACACACTCAATATTTAATGCATTCAGATTTAACACATGCATGCCATTTTGTTCTTTTAGACAACTCTGTTAGTAGATTACTACTCTTTCTTGTAACTCTTCTATCAACGGAACTTCGCAAGGACAAGCACTGTAGAATCTAGTATTTGCTCGCTGCATATTCTCTGAATCACTGGACTTTGAATAGCGAGGTAATTTCTTTTCAGTACAATTAGCATAGACTAATAAGTACAATCTAGTAAAAGCTTGTTGAATATTGTTTTCATGAGTTTGCACTGGTCTTGAGTGGTGGCTTGTTGAATTTATTTGCATTGTGACTTAATTGAGCTTCAATACTTGATTCCTAGCAGAGATTCGCCTATGAACTTGGTCAGCTACTAGAATCTTCATTATTGAATATTGGCATGACACAGCTTCCTTTTCGGCTTTCTTTTGCAGGTTGATTTGCTTTAAGAAATAACTTTATCCCCTCGAATCTTTTTGGAGGTTGATGCAAAGACTCAAGGCTAAGAATGAAGGTGATGTAAATGAATATCTGAAGGCAATACCCCACCTTGTGATTTTCGTTTATGATGAATTGAAGCCGAAGCTAGCATTTTAGTTTGCTTGCACACCTTCTAGTTATTATAATTCTTCATTCTTTGATTTCTTATAGGTTGCAATATGTTCTTTAATTTTGTCAAACTTTTTCCTTCTAGAAAATGTCAATGATACAATCTTAATGCATTTAAAACTTTTCTTAAAAAAAATAATATTTCGGGGGCGCTGCCCCCAAACCCTCACACTAATTGTGTATCCATAAACTCTAAATCCTGGCTCCGCTACTGGCTCCAAATCAGAAACCTCCTCAGCAGGACGTGGAAAGTGGAGCTCCGTAAAGTATCAAGAACTCAAAATGGCCTAGCTGATGCTATGGCTAAAGAAGGTCTCTCCAGATCTTTTGTAATTCATGTTTGCCCTCATA
Source organism: Acacia acuminata (assembly GCA_019022655.1). NCBI lineage: Eukaryota > Viridiplantae > Streptophyta > Magnoliopsida > Fabales > Fabaceae > Acacia > Acacia acuminata. The sequence goes on from JAFJYI010000015.1 coordinate 5,835,666, forward strand.
GTTTGAGGTCAGTGTTGTCAAATGATTGTATGGGACTTGTCCCCTTCCTACTTTTATTAATTAATGGCGGATGCCTCTTTTATAGCAAAAAAAAAAACTGCAACTCGTTGAGTTGAGGTACAGTGGTTAATTCTTCACTCGACTCATCAAACCTCTGTCTTAATCTAGAAATCTTGCGTGGTATTAGAGTGTGGACTTTCTTTCTGCATATTTCACTTCAGTGGTCTGCGAGTTATGTTAGTGTGGAGCCAGCACAATAAAGGTATATGTGTATATGTGTGTATACACACACGCGGTCGAAAATTGCCAATAAGTATAATGGATAAAAAGGTAGCAATAATATTAGTATATTATACCACCTCCTCGTTCCTAATTATAGGATGAAGTTTGTAGTGCAATTTGAACTTTATCCTGTAATTAGGAACAGGAGTATTATACAACTACAAGGAAGGAGCATGGCAAGAAACAAGGAAGTGGGAAACCACGGGGGCGTCCACAGATTTTCGATCAGGAGCCAGCCTTATTATTATGAGCTCACAGTAACGCGACAGTAACTCCAAAACTAAAACAGAAATGGATAAGAGGATCGAAAAAGCACTACGTATGTATGTAAGGATTAATTAAATGCGGATGCGATCCAAGCAAGATTTTGCGTGGAGTGGATTGCCTTGCTGAAGCAGCAAGTAATCCTTGTAAGTAATGCCCCGATAAGCAGGTGGATGAGCCTCCGTAATCAGCTCCGATGAAGGGTTGACCATAGTGTCCAGGGAAGGCCCATGCGCAGTGCCGACGGAGATTCTCGTCGCTCTGTTATTCACCATTGCTCGATGCAGAACGCTCTTGTATTTGCCGTTGGTCAATATCTGACCACAAAACACCTTCACTTTCCATATGCTAAAACTTCATATATAAAACAAAAAATTGTATACCTCCATGTGATCGCCGGTGTTGATCATGAAGGAGTTGGGCGGCGGGCATACGGGGACCCACTTGCCATTGTGATGCACTTGAAGCCCGTCCAGGTCGTTCTGGATGAGGAGAGTGAGAAGCCCATGATCTGTGTGTTCGGGAAGTCCCTTGGCAAGCTCCGGGCTAGGACATGGTGGGTAATAGTTCACCACAAACACCTGCGTCCCCAGCCGTACGTTCATCTTCTCATGTATGTAGTTCTCTTCCACCCCCAAGCTTCTACTTACTCCTTTCAGCAACTCCTCCGTCACCTGCCTACTTTTTTTGCAGAATTTTTCTATAATCTCGCTGCAACCGTTGTTAGCAGTTGATATTTCATTTTCACACACACACATATATATGTAGGAATGAAACGTGGTTGTTTAGAGAAGACGAAGATGAGGAGGCACGATACCTACCTGAGGCCGGGGGGCTTCGAAGGCGCATGAAAGCGAGGATGAACTAGGAGTTTGAGATAATCTCTCCAGAAAAGAGACTTTTCCACGCCTGGATTGAAGCTGGTCCCGCATCTTATGGGATCCATTAAACTCCTTCCCTCGAATTCCTTCTTCTCTTCCTCTGTCAGATTAAAAAAGCTCTCAGATCCTCTAAACACCTCATCCATCATTGCGTCCGACACTCCGTGGTTTATCAGCTGCATTTCACCAACCCAACTATTAGATATTACTATTACCAAAATGAAAAGAACGGGGTTAATAACATACACGAATAAAAAGGTATTGGGGTATACAAAAAAGAATCCCCAATCGCGACAGGAATCTCCAAGAAGCTGGGTTGCTTCAGAGCGTTCGTGGGGATCGCAGGAGGTAAGTTTGGAGAAGTCAATTGTGGGAATAACAATATCAGATTCGTAGCATACGGAATCTTCTGGACATGGAGGGCACACATATTTGGAGGGAATAGAGCTCAGACTATTGGATTCAACCAGCCCCTTCACACTCATCCTTCTTGCTCGCCGTCTGTGCTACCAAATACTATGACTTGTCACTTTGGTGTCCTCATTTCCCATGGGGTGGGCGCTTTATATAATTAATAACCGTGCTGCTACCATTACACTGCGCGCAAGCACTGGTATGGGGTCGGGGTCGGTTTCTTAAGTTGTACATTTTCTCATTACCCTCATTATCTCATTATCTCTCTGAATTATATTTATCTTATTAAATTTAAAAGGTGAAAAATGAATCACGTCATTAAGTTACCATTCATTTAATTTTTTTCTTATCCTTTTAATTAACGGTTTAAATTAACTACTTTTCTTAGTCAACAATCCATATATATTTGTAAGAGTTTATGATAAATTCAGATAACGAGTTAATCTCTTTCCCCCTCCTTGATGTTGAGATCGTTGATGAGACTGAGATGTACGGTTCACGTGGGCTCATAATTATAATGCAAGCACAAACGTGTGGTGTTGGTCCGAGGATTCAAACCCATCAAAGTTAAACCACATAACTTGCCGAAACCCACCACTGTGCTTGTGGGGTTTCAACGTTTCACGTTGTCCAGAATGACTCGTACGTTTCAAATCGTGGTCTATAAGCATAAGCATCACGTTTTATGCACCAAAAATGTTTAATTTCATACGGTTTTCTAGAATATATATTCGCCAAAAGATTTGTTCCACAGATCACGACGTGTTGGTCCGGGATTCAAACCCATCAAAGTTAAACCACATAAGTTGCCGCAAGCCACTACTGTGCTTGTGGGGTTCCAACATTTCATGTTGTCCAGAATGACTCGTATGTTCTCTGGTCAAATCATGGTCCTGGATTAAACAAAGGAAAAAAAACATGACAGCATATAAGCGAAAGCATCACGTTTTATGAACCAACAATGTTTAATTTCATACGATTTGCTAGAATATATTCGCCAAAAGATCCTGCAAATTTGTTCCACACGAAGATGGAATATCACCTAGAAGGGGGTGAATAGATGAAATAAAAATAAAAATAAAAACTTTTCACAAAAATACAAGTAAACAAAGATAGAGAATGAGAAGAGACACAAAGTGATTTATACTGGTTCCATCTAACTCTTCGACTTACATCCAAAGTCCCCAAGCACACATTGAGATTTCCACTAACTTTTCAAACTCATGAACAATTACACACTCTGCAAACAAAGGATGATCCTTTCATTCTCGGACTCACTCCCCCTTACAAGTTGTAATTGATACACCCACACTTAAGGTTCCTTAACCTTAAGAGTTAATATCTGAATGAAATGAATAAGTGTTTAATAACTCATCACGAGTAGATAATAGATGAACACTGAAGTACAAGAGAATATCCGAAGATATTAATGAAACAGTTAAAACAACAATTTGCAATAAGTTAGAATTGAATGCACAATGTTTCGGTAGTTGAGAATTCAAAGCTTCAGGCATTTATAAATGTTGCATTTAATGACCGTTAATAAAACTCGAATATAGCCGTTGGGTCTCCTTCAATATGTCCGTTGGAGTTGAAGCGCGAAAGATCTGTGTATAATCACAGCTGTAATATTCATTAATTCCTTTTGTTTCTGCGATTATGACCGTTAGGTGCCCAAACGAAAGAATGAAACATTCTTTCTTAAAACGTCTTTGGATGCCTGAGGTTTGTCCGTTGGTTAAAATCTCGAATGTAAGTGCATTAAATGCTCTTTGACATGTCGACCGCTTTATTCAAAATCTTGAGATAATCTGTGTTCTAATCAACTATAACTCACTAACAAATTGATTAAAACAAGTTAAAAAGATCAATGAAGAATGATATAATGAATCCATAAGCGTACTCAAAGAATTTAAGATTTTATATAGCCATTTGCGAAAACAGAGACTACCTTGGCTCGAGTTAAAGCATCGTGAAAAGCAGGAAGAACATTTGAAAAATGTACTTGACTCGAGGCAGCAAATACCTTGCCTTGAGTCTAGCCATAGACTCGAGTCACATATATTCCAGGCTCGAGTCAATCATAGAAGATTGATGAAGGATATTGGAGATCTTTGACTCGAGGCAACATGTAAGGCTCGAGTCAGCCTTTACACTCGAGGCATATAAATAGACTCGAGTCACTTGAGAAGAAGGGAACTTTTGTCGTCTGTTTAAACAGGTCTGAGACTCGAGGCAATGCATCTAGGCTCGAGTCAGGAAATTCATGTGTTGAAATTCATTTTAAATTTTGAGAGCACTGGCTCGAGTCTCTCAAAGATCTAGCTTGAGTCTAGCCACACACTCGAGGCAGACTTTTGGTAGACTCGAGTCAAGCGATAAATATTTTGAAAATATTTTAAGATTGACATACACAGACTCGAGTCTTCGAATTGCTAGGCTCGAATTAAGAGCCAGACTCGAGGCAACCTTTTAACGGGCTCGAGTCAGAGAGAGATTTTGGCGATAGATGCTTATGTGTTTGGCTCGAGCCAATATGACAACAAAACAATTTTTTTGTTAAACTGTGATTTTGACTATGTTAAAGTTATTTTGCTCATCTTTCTTGAACATATATTCTTTTCAACCTTAGTCATCATCAAAACACCAATAGGCAACTAACATCATCAAAACACTTTCTAGTGCTTGTTCCTTATTTCTCCTACCTTGGCACTTTGTAGACAGCACATAACACCTCTATTCGAGAAACTAAAACCACAAAAATGAAGTTCTTAGTGAGAGAAACAACTTTTATGAAGGCATCAAGAGTTAGAAAGGTGATTTAGAAGGTGAAAATTGAGCAAGAGCACTTACCTTACTTCTTGTTTCAACTTTCATCTTTCATCTTTCTCTTTCCTTTTTTCGTTTTCCTTTCATTTTCTCTCATTTTTTTTTTCACTTGGCCAACTTTTTGGAGTGTGAGAGAGTGTGTGATATTGTTTTAATATTAATCTCCATCCTTCTTAAAAAGTTGCTTTCCAAGAGCAAATATACTTTGTCTTCCAATTTTAACCTCAAGATCAAGTGGTAATTATCTCTTTTACCCTTGATTATGGCAATATTATTTCTTGTGCCATTAGTACTTTTAGTTCTCTATATTACTTCTTTCTAGACACCATTTCCCTTTGAATCCAAGTTAGGTTCCATGTCATTCTAACACATCCCAAAAGAATTAGTTACTTTCTTCCTCCTAATTAGCACCAAAATTCATACTTTATTCCCAATGCAGTTTGTAAAAGTCATTCTATTTTTTATACATTCTTGGGACTCTTGCTAAACTAGACTTAGTAGTCTACTTTATTCAGGCTTATTGTCTATCCTCTAGTCCCAAAATTCGGGATATTACACTAATATTTTAGCGGTTCTGAACCAAAACCTTTTAGAGGGCACACGAGAAACAAAATAAAAGAGTTAAATTTACTAACCCCAAGTGCCTAAATCTCTAAATGCTTAAGAAGAAAAACCTCATATCTAAAGCAAAATCTTTCAAAGGGCACAGAAGAAATGAATTTGCCAAAATGGTAAAATGAGGAGTGACAATGCATTTATAGCGTTGATATTTGTAGCGATTTTTTGTAAAATCGCTACCTCAACTGCTACAAATCAAGAAACCTTATCTCGTCTAATGTTAAAGTTTGTAGCAGTTTTGTGGAATTTGCTACAAATATGTGGCCCTTTACATTCTATAGCGATTCTTGTCATATAAATCACTACAAAGCAACGGCCACAAGTGTAGCGCAAATTTGGCACCTCATGGCACTAAGGTAAAATAACAAAACCGGTAAAAATTTGGCGTCAAGTTGGCACCAAATTTTGTAGTAGGTTGTTTGTCAGAATCAAGACAGATATCGTTCACTAACCAGCACACCACTTAACGCAAGTTATACTATTGTAAATTTGTAACGAGTTCAAGGATAAACCGCTTCAAATCTTGATATTGGTAACTGTTTTGTTCAACAGCTGTGAACTCAGTTTTTTTTGGGTAGTGAGTGATGTGTATATATATTGGGAGTAGTTTTGTGGGTGGAGCCCCTATATACATGAAAGGTCACGAACAAGACAAACCAGCAATGGATGAGAATGGGCCATGAAGCCATAACAAATATAAAAGTAGGAGAATTGTCTTGGGACGTTGGAGTGAAGTTTTGGCAGAAAATTAAATAGGCATTATCATATTCATATCCGCTCCTGCTTGGTCGATGTGATGCCTCTCCTCTCCCAATCAGCGCCGCCCATCGCTAATTAACTGAAAGAAAATCAAATGATTTGCAGATTAGTTAGCTGCTAAGCTCAGCAAATTTCCCACATGTCTTGTGTATGTGTGTCGTGGAGGAGGTACTTAAATGGATAAGGATTCAAGTTAATCAAGTTAAAGAGTCAGGCACAAGAATTCAACGTGGGAGGGAGATCGATGGGAAGCAGAGAGAATGGGTGCACGCGAGTAAAGGACAGAGAGAAGGCAACCACTGATGTCGACTGAAAACCAAGAGTCAGAGCTCCCACGTGGGCTGGGCCTCTAAGTCACCTCATGTCATTGTTTTGCCTTTTAACCTGACCTCACCTGGTGGGGTTTGGGATGGAGTCATGTGGACCCCAACATTATGAAAAACACGCACACCTTGTGCGAGCCAGATCATGTGGGCAAGAAATAATTTCACATAATGAAGTATATTTCGGCCAACTCTGATAAAATATATTAAAAATATTAAAGTTATCATAAAGTTTAAGTAATTTTGAATATTCCCTTTACGACTTTACTAAACTCAAATATCTATTAATTATTATTCTCTTCGAATGTCCTTATTCAACATGGAAAGACATGGAAAAAAAAAAATCTCCTTAGAAATTTGTAAATACTTTATAAAAATGACCAAAGAATATTTATTAGTTAGGGTCTTATAATAAGAATAATTGAGAATATAAAGGTTATCCATTATTATATCCTCCACTCATTTTCAGCATATGCCTGGCGCACATGTTTAGTGTCAAAGAGAACCTTAAACTAAATCACCTATAATAGAAGAATATGGCGCAGTTGTGCTAAGAAAAAAATAATCCCCTGTTCGTGTTTACAAGGTCTTATTAAACAATTTGTGTTATTCAAGAAAAACATTAAAAATTAGATTAAAATAATGAATATGTAGGCAATATACCAGTATTTTTCATATATGCTCTCTATTTATAAGAAGGTGAATGAGAGAGAGTAATAGTAAGGAAAATGATGAAAAATAGTGTATAGGAAAAATAATTAAAGGTAATATTGGTAAAAATATATTTAATATTTAGATAATTCAAGAAATAAGCTTATAAAAAAGATTTAACCAACTTAGCAAAGGAAAAATGGCATAAAAGTGCCAGAAAATTACAAATTTCTCAATAAAGTATTTTCCACAAAATGAGTTTTGAATTACTTATCAAGTATAATCATTACTTTATTAATTCTACTAACAAAATTGATTTCAATCTCCAATTTTCAAGTCTTTTTTCTATCATTTTCCCTTTAAAAATAGGGAAAATTAACATGGGTCCTTTTAGTTTCATCAAATTTTGAATCAGATCCCTAAACTTTTTTTTTTCTTTTTAATCAGTTCCTATACTTTAAATTGCCGGAAGCATCCATCCCTATAATGTAAAACCGTTATTGGCCAATGAGAGTTGACATAGATGGAAGTGAAGGACTAGCCTAAATGGTCGTGGGGGTTTGATCCTCCGCCGTCGCGGACTCCTTTGGTAGGCGATCTCGTAAAAGTGCTCATGAGCCACCATTGTCAAACCCCCTCCAAAAATTTTTACCATAAAAAAAAAAAAAAAAAAAACCGTTATTGAAGGACTAACCAAGGCTAACACCATTTTATTTTGATTGAGGTGGCAAATGACTCTGCATACAAGAGGATAAGTACGTTCAGCTAGGTTGTGTTTGGATTCCTGCTAAAAAAAATAGAAGGTAAAAAAACTGAATTGAAGACTTTGAGGAAACATCGAACCTTGCCCTATCAATGAATTAGACTCGAAAGTACTCTAAAAATGCAACTCAAATTTGGCGGATTCAAACCACCCAATAGGTTTTCACTAGTGCAAAAAAAGGCTTTAAGACCGCCTCATTTAGAGAAGGACAATGGACACCCGGCCTTAAAGGAATGACCGTGGCAGTTCCGTAAATATAAAGAACTTCTTGCACCGGACCAATTTTTCACCGCTCTTAAAAACATTATTGAGACCGACTAAAATACAACCGGTCTTAAAAATTGAACTGAAATTTCAATTACTTTCTAAATATATCTCATATAGCCGTACTTATATTTTCTCGGTAAAACATAATAAGGAAAAATTTAAATATAAAAAGTCTAAAGTTTTAAGACCGAACTTATCAAAAAGACGGTCTTAAAAGTTTTCTTTCAAGACCGGACATATGATACTTCCGGTACGCATTTTTAAAAAAGTTCATTAATATTAAGACCGGCGTTTTACAAGGAAGGAACGGTCTTAAAGGTTAAACTTTTAAGATCGGACGTTTAATATGACCGGATTAATGTAAATATTAAGACCGTCTCTTTTTCATCCGGCCTTAAAAATCCACGCAAGTTATACATTTCTTCGCGCGAAAGCTTTTGTTACTCGTCGGAGAACCTCTCGTTCACGTTCCGAAACCCTTCCCGTTGCATTACCTCTCTTCCTCGCCCACGTACCATCAGCCCCCGTTACTCTCTCATTTGCTCGTGCATTCCTCTCTTCCCGTCTCGAAAATGGACGGTGAAAACGAATCTATTCGTGTTCCCGCAACGCCGCTCCCGGTGTGATCGGTGTGAGTGAGAACGAACCCTCTTCATCTCACAACGAGGCTCGTAATCGCCCCGCACGCCGTGGTAGAAGAGGCACACGAATGATGGATGTGACCCTAAGTCGACTTCCGGGTCAAAGCTCGAGATTCAGTTTGATGCAAGGTTGGAACCCGTCGGTCCTAATAAAAGCAAATATAATAGTTTTGTCTACTGTCTAGCACGCAAAGAAGGTTAGCATCTTGACAGATGAGTGGAAAAGTGTGGACTCTAAGAATGTAAAGGATCCTATTTGGGAGACTATCCGGGTTACATACACCGTCCCCGATCGTCGAAGTTGAAAGACAAGACATTGTCTTATTGTGCTGATCTAAGTGGAGGAAGTTTAAGACCTTTCTCGCTAACACGTATATTTTCTCCGATGTTCCGCCCGCCAAACATCCTTGGGAAGTTTACACATTTATTGATGAACGAATTTGGCGACAATTTGTTCTTTCGCGGACCACTCCCGAAGCTCGTGAGTTTATATTTAGTTTTGTTTTCCTTTTGTTTGCTTATTAACCCCGTGCGGATATGTGAATGTTATTGTGTTCATCTAATCCCGTTAGTTATATAATGGTTCGGGTGTGTGAATAGAAGTATACATTTCCCCGCCTTTGTCTATGCAAGTCCGATATGTCAACCCCGAAAAGGTAAATTATATGTCAACCCCGAAAAGGATGAGAAGGTATTAATTGTGTAATGGTTTGTCTTGCAAAGGAGGAAATGAATATAGTCTTAAAAGGGGGAAACTTTATATACCCAATTGTTACTATCTAACGGGGATCGCCGATCCCACCGGATGCCTTAAAAAGGATCAAGTTTGTATTATTCTCGTAAGCATAATTCTCTTTTGTTTCTTAACCTATCTATCTAGCTAGCACTACAAAACATAGCTCCAATTTCTTCTACAATTCTACATCTTCCTTAAATAAAATGTTGAAACTTGATGAAGTGAAGAATTTGACTACCGTTTGATTGACGTTCATATGAAGCAGAAGTTCTCTAATTTCGTTAGTGACATGCATGGTCGGAATTCATAATTAATAGATGTTTTCAATCCCGATTCACGTAAAAGAAGGGAACAAGCACAGGAGATAGGTAGAAAGAATGATTGCCCTCATAGGGCTTCTCGCGGATATCAAAAGGCCGAAAAAGATTTGATGGTCGCAAGCGGAAGAGATTGGATGATGAAGCGTAATCCAATCCTTCGTGATACATGCTCCTCCATCTCCAATACGTCGCGAGGATTTGTGGTTGCATATTCGGCAAAAGCCAAGCGGCGCCTACACGAGTGAACAAACTCGTCTAGTTGCCGAAAGAATTGTAAGTATCGTTATTGTTATTTTTTAGTTACTAAACATGTTTCATTACTAAGCTTCTCGTTATCCGTATCTTACAGAAGATCTTAAAAAGAAAGAAGCAGAGGGATCTTTTGTGTCGGACGGGAGGAATGATGTTCTGACCGGAAAACCGGATCACCCGGGGCGTGTAAGGGGGATTGGAGGACGGGTAAGCATAAAGCAAGTCTTTGGTACATCCAAACGCCATAGACAAAGTATGGTTACCCGGGAGGAGATGGACCGTACGCCGGCCGCTAATAAAGCTTCAATGACCGCAATGTTTCAATCCGAGATGAGCCGATGAAGGAGGAACCGAGTCACCGAGGCGCTTTTGAGCAATCGTCCGAGACCAGTTGTTCCTTCACACACTCACCGCAAACGTGCAGCAGAGCACTAGAGGGAGCCGCATTGTTGGACGGCCGAGCAACCTTGTGACCTTTATGTGGAGGATCCCGATCATCATGATGGACGATTATTGGTTGCAAAAGGGACTGTTCACAACTTGGGATCAACCGTACACCACCAACAAATGCCCGATGATGAAGTCGAGTGTCGCTGAAAAGGTGATCATTGATGCACGCTCCCTCTCCAAACCGATGAGCCGAAGCTTGTGAGTGATGTCAAGGGAACCTTCATCCCTTGGCCGCTGAAGCTTGTACATGTCTCTACCGCTCCCGAAGCTTCAACCCTCCTCCTCAAGTTCCATCCCCTCGTCAAGCTCCATCCCCTCCTCAAGCTCTATCCCCATCGCTAAGTTGGTCGTCGCAGGGAAAAAATATCCGATCCGATGAAGAGTGGATATTTTAAGGATAAATCGTGGCCCCGCCAATGAAGTAGTAGGCGTCCCTCATCCTATGCCCGTTCAAGTTGACACCGTTGATGTTGAGTCCCCGCCGCTTCCTCGATGAGCTTACCGATGCAGCTTGTTAGAATTTTTATGAAGTAAGTATCTTCTCGTCTATGAGTACATAATTTAAATGCATCGTTTAGACATACATACATATATACTAATTCCCTGATCGATGTCATTATTGTAGGTTCTTGCATCATGAATTGGTTCAAAATGGCAGGATCAACGATTTTGGATTCTTGTGCCCTGTCTATTCAAGTCAAACATCCATGGAGGAGAGACAGAGTACATATCAAAGAGGGTGTGTGAAGTGAAAAGAAAGTTGTACTTTTATCCATTCTTCCACAGTACATATCAAAAATCTTGTCCGCAATTCACTTAATTCTCGCTACATATATCATCGAATATAGTTTATCGTCGTGAATTTTCAGCCGCCATCGGCGCTTGGTCCTCATGTGCATGGAGGAGCATAAAGTTATCTTCTTATGCTCCACTCACGTGAGCCATTGCCTACGTTGGTGGTGCACCATCAACGAGTAAGCATGTCATTTTGATTCTCTTGTCTCGAAATCTCTCTCGTGAATTTTCAGTGAATCATTGATAAATTTGTGATTTTGATGATAGTGCCATGAGGACCTTCCAAAGAGTAGAAAAGAAAAGGCGTGGTACTCGTGACAACCCCATATGGTATGCACTGCAGGTTGGTACAATATTTGTAGCACATCGCCTTGTGAACTTGGTCATTAAGCTATATATATATATATGCTCTTATATATATTTCTTGTTCTTTTTAGACCCGTCGGCAACCAAGCGCCCAACTTATGTGGCCAAGACATCATGAAACACATGTATGATATTACCACGCGAGGGGATACTAAATTAACTGCAAAGGTAAATGTATTTGATGTTACATATTATGCAAGTTAATTCAGTTTTCGCTTATCGTTACAAATGAAATATGCACGCAAGTTAATTCAGCTTGTGTTTTGATGTTACGTATGTTTCAATGCAAAACTCCCTTTTCTCATGATGAACTCGGAGCACATACGCAATGTGTTTTGTGAATATCTCGTATGGTCTGATCTTAGAGTCACAAAAAGGACAATAATTAATGTCCTAAATTCATTTGTAAGTATATTCTCGTAGCAACAATAATCGATCTTCTCGTAAATTTGTTTATTTTTTTGAACAATTCATTTGTAAATATACATAGGCAATGTAAAATTCAATAAATAAATTTAGTTAATTTTTCGAACAATTTTCTTGTGTCCATTTTGGGTTTCGAATGTATTATTGGATGGTGGATATAGCTATTTAATTTAGTGTTGGAAATTTGAGACTTTTAGGACCGTTCATTAACAAGATGTCCGGCCTTAAAGGTCCGCAAAAGTCTTCTGTAATAAGTATGAGACTTTTAGGACCGTATATTGCTTTAGTGTCCGCTCCTAAAAGCTTAAAAGTCCGCATGAACTTTTAGGTCCCGACGTATTATAAAAGGTCGGTCTTAAAAGTCACAGAACTTTTAGGACCGTGTTTTTATAAATAATCGGTCTTAAAAGTCCTTTACTTACAAGTCTCGCTTAACTTTTAGGACCGTATGTTTTTATTTGTGCGATCTTAAAAGTCAATCACCTTTAAATACATCTTTTCACACAAATTAAATGGATAGGTTGAAGACAACCGAGGTTCTCGTTCGCTTCAAGCTAGGTCCTTCATTATCTTCGTTTTACCTCTCCATGTGTAGGTGTCCCTTTTATTTTGTCTTTTGTCTTTTTGTCGGAAAAAGAAGGAAGATAATGAAAAGGACACTTTGTTTCTAACATGGGGAGGTAAAACCGACGATAACGAAGGTCCAACCTTGAGAAGAATAGTCACTTTGTTTGTTCTTATCCGAATAAGGTAAAAGATCCTTTTTTTTGTATGTTCTTAATCGTATTCTCGTGAATTTCGTTGTTGGATTTACACGAGGACAATGTTTTGTTTGTTTCCTTTTTGTCGGAAAAAGAAAGACGAGAATGAAAAGGACAAGAGGCAATCGGATATGGAAACCAAAGCTGACAAAAATGGCAGTGTTTTTAGGACCGTCGATTTACTAACTAAAGTCTTCGTTCTTTTATTTTAGGTTTTTTAGTCTGCCATTATCCATCCTTCATAGTTGCCTTGTTTATTGCTTTCCAGTGTTCGATAATGGATAAAGTACTAAACTCGCACGAGAACAAAATTTAAAAATATTTTATTTACTAATTTTTTTTTTACGCCGCCCTATATAGGGCAGCGATCACAAAAAAAAAACAAAAAAAAATGCAACAAAAAAAAAACTAATCCCTCTCGTAGCCCGGAGAGGGAGGGGGCGCGAGTCGTCGAGTTGTCGAGTCGTCTGAGTCGTCTTCGCGGGATCGTAGTTCACGTCATTGGCGTGGAGTACCATGTTCAGCTTGTTGTTCATGGTATGAGCAAGCTGAACCAATTGGCCCAAATGTCGATCGATTTGATCGACGCGGCCACCTGATCGCACCAACCCGCTTCACGCCGGATTTGGAGGAGGCGGTGGCGGAGGGGGCCGAGGTTGAAGAGGAGGAGGAGCAAACGGAGGACCGGGGGAGCAGCCATTACGGGGGGGGCCGAGGTTGAAGAGGAGGAGGAGGAAACGGAGGACCCGGGGGAGAAGAATGTGAAGAAAGTACAAGAACAACGGGTTTAAATAGAGAACCCATCCCGAACAATGTGAAACGCCGGAAACTTTAATGAGGAGACGCATTGTTCATCGAATACGAGGAGACGCCTAGTTGGGAAGTTTATCTCGGAAGCCGAAGAGACTCGCATCATTCATTTGAGCAAAGTGTGTAAGTACCGGTAAATGATAAAAGGTCGGTCTTAAAAGTAAGACTTTTAGGACCGGACTTATTATAAAAGATCGGCCTAAACAAAAAAAAAATAAATAATAGAATTTTATACCGCATACCTATAAGTACCGGGTTAATGATAAAAGGTCGGCCTTAAAAGTAATTTAGACTTTTAGGACCGGATATTTTAAAAAATGTCTGGTCTTAAAATAAAATGAATTGCAAAAATATTAAATAATGGAATTTTATACCGCGTACCTATAACTCCTTATTAATTCCTCACTACCTCGTAACTCCAAACTACGTACGTGGCTATCTCGAGAACAGCTTCTCTCGCCTTTATTAATTAACTCCTCATACCTCTCTCGCCCTAACCGCTCAAACCATGGTTAGATTCAAGAGAACCGCCGTAGGGGTGCTCTTAGTCGTGATGCTCGTGCCTTCCGTCGATCGTTATACGGTGCGCGCCTCCTCCATCGAGAGTCCGTCCTATTGTGACAGAAGAGTCTCGGGTCGTTGGACCCATTGTTATTTCTTCGGATGATGAAGAGGTTCCCGCTCCCCCTCTCCAACCTCTTGGCCCCACCGCGACTACTACCGACCCTCTCCTCTTTCCTCTAATGAAGCATTGTGGCTGAATCGAGTAAGAAGAAACTTGCCGATCTCCCATGGGAAATTAATGTTGTTCACGCCGAAATCGCCAAGGCTTTGGAGGATAATAAGCTTTAGGAGATGTTTAGTCGATTCTTGTTTTTGATAATTTTCTCGCTTGTTTTTCTTTTGTATTTTTTCTTGTGTACGTGCATATGCAAGTAATATATGTAATTAAAGAAACTCCCGTTTTCCTTTAATTTTTATTCATTCATTGCCGCGTCGCCAAATCCTTTTTTAGAAATCACAAAAACGAGGAATTTTAGGACCGGAGTATTATAAAACGGCGGTCTTAAAAAATTGTATATATAGAACCGTCTACTTTTTAATGAACCGGTTTAATTGTCTCAATTTAGGTCCGAGTATTATAAAACTCCGGTCTTAATAAAATCCCAAATATAAAACATGTCTCGCTCCGTCGCGGAATATTAAATTTCCTCTCTCGAACTTCTCTTGTCGCGCCTAAAGTGTTACTCGTGTTTCGTCGCCACTTTGTCGCCGGGTTCGCGTTGCTCTCTCGACAATCACTTTCTCGGTTCCTTAGCTAAACGTCTATAGACCAAGCCGTAAGAGGTGTTTCGGTTATATAACTTTATGATTTTCCCGCTCATCGTTCGGGTTTTTCCCGGGTTGAGCGAAATCGATCAAATGTTCTTGTGGGTTTCGTGTTGTTAATGGATATTGTATTTTGAAGATTATAATTGCACTTTAGACCTACCCAACCGACCAATAAATGTTTTTAGGTTACTCTTGTCAGTTCGTCCGCAACATCAACGTTCGTGGCGGGAGAAGAAAGACTAAGCAAACGCATTTGAATTTATATGATACAAAGTGAGTCCACAAGACCTTCACGCGATGCATTTAATTTCCTCGTCATGCATTTATTTTGGTTCTTGGATTCACCGCGATACATTTATGACCAAAAGTGATTCTTCGTTCTCGCATTTAATGAGCAAGTTTATCCGGAAAAAAAAAAGGAAAACAAAAGACATAACCGACATTTGAGCATATATATGTATGTTAAATCTTTCCGTCTATATATATAGGAATTCTACTATGGATCACAGTTGGATAAATGCTAAACGGACGAGTGTTGAATATCAGAATGGGGTGAGGGACTTTATAAAATTTGCTAAACAAAATGCCCATGCCGAGGGTGGGAAGTTTTATTGCCCTTGTGTAAAATGTTTGAATGAGAGGCGACTAAGTCCCGAAGTTATACACACACATTTAATTTGTGAAGGAATTTGTAAGACTTATACAAGATGGGTATGGCATGGTGAAAAAATACCAAGTGGGTCTCAACATAGGGAAGTGGCCTTTGATGATAATGACACGGATATGGATGATCACATAGAGGACATTATCCGTGATGTAGGAGAAGAGGCTTTTCATCAATCACATGCATATGGTAATATGTGCAATGATGCGTAGACCCTCTATACCGTGGGTGTAAAAAATACCAATTGTTGAATGCCGTATTGAAATTGGTAAGCTTGAAGGCACGTCATGGATGGAGCGACAAGAG
The DNA here is from genome assembly GCA_019022655.1 of Acacia acuminata. Taxonomy (NCBI): domain Eukaryota; kingdom Viridiplantae; phylum Streptophyta; class Magnoliopsida; order Fabales; family Fabaceae; genus Acacia; species Acacia acuminata. Next base: position 5,851,576 of record JAFJYI010000015.1, read on the forward strand.
TTTTTCGAAATGCTTGAGGCTTTTAAGGACATGCTTCCGGATGATAATGTGTTGCCGCATCGATACTATGATGCTAAGAAAATACTTTGTCCACTCGGGGATGGAGTACAAAAAGATCCATGCATGCCCGAATGATTGCGTGTTGTATAGAAAAGAGTTTGAAGAGGAGCAGAATTGTCCGAAATGTGAAACCCCAAGGTACAAGTCAAATAAGGGGCCCGCAAAAGTGTTGTGGTATCTTCCAATCATACCAAGGTTCAAGCGGTTGTTTGCGAATGAAAATGATGCAAAAAATTTGAGGTGGCATGCAGATGAGAGGATTTCGATGGAAAGCTTCGACATCCGGCCGATTCTTCTCAATGGAAGAAAATCGATCAATTATTTCCGAACTTCGGCGAAGAACCTAGGAACCTTAGGCTTGCCCTTAGCACGGATGGCATGAATCCATATGGAAGCCTTAGCAAAGATACATAGTTCATGGCCCGTACTACCGATTATTTACAACTTATCTCCAATGTTATGCATGAAACGAAAGTACATCATGTTGTCTATGTTGATTTTGGGACCGAAACAACCCGAAAATGACATTGATGTTTACCTTCAGCCCTTGATCGAAGACTTGAAGGAGTTGTGGGCGTAAGGTGTTGATGTTTTTGACTCTTTCAAGAAGGAGGTGTTTAAAATGCGAGCCATGATATTTTGTACTATAAACGACTTCCCAAAGATATGGGAACTTGTCGTGGTATAGTGTAAAAGGCCATAAAGCATGTCCGGTTTGTGAAGAAGGCACACGCTACCATCAACTTCAACATGGAAGAAAGACGGTTTATCTTGGACATAGGAGATTTTTAGACGGGCCACCCATATCGTCGATTGAAGAAAGCCTTTTTGGTGGCCAAGAGTATGAAGATGCTCCGGTGGCATTGACTCGGGGAGCAAGTTTATGAAAAGGTGAAAAATATCAATGTCGTATTCGGTAAGACCGCAAAGAGTAGAAAAGAAACAAATATATGGAAAAAGAGATCCGTATTCTTCGATCTTCCATATTGGCGCAATCTTGATGTGAGACACAAGATTGATGTCATGCATGTGGAGAAAAACGTATGTGATAGTATTGTCGGCACGCTTCTCAACATACAAGGTAGTTCCAAGGATGGTGTGAAGGCAAGATTGGATCCGATAGCAATGGGAATACGCGAAGAGTTACATCCAAGGCCGATGGGAAGAGAACTTATTGTCCCCCGGCTTCTCATACTTTGTCTAAGGATGAGAAACGAAGTTTTTGTGAGTGTTTACATGGCACAAAAGTTCCCACGGGGTATTCTTCAAATTTGAAGAGGCTTGTATCGATGAAGGACTTGAAATTAGTAGGCCAAAAGTCTCATGATTGTCATGTCTTGATGCAACAAGCCTACTCCCAATAGCTATTCGAGGCATCGCCGAATATGATCTTCGGGTCGTTTTGACTAGACTTTGTGTCTTCTTCAATGCGCTTTGTGGTAAAGTTTTGAGATTGAAAAGTTGGATGAATTGGAGAATGAAGGATATCTTATCTTGTGCCACCTTGAGAAGCTTTTTGTTCCTACATTTTTTGACATCATGGTTCATCTAATTGTTCATCTAGTGAGGGAGATAAAGATGTGCGGCCCTATCCATTTACGGTGGATGTACCCAATTGAAAGATCTATGAAATTCCTAAAAGGGTACGTGAAGAACGCATACCGCTGTAAGCATCGATTGTTCGTAAATATGTTTCGAAGAAGCCATGGAATTTTGTCAAGATTATTTGGCCAAAGTAAGACATATTGGGCTTCCAAAACGTCAAAGATGTCCGATGGGGGTAGACGAGGGGCTTCCGTAAAGAGTGTGGATCCCGATGAATTGTCACAAGTCCACTTATACATCTTGAATAACGTCGATGAAGTTCAAGCGCAAAGATAGCTGCACATAAAGCACTGTAAGGAAAGAAAATCATCGAATGATCGAACAAAGGTTGATTAGGGAGCATAAATGTAACTTTTGCAAACCGGTTCAAACAAAAGGTCGAGGGAGAGGAATGTGTTTCGATACAATCAAATGGTTAGCAGTGTGGTCCCGAGGTTGATGTCATAAGTTGGAATTCGTATGTGATCAATGGTTATACATTTTACACGAAGTCCCTAGATGATACGAGCACACCCGTAACAATGGTGTTATGTTAGAGGCTGAATCTATGCACTTCTCCAGCTCGAAAGACAAGAGCCCTTTATTGGCGTCATGCCATATTATGGGGTTATTGAAGAGATTTGGGAGGTGGACTATGTGAAAATTAGATTTCCCATTTTCAAATGCAAGTGGGTTAATGTCAATAATGGTGTTCGGATCGATCGGCTAGGATTTACATTAGTCGATGTCAATGGTAGAAGTTTTGGAGATGAACCTTTTATTATGGCGCACTGTGCAAAACAAGTGTTCTATATCACCGATCAAGAAAATAAAATGTGGTCTCGTAGCTCTCCAAGGAAAGAGGGTCATTGATATTGATGAGGAAATGAATTCAAATTATGGTATTCCCGAGAGTACTCCTTTTTCAAGGGGTCTACCGGACATGAACGAAGAAGATGAAGCGGATAATGAACCCTAAGATAAGAAGTGATCATCAAGAAGGGATATGGGAAGATATCACTTTATAAAAGAGTCAATTCATAAGGTAATATTCATATGCAGATTTCTTTGAAGACTTTAAGGCTTTAACTATATATATTATATTCCTTCTATCTATGTTCATAGTTAATGTCACCGACTATGAATTTTGTTCTTGTTTTATTTTTGTGGCGTGATCCGATCCAAAGGGGCATGTTATATAAGAGGATGTTACGTTGTTGGGTGGGGGAATCGATGAAGGCATGGTGAATATTATTTTGGGCGCATGTATGTTGTACTTGTAACTTATTGTATTTGTAAGTAAGTTATCTTATTGTATGAATTAATTTAGGTGTTGTAGTCATAGTAATCATTAATTAAGAGGCCAAATAGCTCATGGTGAATAATATTTGTATTCTTTTTCCAATTCAATTTATTCAAATAATTGTTCATAGCTTGTAGCTTAAAGTATCGACTTTTATGTGCTTTGGATTGGGTGGTGGATTTGTGTATATATATAATCGAAGAAGAAAATAGGAAAAATTCGGGAAAATTTAGGCCGGAAATAATAAGCCGGTCTTAAATGTTCACTTGTTAAGACCGGATGTAATTATATGACCGGTCTTAAAGGTCGACTACTTTTGAGTTTTGATATTAAACCCGGCCTTAAAAGTTGGTCTTTTAAGACCGGTATATTTAGACGTCCGGTCTTAAATCAAAATCTTTAAGACCGGATGTATTTATCATCCACTCTTGAAAAGGCCTTTTAAGACCGTGTATAATTAGTCGTCTGGTCTTAGAAGCCGCTATTTTTAGACCGTATGTGTTCTGTCCGGTCTTATAATTACGATCTTTTAAGAGCGGCTTATTTTTTGGCCGGTCTTAAAAGTTGAGCTTTAGGACCGAACAAAAAATATTTCGGCTTTATTTAGTACAACTTTTTAAGACCGACGTTTTTAAATGTCCGGTCTTAAAATAGTTTCTTTAAGACCGGTTCGAGTCCGGCCTTAAATGGTAGACTTTTAATACCGGCCGGAACAAGACCGGTGCATGCCGCATGTCCGGCCTTACGACCCCTCTTTTGTCCTAGGCCTTAAAAGCCTTTTTTGCACTAGTGTGGAGATGGGGTGGTTATGACCCCAACAATTCCACAGGGTTGCCTTCATCTGGCTTTGAGGGATCAGTGGTCCATTCTTGGATAGTTTTTGTTGTTTTGTTGTATCAGGGGATAGATTTTCATAATCTAGACCTTTAGTCTTATTCAAGTTTCGGCTTGCCTTTCTTATATAAAAAAAAATGAAGAGACGGGCCAAGATCTTGCTCGCTATTAGTTGTTCTAGAGATTATCTCCGATGGTTTGCAGGGATTGAACTGTTGGACGAAGTTGCAGAACTTGTACAAAAGAGAGGTATGGCATCAAATCAATCGCTAGTGGGAGAAATTCCAAAGGAGCTTCATAATTCTATGGGTTGTTTTTTTGCTTCGTGAGTTTCTTTACAGTGTTAACAGCAGCAGGCTGCCATGCCATGGAGGAAGTCATCAAACCATATTTTTATATATTTTTCATAATTAAATTTGGATTTTTAATACGTTTCTTATTACATTATTACATTATTATACACAAATTTAAGTTAGAGACATTTGTATTGAATTAAATGTAATTAGGGGTAAAATGATAATAATTTGTTAATTATTCATGCAAAGGATTTATAGGACTTTTGACACTACTTTGTGCTTAATTTTACATTGTAGGTATTTAAAAAAAAAATTGAGATTTTATAGGGTTAGAATTAATATTTTGGAACTAAGAAAAATTTATAGAAAAGGTCCCTAGAATTTCTGGAAATTGTAAATCATTGAAGAAAAGGACCAAGGAAAATTACATAAAAGGCCCATATTGTTTGAAAATTCATTTTGACCTATAATATTTCAAAACATTTTAGTTTAGTCCCTTCTTAAGAACTTTTGAAGTTGGCAACCTAGTCCCTGGTCAAAAACTCTTCGACACTTTTTCAGATCATTGGAGTGACAGACAGTAGTGGCGGAACCAAAAAATATTTTTAGTCGGAGTAAAAAATAAATATATTGAACTACTCTTTTAATTCTTATTATAAGCACTAACTAATAAGTATATTTGGTTCTTTTTATAAACACTTGCTTGTTTTCAAATAGTATTAAATATTTTTTCCATGTATACTCATAATTAAAAAGGTAATAAGTGAGAGTAATAATTAATATGATATTAGATTTTAATGTAATTAATAAGGATAATATTAAAAATTACTTAAATTTTAGGACAAATTTAATAACTTTAACGGTTTTTATTGATTTGTGAGAATTGTTAGTTGGTTTCTTAAATAAAGACCAGAGGGAGTATTTACTAAATATGATCAAATAACCTGAAAAATATAAACAAATAATAACAAATAGTTATAAATCAAAATAATATATAAGATGATACTAATCTTTCGGTATCTTAAACAAGAATTTTACTTTCCTCTTACAACCTAATTAGTAATGAAACAAACATTATCTTTACATAGAAGATAAAAAATTAGTTGGGATCAAATTTGTGGCTAAATAAAATATCATATAATAAATACATATATATTTTAACAAATTTTATAAAATCGGTCGCCTAACCTGGGACCATCACAACGTTCCGTTCCGCCCCTGGTGACAGAGAAGGCCACAGAGCTTCAAAAAAGTCAGAGGAGAGTTCGATTGGAATGAATGTGGGGAATAGACCGAACTTTTCACAATACTCGCCGGGTAGGAGCTTACACACAGGACACTGGCAAGAGTTATAAACACCATTTTTTCCACAGATTCCAACCTTAGCTTTTTTTATCAGTAAGAGAGGAATAGTTGGACTTATCCACGTGATCTCTGCATAATGATATTCCAACTCACTCAAAATAAACAGTGTTAACCTCTTTGTTAGTCCTTCATTAACGGTTTTAACTAACGGTTTAAAGTACAAAACCTAATAAAAAGGATAAAAAGGTTTAGGGGCCTAATTCAAAGTCTGATGAAACTAAGTAACCGACATGTTAAATTTCCTAAAAAATATTATCTTTCGTATGGTGCGAGACAATGATTGGCATCAGGGAAGGATTAGGGGTAGCCGCGCCCCCTAAAATTATAGAATATAACCCAATTTTTTAGAAAATTATATTTCTGCCTAATGAAACTTTCAGTTTTCTTACTTTAGTCTTCAATGGAAGTTTGATAAAGAGATTAAAATGAAAATATTAAAATTATTATAAGGCTGAAATATAATTTCGTGAACACCTAGTTCAATTCTGTAAATTTCAACCCCCTAATTTCAATTCTTGATTCTGTCCCTGATTGGCAAGGGTAATCCTCCCTCCACAAAGATAAAGTCAAGCTTTGTGATGTCTACAATCTGTGGCCCTGACTCCTCTTTTTTTTTCCTTTTCATTTTCGCACTTTTACGTTAACCCATTCTCATTTGCCTTGTTTCTTTCGGATCCAGCTTCTTTCCATGCTCTTCAATCTTTTGCCTCTCCTAATATCCAAAACTACCATTTTGAATGTAAACAACGAGAATAAACCACTTTATTTAATAACATTTAGTGTCCTGAGATATTTTTTAACAACATCTAATATTTTAAAATAATTATTTTTATACACTCTATAACATATAATATTTTTTCTCACTATTTTAGGATATTAAAAAAACAATATCTTAAAATATATAATCTCCATTCATATTAGTACATTGGCAACAGTTATATTTTAACTTTGAAGTAATGGAGAGGCGTTGGATGAGAAGAGTCTGGGAGAGAAGCTGAATCCCTTTCTTTTCAAATAATTACATGTCATCATCAACCCCACAGGCATGTTTTGCTTTATATTAAACAACTCATTAATCATCATTTGGTCATTGATTCCTTGATCTCCTCCTCATTCTCTGCCATCAAATTTTTGACAAATCCTACTCTCCAGCATAACAATTATCCTCCCCATATAAATTAAGGAATCTATTAAATTCGAAATATTACGCCATTTGATCTGATTTTGAATGCTATAACAGTTGCCAACGTATTAGGTACTGTAGTTTATCTCTACCTGACATAAATGGATAAGGGTGTTTTTAAGAAATATTCTGATAGAGCCGTAGAGCAGAGTAGCAGCATCTCGAAAACTTCCATTAGAGACAAGAACGGCATAATTATCCTGATCTTCTGGCTGACACAAAAAATCAGGCATAATTCTTGACCTAAAAAGCCTCAAGTATAATTGCTGTTATTATACGTTTTGAAAATAAGTACAAGTATGCAATGAAAATTGCAACAAAACTTGTAATAATCTCATATAATACAAAACCATGTTCTGGAATTCTCAAACACACCTCCAGCTCATTTGGCTTCCATTTTTCAAAATTGAAATCTCAAATGAACTGAAAATATAAATATACGGAAGAAATTCGCAAGAGCCGAGAGGGTTATTTTAAAAAAAAAAACGGAAAAACGGTATCGTTATACTATGTAATTCTATGAAGTATGAACATGAAACTTGTCCCTTTGTGAAAAACTATGCTACCTCTATACTGCTATCTAATCTTTGTTTCCGGGAAACAATGGATCAGAAGATTGCTCCCCGATGTCGTCCATAGCCAACTCCGACGGATCCACCGGTGCCTTGTTGGCCACCATCGAACTACTCCTGCTAAAAAAAGGCGGCCTCATCGTGAAGCTCCACTGCTCCGGCTGCCCCTCGCCGCCGAATCGCTCGTACTGGAAATAGTTCCTTCCGCGTCCACTCCCCACACTTCTTGTCCTATAACCCCTCCTCTGACTGCTCTCCCTGGTGAACGCTACGCAACTATTTGTGCGCTTTAGTAACTGCTCTTGGGCATCCTCCGGTAATCTCAGAGTAAACCTTTCCCAATTCTCTCCGGGCTGAATCTGCAAGGAATGACCCGTGGAGTGAGAACGCGGGAATAATCCGGCCAATCGAAACCCCGTCGACTTTGACCCAGGTATCCAGCTCCGGTTCACGGTCTGATTTCGGCTCAGACTCGGAGTCTCCGGGGCCGCCGTATTGATGTTGTCATGGGCGCCCTCACGAGTATTAGGACTTGAATCAGGTTGAGGGGAATCGAAGTCCGGATGGGGGATCTGAACGGCGATGAAGGATGAATCACCGGGTTTAGGAATAAGGTTGGCCCGGCAGAGGGGGCAGGTGGAGTGAGAGGACAGCCAAAGATCGATACAATTAGGATGAAACACGTGGCTGCATTTGGGTAGCAGACGCAGAGTTTCATAGTCTTGGAACTCGTTCAAGCAGACGGCGCATTCCAGAGAGGTCCTCCCCATCTTAAGCCCCTTGACGGAGGAGTAAGTGAAAGTGGGAAAACTGTCGATGATCTCGGGGTCAAGACCACGCGGTCGCCGGCTGCTGATGCCGATGGGGATAGTGAGGTCGAGTCTTCCTCTCATTCTGCGCTCTGCGCATTGGCGAGTGTAGATGGAAAGGAAGCCCAGAATGAAGAACACGAGGACCAGGATGACCATGATGATGGCCATATTCTTGTCGAACTTAAGCCTGGCAAAGGGGTCGGTGGGCGGAGGCGGAGGCGCTGAGAAGAACTGCGCGGTGGCCGGGAAAGCGAGTAGAAAGAGGGCAAGGCAGCGGAGGCCATGGTGATGATCGAGTGGGAGAATGGGAGGAGGGGGAGTGTGGGAGTGGATTGTCATAGCTGATCATGAGATTGAGGTGTTTGCAGGTATAGGAAGCATAGAATTTTGCTGCAATCGCAACACACGAGGCCGTACGATACGACGACGCAGTGATGGCTGCCCCACTATTGTAATTTTATTCTTTTGTGCGGGTTTGCTCAGAATGGGAATGATGGTGTTGTAACTGGAAAGCAAAGTAAAACCAAAGGCCGGCCGTTAAATAGCACATGGCATGCTTTTGGTTAAAGACATGGGCAGGGCATGAAATGGATCGGATGCATGCGATATATTTAGGAACCGTTTTGCTTCTAAACAGAAGAATAACTATTCTAGTTCAATGTCGCGTAATTGGCATTTTTATGGTAGTGTAAATTTCTTGAGGGGAAAACAAAACAAGACAATGAACAGAAATGGAGGAAACGCGCAAGGGAATGAGAGTGGGGACGAGGGGTTTCATATGACGTCCTAGGATTTTTTTTTTTTTTTTTTTTTTTTTTTTTTTTTTTTTTTTTTTTTTTTTTTTTTTTGGGGGGGGGGGGGGGGGGGGGGGGGAATGTAGGGTTTCAAAAGTCGCCTATAATCCACATTTTTTGTTGTTATTTGTATTTGAGGTTGGCGTCCTCACAAGGTTATTTGTGTCGTGGCAATCACAATATCATATGCAATTAATGAGGGAGTTCTGGTCACTAAAGTTTGGGCCTTTAGATTATGTATTTTGTCCCTATGTATATCGAGTGCGATTCGCTTTCTTGCTTCCTTCCCTGGTAAGTCCTATGGTGTGTTTCATACATGCGACTGTTTCGAGAGAATTCAATGCTTGGATTTGGATTTACTTCTTCGCGAGCTTCCCATAAATTGCGTGGACCATTCAGACCAGGATCCATGCTTTGATTCTTCTGCTACGCGTTTTTTGGGTGGCTCTTTTGGTCAGACATCCTCCTTCGCTGCTGAATCAGCAGATGTGGGGTATAACTATAAGCATATATATTTTTAAATCTTCATCTCGGATGTTCAGAACCAGGAAACCCACAAAAATGTTTCATTGTACATAACGAAATCACAAGTGTGTTTTTTCCCCTCCTCGGCAGCAAGTTATATTGTCTTGTATTATCGAGCTCTTAATTAATAACCCAATTCAACTTTTTTTAAAAAAATCCAAACTGGATGAATTATAAAATGTCAAGCTTATTAGTTAAAGGCTGCTTTAGCCGGTGGACCTACGACTACCACATTTGACATTTGATATCAATCGATTAACTAGAGAAAATAAATAAATAAATAAAACAAGGGTCGACATCAGGAAAATAAGAAGGCCATTGAAAAAAATGGAGGAGTTGTTGGAAAAGGTCAATGTACGTCATTAGTTTTTAATATTAATCGAGAAGAACAAAAAGGGTTCGCACGACATTTGCCGTGGCCGGCCGTCTTGGCCCAGTGGTTTAAAGTCCTATAAAAATGAAAGTCCGACCTAGTTTCGTGGAAAACACAAAGTAGATTACGGTCACGCGAAGGAAGGTTCTCGCTATTGAATTATTTGTTTTGATGAATTCAAATTCAGTGAACCACCACTGCCATTCCACTAATTGGAGTCTTCAATAATTTAATATGAGTTTATTTTCTTTTAATTATATTTTCCGCCGGTTCATTTTTCTAGGCTGCTCACCTGTAGCTCTACTCTTCGCAGGTACTTGTCTTTGTTAGTTGTTACTTAACGTCCGCACCCAAAAATTTCCTAGTGTTTGTGACAAACACTGGCCTGCCTCTGCCGGTGGCTCTAGTATTATTTCTTTAAATTTTGCACACTTCTCTTTTTCTGGTAAATATATAAACGTGGCATAATGGCATTATCACTTACGAAAGTCTTGTATGAAGAAAGTCAATGAATTAATTAAGAGGCACCGGCGCATATCGGCGAAGTCGATGCAACTCAACTATTTGCCTGGTATTTTAGCGGCATTATCATGAGTTATCTTAATATTTATTAATTTGGAAGAGGCGTAACCATGGCCCACTAATTGATCACAATTAATGGATCCTTGGATTCAAATGTGTCGCGGGGCAAGGCAAGGGGTTCTTTATGGGGACACGCATAATTATTTCACCACTTTCCTTTTTAGGCCAGCGACAAGTATGGTTCATTCACATACCTAACTAAATGGATGATAATTGGCAGTATAAATTAAACTTCCTCTTCAAAGTCCAGAAAGCGACAGATGGATGAATATTAATTAATTGTAGGTGCAGCATATCCGGATTCAATTACTTGCCCAATCCCACTTACTATTAGACTGTTTGGCATTGGATTGCATCATGAGGGGAAAAAACCCCAACGTCAGTGGGTAAAACCCAACCCCCCGAGTAACAAGGTTGGTTTTCCCAGAAATGCGATTCCTTAGGAATATGAATTGAAATAACTTATCAGTAATCTAGAAAAAAAAAAAGGTTTTATTCTTTCTTATAGCCTTTGTACAAAATAACCCCACATTGCTTACTTCATTCTCCCTAGGGAAAGATTAAGAATCAATATTCCGGAGAAGAAATACTTGTATACCCGTATCCTAAAGCTTGTTCTTTTTCCCGCTTCGAGTAAGCAATTGAATACAAACAAGATAGTAGTTCGCTCCCCCGTGTCCGTGTTCTCTCTCCCTCGGGAGTGCTAGTGGTTTCCTGGTGAGCCTCCTCAAGTCGACGTTCTTCTCCTCAAGCCTCCTCTTCTTCTTTTTTTCTTTTCTGAGTGTCTTCTTGTTTCTGTATTGTACGTCTTGGTCTGGTAGTTTGGAGGAATGGAGGAAGGTGATAGTAGTGTTGGCAATTTAGGGTTACTAAGCAAGTGGTTCTGTTGGATAATGAAGTTACTAGTTATGGCAGTACTCTGGTTGGAAAGATTTTTACAAGCAAGAAATTAAACGTCCCTACAATTATTTCCATGATCAGGAAAGGTTGGAAGCTGGATGATGACCTGGAGGTCCATGAACTTGATAGTAATCAACTTGTTTTTCTATTTCGCTTCCATGACAAAAGAGAGTATGATCGGATATTGAAGGGGCGACCAATACAAAAAAAAATCAATTTTTGCGATCGAAAAAATCCGTCGCAAAAAACGTATTTGCTGACGGAATTAGCGATGGAAAGCTTGATCGTCGCAAAAAATGTCGTCACAATTGCGACGGAAAACGAAATTCGTCGCAATTTGCGACGGAGATTTTTCCGTCGCAATTTGCGACGGATATATTTACGGAAAAAAATCCGTCGCAAATTTCAAATTTGCGACGGAATACGATTCCATCGGAAATTGGAATTTTCTTGACGGAATATTATCGTCGCAAATTGCGACATGTTTACGAAAATATATCCGTCGCAAATCATTATTTTTAAATTTTTTTATATTTTTGTTTTTTTTATATTAGCGACGGATTTTTAATTCCGTCGCTAATTTTCATTTTTTTTATAAAATAATTATTTTTATTTTTAAAAAATGTTTATTCCCATTTTAAATTTTGTTTTTAATATTTTTTTAAAAAAATAATTAAAAACATTTAAAAATGGCATTTAAAATTTAAAAATATAATAGTAAAAGCGCATATGATCAAAATAACAATCGAAATAGTTTACATAGATAAAATAAAATATAAATAATATTGTTTAAAACAAAAATCTACTAAAGTATAGTTAAAAAAGAGCAAGATCATCATCATCATCGTCGTCATCACCATCACCCTGATCGGGAGAGCTCAATACCCTTGTCTTTCATTAGGGACTTAAGTTGAAGCGCATATGGTTCATCATCTCCGTTTGTTGACTCATCCGCGCATCATCATCTCTCGTTCTGGAGCATCCGCTTCATCATCTCCCGCCCTCGAGTCATCCACGCTTGATCATCTCCTCGTTCCGAGTCATTTGTAGGTGTCTCCGGTTAAGCTCCTCCACCAATGCCTTCATCTTCTTTATCTCATCTACAAAAAATATTATGAAATACGTTTATTTTTTGAACATCATTTAAATGGACAAATGAATGAAAATGTAACAATTAGTAGCAAATGCATAACGTTTACCTACGTAGAAACACCTTCATCGGTGCGGATAAGGAGCGCTTCGTTTGCTTGATCGGCTAGCGGAGGCACCTACCCCAAGACTCTCCCTTTCTTGTCAAATCCTCCCGTTGCGGCTGAAAGAAGAGATTCTCGTTGTCGGACCGAGACGATGCGGGGTCGGCCCCACTCTCGCGAGTCTCTATCCCGCGACGCCTTCTAAAAAGGTTTCCTACAAGCACAAAAATACGGGAGAAATAAGGCATGTGAAATGAAATAAATATGGTGTTGCATGAAACAAATAATATGCAATAAATGTCTCACCCTACTTGCTTCGCCTTGTTGTTAATCCAGCGCCTCTCACTCCCTTCAGACTGCTGGGAATAGGTTCGCTCAAAGGTAGCCCAATCAAGTGACTTTGCAGGAACTTCCCAGACTCTTCCCGCAAATACAAATGATGACCTACAAAATATTGAATACTTAAATAGAAAATAATGTCTACTCACAATTTTGCGTCGATGCTCACTAAATGGAATGGATCTGCCAACATATGACGGTCCTTCCATTTTGGCCCTATTTTGCTTATTTTTCTCACTTTTGTTGAGAAACTTCGGATCGTTGGTCCATTGTTGAATTAATTCCTCTGCGGTGTCGGTTGAATCCAATTTTGCTTGCCTCTTTGCCTTCTCAACTTATAACACCTCTCGTCAACCTGACCTCCTTTGTAATTATAAGCTTTTTCATATCTTCACGATGTTTAGGCAACGTGCTATCGATTCGCAAATCAATAATGAACAATTAGTGCTCTAAATTTTAAAAGCGCTTGATGATAAAACACACAACTTACCAAGAACTCTTGAACCAACGATCCGATTCGCCTTAGGGATGTGTCCAATCGCCCCAAGGCCGATTGAAATTACGGAATATTTGACGCGAGATCCAATCCGCAACCTCATTATAAGGGTAAAATCTGAAGACGGAGGACGAGATGCAAATATTAGCATACCAAGCGAAGGTAGAAAATTGTAACATTACTGCGGTAACTTTACATGACTTACTCGTGCTCGCCTCCAGGACAGACCCAAAGCTTCCCTGTCACAGGATCTACCGTTCCCTAGATGGGTGTATCGGAGGAACTACCTTCTTCCCCAACGTGGCTCTGAGGCGACCCAGTGGGCTAAAGGAACGAATGTGAACTATTGAAGATATTTGTACATAGATGGTTCAAGAAAACTAAACATATGTAAATTAATCGAAATCGTAAAGTAAAAACTTGTTGTTGCCCTTGTTGTGGATCGAGGTGGTAGACGGTGACGATGACAAATTAACCGACGGTGAAGATGACAAATAAACCGACGGTAGAGATGACAGATGATCAAGTGGCGGCAACTGCGGGGAACCCGAGCCCTACGCCTACGAAGGGGGGTAGATGGCGTGGCCCTACCTCTAATAGGACGAGGGGGAGCGACCACCACTACGTCCACTACCCGAACCCCCTCTTGTATGCTCCATCTCGAACACTCATAAACATTATATCAAAATGTTTATAAATTTAAGAAATTTAATTAATATCACATTGGCAAATTAGGATATATCTAGTATAATATATCGTCATAAACAAAGAACTAACACAAATCAATCGGACGATTCCTCTTCTTCAGCCTCAGCCTCCGTGCCTTCCTCTGAAGTCTCATAATCGTCGAACTCGGATTCACTATCAGAATAAATCTCTGTCTTTCTTCGTCGATTCCTCATCGTCAATTTGGATAGGAATCAACTCTAACTCGCAGAGAATTGAACAGCATTGCTTGGTACATCATCATCGACAATGTATATGGGCTATAAATGTTCAGCATCAGCTTGGAACGGTTCGTCATACCGTTATTTGTTTCCGACTCTTTGGACTTGGGTATAATATTTCGTGCTTTGGTTTTGATAACTCCCCTCCACCCTTGACGTGATGTGGGGTATAATTATAGTACACTTGTTCCGCTTTGTTGAGCAAGGATAAATGGGTCATAACCAACCGTATATCTCCTTGTCAGTGGACCTCAACATTTCCATATATGTCCACTTTTGTCCCACGCGGATGTTATCAAACCACTCACATTTAAAAAGGGTCACCACTTTGTCCACGGGTAGTTTAGCTGAATTATGTCAATTAACTTCCCAGTAGTAGTCGGCCTCCACCCCGTCACCTTGGCCACCTCGACAACATACACCGTAATTGCAACATCTGTACTTTGCGTTCGCTTCAACAAGTATAAAACCGATACCCATTGATTAAATATTTTTTGCACGGGTAACAACTATTGCAGCTCCATGAGATAAACTCCATGCAACTTCAGTTGGATCTTTTAGATTTTTCACGAAGTAGCGTTGAAACCATTTGGGAAACTTCGGAGGTCGTGAATTGATCAAGCGGAATCCGACATTAAAGGATTTTTGATCGGACCCAATTAGAGAAGTATGGGAAAAAATGAAGTTAATATTTTAATACTTACCATAACAAGTAAAAAGCAAAAGAAAGCTTACTTTAAATATCGGGCGACCTCTTCCGAGTTGTTTAGAATGTACCACTCCGCTACTTTCTTATCGTTCCCTTCCAAAGTTGACCTCAACGTTTTCCCAAGACTCGGCACTGGAAAATTAAATATTGAATTTTGTTTGCTCGTATCACCGCCATCATCATTGCGAGGTACCCTTCTCCATCTTGATATCATTTCGGGGGATAGTAGTATGACGCAAATTTTGTCGCCTCTTCGACTAGGTACGCCTCGTGATAGATCCTTCAACATACCTTGAATTTTTTATCTTCTTCTTAAGTGTGCGTAAAAACCTACAAAGTGACAATGAGAGAGTATTAATAAACTAAAGTACCATGTCCGTCAATAAATAAAAGTGTGAAATAAATATATATTACCTCTCAAACGGATACATCCACCTATATTGTTGTGGCCCTCCTACCTTTGCTTCGTATGCCAAGTGAACAGTCAAATGTTCCATTGAGTCAAACATGCTAGGAGGAAACACCATCTCTAATTTTCATAGCATTATTGGCATGCTCGTCTCAAGGTGCCGTAACTTTTCAACATTAAGCTCGAAGCTACGATTTCTCTAAAGAACATTGAAAATTCTCGAATAGACCATATATGCTTGGAAGTGCTTTGAAGGCCCACGGCAACAATCTCGGAAAAAAACATGACAATCATGACTCTTCATCCCGAATAACTTCGCCTCATGCATGTTGACACATCTTTTCAAGTTTAACGCATAACCGTCCGGGAGTTTCAAGTCTTTAACCCATTGTAACAACTCTAAATTTCGTTGTTTGTTGAATGTGACGGCGCTCTAGGTTTGGAAGTCCGTCTCGTGACATTCGTACCAAATGCAAATCGGGCCTTCGCAAATCGCTCTATGTCCGGTCTTGTGTTGACTGTGTCCTTCGTCTTGCCCTTGGTGTCCATCACGATGTACAGAATATTGCAAAACACATTCCTCTCAATATGCATGACATCGAGATTGTGTCTTAACAATTGATCTTTCCAATATGGTAGCTCCCAGAATATGTTGCGTTTGTTCCAATGATGATCAATACTGTATCCCTCAGGTTGGCTGGAAGCAGCCCCCTCTTCAACACTTTTAATGTACTTGACCCTGTCCCATACTTCTTGGCTACTTAAACGATGAGGTTGATCTACGCGTTCGACCACACTCTGCATGAAGTCTTTTTTATTCCTCCTATATGGATGCTAGGGGGCAGGAATTGCCAGTGCCTGTCAAACCAACAGACCTTGTGACTATAATCCAAGGTAAAACCCATGTTTTGTTCAAGACATATCGGGCATGCAAGCTTCCCAGACGTTTCCCAGCCACTCAACATACCATATGCGGGGAAGTCATTTATCGTCCACATTAAGGCGCCCGCATGGTGAAATTTTGGCTCAACGATATATCATACGTAATAACCCCTTCACTCCACAACATCTTAAGCTCGTCTATCAAAGGCCCGAGGTACACATCTATCTTCTTTTTGGGGTTGGATGGCCCCGGGGATTAACGCGTTAAGAAACAAAAACTCTCTTCTCATGAACATAGAAGGTGGGAGGTTGTACGGTGTCACAATGACAGACCAACATGAATAAATCCTGCGAACATAGATCCAAGACATAGGACATTGCGGGATCCCTAGCAAAGGAAGGATTCGCCTCGTCAAATTTTTGCCAAGCTTCAAGATCGGATGGATGCGTCACAAAGTTTTCATCCCGTGATGCTCCGGTGCCATCTCATGTGGCGAGCGGTTGTTTGTTCGATGCATACAATCTCGAAGTCCGGGGCACGAGAGGAAAGTATGTCATCTTGCTTAATGCCCGACGGGTCGTTTTCCTTCCAATCCTCACAACTTTATATCTGTCATGTCCGCAAAATTTACGGTTGGTCACCAAAGATCATCCTTGTAATACAACATACATCCATGGGCAAAGTAGTGGATTTTTTTACATCCAAGGCCCAACTCTTTCACCTTTTTTTTTGCTTGATAAAAATCCTTCGGCAAATTATTGTCTTTACGAACAACCTTACTCATGATCTGCATCATTTCGTTGTAATTCCTCTCACTCATATGGTGATCAGTCTTCAAGCTTAGTGTTGCTAGGGTAGGCGATAGCGATGAATATTCACTATTTTCAAAGTGTTCGCAACCTTCCCATAACGGACGTTGCGCTTCTTGAAGCATTATATAGAACCTATCGGCCGGATGAGGATCCTCTCCCATGTATGATGGTTGAGTATGTGTATCGGTCTCTTCTCCCATGTATGATGGTTCGCCAGCATGAGTAACGGGATCGAAATATTGGCCGATCGACGGTCCCTCGCGTCCATAACCAATTGCTCATATTGATTAAGGTTGTCTCGATGACTACTGTCCCCGTAATAACCACTCGGTGTCTGCCGGACTTCGCCATGACATTCCCAACACTCATAATCCTTCATGAATCCCTTTTTACACAAATGGATTTTGACCGTCTCTCGAATCTTCAAATCTTAAACACCTACATTTGGCACACGGACAACTGATCGCCCTACTTGAATGAGGTGAATGTGTCAAAGCAAAATTGATGAACTCTTTCAAACCCGCCAAGAATACTTGAGTTAGTTGTCTTCTCTCAGTTAAACGATTGTACATCCAACTCCTATCATGATTGTCTTCCATACTTCCTAGCTAGTTCAGTTACTAACCTAATTAACATCTCAACATGCCACAAATATATATAAGTAGCCAATACAACTAGCCACTTATGTCAACCAATTGCCACTTAATGAAGAAAGTGAAAAACAAACACATGCATTGAACAAAGAACATATCCTAGCAAGCAACCAGAGAATGAGGATAGACACCGAAACATGGGGACATGCTTGTGGAGGGGGCAAACAAAGAATAGAACACTAAAAGTATTTTGGAGTTTCTAACCTATAAAGATTATTTAAGACTTAATCAATTTATATAATGCGCAAAATCAAGTATATCTTTTGTATCATCTTCCGAGCACAAAATTGAATTTTGTATGAACTAAGTATTGTAAATTAAAGCCCACAATATGGTTATATACCGAACAAAACTACGCATAATTTACAATTACCAAATATATACGGGATTTTCCATAACATTTTTCCTTGTGGCCTTCACCGAATAAATTTATTCTCACAATTAATTTGAAAAATAAAAATTAATCATCTATAATTGCCTATTTATATAAACAGTATTTATAATTTTGTTTTTTAAATTATCGATCTTTATTGTATAAAGTTAAAGATAGATTCAAATAAAAAATTGAAATGGAATTTTTTAAAAAAAAATTATTTCCTTATCCCTAAATATCATTTCTCAACACTTCACTTTTCTAATTTCAACACTTTGATAGAATGTAAAATATTCACTCAACCATAATTAAGTTCAAAATTAAAGTATTTAAATCCATACAAGGAGCACTTAACTCAGCCAGATTGAAACAAATTAAGCAATAATTTTTACAATAGTTTAAATGAACTAGTTAATTTCATTAATTTGTCTAATACATAAAAATTTCATTATTCCTTAAAGTCACACATTTCTCCTATTTTACATTAATTAATTAATTCTCTTATCCCTAAATATCACTTCTTAACACTTTACTTTTCTCATTTCAACATCATCTTATTTATAGACTTATATATCATTAACCACTAATAGAAATCATAATTTTAACACACAATTTTTTCATTATACAAAATAGACTATAAAAAAATAATGCAACATTAATATTCTCACTAATACTCACAAATCAACATTAATAACCAAAAATAAATAATATCATAATTTTAACATACAATTTTTCCATTATACAAAATAGACTATAAAAAAATAATGCAACATTAATATTCTCACTAATACTCACAAATCAACATTAATACCCAATAATGAATAATATCATAATTTTAACATACAATTTTTTCATTATACAAAAGAGACTATAAAAAAATAATACAACATTAATGTTCTCACTAATACTCACAAATCAACATTAATAACCAATAATGAATAATTTAATCAACATTACAGAAATAACACAAAATATTAAAAAAGATATGTTATATAGAAATTTCCCTAAGGAGAACCAATAATATTTTTGATATCATTTTATTATAAATAAAAATAATACTCAAGAAAATAATAAATAAAAAAAATAAATCTTTCCACACACGTGATACAAAAAAAAAAATAAAAAAGAGAGGAAGCTTACTTGGAATAGAGGTGCAGACTGTAACTAGTAAGGGAAGAGGACGAGGAGACACCGCCGGAAAATCACTGACCGGAGCACAGGGAGACACCACCGGAAAATGAGAGATAAATGTGTTTAGTAGTGTCCAATAAAAAAAAAAAAAGGAGATGGCCGGTGTTAAAAACAAAAAACAAACAAACCCGCAACTAGGGAGCTAGGGAGGCGACCGGAGGAGGAGCGGGGTGGGGGGGTTTGGGCCGGGAGCCGAGGCGCAGGGAGTGGAGGAGGGAGCCGGGGAGGCGAGCCGGGGTGGGACGGGGAGTCAGCGGGAGCTAAGTGGGGGGTGGGGGAGCGAGGGGGTGCGCGAGGGTAGCCTGGGGGTGGCGGAGCCGAGGGGAGGCCAAGCCGGGGGTAGGGGGCGAGCTCGGGGAGAAAGCCGAGGGGGCCGACCGAGGAGGAGCCGAGGCGGGGGGGAGCCGGGGCGGCGACGCGATGAGGGGAGAGCCGAGGGATTCCGTGAAAATGACGATACGGGTGGGGGATTTAATGAGTTTTTTGCGACGGACCTTTTTACCGTTCCGTCGCAAAAAGGCAACCCCGTTTGCGACGGATCTAGTTATCCGTCACAAAACGGAGGGGATGGCGGCCCTTTAAGGCCGTCATTTTGCGACGGAAAAGTTAGTCCGTCGCAAATGTGAGGTAAATGGCGGCCTTTTTGGTCGTCATTTTGCGACGGGACAGTGGCATCCGTAGCAAAACTTACGACGACCCGGACTATCCGTCGCAAATGGGAGGAGAATGGCGGCCTTTAAGGCCGCCATTTTACGACTATGACGTAAAGCATATTCCGTCGCAATATGCTTTCCGTCGCAAAAGTTTGCGACGGAATATGTTTTCCGTCGTAAAATTTGCGATGGAAAATAATCCGTCGCAAATGCGCCGCAATTGCGACGCGGATTTTTTTTCCGTCGCTATTTTAGTTTTTTCTAGTAGTGGTCGATCCAAGGTTTTCTGCTCAACCTTCAGGTGTGGGAGATCATATAGTCCTTAAGGACGTCAAGTTCGATGTGGCCCCGTTCTGGATTCAATTCCATGGCATTCCTCTCGAAGCTTTTAATGATAGCAATGCTGTAACCCTTGGCAACTCGGTGGGAAGAACTGCCTTGATTGAAAGTCCGATGGTGGGGGGAGATTGGAAAGAAGTTACATCAGGGTCAGAACACTGGTGCAACTTAGTGAGCCTTTGGTTACTGGTTTCTAGGTCCCGCAGGCAAAGAAGGATCTGACCTGGGTCTCTGTTCGGTGTGAGCGTTTACAGACTTATTGTTATACCTACGAGCGGATAGGGCATGATGGGCGAGGTTGCAAGGACTCCCATGCCCGGAAGGAAGACGAGGGGCATGAAAACTCCTTTGGCAGCTGGCTCTGTACACCAGGGGTGAGGACCATTGAGGATGTGGTTCAGGTGTGTATGAAGGATTGGTGTGAAGCTCTTTTTTTTTAGAAGAAAGACTCAAACTTTAAACCTCGTCAAAGTTGGTCACCGGGGAAGGAAACACAGGCGACGAGGCGGCCGAATGAATTGGAGGGAGACAGTTCGAGTCCTAGGTTTGAAAAGCGTCAATCCCCAATAAAAGTTGGTAAGGAAATCGTGAGTTGTCAGAAGATAGGGACTTGGCATGGAGTTTCGGCGGCAAGCTCGGCATCTGAGGAGCCTCGAAACACTGTTGAGATCAGGGCATTAAATGAAGATGAGACTAGTGGTCCCAATTATGCCGCCTCACTGAGAGTGAAGCCACCTTTTGGTCAATCTGGTAGTGGGTATAACCCATCGGATATGTCACTTGGAGCCAAAGTTGGGCCTGTTATTGAAGCAGGCCCATTACGTAGCCAAGACGGAGGCCCTTCGGCTGTGTGTGTGGAGCAAAATTATAGAGTGGAATTCCCAATTGATTTCAAGCCTAAATCGGGTACTACTCCTCTAATTATCTCCCAAGCTGGGCTTTTTCCTATCTCTGCAGTCTCACTCTCCTTGAAGACCTTTCATCTAAAACGTCCTCATAATGATGAATTAGGCCTAGCGGTGAGTAAGAGGCAACGAAAGCTCTATTTTGATGGTCCGGATGTGCCTATGTTCTGCCTTCCAGATTCGCCAGTTCCCCGAGGAAGAAGAAAGAGCATCAGGTCCATGAAGTCTCTCATTCGAAATAATAAAGTGAGTAAGCATCCGGATGAGCAGGTGCCGTTAGTAAGTGAGGAAATTGACTTTCCCTCTAGTTGGCTCGTTGGTAGCTCTGGTGCTTTTGATGCTCAGCTCTCTTCATCTGATTGTAACGCGGGTGGTTGGATGGGACCAACCACCGGTGTGCCATGAATATTTTAGCCTGGAACTGTCAAGGTCTTAGGGTTGCCTTGACAGCCAAGAATCTGAAGGAAGAGTGCTTCCGGAAAAAACCCCAGATTGTGTTCTTAATGGAGACAAAGCAAAAGGCTAGGTACATGAGAAAGCTGAGGCGACGGTGTGGTTTTTGTGAAGAATGGCTGGTTGAGCCGGTGGGGATCAGTGGAGGCCTAGTTGTATGGTGGATTAATACGGTCCAGGTCGGTATTTTATTCTCTTCTCCTAATATAATTCATACTCGTACTACTTCTGCTGAATTGGAATCCCCATCATATATTTCCTTTATATATGGTCCCCTCTGTGAAGAGGATAGACGAATATGCTGGCAGGAGCTTACTAGGATCAGTCGTAATATTACTGAGTCATGGTTATGTATCGGTGATTTCAATGATATTGCATCTCAGTCTGAGAAAATGGGGGAGGGGGACCTAGAGCATGGAGGAAGATTTTAAATTTCAAATGCCTTATAGCTGAATGTGAACTAGATGATTTGGGTTTCAATGGGTAAATATTTACTTGGTGTAACAAGAGAGACGAACCAGCAACTATTTGGGAACGCATCGACAGAGCAATGGGTAATTTCCATCTTCAAGAACAATTTCCTAACATGCAAGTGTTCCATGTGGATCCGTTAGGGTCTGATCACTACCTGCTCCATGTTCTGTTCCAACCTGAACCGGTTAAAAGGAAGAAAACTTTTCGGTTTGAGGAGTCATGTCACATCACTCGGAGTTCCCCCAAGTGGTGAATAGTATCGGGGTCGGTTATGGAGGGTTGTAGTAGTGCTCTTGATGTTTTTGCTTGTAATCTGACGTGGTGTAAAGGGGCTATTGAGAAATGGAGTAAAGGTGCATTTCCGAACAATGCTTGGCTGATTGAGAAGATGAAGGCTCAGTTAGCTGACCTAACTCATAGAGGTTTAAATGCTATGACTTCAAAGGCTATCAGTGAAGTTAAAATGACTATTGAGCGTCTGTTTGCGTTAGAGGAGAAATTTTGGTGGCAAAGATGTCGGGTTAATTGGCTATTAACGAGTGATAAGAACACAAGATTTTTCCATTTATCCACTGTTAAAAGACGGCAACGTAATTCTATCTTGAGCATTAGAAATGAGGATGGTCAGTAGTTAACAGAGAAGAATGCGGTGGTGGATAACATTTCTGGTTTCTTTCAGCATTTATTTACTTCTGTTGGAATGGTTAATATGGAGCCTGCTCTCTCCTATATTGTCCCGAAGATCACACAGGAGATGAACCAGCGTTTGATGTTGCCAATTTCTAGGGAAGAAATCAGGATTGCCGCATTTAGACTTGGGAGCTCCAAGGCACCTGGTCCTAATGGTTTCTCCTGGCTCTTCTACCATAATTCATAGGAGAAAGTAGGGGACTCTATATGTGATATGGTGGTGGAATTTTTTGAAGGCAAGTCCTCCCTTGATCTGATTAATGAGACCAACATTACATTAATTCCTAAAGTTGCTAGACCCGAGCATGTCTCTCAGTTCTGACCCATTGGCCTTTGCAACTTCTCATATAAAATATCTCCAAAATTTTGGCTAACCGGATGAGACTATTACTTGATAGGTGTATCTCTCCCAATCAAGGTGCCTTTGTTCCTGGTCGTTGAATTCAAGATAATATCATCATTGCTCATGAAGTGTACCACTATTTACGAAGGAAAAAGGATGGCCCAAAATTTGAATTCGCCTTCAAGATGGACATGAGCAAGGCCTATGACAGGGTGGAATGGGCGTTTCTAGAGAATGTGTTACTTTAGATTGGATTTTGAGATGAGTGGGTTTCTATGGTTATGAGGTGTGTGAGATCAGCTAAGATGAACTTGTGCTTATCTGGAGAAGCTGTCAGTTCATTGTCCCCTAGTAAAGGCTTGCGTCAGGGGGATCCTATTTCCCCATACCTCTTTATACTGGTTGCAGAAGTTCTTTCGCTTATGATTACTAGGAGTCAGGAGGGTAATCTGCTTAGCGGGATCAAGTTGAGTACTAGCTGCCCGGTACTATCTCATAGTTTCTTTGCAGATGACACTCTTGTATACATGAATGCAGATCGGGGTAATTGTCGTCAGTTGGCTACTATCCTACATCGGTATTGTGAGGCTTCAGGTCAAGTTATCAACCTTGATAAATCTAGCTTGTTTTTCTCTGCTAATACTCCTGAGGATGTTCGTGAGATGGTATGCAATCTGCTTCATGTCCCCTTTTCTGAGGACCCTGGGAGGTACCTCGGTATCCCAAGTATATGGGGCAAGACTAAACAGTAAGCCTTGGCCTACATTCGGGAGTGTGTAGCTAATAAGATGGAAGGTTGGGGGAACAATTTCTTATCATTTGCGGGGAGGGAAGTCATGATAAAGGCTGTCATTCAGGCGATCTCTATGTACCCCATGAATTGCTTTAAGTTCCCACTTAAAATGTGCAAAGAAATTAATAGTCTTGTTGCCAATTTTTGGTGGGATGGGAATGCATTTGGTGGCAAGACGCACTAGAAGGCTTGGGATTATCTTACTATGGGTAAGAGTCAGGGTGGTATGGGTTTTCGAGACTTAGTTATCATAAATGATTCTTTGTTGGCCAAGTCTGCGTGGCGGCTTTTGACTCGTCCAAGTGATTTGTGGGCTAGAGTGATGAAGAGTGTGTATTTCCTGAAGGTTGAGTTTATTGATGCGATTAAGGGCCATAGAGCCTCATGGTGTTGGTCCAGTTTACTTGGTGGCCGGGATTTTCTGAGGGATGAGCTTCAGTAGGATATTGGTTATGGCCGAGTGATTAGAATTTGGGGCGATAAATGGGTGCCTGGGGTTTCTTTTCCTGTGAAGCCACCTGATTGTGAAGACTTTATTGTTAAGCATGGGAGTATCAGCGATCTTATCTACGAGGGCTCATGGAATCTCTCTCCTATTGCACCTTTCATTACGAATGAAGTTAGAGATGCAATCTATGCCATTCCTATCCCTAATAATGGGTTAGAGGACAAATCGATGTGGACTCAGTCAAAAAATGGGGCATATACTGCTAAGGCGGGATACCATTCTGGAAAATTGAAGAAGGTAGACCGCGCTCCTAAAGCGGGACCTTCTTGTGTAGTTCCTGCCCCTTGTTGGAAGTCAATTTGGAGCATCAAAGTTATCCCACGTGTACAACATTTCTTGTGGCGAATATTAAACAACGCTGTGGCTACCAACGTTGCGCTCAACTCTGGAAGACGTTCCTTGGTGAAACTTTGCCCGGTGTGTGAAGAGGTGAATGAAACTCTTGAACATCTATTTTTTCATTGCCAATGGACTCACTGTGTTTGGTTTGAATGTAGCTTGGGAGTTAAATTTGATTGCCTTAGTGTGTGCAATTTTAATTCTTGGTGGCTGAAGCTTAAAGGTATGAAATCTATTACTCCAAATGATATTTCTCTACTTTGCTGGATTCTGTGGTATATTTGGAAACAAAGGAATGAAAAGGTGTTTAATCACTTGGATCCCAACCCCATTGCTGTCATAAAACATGCTAGTAGGAGTAATGCTGAGTTTTGGAGTCACTGTGATATGAGACCGTAAGTGTTAGATGTCTCGGGCAAGCCCTCTGCGCGGTGTGACCGATGGGCTCCTCCTGGTCCTGGATATTTTAAAATCAACTTGGACGGAGCATATGCACCTAGTAGTAATTATGGAGTAATTGGTGTGATTTGTCGTGATCATTATGGTGTTTTTCAATAGGGTTTTGTTGATAAAATCAAGTCAATATCTTCCTTTATGTCCAAAGCTCTTACTCTTAAGAGGGCACTGATGTTAGCGGTCGACTTAGGACATGATAAAGTTATTTTTGAAACTGACTGTCTTTTATTGCTTTCATGTATTGAAGCTAAAATTCCTGATTTTTATGACTGGAGGAGCAGAAGTATCCTTCATAATATTATTTGTCTCTTTTCTGACAGGGTTGGGTTTTCCTTATCTTATATCCCTAGATGGGGTAATAGAGTAGCTGACTTTCTGGCAGCGATTGCTTATAAGGAGGTGTGCCCGATCGGGTGGGTTCTTCAACCATCACCTTCTTTGTCTTCTCTTCTAACCCAGGATGGTCAAAAGACTAATATTGTCGTGGATGATTCTCATGCTTCAAGTCCGGATCTGGGGTCTGGCTGATTGCATTTCTGTTTGTAATGTTTTGTCATTCGTGTTTGTCTGTTTTAGTTTGTTGTATTGGACTTTCCCATGCTACTGCTTTGGTTGTAATGTTTGACAATATTTAGTAATGGAAGTATCGTTTTCTGAGCCCAAAAAAAAAAAAAAAAAAAAAAAAAAAAGGCCATAGGGAAAAAATAGACATTTGTGATAATTTTTGTGAGTGATGGGCTTCTTTAAAGAAAAACGAATTTTTTTAGAAGTCATTTTTTCCCCCAATTTTTAAAGAAAAATGTTAGCAATAGTTGAATTTCTGTCAATTCAAACAAGGAAATAATTAACCTTGAAATGTTGTAAATAACCCCCCACGTATCAACGTTGAAAATAGGCCAAGTTGGGCCTTTCGTTTCTTTCGATAAGCATAAACAGAGACAGGTTAAATAAATGTGAAATTAAAAAAAAAATTATTCGAGAAATATCTAATAATTTTTTATACAAACAAAGGATAGGTATTATGATTCACATCTCATTTAAAATAATAGTATATACTCTAATTGGTCTTTATTATAAAGCATTAACTAATAATTCTCAAAAACTAATAAAAACAGTTAAAGCATTAACTAATAATTCTCAAAAACTAATAAAAACAGTTAAAGTCATTAAATTTGTCCAATTTAAGTAATTTTCAATATTACCCCTAATAGTCGCACTAAACTTTAATATCATATTAGTTATAGTAGTATACTACTCTTATTAATTATGGGTATATATGAGAAAGAATATTTAATTCTCTTTGGAAATAATAAATGCCTTATAAAAATAATCAAATTACTTATTAGTTGTGCTTTATAATAAAGACTTGAAGGTTTTGCACTTAGCCCTGATCAAACTTTCAGCATTATCTGAGGAGAAATCACGCCCAAATACCATTGCTTAGCTTCAGGGACGGAGTTTGAGAAAAATATTTAGGGAGACCAAATATATACTCAATACTCATTAACTAATCAGAAAAAAAAAAAAAAAATATTTGGAGGGCTAAATGTATAATTTTTTGGGGCAAATGTATAATTTTTGGGGCCAAATGTATAAAAAAGTTTAAATTTCATTCAATTTTTAGGATTTTTTTTTTTTTTTTTTTTTTGGGGGGGGGGTATGTATAGGAAAAGCTCCGTCCCTTGGCTTGTTTTGTAACATGATCGACTAAATTTTTGAATTAGTTTTCTGGAAGTGAATTTATGATTTACGAGTAAAAATATAGAAAGAATTTTGTCAATGATTGGAAAACAGAGTAATTTTTTTAAGGAGTCAAAACAAACAGACACTAATTAACCTTAACTTTTTTAGCCGAATAACCAAATTAACATTGCAGTAGAAAAAATTAAACACGTACAATGCATGGTAATCAAAAATATTAATTTTATTTAAAATTTAAAATTTAATTTTTTTTATTGTCATATAATATTAAAAACCTCTTGAAACGACAGGAAGCGAGCATAAACCATAACCCTGTATTTCTAAAGTTAAATTAAACCGATGTATACTCAATGTACTTTTTTTCAATAAAATTAGAAGAAATAGATTTTCACTATTGACATTATACTATCAGCTGGCAGGCTTTCGTGTGATATATAAGGAAACATGCTGAATTAGTGAATTAGAAGATAATAAATTTGATTTTTCCCCAGACGCATGCAGTAAATTTGATAGCAAATTTGCAATATTTACGAGGCACAAATCAAACAAATTATTATTATTTTTTTGCTCGAATCAAATCAAACAAATTATTCGTAAAACACAAATGGCCAGTTTACAAAATATAATATGCTATATCCGAGTTGGCCTGTTCATGAAATGACGTACGCTGGGGATTATTGGTAATAAACGGACTGTACCGTTCTTTAAACACCAAAAGATCGATTAGTAGCAGGAACATGGAAGAGCGTTTTTGTGGTGTCACAAAGAAGATGAAGGAGTGGTGGCTGGGTTGAAGGGGAATGTATGAGAAGTGATGAAGCGATCGTAGGCGAAGTGTGAGTGGGAGTGGCTGCTGCCTACGCTTCTCGTTCGATACCCTCTCCGGCCGCTGCTCATTCCGGTAAACGTGACGCAGCTCTGTGTCCGCTTCAGCCTCCTCTCTCTCTTCACTTCCTCCCACCTCAATGTATATCTCTCCCAGTTCTCCCTCCCGTACCCATCTGCCATTGACCGAGACCTCCCAAACAGTATCCCAATCAAGAATCCCGTTGACCTTGACCGACTTGGACCCCTCTCCTCCTTCACTGTCCTACTCCTATTCATTCTTATATTCCCTCTAATCACTCCTCCGTTATAACTCTCGCCTTCTTCTTCTGAATCTGAAACTTCTATGGCAACCAAAGGCGTCTCCTCGCTCTCGCTCTGTGCTGCTACTGGAACCAGCAGGTTGGCCCGGCACAGGGGGCACGTGTAGTGAGACTTGAGCCAGCCATCGATGCATTCGGGATGGAACACGTGTCTGCATTTCGGGATTACACGCAGCGTCTCGTCGTCTTCGTACTCGTCGTTTAGGCACACCGCGCATGCCAGAGCCCCTGTCCTCCCCTTCACCGTCGAGTACACGAAAGTCGGGAAGCTCTCGATGATCTCCGGGCTTACACCCCGACCCTGCGCCCAGGAACCGGATACCGTCAGGCCCATTGCAAAGTTGAGGTCGATGTGGCCTCGTAATCGCCATCGGTTCCAGCACTGACGACCGTGCAGGGAAACGAAGCCCAATACAAAGAATATAATGACCAGCACGACCATAATGATGGCCAAGGTCTTCTTGTCGTAGGTCACCGCCGGTGGCTCCATGAGCTGATCACGTGGCGACGGCGCCTGTGCCCAAACATGACGCACAGAAACCCAGGTACGTCCATGCTCAAGTTTCAACAGTCTGGGGATGCCTGCGCCTCCACGACCCTCCTTGTTGGAGGTACTCTTCATTTCGTGCATGAAGATTTACCCACCCGTTGAGCTAATAAACTAACATGTAAAACAAACACACGGAAGGCAGAGAAATATATATAGTGTACATACGGTTAATTAACTGTATTATTGTTTGAGGCTTTCAAAATTGGACGGGTTTCTACTGCGAGCGAGGAAAATAAAAACGGTGCTGATCGATGGGCCTGGATGCAGTTGACGTGATCCAATCCCAGTTTTAACTAATATTTAATTAATTTGATAAAACTTTATGAGTTTGGCGCCCCATAGCGCATGCCAAAAGGATAATAATTGTTATTTATTTGGCAACGCAGTAAGGAGTAAGGACAGCTAGGAGCATAGAAAATTTCAAAACCAATATATACATATGACCTTGCATTATCTCTATGGGTTCATCTGATTCATTTAAAAATAAATATATGTTAATCTCTTTATTACAGGCTAATGAAATAAACCTCGTAGGGAATAAATAAGGATGAAGTGCTCATTAATAATTGTGATGACCTCTATCTATGGCATCTCCTCTTCCATCAGTCGGCATCTCAAAACAGAGGGAAAGCACACAGATTTCATGTGTCACTCAAATGGAAGTTTTTAAAGGGATGTGTGTGTGTGAGTATGTGATGTGAATTTGTAGGGATGGAAGGAGTGATTTGATGGAGCCACACTACTAATTCGGAAAGAGCCCGTCCATATATTAATCAATAAGGGTGATGCGCCCATATGCAATTGGTAAAGATGGGTTCACTATTACAAAAAGTGAATATTACTTCCTTAAAAGACGTCCTTATTTTTAAAAAAAGAAGTAAAAAATATAGGCGGTGACAATTTCTTAATTATTTGGCTAAATTTTGAGACTTAAGCGTCCTAAATATAATTTTAGGACGACTAAAATTATATTTAGAACGCCTAAAATTAATTTTTTTGGGCTATTTTGAGCGTCCCGAAAATTTTTTGGAGTCCTAAAAATATTTTAGGCGTCCTAAAATATATTTAGGACAAATTTTTTTTTTTTAAAATTAATTTTTCTTTGGCGTCCTAAAATTTAAATCCGGACGCCAAAATTAAATTTTACTCAAACCAAATCAACAAAATCGAAAACTTTTACTAATCAAATTAAAGAAATTGAAAATAATACTAATCAAATCAAAGAAATCGAAACTTTTACTAATCAAATCAAAGAAATCTAATCAAATCTGTTACTAATCAAATCAAAGAAATTGAAAATAATCAAATCAAATCAAAGAAATCGAAAATAATACTAATCAAATCAAAGAAATCGAAAATTTTACTAATCAAATGAAAGAAATTGAAAATAATCAAATCAAATCAAAGAAATTGAAAATAATACTAATCAAATCAAAGAAATCAAAACTTTTACTAAACAAGTCAAAGAAATTGAAAATAATCAAATCAAATAAAAGAAATCGAAACTTTTACTAATCAAATCAAAGAAATTGAAAATAATCAAATCAAATCAAAGAAATCGAAAATTTTACTAATCAAATCAAAGAAATTGAAAATAATCAAATCAAATCAAAGAAATCGAAACTTTTACTAATCGAATGAAAATAATCAAATCAAATCAAAGAAATTGAAAATAATACTAATCAAATCAAAGAAATCGAAAATAATACTAATCAAATCAAAGAAATCGAAAATTTTACTAATCAAATCAAAGAAATTGAAAATAATCAAATCAAATCAAAGAAATTAAAAATAATCAAATCAAATAAAAAAATCGAAACTTTTACTAATCAAATCAAATCAAAGAAATCGAAAATAATACTAATCAAATCAAAGAAATCGAAACTTTTACTAATCAAATGAAAGAAATTGAAAATAATCAAATCAAATCAAAAAAATTGAAACTTTTATTAATCAAATCAAAGAAATCAAACTTTTACTAAACAAGTCAAAGAAATTGAAAATAATACTATCAAATGAAAGAAATTGAAAATAATCAAATCAAATCAAAGAAATTGAAAATAATACTAACCAAATCAAAGATATCGAAACTTTTACTAAACAAGTCAAAGAAATTAAAAATAATCAAATCAAATAAAAGAAATCGAAACTTTTACTCATCAAATTAAAGAAATTGAAAATAATCAAAGAAATCGAAAATAATATTAATCAAATCAAAGAAATCGAAACTTTTACTAATCAAAGGAAAGAAATTGAAAATAATCAAAGCAAACCAAAGAAATTAAAAATAATACTAATTAAATCAAAGAAATTAAACTTTTACTAATCAAATGAAAGAAATTGAAAATAATCAAACCAAATCAAAGAAATTGAAAATAATACTAATCTGTAAATGCAATCACTTTTTATCATGTGTGTTTATGTAAATGCATTATCTTCATCCGCTGGAGAGCATCCAGAGGTGGACTGATCTGATCTTATGGAACTCAATTTGATATTACTTAGTGATCATGTATTTTTGACAATCTACTGGATGTGAAATCACCATAAATAAAGACAAATATAAAATAACCTTTCCATTTATTACCCCTTAGCATCGTCCATGCGGTAGAATAAAGAATTATTCTTTGTTCTATTAACATTAACAATATATTAATAAATTGATTTATTTTTGTGAAAATTACGCGCAGAGTCCTAAGGAAGAGAATTTATCACAATAAAGTCAATTGAAATCATAAAATTACACAGAAGTCATTTCATGATTTCAAGGGACTTCTGTGTAATTATTTGTGAATGTAAAACTACCATTTTGGATTTTTTTTTTTTTTTTTTTCTCACGTCCGAGGCCATTTACAACAACAAATACTATATTTATAACAGAAAAATCATATATTTACAACAACCTTTGAAAACTTGGATTTTTTTCATTTCTTATGTCTAAAGACTATTTACAACAACAAATGCTATATTTACAACAGAAAAAACATATATTTACAACAACCTTTGAAAACCTAGATTTTTTTTTTTAATTTCTCATGTCCATAGGCTATTTACAAAAACAAATGCTATATTTACAACAACATTTGAAAACTTGGATTTTTTTTCATTTCTCACGTCCAAAGGCTATTTACAACAATAAATGTTATATTTGCAACTTGAAAAAAAGTATATATTGACAACAACCTTTGAAAACCTTTTTTTTTTTATTTCTCACATCCGAGGCTATTTACAACAACAAATGCTATATTTATAACAGGAAAAACATATATTAACAACAACAATTGAAAACTAGAATTTTTTTATTTCTCACATCCAAAGGTTATTTACAACAACAAATGCTATATTTACAACAGAGTAAAAAACCTATATTTACAACAACCTTTCAAAACCTGGAATTTTTTTTTTTTTTTTTTCATTTCTCACCTCCGGATGCTATTTACAACAAAGAAATGATATATTTACAACGGAAAAAGCCTATATTTACAACAACTTTTCAAAACCTGTATTTTTTTCATTTCTCACATCCAGAGGCTATTTACAACAACAAATGCTATATTTACAACAATAACAAAAAAGCCTATATTTACAACAACATTTCAAAACTTGGATTTTTTTTTTTTTTCATTTCTTACCTCCATAGGCCATTTACAACAACAAATGCTATATTTACAACAGAAAAAGCCTATATTTACAACAACCTTTCAAAACCTGGATTTTTTTTTTCATTTCTCACCTCCAGATGCTATTTACAACAACAAATGTTATATTTATAACAAAAAATGCCTATATTTACAACAATAAAAAATGAAATTTGCAGACGGGGAAGGTTCTTCAAAAATAAAGGTGAACTATAGAGAGAGAAGGAAGAAGGATAGAGTGAATAGAGGGAAAAATGAAATTTGCGTTGTTCACGGAATTAACGTCAAAAATTCTTAAGACTCACAAACTATAAACAAATTCAGACAAATCTCCAAATCTTCAATAATTCGCTAAACCAGTAACCATTGTACAAAAGAGAAAACTATTTCAACAATCACACACTGGGATCACTACCTCTACCGCAAGCTCCAACACCCATCCTCGCCAAAAATCTATCACCGTAGGAGACATAAAACAAAAAATGCAGCCTTGAGGACCATAAACGAATTGAGGAGGTTCGATGTTGTGGAGAAGTGTGAGTGTGACGAGAAAATGCAGCATTGAGGACCATAAACGAATTGAGGAGGTTCGGTGTTGTGGAGAAGTGTGAGAAGAACCAGAGAGAGAGTGTCTGTGAGAGAGAGAACGGAGAGAGAGAAGAACGGACAGAGGACATTAGTTTTCAAAATTCGGTGAGGGCAAAATGATCATTTCACAATTAGAATTAATATAAGACAAATTTTTGGGAAAATCCTTTTCATGGACCATATTACCGAAAAAGGACGAAAATACCCAAAAAGACCCAAGGATTTCAATAGAAAAAGATTTGGATCTTTATTGCGATAAATCTTCTTCCTTGAGATCTGCGCGTAATTTTCGCTTTATTTTTTAGGGGACAAAATGAGGTAGTGATCAAGTTTATTTCATTTATTACATTGGAAAACAAAGATCTGAGAATAAGGTCGTGACGGCCCAGTTGGATACCAAAATAAAAAAGGGGTAAGGTCATAAAACAAAAGACAAGGGGTAAGGTCATAAAACAAAAGACAGACAAAAACACGGAATATGAAAATCAGAAACTGTTGGGCTTAAAAGTGCGCCAAACCCAAATAACAGACCCATGAAAAGTTGGAAAAACATTGAGGCCTACATTAGGAAGATAGCCGAAGTCGTGGAGTGAATGGATAATTTAATTATGGGATGTGACTAGGATAACCTCTGATATAAAATATCTACACTTCGCAAAAATAAATTAAAAATTAAAAATAAAAATTGTGGAACGAGTTCCAGTGAAGAACACTGAGAACTAGCACAGTTATTAGAGGGAATAAAACGGTTACGGTGAGGGAGGCCAAACCAATGACGTGGGAAGAGTGGAGAAGAAATACAAAGGATTCAGAGGGTATGTATGTAAATATATATACACACCGTCTCTGCCTTCTGCCTCATTCTCTTTATTATGTGGGAAGTTAAATTTGTTTTGTAAAATAAATATACTAATTTACAATCAGTGACGGAGTCAGGATTTTATATTTGTGGGTGCACAATTAGTGAGGGGATTCTGCTCTCTAAAAATTTTTTTCAAGAAAAGTTTTAAATGCATTAAAAATCAAATGAATATAGACAATAATTAATCCAAAACAAGTAATCCTAATTTTGCTTCCAAGATACTAAATTTCCTTTTGCTCTAAATTGTTGGGTTGGGGAAGAGGTGCAGACGACATCAAGAAATGAAAGAACTCTCAATTAGAGCAGAATTCTCAACTGGGGCTACTCAATAAGCTATGAAATGAGTTGAATGGAGAGTGAGAGAACAAAGAGATCGATGGAGTGAAACAATGGATATAGATTCTTTTTGTCTCTTTAATTTGTTGGGTTACAAAGGAACCAAGGAGCTCTTATGACCTAGGAATTGGGAGTAGTGCCAAACCCATTCTCATCAAGTACACTCCAGTCTTAAAAGTTAAGGACGATGCCATGGGAACTATTGGTAATTTAGTACTAGCACAAATTCTAGGGTTTCACAAAGTTTATGCGCTTCACCCAATTGACAACATAATTCTGAGGGAGTATTGATTAAACAAAGCTATAAGTGTACATCAGCTTTACTTGTGCATGAGTGTGATCGTTACATGCTTAAACAAAGAAAAACGGTTGCTTTTGTAAGGGAAAAATAATAATTAAAGGAATATAGGAATAGCAAGTAACAGTTCAGCAGCACCATTAGCAATGTAATAGACCCCGTCCCATATTTTCAAAACAAGACAACTTTGCGCACAAATCGGTTCATTACCAGCATATACCAATATCAGAAGATTTCAAATGCTCCTTCCACAGCCCAAAAGAAACTAACACCGCAGTCCTGTTTTTAAACCAGTCAATATCAACATCACAACATGACTTTCCAGTGTAAAATGTACTAAATTCACCAAGTCCGGAAGAATTTTCAATTCCAACCCGACGACAAAAATCCCAATACTCCCTTTGAATTGTAATAAGGCGCTGATCATAAATAATTTCAAGGGGTAGAAGCGAGTGAATCGCAGTTTGAATAATGACAATACAGCCCAAGCATTAAACCCTAACAATCTAAAGCAACAATATCAAGAACATTATGAAACAAGTGTGAATTACACAGAGAAGCAGAGGGCGAATAAAATAGAGATCAAGAATGCGCATTTACCAGCGATAAGTTGTGAAGCTACTTCCGAATGAATAGCTGCTCCGATTGAGCGGCCTTGTTGTTCGACGGTTGAGCGACGACGAACGAGGCAGAGAGCGTAGCTGCACGATTTGGAGAATTGGTGACGAGAGAGTTAGGGCAGAGAACGATGGAGTTGGTGAAAAAAAAAAAAGAGTAAAAGGAACTTGGGAGCCTCTCGAACCCGTGACTTGTGACTAAGAGGAGAGATTACAGTATTCACCATCTGCACCACCTACACATATTGTCATTAATTTCTTTCAAATTATATATATTTTGTGTCTGCACTTACCCACATTGGCACTAGTGTAGCTCTTCCACTGTTTACAATATTAATGTCACAAATAAACCTTAAAAATCTGTCCATAAAGGTCCCAAGATACCTAAGAAGTCAATTGCTTTCCAAATGTGCTGTGCATGACTGATGTTGAAATGAAAGCCAAGTTGCGTTTTTGCATTTGGGCTAAACCTTCACTCTTTTTAGTCCTTTGCTGGTTTACATATACTCTATATATATAAACAATACATATATAACAATGAATTAATGTACGTTTCCCACAACCTTGTAGGCGCCAAAATGCACGGTGGACATGGAATAATAAAGTAGAATCGGAACAACGTCTGTGAATACGCAGAATATAAAATATAGAGGGGAGTGTTTGGATCGAGGAGGGGTTAGGTTAAGAGAGGCAGTTAGAAATAAATAAAGTTGTATATTGTTTATTGTTTGTTATTGTTTATAAATTCTAGAATAATCTTGTAGGACACATGTCCTTGTATTATTGGTTGTACACACTATAAATAGAATAGTAAAGGCTCAAGCCAATTATTGAGAGCTTGACCTAATTTGCTCAAATTCTTGACTTGGTATCGAGCCACAAAGCCGAAATGGCATCATCCAGAATTCCACCACCCAATCGAATCGCCACCCTTTCTTCCTTGTCGAAAACCCTAACCCTATTTCCACCATTAATGCCAATACCCGGTCACCACGAGACTCCCTTGTTACTACTGTGCTACCCACCTCCATACCCACTGTTCACAACACGTCACTTTCTTCCTTTTCTTCTCATCAATTTCAACCTCACTTTGTCTTTTCCTACCTTTCCATCGTCTTTTCCTTCATCTCTCGGCTTTCCCCTTTCTCATTTCTCGATCCACGACTCCTTCACCACCCGCACGCACCCCTCGCCCTTTGTACTCGCGGCTTCCGCCTCACCCATCTGTCGATCACCCTCAGACCACCTTCAACCCTCAGTTTCCCACCGTGAACCCGTCAGCCGCCACCTACTCCCATTTTCCGATCCATACCTCCGTTGCCCACTCACAGCTCCCGACATCATCTCCTTCTTCTTCATCGATTCCTCCGTCTTCTACTGTTTTTTCTTCCCAAGTCGTTCCACCATTGTCAACCCATCAGCCGACTCAACCCTCACCTTCTCCATCGGCCTATACTCACTTCAATCAACCTCAGATTCCCGGTTTCTCTCTGCCTCACCAAAGTCCTCAGGTCTCCATACGCTCTACTCCTTTGCTCAGTTCCTTAAACCAGGGCAGTCCGTCAAGTTGGACGGTGACAACTTCCTCACATGGGAGTCCACTATTATGCCGATCGTGAGAGGCCACAGGCTTGATGGTCATCTTCTCGGCACTCAACCAATTCCTCCTGAGTTTATTTTCGACTCAGCTAATCAGATCTGTCCAAACCCAGTCTATGAAGACTGGCTCGCCACCGATCAAATTCTCCTTGGTTGGCTGTTTGGTACTTTGACTGTTGCTGTTGCAAGCCAAATGACGAGCTGCAAGACGTCCTTCTCCCTCTGGAAATCCATCACAGAATTTGTTGGTGCTAACACCAAGTCTCGTATCACCTTTCTTAAAAGCGAGTTTCAACAACTCAAGAAAGGCTCTCTTAAGATGAGAGATTATTTGTCTAAGATGAAATCACTGTCTGACAATTTAACTTTGGCTGGTAGTCCTCTGTCTCTCACAGATCTTATCACACAGACTCTTGCTGGCCTTGATTCTGAGTATACTCCTATTTGTGGTAATTCTGACTGAAAAAGAGAATTTAACCTGGGCTGATCTGCAGTCTAAACTCCTCACATTTGAGTCTCGGGTGGAGCAATTACACGCTACCACTACTACAAACTTATCTCAATCCTTTGCTGGTCTGACTTTCCAGTCTGATCATAGCTCATCAAGCAGCGACAGAGGCAGGGGACGTGGAGGCAGGAGAGGCAGAGGGAGGTCAAATAGAGGAGGTAGAGGCCACACCTCTCAGTCCAAGCATGATAGACCATGGTGCTATCTTTGTGACAAGCCAGGACATGAAGTGGCCAACTGTTTCAAGCGTTTTGACAAGAATTTTAAACCTCCAACACGCAAACCTGAAAATGCATCTGCCTACATCACCACTCTGGAAACCACCGTTGATCCAGCATGGTACTTGGATACAGGGGCCACTCACCACGTCACCAACTCACCAGATGATGTTGGAACCACTGTTAATTCAGGTATTAATTCCATCTCAGTAGGTAATGGATCCTCTGTACATGTGCTTGGTTCTGGAAATGCCAAGATACTTTGTGATAAATCTGCTGGTTTGAGAACTCTAGAATTGAATGATATTCTCATTGCTCCTAGAATGTCCAAGAAACTTATCAGTGGTTACAAATTGACAAATGATAACAACAATGTCTCTGTTGAAATTAATTCTGATGGCTGTTTTGTGAAGGACAAGAGTCTACCTAGTGTTTTGCTGAAAGGAAAGACCACAAAAGGATCAACTCAAGGCCTCTATCGGATTGACAACCCAGTTGTTCCAGTGAAGAGTCTTGCTGCTAGTAGTTTTGTTTCTATTGGAAATAGTCCAGTTGAGTCAAATAGGAGCTTATCTTTGTTTGAATCTTGGCATAGGAGACTAGGTCATCCTAGTAAAGTTGTTCTACAAAGAGTACTTATGGATTGTAATCTTTCTTTGCCATCTAATGAAAACTTTCGGTTTGTGAATCTTGTCAATTGGGCAAATCTCATCGACTTTCATTTCCCATCGTTACTCACGAGCCTCTTGTGTTCTTGATCCGATTCATACAGATTTATGGGGCCCTTCACCAATAAAATCAGTTGGGGGTTATCGATTTTATATTAGCTTTCTTGATGATTACAGTAGATATACATGGATTTATCCTCTAAAAACAAAAGGCGATGCCCTTTCGCTTTCAAGGTGTTTAAGAACATGGTGAGAATATCTTTGAAAGGAAAATAAAAATCCTTCACGTGATGGCCGGGGTGGTGAGTTTAGAAGCTTTCAAAGTTTCCTTGATGATCATGGCATTGTTTTTCGTCACTCTTGTCCTCACACATCAGCCCAAAATGGTAGATTTGAGAGAAAGCATCGTCATATTGTTGAAACAGGCTTAACTCTTCTAGCTCATGCATCTATGCCAACTTTTTACTGGTGGGAGGCATTCTCCACTGCTGTTCATTTGATAAACCGGTTGCCCACGGCTGTTTTGAACAATATCTCTCCCTTTGAAGTCCTCTTTCACAAGAAACCAGATTATAGGAACTTTAAAATTTTTGGATGCGCTTGTTTTCCCTGTCTTCGTCCTTACAAACTGAACAAGCTTCAATATCACAGCATTAAATGCACATTTCTGGGTTATAGTGGATCTCACAAGGGTTTCAAGTGTTTAAGTCCTACTGGAAGGATCTATATCTCTCGGCATGTTGTCTTTAATGAAGCTCATTATCCTTTTACTAACACATTTTTGTGTTTTCAGAAACAATCAGATGCTGAACTTGCTGATTTTTCAAGTGTTTCTCCTTTCATCAGCGATGATTTGACTACTACCAGCACTCCCATACACTCCTTAGCTCCATTACCTAATCCAGCCTCACCCTACCATCCAACATCTCCTCCTCGGCCTACATACACCCCTCATTCCTCACCTATACTGACTCAAACACCTCCCTCGGCCATCTCTAGATCACCACCACTCAGCCCCCCTCATTCCTCCACATCCGAATCAGCCTTAGCTTCATCCGCCCCTACATCCTCATCCTCACCCTTTTCCCAACCAGATTCCCCATCGAATCGATCCTCCTGTCTTGACCACCCCAAGTCACTCACTTTCATCCAATGATCACTCGGAGCAAACTTGGAATTTCTAAACCCAAATTTCCCTATGTTGGTCTTACCATTGCTTGATTTTGTCCCACAAACTTGACCAAACAAGCCTTAACTTTACCTCCTTGGAAACAAGCCATGCTTGAAGAATTTTCCGCACTTCAAAGGAACAACACCTGGACCCTTGTTCCAAGACTCAAGACACACAATGTTGTTGACAACAAGTGGATTTTTAAATCCAAGTTTCATTCTGATGGCACCTTAGCCAAGCGAAAAGCACGACTTGTTGCCAAGGGGTTTCAACAAAGTGAAGGTATTGATTTTTATGAGACCTTCAGTCCGGTCATTAAAGCTTCTTCTATTCGAATTGTTTTGACTCTTGCTGTCTCTTTCAACTGGGAAATAAAGCAACTTGATATCAACAATGCTTTTCTTAATGGATTCCTATCGAATCTGTCTTCATGAAACAAATTAGGAAGGTTTTGTGGATCCTTCTAAGCCTGATTATGTGTGTAAATTGTCTAAAGCTCTTTATGGCTTGAAACAAGCTCCAAGGGCTTGGTTTGATCGCCTACGCAGTGTTTTACTTGGTTGGGGCTTCACCAACTCAAGGAGTGATATATCTCTTTTTGTCTATTCAGATAAGACTCGATTCGTTGATTTTAATCTATGTGGATGACATCCTTGTGATTCGGTAGCAATCCTTACAGTCTTAAATGTTTTGCTACCAAACTACATTCTATTTTTTCCTTGAAGGACCTTGGTCCTCTTCATTACTTTCTTGGGATTGAAGCACATAGAGACAACACTGGTTTGTACTTGTCACAAGGGAAATATATATGTGATTTACTGGACAGGTTTCACATGAATAATGCCTCACCTTGTCCCACCCCCATGGCTGCCCACAAATCTTTGTCTGCATATTCAGGTGAACTCCTCTCCAATCCTACTGAATACAGAAGTGCCGTGGGTGCCCTTCAATATTTGTGCAACACAAGACCGGATATAAGCTTTAGTGTTGGTAAGTTGAGTCAATATTTGTCACACCCAACTACTGAACATTGGAAAGCTATGAAGAGGGTACTAAGATACTTGAGAGGTACAATCCACTATGGCATTCATGTGAAACCAAGCAAAGATACTCGATCTTTCGGCCTATTGGATGCAGATTGGGCCTCATGCCCGGATGATGAGCGCTGTTGGGGGATATTGTGTCTTCCTTGGTAACTCTCTTGTCACTTGGTCTTCTAAAAAGCAAACCGTTGTCTCTCGCTCTAGTTGTGAATCTGAATATCGTTCGTTATCCAATACAGCATCTGAACTAAGTTGGATTAAGTCCTTATTATCTGAGCTGAGTTTGAGGCTAAAACAGGTACCTACTATATGGTGTGATAACACCGTCTTTCGCACTTGCATCTAATCCGGTGCACCATGCAAGAACAAAGCACATTGAAATAGATGTGCACTTTGTTAGAGATCAAGTCCTCTCTAAAACCTTGAAGGTCTCTTATGTCCCAACCTGAATTTCAAGTTGCGATTGCTTTACAAAACCATTGCATCGAGCTCGTTTGTTTTCTTAGAGACAAGTTGGGAGTAACAGTTGCTCCCATCAAAAGAACTCTTCAACAACATACAATGACTAGAAGCAAGAAGAAGGAGGAGGTTCAAAGTGAAGGAGGGAGTTAGAAATAAATAAAGTTGTATATTGTTTATTGTTTGTTATTGTTTATAAATTCTAGAATAATCTTGTAGGACACATGTCCTTGTATTATTGGTTGTACACACTATAAATAGAATAGTAAAGGCTCAAGCCAATTATTGAGAGCTTGACCTAATTTGCTCAAATTCTTGACTGAGGCAAACAATGTTGCTATAAAATGGGGTTGGTATGTTGAAGGTGGTGAGGAGGAACGTCTGTTAATGTAATGCTACTTTCCCAAAACCAGTTGCCTGCTGCGTACGTATCATAGTTCTTCACGATGGCTCTCGTTTTCCAAACATGACTAGCCACTCGAAACTCTCAATGGGAACATGGATAAAACATGTTGACTGGTAGCTAACGTATTTTCCCCCTCCTGTTATTCAGTTATTTTATTGATGATGTAGCTAGGTTATGTTTACTTTTCGTTCTTGGTTGTTACTTGTTACCCCAGCAGTACTGCTCAAACAACTATAGACTGCCGTCTGATGAATCGTACGAACCAAATTTAAGATAAATAAGACTAACAAAAGTGGGTCACCCAAAACATCCGAGTATTAATTTCATTTATCTCCCCCGTGCGTGTGGAAGACAGCGTTCTCAATGTTGCAAACATATTTCTCGATGCCTAAGTATAATTAACAAGTCATACACGTTTCTCTTTCTATATTATATTAGGCCAGCTTTGAGGCAGAACAAGTAATCCACGGTTCTCTAGCTATAGCTAGTCTAGCTCTGCTTCAATTATTTTCTACTTCGTCGTGCATTCCAATAGTTTACGTAGGAAGAAACGCCAGTTTTACGTAGAAACACTGCGGAATGATGATTGATATATAACATATCGAAATTTCACTAAGAAAGCGAGAATCTTATAATAAATTAGATCAAGAGATATATGGAGAAAGAAAACAGACCACGGTCTTGCCTACAAGTCCCAAGTATATGTAAGGCCATTAAACACACATTCTCAGGGGCTTTTATAAAGTAAAAAAAAAAGTGTACTATAATATTAATTACATGCTCCCAAGATGACCATCCATCTCATTGGAAAGCATAA
Source organism: Acacia acuminata (assembly GCA_019022655.1). Taxonomy (NCBI): domain Eukaryota; kingdom Viridiplantae; phylum Streptophyta; class Magnoliopsida; order Fabales; family Fabaceae; genus Acacia; species Acacia acuminata. Next base: position 5,893,344 of record JAFJYI010000015.1, read on the forward strand.
TTGAAGATAAAATTTATACACATAAAATTACTATTAACTTAGGTAAAATATAGTATTTAAAAACAAAAAAACAAAAAGAGCTTTTTTAAAAAAGAACAGAAAATAAAACGAAGAAATAAATAAAATAATCGCTCTTCCAAATAAATCTTCTCCGATATCTAAACCCAGGAAAATCATTGTACTTCTTGGCGATGAAAAGTAAAACTTGATATTTATTTTAACCAGTTAAAGCCAAAGAGGTCATTGAACCAGGTGAGTTGGCACGGGTAATAATATGATTAATATAAGCACCGCCAGCATATAATCCAAGTTGGAGGTGGCAGTTTTCAACTAATAACTTCGGTAAATAGACGTTACTTTCTTCTGTTGGCGATAACGACTATTGTACGTGTGAGTGGCAGCGCCATTTTCCATCCAATTGCTAATAATTAGTAATTGATTTTGAGAACCGTGCACGCACCACCTCCATCCTCGTTTTCTTTGAAACATTGGGAGTACGTTGCATGAAAACACGTATACAACAATATTTGAATTATGATTAATAAATCTCACACTTTTATTAAACTTAGTGTCACGTTTTTTTTTTTTTTTTTTTTTTTTTTTGGTGAAAGAGCAAATTGGCCAACGAGACTTTTATTTTAGGAGCGATCAACACAAAAAACTTTTAAATGTGAAATTTTGGGCGGAGACTTTTAAATTTTCGGGAGCGATCAACACAAAAAACTTTTAAAAGTGAAAACCAACACAAAATCATCATCGGCGTAACTCGTTAGTTGGTTACATTTTTGGAGAAATAATGAGCTGAAATAAAAAATAAAATGCAGAAAAAACTGGTGGCACAGGTTCTAGTGAGTTTGAGAATGGTCTTTTAGACCTCATTGCTTCCACTCTTGGACAAACCAGTATCTTATTATTGGGGAAATAATGAGCTGAAATAAAAATTAAAATGAAGAGCAGAAAATTGTTTAGAAATTGTTTTTATTTCACCAGGTTCTCTTCCGTTTTCCTTCAGTTTCCATATTCCAAGTGTTCGTAGTTGGCGTAATCTTTTGTGGGCGAATGGGAGTTATCGAGTTTGTTGGGATAAGTGAACCGACTGTAAAAATCGTAGCTTTGCAGAAGTCCTGAAACTGAATAATAAGATACTGGTTTGCCCAAGAGTGGAAGCAATGAGGTCTAAAAGACGCTTCTCAAACTCACTAGAACCCGTGCTACGGCTTTTTTTTCGCATTTTATTTTTTTATTTCAGCTCATTATTTCCCTAAAAATGTGACCCACTAACGGAGTTCGCCTAGATGATGATTTTGTGTTGGTTTTCACTTTTAAAAAGTTTTTTGTGTTGATCGCTCCTGAGCTAAAAGTCTGTTGGCCAAAATTTCACATTTAAAAGTTTTTTGTGTTGATCGCTCCCGAGCTAAAAGTCTGTTGGCTAATTTGCTCCTTCACCCTTTTTTTTCCTTTACATTTTTAAGGTGCGATTAGATAATTAATGCCGATACATATTGAGTAAGAGTCATGTCTTATGTTACTAATAAGTTTTAGGTGAAAAAACGCACATGTGTTTTATCTTAAGGAGCGCTCAACATCAAGTGTTTTTTTTATGTGCAAAAATGTTTTTGTTTTGTTTTTGTGTATGGTTACAAATTAGGTACAAAAAATTTCATTTGACTATTAAGTTTGACTTTTTTTACTAACGGACGATGGTATGGCTTTCAAGATACAAAAATATACATATGGTTTTCATCAAAAGAGCGCCTAACACCAAGTGTTTTTTTAGGTACAAAAATATCGTTTGACCGTTAGTTTAACTTTTTTTCTTGACTGGACGATGACGTGGCTTTTAAAGCAACTGTATTGGGGTGGGGGAATGCCGATTGGTCGTAAGTTTGAGTTGGGAAGAATTAAAATCACCATCCCTATCCGTCTGTTCGCTGTTGTAACAACACTGTACATAAAAATCACAACCTGTCCAATGAGGATATATCACCCTTCACCCTGCTGAAAATGCCATTGATGATCGCCGACATATCCTTCGGCTAGAAATTTGAGACCTTGCTCAAATTAGCATTCTCAATGCTGTTGTCGCCTCTAATCCATTAAAATTTAACTATTGTTGTGTCGGCTGGAGTAAGTATGCATCAGACAACGCGTACCCGCCATTGCCTCAGAAATAGTCCAGTGAAACTCATATAGCTAAAGTGGTGTGTGGATGAAAAATATATCCGCATTGGATATGTTGTAATTTTAGTTATAGTGTTGTTATAGGGGCGAACAGAGGGATAAAGATGGTGATATTAATTCTTCCTAACTCAGACTTGCGACCAATCGGCATGTTTTTTTTTCCCATACAGTTGCTTTGAAAGCCACGTCATCGTCCAGTCGGAAAAAAAAAAAGTCAAACTAACGGTCAAACGATATTTTTGCACATAAAAAAACACTTGGTGTTAAGCGCTCTTTTGACAAAACCACATGTGTATTTTTGCACCTTAAAAGCCACGTCATCATCCAGTTTTTTTTTTTTTTTTTTTTTTAAAAAAAAGTAAAACTAAAGGTCAAATGGTATTTTTGCATCTTAAAAAAAACACTTGGTATTGGACGTTCTTTACTTTTAGCCAAACTACATGCGTATTTTTGCACCTTGAAAGCCACGCCATCATCCAGTCAGCAAAAAAGTCAAAATTAATGGTCAACGGTATTTTTACATCTAATTTGTAATCATGTAGTCACTTTTACATCTAAAAAAAAACTTGGTGTTTGACGTTTTTCGAAGTAAAACATATGTACATTTTTGCACCTTAACCCTACTAATAATACATATAATCTTAGAAATTAATAAATCACAAATACATGGACTAATATCTATGATTAAAAAAATTATCAGGACTCAATAAAAAATAAAAAAAAATAAAAAAAAAAACAAGAAGAGAAAATAAAGAGCGAAAAGAAAACGTTGGCCATATTCTTAGGTTGGAGCATGTTAGAGACTAGAGAGCTAGAGATGGAATATATAAAACAATCTCAATTATTAGACAAGCTTGAGGGAAAATTATAATATGTATAGACCCACACGCACTATCTCCTACTTAATTGACAATAGGTTGCAGGTTACGTAAATCCCCTCCGCCTACACGCTACTTCATCACAAACCTCCACGTCCTCCACCTACGGCGGCTCAAGTTGGAGTTGGTGGGTCCCCAGTCCCCACCTTCTCATCTCATCCTCAATTTCACCTCTCCCAACTATGTGCCCAATCATCCCAGCCTTTCCCTATTCTTTCACCAGAAAATTATTTATTAATACTCCTTAATTAATATAAACCAATAGCCCTGATAAGCCATATTCTCTACTGTTAGTGAACAAGTTACACATACAGTCTCTCCAATCCCCCCCCCCCCCAAAAAAAAAAACACACACACACACACGTATTAGAATTATGGGAGAGAAAACATATTTATTATAAAAAATATTACTTTCTCCATCCTAAATATAAGATAAAGTTCAATTATTTTAAGAGATTAATGAAGCTAATTAAATTATTTTAAAATATTTATATTTATTATTTTTTTCTTTAAACTATTTTGTCTAATTTATAAAGTGATATATCATCTAAGGATACTAACATATGATATAATTAAATAATTTATTTAGCTTTCTTAATTCCTTAAGAAAAAAATTAATTTTGCCTTATATTTAGTATACATGACATAATAAATCCAATATGAATTGAACCAATTGTTGAACAGTGCAACTCCTAATATGGACTCTTTCTGATGGCATCCACAGAAGAAGAAGCCTGATCAGGAGAATCTGCATAGCAAACGCCAGCGTCTATCCATAAAACAAGGAATGGTTTCCCGGAATTTGAGGTCCTTCCTAATAACACGCATCTATCTGAGAACACTGCTTCGCCTTCATGCTTTACTAAATAAAAAAGCCTGATGACCAACGCATATAATTCCGGTCTTGGTTATAGGACTAACTTTGTATATGTAGAACAAACTTGGTTCTATAATTTAGACCGAGGTACTATATATATTACTACTATTAATTAAAAGGAAATTAGTAAATAATGAGGCGACCTTGTACGTTAGTTGCGCCCGGCTGCCTCGGTCACCATGCCGTATGGAAGCGTGTTTTGCGGTTGAAGCACATGCAAGCAATCACTTTTTTAATTATATACTGGCCCCCCTCTAATTTAATAATAAGACGCTTAATTGCACACAAATCAGGATTACTCTTGTTTTCATCTGTGGAAACCCCCAGCTTCCAAATTCGGACAAAATGTTTCAACAATGACGTCGCCTCTTCCCTGCCTACGCTTTAGCTAGCCTCTATCCTATGATCCTACTCGATCTCTTACTCATCGCCTCTTATTCCTTCGCTGTTTATATAGTTTGACCTCTATTCTATTTCAACTGGTATCAAAAATGTGATGTCTAATTAATAACATTACGTTTGTTACGGGTCATTTTACAGCTATGCAAGCAATGAGGAAACTTCAAATTTTGTTTCCCCCTATACATGCATGCTGCCACTTCACAATAATATCAGTTCGGTGAATATGGTTAAGATGCGATATTGAGGCCGGACATTGATGTCTTCATATGTAAATATATCACGCATTAATCAGTGGAATCTAAACTTTAAAATGTTATTAATCAAAATATGCATCATAACTACATGTAAATGATGTCCTCAGCTTATTATTGCCACAAGTCAGTATCTGTGTGAAGAAACGCTGCTACCACTGTCTCCACAATTGTTAGATATTATTCGTGCGCCAATTCGTTGAGCCCAAACGCTAAATGCATATTTTTCTTCTTTGCTCTTAATTATAGCGCCTTTTATCATTTTTTTTGGGATCATTTTCACGTCATGCAGGGACAGGGGTGATAAAAGATTAAATAAGCTGCGAGCATATATATGGCACGGAGGCCCAAAAATGAGTTTGATGGAAAGTTATAGCTTAGTTTACATGCAGGGAATACTGATGCGTGCATCTTACATTAAACTAATTAATTAATTAAGATGAGATACTGTCATATGGGACGGATGATGGGGAAATTAAGCTTTAATGTATAGAAAGGGGAACACGATACGCGCAGGATAGCGTAATAAGACACTCAACAACACAGTTAACAATGAATGGTTTCGTAAACTCTCAGCTTTTTATAAACAAGTCAGATAATTAATGGAGCTTAGAGGGGTGGTTACTAGCTAAGCTAGTCGTAGATCTTAATCAATCAAAGTTGCCCTGTCATTAAGACTTAGTTTCAGTCGGGGAATCTCTTAAATTACAATTTTCCTGGATACATTCCAAGTAATGCCAGTTGGAGCTTGGATTTTCTTTCCTTGATTAATCATTTCCTGGTCATGGAGCAGATCGAGATTGGCTGCGCACCTGTACTATTAAATATAAGCTGAGGGAATGATCGTAAAGCTGACGATTTGATTACTGATATACTCATTTTATCTCATGGCCGGTGTTAGCAATATTCCCCTGTGCATGGAGAGAGCCAAGAAAAAAGGGAAGCAATTAAAAACCTAGAGAATGTCTCATCGAGATGTGGTCAAATGGTTGATACTTTATATAGTTGTGAAACCTGTTCGTCTTTGGCAAGAGTAAAATATGGAGGTGAAAAATCCAGCTTTTTATTGGGAACTCGTGAGATATATATGTGTGTGTGTGTGTGTGTGTGTGTGTAATTATACCATGAGATTACGATCGACGATGCTCGACTCTTTTTATATCTCACCGTACAATTTCTTAATTGGGCCATATTTACTCATCTTCACCGAAAAAGCGTTCTCCTGATCAAGCGGGAAAACTCTATATGTTATGAACAGCTGCTTCCATTTAGTGTCATCCATCAACATGAATATTATTTGAATCTACTCAAACAAGAAATAGCTAGGCATACAAATTCAGGAACAAAATTAAATGAAAAACAATTGACAACATAAAAATAGGTATAGAAAAGAACTCATATAAATAGGAATATACGAAGGAAGATATTATGTAATAATATACAAATAGGAACAGAGGGAGTTAGACTTCTAAATATATATTCTTCAATCTATATCACGTGAAAGAGTTTATATATATCATGAAATCATAATTTTATATCTCTGACGCGATGATAAAGATAATTAGTGTATATTTGAGTTAGTGTTTGAATAGTACGTTTGCGTAAATCGAAATAAAACTTCTCTTATATAATTATCTCGTAAACTATAAACCACGTATGGGCGCTAAACAAGACATGAGGATAAGTCTAATCGGAGGGGAAATGAAAAGGAGCAAGAGTAATGACAGACATTTAGATATTAGTAAAAAATATTTAATGATGTGAAAAGAGGAAAATATTACCCTACTAATGCTTCCTCCACAACAATTAATTTAATAAAGACGCTTTATATTCTATTAAATGATATATTCTACTTTTTTTATTTCAAATAAAATAATTTTAGGAATATATTAAGAATTTTAAGTTTGGAGAAAGCCTTACACTAACAGTATGATAACGGCATGTTCATTTTTCTCTCCGTGTTTTATCCTATCGGTCTGAATACATTTTGAGAAACATACATTTTGAGATTTTGAGGGTCACGCACACTTCTAACCTCCAAGGCTGCATCAAAAGTTGTTGAGAGAAATCGACAATGCCAGACTGTGTGAGATCTTGAAGAAGTCATGTGTAAAGTCGAGAGAGATACGACAAAATAACCGAGAATTAGAGTATTGGATGCCATTTTAAATTTTAAATAAGGACATTTTAGGAAAATAAATATAATGAACTAATTTAACTATTATCTTTAATCTCTCCAAAATTAGGTAGATATCTCCTATAATTAACCTGTAGGGAGTAGTCGTGACGGAGCCACACTTGTGTTTATGTGTACAAGTGCAGACACAAAATTATGAGAATATATCTATATTATGAAAGAATATTGTACAACTTGCTAACTGGTGTAGTTGGTTATCATGTGAATCTTTCACATTTGAGGTCCCCGTTCGACCGGGAATCGGCCAATTGTTTTTTACCCTTTTCCTAAATACCGTGGCATGAAGTATGAACTATACATCAATTGTAACTAATAATAAGAGAAGTCCTGGAATAATATAGACTCAGAATAAAAGAAAATAATCTATGTTGAGCGTTTTGTAGTCATTGTGAATAAAATAATTTAGAATGTTCATACATTAAATTTGTTGGATCTGAATTTTCAGCTTTCACTCTCTGAATGGAGAGTGCTCTTATATATAAGCACGCTGGTTTGATTAGGTTTAATGTCTATGTAATTATGTTGACTATAGTGAATGCAACTTATTCATCATTTAGCTTTTGTAGGATGAATGTGGTTAAAAATGAAAGACTTTTATGTGTTTCATGTTGCAGAACATATTATTAATAAAATTGCAAGATACTGGGGGTATAAGGTTAGGATGACGAGTTTGTAAGTTTTCTAAAATTTTATGATTAAACATCAAGTAAAAAAAATATAAACAAGGATCTTAATTAAGAATTCATGATTTCTACTAGGTTTAAGTCAAGGTGCACTAACATTTATCATATCTGAGGAATTAGCTGCTTGTCATCATCGCAACTTGTAACTTTCCTTAAAAAAAAAAAAGGAGCAGCACCAAATCCCTCCATTAATTATGCAGGCACAAACAAAAATTTCTGGCTCCGCCGTTGGGAGTAATAGTATACTATTGAAGAAATAAAAGGAAGGAGATAGAGTACACAGGGGCATCAAGTGAAAGAGAGAGAGGAGAGCAGAGTGTGGGATGGCAGATGAGTACAGAGTGGTTCTTTGTGTGGTCACATGGATTCATCTGATGTCTGATCCTGTCCTCTCCTACTCATATCACCTGTTTGGTCCTCGTTCTTTCTTTCCTTTCTCTTCTTTTTTTTTTTCAAAAAAAAAAAAAAAAAAAAAAAAAAAATCCCTTTCCCTGCTATGGATTTTTCTGAGAATCTCTCAGTTATTTCCAGCTTTTCGTCACCTTCCTCTTTTTCATGTCCGTGCGTCCGACCAAATTATTACCAAATGAAACCCCATATTCTATATTTCAACTAACAGGCCAATATGCAATTATATAATATTTCAACAAAGTATTCATATACAGCTAAAAAGACTATCTGGCCCTTCACCTGAACACTTAATATGCACGTGAAGACAAAGGAGATGATCGTCCTCGTGCCTCCCAATGCACACCCCTGCTTCGTTCACGAAATTGGTATCTGATACAATACAAGCAGGCTGCTGCTTCTGGCCCCCTCGCCAACCAACCATTATTTGTATTTGTAAGCTTTCACACCTAATTAGAATACACACAAATATATTCCATTGTTCGATCTTAATTATTTTCCTGTTTTTCAGAATCAATTGAATGTTAGTCGTCGTTAGAGGGGTGAGATACAGCTATTCACGAATCGAGATTTTGTGTGTATATCTTATTCACACTTGTGTAAACAAAACCAACAAAATCCTATTTGTTAGTGCATAAAGTGTAAGATTTTATAATAATCAGTTGCAAAGAGCCTGTGGCTCATGAGTAGATAAGTTACATATATAGTTTGCAATAGGTGACGAGAGAATCCTCTGTGTGTGTGTCTCAATCTCTGTGTCTATATCTATCTATATCTGATGCCGTGGTTTGTGAGTTGTATGTGAGTTAGGAGAGTGGCTTGTGGCCGGTCAAGGAAGAGGTCTAAGGAAGAAACCTCACGTGCAAGCTCCTGTAGCATTTTGTTTGTTTGAGTAACCCTGCTTCAACTTGCAAGACTTTCTTTCCCCGGGTCCATGATATAAGCCCAGTTTCTTGTACCATTTCGGGAACACATTGCGATCGACCTCTGAGCTTATGATATCTTTCTAAGCTTCTTCTTCTCCCTCCACAAATTCTTCTTCTGCACCATCTCATCATTAGCCCCACATCTGTATCTTCCTCTGAGCTTATTCTCTGTTTCACTCTGGGTCTAAGTACCTTGTTGGCCAGTAGAAGGAGTGTGCCCTCGGGAGCAATCACACGGAAAACTCTGATCCAATTGAACATAAATGGCACTAGAGGCTGTAGTTTTCTCACAGGATCCCTTCTCGTATAGTTGCTGCAAGGACTCATACTCCTTTCCCGCAGCCTGGAACCCCGGCGAGCATGGCTTCCATGCAGAGGAAGAAAAAGCCCCTATCGGAGTACTCATCAGCAGTAACATGGAACCCAGACATGGCCATGCAACTTGGGATTCTAACTCTTCTCCTGATCAGGCCCGCCGAGCACCTCTCTCCCCTGCCCCCACGGGTCGGCGTAAACGACGTCGCACCAAGAGCGCCAAGAACAAGGAGGAGCTTGAGAACCAGAGGATGACTCACATTGCGGTGGAGCGCAATCGACGGAGGCAGATGAATGACTACTTGGCGGTGCTTCGCTCCTTAATGCCTCCATCTTACGTTCAAAGGGTCAGCTCCCCTTTTTCTCTGCTAAGTACATACAGCCCCTCCATCCTATTTGTAATAATTTGGATCTTATTTTTTCAAGTCAAGAGTGAGGCCCCTTATTAATTATGATATTATTACCGACGTAGAACATGGTTTTTGTTTCTGTGGGCCAAAACAGGGGGACCAGGCTTCTATAATAGGAGGCGCCATTAACTTCGTGAAGGAGCTAGAGCAGCTCTTGCAGTCAATGGAGGGACGAAAGAAGAAGACGAAGCAACAATCAGAGACTTGTAGCTCGCCGTTCGCTGAGTTCTTCACGTTTCCTCAGTACTCCACTAATGCAAATAACGGCAGTACCAGTTCCCAGCAATGGGCCGTCGCAGACATCGAGGTCACCATGGTGGACACCCACGCCAACCTCAAGATACTCTCCAAGAAACGTTCCAACCAGCTCACCAAGATCGTCGTCGGCCTTCAAGCCCTCCGCCTCACCGTTCTCCACCTCAACGTCTCCACTCACGACGACATGGCCCTTTACTCTGCTAGCGTCAAGGTCTTTTACCCTTTTCTCCATCTTTATTTATCATATACTCCATATGCCGTCATTAAAGAGATCTTTCCCCATTTTGATTTGTTCTTTTTTTTTAATGTCATAATTTTATATGTGTGATTTGTACCAAACAGCTTGAAGATGGGTGCGAGCTGAATACGGTGGATGAAATCGCTGCTGCTGTGAATCAATTAATGAGCAGAATCCAAGAGGAAGCCCCTTTCTGATAAACTCGAAGACGTCTCTCTTCATTTTCCCCTTCTTTCTTTCTTCGTTTTTTTTTTGGGGGGCCTATGTTGGGGATATATCTCTTATCTCTCTAACGGAAGTGTGGTTATAAATTTATTATGCTGTCTCAATCGACCCTGTGAGATATAACTAATTATGCAAAATATGAATATTATTTTATTTTAGTTGAAAAATGCGGTGGTTGTGTATGTTGTACAGTGTGTGGTGGCTGAAAGCACGCTCCTGCGACTTTGTCTCACAAATCTCCAATGTTATTACATATTACCTATCAAAATAAGGTTGCTTCAGATGTTTTTTCCCCTCCCATGCCATCTAGTCCAGCAATTGTTGGAAGTTACAAGTTAGCCCCAGAAAGTAAACATTAAACAAATGGTCAAATAAAAAACATTAGACTAAGAAAAGAGGTGAATGATTAATTAATGTTACCATTAACGTTAGTTCCGTTGGAATTAAATCTGATCTCTTTCGTTAGCACTTAATATTTTTTTAAATCCCTTATGCGTCAGCGTGACGCAAATAAATGGTTGGAATTAAAAGAAGTGGAGAACATTTTTGGTCAATTGGGCCATGATGATATGTTGCCCGTACAACAAAATTACCTAATCCCATGCTTTATATGATTGGAAATCACCAACCATTAGATTTTAGGCGTGAAACCGACCATCATTTTAAAATTTATTTCTCCTCCTACATGATCTCTCTCTCTCTGTGGAAATAGATTATGGGAGACTGAAATTGAGACTACACAGTGACCCAAACTTCGAGAATGCATGGTACGGTACTATTGATTCCTTCAGATTTTATGCTGCCTTGTCGACACCAGCTTTCCAAAACCAACGGCGATAAAAATCACGGCGTTCCAGTAAGTCGACATTAGGCATCTGAAAACAAGAGACTGATTAAACAACATACCTACAACGTGCCTCTAGGGGCAGAAATAATGTTAATATATTTGCCCATTTTTGAATCTCCATGTTCAAGATTGAATTAGAGACCTTCCCATTTTTTTTATTGACAATGAGAATGTTTACTCTTGAACAAAATTTCTTCTAAAAATGATCCACAGTTTTCTAATGATTTGACTGCTTGAAGAAGGCTCAGGCTTCTAAAATGACACACCCCTGATCATCAATATAATCTATTCATTTTAAAAATTTTCATTATATGATGCATTATAAATCTAATTTTTAAAAGATATTATTTAAGGTTTGTGTTTTATATAGTACCAATTGTACTAAATTTTTTATCTTACATTAAGTGCTGGAGAGGTATAGCAGCAAGTTTCACTTAGATGAACATTAAAGTTCTGTTATCCAATTAAAAATATATTTGAATTAGCTTTTAAAAAATAACTTTAAGAGAGATGATGATAAAATGATTTTACATGATAGTTTCTAAGCAGAATATATTCAATTAAAAAGGTAATTTTGATAAAATGACAGTGTTTAAGTAATAAATACTTATCTGAATCAATTTTTTTTCCATGTTTAAATTACCAAAATAGAAGTATAGCTGTGTATGGGTTGGAGTGCAGTTTAATTATTGGGAAACTCTATTAATTGCATGATTATGAAATTAGCTCGCTCGCTCTTCTGAAAACCTTCTCAATGCTCATCGTGCCCATTTGGCATTAAAAGAAAAGATTAAAAAAAAGGGAAACGTGACGAAGATCTATATATGGATTGGGTTTCAGATTTCAGATCTGTAATTAAAATCAGGGAAGAATCATTACGAATAGTTTGACAGCAACATGCACCATTCTTAGTGATTAGATTAGAGAATGGGCAATTATCCACGTACCTTCCATTTTGTCTCTCACATGTAAATATTCTTTTGGTGTCCTTTTTAATTTCTCTGTTGGCTTTCTCATAAACTGCACAATGTCCATTATAGGCTGTGAATATTGGCTAGAAATTGGATTGGCCAAGAAAATTAACGAGCGAGGAAGCAACCGACAGACATTCATACTAACTTAAGCTGAAACCTTAACTAATAGGCAAAGATATATCCATGTCACGCCAGTATAAAAGAATACCAGAGGAACACTCTAGCTAGCTATTTATATTCAATCAATTATGCGTCTTTGAAGGGTCATTGAACGCCATCATCTTTATCCCTAGCTAGGCCACCATGGAGACATGGGCATGGAGATTAAATAATTAAAGGAATGGTCTTGTGGACAACCTCCTTACATAATTGCCCAACAGGTAATTAATGAGAATAAACAGCATCCTAAATATCCATGCATTCAACCGGAAAATCTCTCAAGAAACCCGTATCATATATTTTTTTTTTTTTTTAATTGTTACCCCTTGGTCATTTACAACTAAATAAAACTAAAATACTCACAATGTCTTTGACTGCATCATTTTTATGCACATTCGAAAAAAATACGATGTAGCTGGCTAGCTACAAGATACATAGAAGTGTGTGTGTGTGTAAGAAATTAAAAGTGTAGCCCCGTAGACTTAAAAACGAATATAGGTAAGAAGTTAACTTTTGAGAATAATTATATTTAAGTCACACGTCAACAAATCCCTGGCATTTTGAAACATTATAACGCCAAATATAAAAGATAGCTTTTGTATCTTTATTGTTCACCTTTCGTCCCGAAGAAGAAAGTCTTCACCAACTATAAATCGCACTGCCGGAGATTCAGTGGTCATGATCATTGGCCTTGCACTATCGTGCCAGTGAGATGTCATGGCCCCTTCAGCTTCTATTTACGCTAGACCCAAGTCCTTATTCTGCCCCTAATGCCTTAATCTTCCCACCAAAAAAAAAAAACACTTCATCTTCTGGCTTCATCATGTTAATTACTGATTAAAGCTCACGCTTTCCCTCATCAACAAAGTATAAAGCAAAAGTTTTATGCGCGCTCTCATGATAATTCAATCGAGTTGGAGGGGTGATATTGAAATATTACCTCGGTCTGATTCTTATAATAGTCCATTTTAACGAGTCTGATATCAATTATCAATAGTAATATCGTTGTTGCAAAACCGTGATATATAATCGGCAGAAAATTCGTAATCATGTGAAGACATGACATCAGATTTATGATTAAGAAATTTAACTAGGATGGTTTCCTGAAGGTCTCATTTGTATATGTCAGCTTCAACACCCAAGGTCGGACCATTTCCTTTCGCTTTCATTCTGATACAATGCGCCACCCCTACACCCATAGATATATTTATATCTCCCCCAGAACACTGTGTATGTCTGTGTATGTGTCATTGCCGTATGACACGCAGAGAGCATACTAAATTGTTGCTTTGGAAAATAATTCAAGATACGAGTATGAGCAGACAAAAAATAACTGTTTCGAAGAGAGGACTATATATATGATTATGATCAGACTGTGTGGGATATAAATTCGGTCCGTAAGAGATGTGTATATATGCTTGGTCCACCAATACCACCAGCAATGATCATAGGCAATTAAATATATTTTCACATCCAAGTCATGGAAGATCCGTTAGATTTTGCTTGTCACTTCAGGGAAAAAGTAGATATTTATAGAGGCAAACCTAGCTTTATTGCCTTGATAAGCTTTCCAAAGGCCGATCCTGTCTTATCCATTAGAATTAATTTATGTAATTTATTCGCACGATCAATCAACACTACTGTGGCTCCATTTCGGGTCATCCTTTTTAATTTTCAGTGCCCCATTGCGTTTGTTCTCTTTCTCTCGTCCCCTGTTAAACTTCGACTTTCGCCACGACTGGAACGGAGTCATTTCACTTCATCTCGCTTAACCTCGTAGGCAAATTAAGACATCTTAAAGTGCTTTTGTTGGAGATAATCTAATGGCTGTTGGTAGATACACTTCGTGACTGGGCTGGCTAATACTAGTACGTACAGGCTAATTTTGATGTATCATTCACGAAGTTTCGCAAAGAATATCATGGGAGTTTCAAATCATTGAGATTTGAAAAATTTGTTCCTTTTCTAAATATAAAATAGATTTAATTTTTTTAGAGATATTAATAAAAATAATTAAATTACTTTAAAATATTTATATTTATTTTTAAAAAAAATTATTTTATCTGACTTATAAACTGATATATAATCTATATATGATTAAGTAACTTGTTTAATTTTCTTAATCTCTAAAAAAAATCAATTACATTTTATATTTAGGATCGTACAACATTTCTCATTCCGCCAGGGAAAAATGTTAACAGAATGTTCTTCCAAAAGATTTCATAATATAATATAATCACATGTGACTATGTGAGTACAGGCTGTTAAATAGAGTATGAGGTGAGAAAAACTCAACTTGTGAATTGTGAATATGGTATGACTTTAAATACAAATTTATATATATATAGATAAATTTATAACCATATGCACGGATTGTATTTGTCAGGATGAAGCTGCTTCCTGGCAATAAAGAAATAAATAATGGACGAATGAATAATACTCCACTGTTACGATTCTTCGAAGCAACCAGGCAATGGAGAGGAAAGGAGAGGAGGGTAATGAAAGAGGAAGCCATACATTATTGCTATGTGAATATTTCTTCTTGTAATAATTAGAGAATAAATTTTTATACATTTTTAGTCTTGCAGAATAAAACCATAAAAGTTTGGCTGGACCCAATTGGAGTTTCGACTATGAGTGATCACCCAACCTTGGCGTTCAAATGAGCTGTGACATCATATCACTGGCAAAGTTAATGCTGATTCATGAATATGACCTATTGGCTAACACATGAGCTTGTTCTTTTCTTTTCCTTTTTTTATCATAGCACTGGACATTGAGCACCTTAAATAGTTTCTTATCATGTTAATTTTTTGGTTTTTTTTTTTGCTGAGAACAACACATATATTTTAAAATTACAACCTCTCGGCTTCGGGACATCCTTGTCTGTCTATGCCCCTAGGGGTTGAAAGGCCGTGGAGTGTATGGAAGACGACTGATTTTTTTCTTTTTTGTTCAACTGAAATTTTTGTAAAGGGGTTAGGTTCACTCATAATCTAAGAGTAAGGTGAAATCTCTCTTCCTCCTAAGTGATACCGATGTTAGGCAGGGCAAGCCGTCTATTACCCTCAGGCGTTAACCTAGGCACCTAGGAGTTATGATGTCTCCCCCAGCACCTTGACTAACTGCAAGATCAAACCCCCTCCCTTTGGTGAGAGTGTCCGACGTCTTTGCTAGTTGAGCCCAAGGACGAGGGGTAGACGACTGATATTTAATTTGAAGGTCCTTTGTGTTCGTGGCCGAATGATTTTTTATTTTGGTATCCCACCTGATTCACCGGAACTTTCGGTTCCGATTAATCCGGATTTTGCCCCGTGACGGGCCCACATTCGTGGGGGAAGAGCTCCCAACACCATTTGCACGCCTCAAACTGAGGACATGGTGGTGGAAAAGGAAGTTCCTTACCACTTGCTACCAATGGTTATTGGTTCAAAGGACTTTTATATTTTCTTTTTATATATAGAGCCTAGAGTCTCATTCTCAGAGTTGGGCCCTCAGCTCACAATTATTATCTCTTTACGAGCCCAGTAGACTTCAGAAAATCAAAGTAAAAAGAACGTAGGGCCCAAGTTTCATACTTGTTCGGCCCAATGTCCCAAACTACAGGCAAAACAACTAAACCATCAAAAAAATTGCCTTATTTAAGATCCATCTAGAAGCTTGGGTTGTGGGTTTTACACATGCTATTGGTTGCTGTGAAGTACTGGAAGCTGAACAACGGGCACTACTAAGGGACAAACACGACTTACTTGGGATTTTGGTCTCAAAAAAAGATCCATCTCTTCCTCGGGGAACACAATTTTGCTTTTCATGCCTGCTTGTTCATTGCAAAAAATAATGCACCACCAAAATTCAGACAGAACAAAAAACATTTCATGTTGATGAAATCTGTGTACATGTTTTGATATTTTTAAATACTAGTGAGGAAGACTTGAATTAAGACTCCTGTAGCCTCTCGCAGATGCAATACTCCTGCAGCAGGAGACGGCTGACCTCTTCATGGAAATAGGGGTTACGTGAAGACATTGTGAAACTGAAGAACGACGCTCTGATTTAAAAAGTGTTGAATATTCACCATCTTTCTTCAGAAGATTGACCGTGGGTCGTTCAATGTCACCGTTTGTATGATCAACGGAAGAATCCATCGAAACAGAATTGGTTCCTTTTCTTATTTCATCTACAATCTGTTCATCCTCATCAGAATCCGGGCAAGCCTTCAAAATTGATTCATGAGTAGTGAAGTCTTCGGTTTCCCCTTCTTGTCGTGTTGCCTCTCGGTTTTCGGAGACCATGATAATTGATTCACCGCCATCACGCTCAACTTGGGCGTATTCATTTCTCACCGCTGTGTCAGAGTTTTCCTCCATTGAACTCCCATTTAAGATGGCTGCATCGGAACTGGCATTGTTAGGGACAACAGGGGCACGACAAAGAGGACAATTGATATGAGAGCGCAACCACGTGTCGATATAGGGGATGTGAAAGGCGTGGTTGCACTTTGGCAACACTCTCATGGTTTCGTCTTCCTTGAATTCACTCAAGCACACTGAACATTCAGTTCCCTCGATCAATCCCTCACCCTTTTTGTACTTGCAAACCGTAATGGAGTTTATGATTGACTGTTGTAAACCAATGGTGGTTATCAGCCAGATAGGATGATCAACTTGATTCTCACCAACAAACTCATCCTCAAGTCTGCCTGATTGGGTGCTAAAGGATCCATTGCGTCTCCAACCACACCAATCGAAGTAGCACTTTACTTTGAGAACGTAGAAACCGACAAGAACAAATACGACAGCGAATAGTGAAGCAGCGATGGCCAAGTAGGACGAGATCTGATTACTTAGAGGTGAAATGGGCGGCGGCGGCGAGAAGTAGTGGTCTGGATAAGAGTAGCAGTTGAAAGGGCAAGCTGGGTCACAAAAATCAGAACACTCTTGGGTTTGATTTGTCGTGGTTGATGGTGGGAAGAGCTTTCTGTGCATCCTGGATATGAAAGTTTTGTGAAAAAGAATTAGAGACAGAATTTGTAAACAAGTAAAAGGAAAAGTGGGAATGATGTTTGTGTGAGAAGCGTCAGATGGGTGTTGTGAGAATTAAAAGAGAAGAAACGACGTTAAAAGTTTAACCGTCTCTCTCAAACGTTTTAGTGGACACTGTTGTGGTTGGTAAATGATAACAAGTCGGAAAGAAACTTCGTGCCTTCCTCCTATTTTTGTTGGTTGGTAAGCTTGTTTAACGAATGATCAATTATGTCATCTTTTGTTGGAACTCGTGCAGCTTCCGCGGAAACAAGATGGTTGCCATTTGCAGGCTTCCTGTTTGTGTTTTTTTACCGCAGTTTCCCTATTCCTCTACTAGCATGCCCTGAGTTCCTTTGCATTGCCAACCACAAAGTTGCACATATAATTTTTATTACGAATTTTTAAATTTATTGTACATACAATTGCAAATACATTTTAAAAAGGAAGTGAGAACATACTCCCAGGAGCATGGAGAACCATTTGCAAATGTTTTGGTGTTGAGTTCAAATCACGACGATGATGTCCCATCTTCAACTTTGTTGCATTCATTGTAACTCGCCTACCTTAACAAAGTGATGCTGATGATCCACCAGGCTTTGTCCCTAAAAATAAATTTAAGCACCCTTCTTATGAAACCTGTCAATGTGGATTATCCCACAAATGAAATACTCAGGTGATGCCAAGTTGGTTCAAAGTATTATGATACATTCATTCAAAAAAAAAAAGAAGAAGAAGAAGAAGGAAAACTCTTTTAAAATTCTAGGAGACTAAGAAAATGTCAAAAAAATCTTAAAGAAAATTCTGATATCAAAAAGGTACCAAGAGATGTTAAAACTTAAAACCCACAGAAGGAGTTGTCAATAGGGGTGAGCAAGCACCCCGGAGCCCGCCCAACCGCCCGCACCCCGTAAAAAATTCCCCGGATTAGGCCCGCCCAAATTGGGCCCGTCACGGGGGTTCCCCGTACCCGTATATGTTAAACGGGGTGGGGCACGGGTTAGGGCACGGGCTGC
Source organism: Acacia acuminata (assembly GCA_019022655.1). Lineage (NCBI taxonomy): Eukaryota > Viridiplantae > Streptophyta > Magnoliopsida > Fabales > Fabaceae > Acacia > Acacia acuminata. Next base: position 5,911,610 of record JAFJYI010000015.1, read on the forward strand.
CCGTCCCCGCCTGTTTGTATTTATGTCTTTTAAATATATCATTTACACTATAATATATTAAGTGTTTATCAGGAGCTACAGGATTGATAGTTGGTTCGGTGGTAAGGCACGCGACTTTTGGCAATCAAGATTGTGGTTTGATTCCTAGATTCAAACCTTGCACTCCTGTTAATACCTCTCACGTTTTTTTGCTCAGTATGCCTGACACGTTTTTAAATTTTAAATTTTAAAAATTTTCAAATCTCAAAGTAAAAAAACCCTAACTTTTCCTCATCCTCAATCTGATTTTGCCGCCCCTCTCCCTTCTCTTTTCTTTTTCCTCGCTCAATATTCACAATCTCGTCTCTCCGCCCCCTCCACCTTCTCTTCTCTCTCTCTCTTCTCTCAACCTTCACCCTCAATCTTTAATCTCGCGTTGCAGCTCTCAAGTCTCAACCGTCCATCAACGTCATTTTTTTCCCTCCTCACTCAGTGGTTCCGTTCAAGGCAGTTGTTGCCGTCGATCTCTGCAACAGTCGCCATCTCGCCGTCAAGCATCACAGATCTACCCACCACCCACCATCTTTTCTTTCATCTTATCTCTGATCAGATCTGTTTGGTTGTCTTTGTTGAGTTTCTTTTTTATGGGTTCTGATGTTTTTTTCTCTTCTTGAAGGTATAAAACGGGGAACCCGGAACCCGTTGAAACCCGCCTGTATTTGTCTGTACCCGGTTATCACGGGTTAAACGGGGTATACCATGGGTACGGGCTACCCCGTACCCGTCTAAAATAAACGGGCGGGACACGGGTTAGGGCACGGGGCAGCCCCGCCCGCCCGTTGCTCAGCCCTAGTTGTCAATGCTCTATTTAAGGAATTGTCAATGGAACATTTTTAACATTAGAATTTTCTCTTTTTTTTGTTGACATTTTTTTAGTCCTTTAGGGCCTTAAAAGATTGTTAAAAAAAAAATGAAACTATACGTGAATCTCGTCGAAAATGAATGTATAACAATTTGGATAGACCCAAACGGCAAGTGAGGAAATACTTTTTTTTTTTTTGCTAAAAGAGATGGCCCAGGGCCTATATTAGCAATAGTAAATTACATACGAGGGGAAATTAATTACAAACACTCTGAATCAAACCAGCTCTTTAAGAAGCCAGGACACTCAACAAACACTTCTGAAGTGGAGATGCCTTTTTTAGCCAAAGCATCCGTAATTTGGTTCAAATTCCTAGGGATGCTCCTCAAATCAACCTGCCAGTTACGACTAAGAAACTCTCTGGCTTTCACAACAAGATTACTACAAGAAACACATGACATAAGCATCTGATTCCAAAATTATTTTCCTCAAACCCAAGTCCCAAGCTAATTTGAGCCCCTCCACCACCGCCCACTTCTCAGCTAAAGCAGCCGAACAAGCACCCACCAACCTGCTAAAACCAACAAGCCACCCACCAGCGCAATCTCTGATTACAGCACCACAGCCAGAGGCAACCATATGGGGGGACATAGGACCATCAACGTTTACCTTGAACCATCCAAGTGGGGGGTTTTTCCCAAACATGAACCGGGCCATCATGCACCAGGGCCGGCTGATTGTTCCTGTCAAAAGTAAACACCAAACTTGGCCAAATGGCCGAAAGTGTAGAAGCAGGATTACACGGCTTACGAAAATTACAATAAAAAATAAAAGCATTCCTCCACTCCCAAATTTTCCAAATGGCCACCCCCAAAAAACAAATCCCAGCAATTATCCCAAATACAACCCGCAAGATTATTTAAATTAAAACTAAGCCAATCCCTAAGGTCTAAGGAAAAGAAAGTGTGCACAAAACTCTGCTTAATGATTCTAGTCCACATACTCTATACATACACACGGTCACGCAAAATATGAAGGATATCCTCACAGCCAGCATTACAGAAACCACAAGGCCGACGATTGCGACCAAGAGCTTCTCCAAACATTAGTAGGGAGCTTATCCAGCGCCACTTTCCACATAAAGACTCTGATTCTTTCAGCACCCTTCCACCTCCATATGTCCTTGAACACTTTATCCCTGAGAGGTGATGGGTTAGGTTTGTAGGAGGAAATAGCGCTCTTGATAGAGAACTTGCCATCTCCAGAAGCGCCCCATACCAGACAATCATAACCAGCATCGGTTCTAGGAGGCAAAACAGCTGCTAACCGATCCAGACCAGCTAGATTCACCACAGCAGAGATCCTGTCAATGTCCCATATCCCTCCCGCCGACCAATCAACCACTACAGAATTTTCCTCCTCCTCGGTTAGGTCACAAATACAAAAATTATTAAGAGAAACACCCACATCAATCCAGCAATCAGAGAAAAAACTCACACTACATCCATTCCTGATCTACCATCTAGAACCCCAATCAATCAACTCTTCTTGCTCACAGATAAATTTCCATATCCTTGAATCCCCAGGCCTGACAGATAGAAGGGAATCCTACTCTCTCCCCATGTATCTAGCAGTTAGGATATCTATCCAAAGCCTCTTCTCGCCTGCAATCATCTTCCAAGTCAACTTTGCACCACATGCCCGGTTAACGAGCTGAGTCTTCTAAACCCCAACCCCCCAAATTCCTTAGATCTTGTAATAAAATCCCAACCAATCGAGTGGAGGCGACGTTGAGACCCATCGTGGCCCCATATAAAATTTATCTGCAACCTTTCCACTTCCTAACAAACCACATTAGGAAGCTTAGCAACAAGCATTGGATATAAGGGAACGACACTTATCACCGATTTAGCAAGTGTAATCCGACCAGCCATCGAGAGGCTATTCGCTTTCCACACACTTAGCTTAGATTTAACCCTGTCAATAATATACTGAAAGCATTTGACTCGCATATACCTTCATATTTTGGAGACTTGACTCAATGCTAGAGAACATCTCCTTTCGCTCTCTACTAGATCTCTCTGATATTTCCACACACTCCTCATGTAATTTTTCCAAATTAGATTTTTCCCTGTACTCAATGGTGTGTTCTTCAATAGGTGGATAGGAGTAAAAAGGAGGCGTATTTTCATGAGAACAATAGACATGTGGATCCCTAAAATTATGTTGCTCAAAACCTTTACTAGGACAAAATGAGTTATCAAAATAAGCTTGGTTCCTAGCAAAATGATCCCCCACAAAATGACTAGTTGCAATATACGGACAATGCTCAAATAAATGATTCCCTCCAATATAAACACAAGGCACACAAACATATTGAGAAGAATCAACATATGAAATACAATCATCATTTATGCTCCTGTTATGTTGCCTACGTTCATTCAAAGAATTTAAAATAGCAATCAATCCATCTTGTATAGAAGACGAAGAATTCATCTCCTTCTCAATATTAAGACCGAGTTGGTTGCCAATTGAAATTCATTTTTTTAATTTTTTCTATAAAAAAAATTTAAACAAAATATTTACAAACTCAAACTACTAATGCTCAATCAATTCCAACCAAGATAGTTGTGGCACGAAGTCCCCGACACGGCGCCAAAAACTTGATAGGGCAAAACTTTAAAGCCTATAAACTCCATAAAGTATACGAGCCGTATCAAGTAATAAAGTGATAAGAAAAGTATCGTTCCCACGAGGACTTAGTATCACAACTTTAGTTAAGCATTAATTTCACAATTTCGTTCAAGTTGAGAAAACCAAATTTAATTTAATTTAGAGAAAAGAAATTAAAACTAAAATTAAAATAAACTAACCACACACTAATGAACGAGCAACCTAGAGTCACTAATCCCTTATTTAATTCTTAGATTTTATTCCCACCAAATTAACTTTGACTTTACTTAATCAGCTAATCTAGAGTATTAATGTTTATAAGTGCCTGTCGGTCTACTTATACACCTACCTCAAATAATTATGCAATGTCTCACAAATTAATTAAGGTGCAATTCAAATCGGGCTCACTCTAATTTGACTATGCGGAGCTTTAGGTATATGTCTATCCTAGACACAAATTAGATTAAAACCTAACTTCACGTTAAATTTAAACCTAATTCCACATTATTTATTCCCAAGGTCAATTTAGGATTCCCTCTTTCAAGTCCAACCCTAAATCCCCATAACATGCTCAATGGTGGCCACTCACTAAGCAATAGCAATAAACACGGGATTAAATAAACTGGAATAAAATTAAGCAAAACCAATCGTGGGAATAATCTCTAAAACCCAAACAAGTTCATAGGTTCTCTAGATTGCAACACCAACTAGCCACACATGGCTTTATTCAAATCCATAACAAAAACGAAACTCGGGTTCAAAGAATAAAGAGAGAGAGAGGAAAGAAAATTTCTCCGTCGCCTCCACGGTCCTTTCGTCTTTCCGTGGAGATGATGAAGAGATCGAAACGCTCGCCTCTGCTCCTCGCTTCTTCGTTCCTTCTCGTTCGCGTCTCCCGATCTTTTTCTCCGTCTGTGCCCTCTATTTATAATTTAGGTCTTGGGTCACTTTGATTCTCTTTTTCTTATTACAAAGATATCTTGTATCTTATAATTTACTCCACCGAGATCACGCAATTGATTTTGTTTCTATTTTTCTTGCGTGAGACCATTGAATTTGGTGATTGCATATCCTCTTAATTGCTTTTTCTACTTCTTTCCAAATCGGCTAATATTTCCTACACAATAAAAATAGGATATGAATAGATTTTATGTCGATTTATTCTTTGATCCTAAGTTTGATTCAATTATGGAAAAGTCAATAAAAGATAATTAAATAGGTAATAATATCAATAATTCCAATCAATTCTCATAAAATATACACCTATTTAATCATAAAATATACACTTATCGCCTACGCCCACACACGCCCCTCACATTCCAGTAATTAATCTTATCCATTAAAAAAGGATATACAAAATATTAAAAGAAACAAAAACAAAAGTGGAGCACAATGAAGCATCAGCACTCTTGAGTCTCAGGGATGACTGTAGAGGCCTTCTCCTCCAACGCACATCTCTCACCCATGTTTAACTCAGGCCCACCGGATCTCGGTACAGGCCCCTTGTGCACCCCCATGTCCTCACCCATGTGTAAGTCCGGCCCATTAACTACATGCTCAGCCTAGAACTTTCCAGAGAGGCTCCTCATCGCATCCTTGTCCCCCGGATCGAGAGAGTCCGACATAAACTGGACCTCCCCTACCTAATCAGCAGGGATAGGTCCTACCAAATCCCCTTCATTAATTAAACTCTGACCACCACTCAAAAGATATTTCTCGGCTTTTGTGTCCCCCAAAGTCAATCTCAGTTTCTCAACCTTTTTAATCTCTCCACATACCAACTCCCTCGAACATTCTTCCCTTATCAGATTCAACCTGACAAGATCCTGCTCCTTGTGTCCAACCGCCAACTTCTGATTCCTATCCCCCTTCCTCTTACCGCCACTTTTCCTCACCGTCAAGGATTTACCCGTACCACCGCCCCTGTCCGTATTCCCTCCCTATGCATTCTCAGAAGCCTCGCCTTGTACTCCGCTTTCCGATGCACTTAGGCATCATCGAGTTTCGATCGCACCGGCATCTCGAGTTTCCCTTCCACCTCTTTCCTCCTCCCTAGCAAGCACTTGAAACCGAGATCCACCATCACTCGCCTGAGCGCCCCCAACGCCTTGTTTGCAGTAATTTTCTTCTAGCGACGTGGTTTTTGAACCACTTTCCATACATCCACATTAGCACCTTGAACAAGCACATTGGGCACCACTACCGTCTTCTCTTGTGAGCACCCCCCTCTGAAACAACCTCTGTTTCCCGAGAACTCTTCACTGCAGGACAAACAAAGCCGCTATGTCCATAAATACCACATTGAGTGCACAAACCATGCAGCCCTTCATATTGTAAGTAGAAATCCTCACCATCTAAAGTAAACCCCGCCATAAGCTGCTTGCTAAGGTCAACTAGCACACAGATTCTTGCATAGTAACCCCTAATGTGCCGAGACGTGTTCATATTGATTTTGATAATGTCCCCAATCCGGTTGCCAATCCAGGACAAAGCTTCTCGATCATAATATTCGAGGACGACATTGGGTAATCTAACCCAAACGCCACCTTATTAATAGTAGCTCTTCTTGGGTGGAATTGTGGCTCCCATGGTCTAACAATGAGATAATGATCAAAAATCATCCATGGACCCCCTAACAGAGCATTGCGGTAGTCTTCCCTGTTAGTGAGTTTAACAACAAAAAAACCATTACCGATATTAATAAGACTGATAACACCACGTTTGGCCCAGAGGGATTGGAGAATAGACAGAAGCAACTTATAGCCAATATCTCTACCAAGAAGCTTGACAATCACGGCATTGTTCCAAGCCTTATACAATCTCTTCTTCATCTAATCTAAAAAAGAGAACATTGGAAAGTTACGGTTAGGGTCTTCTTTAATTATGCAGAGAGGGCCACTATCACCACTCTCTATCTCATCATCGGAAATAGGATCATCCGACAAACAATGGTCCCCTTCGCGCATCTCAACCATATCATCACTTTTGGAGGTTCCCCTAAGCTTATCAGCAAAGGATTGGCCATTAGCCCATTTCTTCTATGCCTCCCGAGAAAGCTTCGGCCACTCTACCTCACCAATATTAATATCTCCATTCTTAATCTTTTTTGAACTCCTTTGCAACAGATCAATTTCCTTCGAGGACGAGGGCTTCAACACATGCACCAAGGACGAGAGCTCCATTCTTTTGCTGCTGAAATGAGGAAATACTTTTGCTTTATGGCCTTATGGTCGAGATCACAGGGAGACAAAATAAACAAAGTCAACATTAACATTATTTAGGCTTGTTTAAATAAACACAACACTGGACCTCCATTGGCCCAAGATAACACTAGAGCTTTTTTTTTTATAACAAAAAAGTTTAGGTTAGGGTAGATATCGGTACCCAACTAGGGCCAGTATATGCCTCCAGGCTCAAAGAGCACTTACAAAACACTCATCAATGAGACCCTCACATCAACCAACGGGTATCTGTTACTTGACCGTTGATGCGATGCTAATATATATATATATATATATATATATGAATATGCCTATTTGAGCAAAAAAATAAATGTAAAGTACCACCTTATAAATAAATGTAAAGTACCACCTTATAAGTGCATCGTTCATTGAGGGAGCCAGAATCGAAATCCTTGTGATGTTCTGCGGTGAACTTACGAAACATTATAAGGAAGTAAGCGATGCTAATTGTGATGTTTTGGTTTCAGACAGCCAGAGAGAATATAGGTTGTGATGGAAGATTTCTAAATGGCATGATAGCAAATAGTAAGCTCCAATCAATTTTGAAGACGGCAGAAAAAATGTGAATTTATATTTGGTCACACACTCTACTTCTCTTTCAAACACAAGAAGAAGAGCATAGATGATTGTCCTCCCACTAAAGTTAAATTATATTTAAGGGTTAAGGTGCATTTTTGCCCTTAAAGTATGTCTTGCAAGAGCAATTTTGCGTAGCAATGTTGCCCCTAAAATTTAAAAACGGAACAATGTTGCCCCTCCGTTAAAAACCCTAACGGTTAGGATTTTTTGCTCCGTTTTTAAACGTCAAGGGCAAAATTGCTACTTTTTTTTAGCAATGTTGGTTAGTTGAGCAATGTTGGGTTTTTAACGTTAGGGTTTTTAACGGGGGCAACATTGCTCCGTTTTTTTCGGAGGCAAAACTACGCTAAAAACCGGGGCAAAATTGCTTCTGGGCGCATACTTTAAGGGAAAAAATGCACCTTAACCCTATATTTAATTATATTGTCTTATAAACTATGTGGAAGAATAATAGCAATTCATTAATTTGTTCAAAACCTACTTGCTCTTTCTCTATGGAGTCTATAAGCAAGTAAAAAACTGAAAATCATTTGGGTCAAAACAAAATTGTAAAAACGTGTCGTTGGAAGCAGGGTCTCACCATGATAGTTAAAAACGCACTTTAAATCGTAAAAACGTCGTTTTTACATTTATATTTCAGTAAAATGTGCTTCGTTGCAGCAAAAAACGCAACCAGAGTAAAAACACAAAAAGCGCAGCTTTTAAACGCAAAAATGCAGCGTTTTTAAAAAAAGCGAGAAAAAAAAAACTTGCCCTAAATCCCCTAATCTCGTCGACTGTCTCCAGACTGCAGAGTCTTTCATTTCTACTAGCGAAAAAAAAAAAACTTCAGAGGCAGAGACACTCAGGCAGAGGAGTCCACTTCAGAAGCAGAGGTGCACCGCTCTTCTATTTTCATGTTTACGAGCTACTGCTCCTCTTCGGCTGTCGTCTGATGACTCTAATCGTCTTCCTCTCTTCAATTAGCAACAATCTCACTCACACCTCATCTCGTTGGCTGTCGTCTGATAGTTGCTGCGAGTATCAAGCATTGCAGATCCTTCTCTGCTCTCGTGGATCTTAAGGTTTTTAGCAATGTTTCTGAAGGTTTCTAATTCGTGAGGTTTGTTCGGTACTTCTCTCGCTTTGCATTCTTCCTGCAATATCACTCAGTTCCTGATTTGGTTTGCACTGATTCATTTTCTTTCTTTAATTCTCATTATTGATTATGCCAGTTAGTAATATAATGCGTTTCCCATCACTAGCCCTTTTCTGCAATGGTTCTCTTAAATCTAAGTTAGCAGCACATGGACCTGTGATTTGCTACTCAATCCCCTCTTCCTCCCCATTGTCCCTTCTCTCTGTCGGTTGGTACCGAATGCTTCAGAATTTGTAATGAGTTTGAAATTCAATCGAATTTCTATGAATTTCCATATTCAATCACATCAAATCTGATAAAAAGAGAGGTAATCTTGCTCGTGGGTTTAAAAATTGGCATCATTCAGACTATCATTTAGTCATTCATCTTTGTTATGTCTCCATGGTAGAGAAGGGAAAGGGATAGTCCTCCTTTCTGCCAAAATGCTCAGTCATAAGCTTGTGTTTTGAAACTTCTTATTTTCGTTAAAAAAAAAAATGCTGATATGAGATGCTTACTGCTTTATTGATCAGAATTGTAAATAAACAAAAGACATTGGTGTTAATTTAGGTTGGAAAGTAGACTTTGCATCGTAGAAACTGAGAACAGGAAGGGGAAAATAATGGGAAGTAGACTTTGAATCGTATTTGATGACAATGTTAGATATTTTGATTGATATTGCATTGATCAGTATGGATGATGACGGATGATAACAGGTGCCTTACTTTTCTTAAATTTTTTTATATAAATATACAGGTAAAATCTACATTTTATATTACGAAGTTATGTTTTATGATTTTTCATTCTCCATCGGTTGGTTTTTAGTAAAAACTCATTTTTAACTATTCTCACCCAACGTAGTTATATCCCCAAGATGTCCTGCTCCCTTATCCAATACCCCACTTCGCGTTGCAGCTACTTCTTCTTCGGTCCCTCGACCCCATTGCTCCATGATGCTGCTGTTGCCCCTGGATTCGACGATTAGTGCCAAACAGTAGGGTGAGATTCAATCTTTGCAGCGGCAATGGCGCTACTTCGTATCTCCTGCCTCCCGTCAACAGCTAATTTATCCGCAGAACACCACCTTCGCCCGCTCTCTTCTCTCAGTCTTCCCCATCCCTCCATCGCCAATCTCTCGTTTTGTCCCTCGTCTTCCTCGTTTCATTTTCTACGTCTGTCCCTTGCGCATCCCTCAAACGATAGAACCAAAGAAATTTCCCATTTTCTACCAATATTTGCCACTACATCCCAAGAACAAGCGCAGACTTCCTCTCCTTCAAATTTTTCCGATGACAGCCAACCAGATGAGGCACAAGCTGAAGAATTTTCTCGAACCAGGTTGCTTGCTCAAAACCTACCTTGGACCAGTACTCCTGATGACGTTCGTTCTTTGTTCGAGAGGCATGGAAGGGTCCTAGAAGTTGAGGTTTTCAACCTCCTCTTTCTGTTTTTCCTTTTTTTTTTTTTTTTTTTTGCTTGAGTTCCACTTTCTGCTTCCATTCAGCTTTGGTTTGTTAAACTGACGAAGCTTATGCTTTGTTTTTGCTCTTAAGTTATCGATGTATAATAAGACTAGAAACAGGGGTTTGGCGTTCGTTGAAATGGCTTCGGAAGAAGAGGCTCTTGCGGCTTTGAATAGTCTCGAATCGTATGTAAGCTGCAGCTGTTGTGTGTGTTTGTGTGTGTGTGTGTGTTTATGTGTTGGTATTATTTGTTGTAGTAAATGTTTTGACTTTTGATTTCATCAATTCTATAGACTTGTTAACGGGAATGACTTGGACCTAATAATTTCGTGTTGCCTTTTGTGTTAGAGATAGGATTAGGCTCTGTGTTATTAATTCTTGAGGTTGCTCGTATGAGGAAAATAGATAATCTATAGTCATGCAGGCGATTGGACAGTGATATATCTTATAAGAAAGTGTATATGTGTATGGGGTCTGTATCTTATAATAACACTATTCCAATTTTTCCTTGCTATCTCTCTCCAAACACAGCACATGCAATAAATTTTGTTAGGCAGAGGAAAAACCGAACTCTCTATAGGTGGTCTCTCTTTAGGATTTTACTTATGATTGCTTTAACCTTCTAATATGCTCATGTTTAACTGATGACTTCACTATTCTTCACATCTAGGGATAGATAATATATTTAAATGGGTTTTTGCTTTTTGATAGGAATATGAAGGGCGTACATTGAGACTCGCATATGCTAGGCCGAAAAAGAAGAAAGGTCCACCTCCTGTGCAGCAGAAGACAGTAACATTTAACATATTTGTTGCAGAATTGTCCTATGAAGCGAGGGCTAAAGATCTCAGAGAGTTTTTTGATTCAGGAAGTGGTAGTGTTGTTTCTGCCGAGGTTATATTTCATGACAACCCTAGAAGGTCCGCTGGTTATGGATTTGTATCATTCAAATCTAAGAAAGAAGCTGAGGCTGCCCTTTCTGAGTTCCAAGGGAAGGTAAGCATGCACTTCATACTCCAGTAAATTGATTGAACATATTTCATTCATAATTTTGGGTATTTTCATTATCCTGTGTTTTTGTTTTTGGGTTATGGAATGCCAATTTGAACCAAGGATGTGGGTAAAATGGCTGTTGTACAGATTTTTATGGGAAGGCCAATCAGGGTGGCACGTAGCAAGCAGTTTGTTAAACAACCGGTAGAGGAGAGTGCAAGTTCTGAAGATACATCTTCTGACACCACCGTGAATGGGGTAGAAGCAGATAGAACCGATTGACGCCATCTCACACTATTGATGTTGTATGATCTTTTGCAGAGCTTTTGTTTGTCTGTTCATGTTGATTGACATATAAAAAGTCACTGTTGATGGAAATCCTTCTTATTTTACAGGTGGTCTGCATTGGCATCGCATCCTTATAAAGAGAGACCCATTTGTTACAATGATTGAATAGATGTGCATCCAATGGCTTTGAGTCAGTAAAGTCTTTTTGTAAACAAATGCCTGAGGATCAACTTTTTTAATTGCAATATGTCATATTGTCTCAGTTGCTTGACTATTATGCCTAAATCGAAATTTTGACATGGAAGCTCTTTTTAATTATTTGACCTAAAACTGTGTTTTACATAAATTTACTGGGCTAACAGGCACTAATACTTCGAGTTTGGCGTATGAATCCTGACTTTCTAGTTTATGTTCTTGCGTTTTGCATTGAATCATTTTCTTATTTCTATGTTGAAACATTGTTTTCTTTTGACCCTGAAATTCTCCATACAAGGTGAGTGAATGATAGTTGCATGATTTAACAAAAATCATGCTGTGAATACTCAAGGCCTCGTTATGTATTTTCTGTTTCTGTGTATCTCCGTAGTTTTGGCTGTTTTAATAAAATATTGATGTGCAAAAAATCGCCAGAAGAACGCCAAGTGGCTTATTTATGGTCTTCCGAAACTTGAATTGGCTTCCTCCAATATCTGTTCTCAAGGCCGATGTCCCCACCCCCCTTCCCTTTCTCTTGGACGACGTTTCTAATCGTTTCCAAAACAAATGAATTGCTCAACAAAGAATGCAAAAGTTTTCAACATTTATTTGTAGGTTAAACCGGTCGTTCTCTTCTCTTGTATGATTCATCAGTCTTCTTCTATCCGAGTTGGGTTGGATTTACAAATTGAATATGACAACTTGCCAAAGAGGTTTAGTTTTCAATTGAGTTGTGGGTGATTATCATGAGTGATGCCAGAGGCTTAGGCTATAACAAATCATGAGTTATTGGTTAGCTGCGATAGTTCTTTCTCTTTACCTACTGGCTTTGTAGGAACAGTAGTCATTCACTCATTTGTAGAAATCATCAAGGCCAGTTTTTTAAAGCCAGGAAGGAACGCTCTACTGTTGCTGCTAGCAGCCTTGTGTGCTGTTGATATGGCTTCTTCTATTATCAATGGTTTTGAAGATGACATTGGGGAAAATTCGTTTGACAAGATTAGTTTAGGCTTTTTTTTTTTTTTTTTTTTTTTTTTTTGAAAGGATATTTTGGTCTTCTGATATTAATTAAAAAAATAACTAGATTTTTATTAATATACCAACAGACAGTTTTAAAGATACTTTCACTTTTTTTAAATAACTTTTTCGAGAACATATCAATAGCCTTGTTTTTGGGCCATAACAATTGATTTAACTATTCAAAACAATCAAAAGCGGGGCATCCTATAAAACTAGGAAGCAGGCTTGGCAGCAATCAACCAGCGCGAAACGTGACACACCACTGTCCCCCTACAGCTGTTACCCATGTGATCGCTGTGGTAGCGTAAAGGGGACACTTGTTCAAAGCCTACTCCTTCTTTTCTTATTTCAACTATTTTTTCCATTAAAAATGTGTAATTTTCATTATTTTTCAAAAACAAAAACAAAAAAGCGAGTAACCTCCGACATGAACCTTATCGCCAGACGCCAGTTGCCTTGGGCGCTTTCTTTGCCTGGGATTTGGAATTTAGCTGCTTGTTTGGAATGTAATTGTTGAACTTCAATCTGATTTCTCGTATCTCGTTCAAAAGTTTAAGCAATTTCAACCTTCACTCAATTTCCTCAATGTTGTTTTTATCCTGATTAAGAATCATATGACCTTAAATTGGATTATCATATTCCAATGTGGGCCGAGAAATAAATTTGTGTTGCTGATTATCTGACCAAAGAAGGCGTTTCATTAGGATTAGGATGGGTTTGTTTTATTTAATTCTGTCCCCCCTTCTACTCTGCTGGCACTATGAGACAACTAATGTATGGGATCCGAACCCCCCCTATTTAATTTTCTTGTACTCATCTTAGGATTTTGTTTATTACACCCAAAAAAGTAATAAAACAATTTTTCTCTTCCCACATACTATTAATAAAATCTGATCCTACGTTAATTACCAAATTGGCCATAATCTTCCCGTAATCTAACGACGTAACCTTCCCTTCGCATAATCGAATCTATAACCTCACCGTTAATAATTTAATCAAGCACGTACGGGTAGAGATATAACAAAAAACGAAGTATAATTTTAATCAGAATGAGAAACATCAACATCAATAATAGAAGTCACCCACAATAAGCAAACGAACAATCAAAATAAAACTAAATGCTTTGTATAGTGATACCTCGACATATCGCTACCATCCTACTTAAAATACCAAATATTAAGAATACTCATGTCCTGTGGAACATACTCTTCTACAAATACTGACAATATCAAACCCAAAGCATGACACCACGATACGACCATCGATCAGATCTGAAGAAGAAAACCAGCAGCCAGAGCAACAGCGGCTGCAGATCCGAACAGTGCGCCTTGGTTCAAAGCAGCACCGCTCTTGGGAGTTGGAGAACCGGGAGCCAACGATGGCGTCTCGCTAATGCCTGGCGCAGAGCCGGCTGGGGAGACAGTGGGTGAGCCGGCGGGAGACACAGGAGGAGCGGGAGGAGAGGTGGTCGGGGATGAGGCCGGCGGGTTAACGGTAGTGGTTGGGGCAGATGAGGGGGCCGTGGAGGGCGGAGACGACGCCGGAGGAGAATGTGATGGAGGAGTGGAAACTGGCGCCGGGGAGAGCTTCGGTGAAGCGGCGGGAGAGGCGCCGGGAGCATGAGTCTGAGCCAAAGCCGACGTGGCCAGTACGGCTAAGATCAAGAGGAAGACAGCGTTTGCCATTGTGTGAAACTCGAGAGAGTGCAGAGTCAGTGAGTGAGCAGATGCAGTGAGGGGAGAGGCGTAAAAAAAAAGGGAAGGAGGCGGGGTATTTATAGTGAGGGGTCTTAGGTTTTAGTCGGTTTTGGAGCCTTCGCGTCAATAAACCGCGAATATTTTGATATTTTCCTCACGACTTCTTCGCGGTCAAATAGTCAACCACGATGAGAGTTTCGTGGGGAAATAACACCAAAAAAAAAAAAAAAACGAAAACAGAACAAAGAGAAAAAGGGAAAAAATTACATTGATTTTGACTGGCGTATATTTTGGGATATTTCCGCCAATACTCGCAGGCCAAAAATTTAGTAATTGATGGGAACAGCAAATATGGCGCGTAAAATATTGATTATCTGAATCTGAATTTGTAAAATAATGATACAAAATCTGGTCCCAATTATGCATAAAAAACAAAGAATCTCATGGCAAGAAGGAAAAAATCGCAAATTTTGTTTTTTTGGTCCCAATTTACGCGATGCATAAAATCTGGTCCCAATTATGCATAAAAAACAAAGAATCTCATGGCAAGAAGGAAAAGGAGTGCGGGGTACTGTTCCTCTCCTTGACATCCTCTCCTCATCTCTCACAATCGATCCGTCAATTGATCCAAATCTTGATCAACGGTCCAGAAAAAAAAAAAAAAAAAATCGTAATTTTTTTTTTTTAGATCTGGGACGCTTTGGATCAAGATTTGAACGGCCCAGATGCGACTGTGAGAGATGAGGAGAAAGGGCGCCAAGGAGAGGATCCTCTCGCATCATTCTATTTAATACGTAAATTAGACAAATCTTCTCGGGATCCTATCTTACGGCCCACCCAAACCCACCAATCTTCCCTTATATGGGGGAAGATCAAATCTTACCAAAATTGATGGAATCTCAAGTTTTCACATCACTATTCACATTTTTTGACAAATTTACCCCTCAAATTTAAACTTGGCGGGACATTCGAACTTGACTGAAATTTTTTTTTATATAAGTTTAAACTTGATATATATTTTTTAAAAAATATTTTAGCAAAAAAATTGTTTTTATTTTTTATTTTGAATTAATTATTTTTAAGGGTAAAATAAACATTTCTTGATTCTTTACAAACTATTATCATTTTATTTTCTTCTTACCAAACAACTTATCTTCCCTTATTTTTTAAAATATTCCCTTCTCTTCTTTTTCTTCTTCTAAATTTCTTTTCCTCCTCAAATTTTGCTCATACAAAGCGGGCCTTAAGGGAGGAAGAGATGATTATTGTCCAGGAAAGAACAGAGAATTTGATATCCTTTCCTAAACCGTATGGTAATGAATGTCCACGTCAGCATGGACGATATTAATCCCACGCGTGTGTCAGTGAGGACTCCGAAGCACCTTAGACGGGATCATGGTTTTTGGCGGGTACGTTAAGCTTAATCTGATTAAATAGCAAATGAAGAAACAGACAACGCATAGGGATATAGGCATGCGTGGGACTTCTTGGAATGGCCAAAAGCCCAAAACCCATTTTGGTTTTTTTTTTTTTTTTTTTTTTAAGAAAATTTTAGGAATGGGGTTGGACTTATTGATGATTGAATATTATTACACTTATTTATATCTCTTGGTGAATAAATTTAAGATTGTTTAGTTAATAAATAATGGATTTTATTACTTAATTGGGCTTTGAGCTTTTAATTAGATTTGATTCATTCTTTATGATTAAATTTCAGATTTATAGTGATTTAGTATTTTTGCCATAACTTTTGATCTATATATCCGATTAGTCGATTCTTCTTTCCTTTTTGAGATGATTTAGAGAGTTAAAATTGTTATGAAGACTCGGAAGGCTAATTCGGACAAGAAGATGGACGAAATTGGACCTAAAGACATACCCATTTTTCTGGATTTTTATTCTGCTCGAATTTTGTAATAAAGACCATTTATTAGAGGTTTCCTATTTATTTATATTTTGTTCAATGATGGAAGTCTCTGGAATCCAAATGCTGGGTTGATCGATTTTAATCTGCTTCTTCTCGTTTTCTTATATTCTATTTTATCTTTGCTTCATTTAAATTGCATTTCTATTTTAGTTTATTAATTTAAAATCCAAAACCCAATCCCCCTTATTTTCATTGCATTTGCATGACATTTAGATTACTTAGAATTCAATAAAAGGCTGCTTGAAAAAGAGAGAACGATCCTAGGTTTTCCTATACGCAATCATTGGTTAATTGTTGATTGTGGACCCTAAGGCTAATGAGTAATGACAAAAGGTCTTCATCACTCATTCACAATTCAAGGCATCTTGGCCGAGAAGATACACGCGTCTACCTCCACCCAACGTTTTCATCACTTCATAGACCCCTAGGATGTCTTTCTCAGCGCCTTGACCAACTCTAAGATCGAATCCCCTTCATTTAGGTAAGAAAATCCGACCCCTTTGTCAGTTAAATCTAAAACGAGGGTCCCAATGTCCCATTTTGGCTATTGAGAGTGGGAAGCGTGCACATTTTAAGCTGGACCAACTCAAAAGGATTGACATTCTGTGTGGCTTTGTTTATTAAATTGGGCCGCTCCTTCATGCACTAGCCCTGCCTCCTAATCACCACCATCTGTGATCATCACTCTTCCACCTGTTTTATTATAATAGAATACTGTCACTGCCCACTAGTTATTTTAGTTATATTGAGTCAGGCCCGGGACGATGATGACAGGGATTACATAACAAATTGTATTTTGATTTATAGTAATCCATGATTTGTAGGAATTAGGAATATTCATTAATAGTTATTATTAGTCATCTTCATTAATAGTCGTTATTAGTCAATCTTATTAATGATCATTATTACATTGATTCTTATTGGGCTCTCTTACTATATATGTAATGTTTGTATATGAATATAGACACAACATTCTTTTCAATTTTGTCAAGTTACAGATGGTGAGGTCAGTCAAGGTACTTTTCAAAATACCATACGAGTCAATAGATTTTTAAAGAGAATTGTGACTAGCAGGGAATATTTTTATTTCACGTACAATGTGATGGCTTAATAAGAATAAGTTAAGCAGTTGTTCATTTTTAATTTGTTAGCAATTTCGAACAATTATCTCTTATGTTGTTAATGTTATCATTGATTTATTTGCTATAAAAAGAGGTCTGCCCCTTGAAGTTGCAAGCTCCGTAACATTATGGTCTGCGGAATTTTAAACTGTTTTGAAATATGGGCACCTCTCTTTCTTTCCCCCATGTTATTTGTTACGCGGCGTTGGTGAAAAGAGGTTGGAGAATATAAACAAGTGCCTATGTTCTGCTTGTAGGGTAAGAGGATTTGCTGGCCTGACAAACAAAGCAATACTCATCAACCATCAGGAAATAAATGATTCAAGTTATGGTTTATTTTACTAGACTATTGATAAAACTAGTATTTTAAAAATGGAGAGAATGAGCATTAAATGTGAGAGAATATGTAATAAATGATTAAATAAAATAGAATTAGTTTTAAGTGGTGTATAATTATATATATATATATATATATAAAATAAGGATAAAAAAATAAATAAATTTTAAAATACAAAAGACAAAAGATAGGAGGAGAGTGCATGTGTCATGTGTGTGTCCTCATCTTCTTCATCTCAATAGTTAGATTGAAAGATTAACGGTTCGATTTAATCTTTTATAAAAATATTAATAAAAAATTAATTTATTAATAAAATATTTAAAATAATAGTTTTATAAAAGATTAAATGTCCTCAGTGAGCCTTGAGAATTTGCAACTGGAAAAAATAAAAACCCAAATGAAAGAGGATAATGGACGTTGGAGCCGTCAGCCCATGTACCAGTGAACCCGACCCACCAGGAAGGGGTAAGGTAAGAAATTTCAATTGAGGAGAGGCGGGCTGCCGCGCTCGCCGCCACGCCAACGACTAACGAGAAAAAAGCGCGTCCCACCACCTGCTTCACTTCAAAATTTCAATTCAGAGCCTTCAGGCCACCACAGCCTTTTGCTTCTCCTCTACCACCCCACTCTCTCCTCAACTCTCTGCTCCATATCTTTTCTCGGCGTTTACTTTCACCAATACTCCCATATATAAAACGAATTCTCAGCAACTTCGTATTCACCTCCTGCTTCCTGGTCGGGATAACTGTGCCCTGCTCCGCTTCTAAGTAAACGACCATATCATCTCATGGCGCTTCGTTTTGAGGTTGGGCTTCGCTTCTAATTTCATATACCTCCTCCAACTCATACGCGATTTAAATATCTTAACAGTGTGGATGTCTGGTTCGGTTGCTACCTGAGGACTGAGTTGCACTTCTGCTCTGCATTCATCATCTCATAGATGTTTCTTGCGATGCTCTAAACTTTAGCTGCTGATTATTATTTGGATGAAATTATCATTCCTAAATTTGTCATCAATTAGTTTGCGCGCGCTCAAGAGCGTGTTCTTGTGTCTGGCGTGCCAAACGCGCTAAACAATCTGCTGCTTTGTCTCCTATCTTAGATTCTTGGCAGGTTCAACCGGGCTCGTGCAGCTCAATTGACACTCCCTCACTTTGTGTGCCAGACGCCTTTATTTATGCCAGTGGGCACACAAGGTCAGACTTTAAACTGATTTCCTTTGTAATTATTATGGCAGGCAAGCAGCTGCTGCAAATGTAATCTTTCAAGTAAATTTCTCCCTTTCAAAAGCATTGCATGCTGTAAGAGAATGCAATTTGCTTTTCACCTGGTCTCCAGCTTGTTCTTTTTTAGCCAAATCTTTGTCATCACTAATATTCATTTTACGAGAGTAAGCAGCTTCTTTAGTTTTGTATGTTACTGTAATTGAGTCAGTTCTTAGTGCAAAGTAACTGAAGCTGCTTAATTAGAATTTACCACAAGCCCACATACCCCTCACCGTTTTCATTACTTTTGGATGTTGGACTCCTTATTATACTCTAATGTGCTTCAAATTTTCCGATAATTATCTTATTATACTATAATAAACTATTCATCAGTTCGTTATGGTGTGCCTGAATTGGTGTGATTTTTCTCCACTTGTATTGTTTAAAATTAGAGGAGAAAAATTAGAGGTATCACACTCTTTGTATTGTATTATTTGATGAAGAGGATTACAAAGTATTTATAGGAGAAGTGAGGGAGAACAGAGGAGGTACATTAGGAAATACAATAAAGCATAATAAAAACTAATAACTCATAATAAAGACTAATAACTCAGTAATTAAGAGGCTATAATCAGATCCTATAATTAGGCACTAATCAAGGATCCTAATAAATGAGTGATTAATCGGATCCTATAATTAGGCACTAATCAAGGGATCCTATAAATGAGTGATTAATCGAGATCCTATAATCAAGGGATCCTAATAAATGAGTGATTTTATTTCCTAATATTCTAACACCCCCTCAAGCTGGAGAGTATATGTCAATCAATCCCAGCTTGCCACGAAATCCTTCAAACTTCGTTCAATTGAGTGGTTTAGTTAGGATATATGCAATTTGGTCTACAGATCCTATGTGAGACAATGTCAAAATGCTTGCTTCAATCTTTTCTTTAATGAAGTGTCTGTCTATCTCAACATATTTGGTTCTATCATGATATACTGGGTTCTTGACCATTTCAATGCTGGCATTGTTATCACACCAAAGTTGCATTGGTCCTTCATGCTGAATTCCCAACTCCGTCAGTAATCTTATAATTCAGATTCCTTCACATACTCCTTTGTTGACAGCTCTTAGTTCTGCTTCGGCACTGCTTGTTGACACCACTGTCTGTTTCTTGCTTCTCCATGTAACCAGATTTCCCCACACGTATGTATAGTACCCTGAGGTTGACCTCCTGGTCTCTCTATCTCTTGCATGGTCTGCGTCAGTGTAGATTTCTATGTTTCTGGTAGTACCTTTCTTAAAGAATATTCCCCTTCCAGGATTAAGCTTCAGGTAGCTTAAAATTCTGTATACCGCCTCCATGTGTTCTTCTTGGGGGTGATGCATAAACTGACTTACTATTCCAACTGCATAACTAATGTCAGGACGTGTGTGGGTTAAGTATATCAATTTTCCCACAAGTCTTCTATATCTCTCTGCATTAGCTGGAACACCTTGTGACTTGATCTCTAAGTGGCATCCCTCTTCCATTGGTATCCCTTCTGGTTGAGTGCCCGACATTCTTGTCTCATGTAACGAGTCTAGTGTATACTTGCGTTGAGAGACATTGATGCCCTTCTTGGTTCTTGCTACTTCCATGCCTAAGAAATACCTCATTTGTCCAAGGTCTTTCACGTGGAATTCAATCGACAAGTCCTGTTTTAGTTTAGCAATGGATTCTTCATCATCTCCTGTAATGATTATGTCATCAACAAAGACGATCAATATGGTGACTTTGCGATTAACATGTTTGGTGAACAATGTGTCATCTACTCGTCCCTGAGTATACCCAAGCCCTTTCACTGCTTTGGTGAATCTACCGAACCATGCCCTTGGAGATTGTTTCAGGCCGTACAATGACTTCCTTAGCTTACACATAGAGTTATTAGGAGCTAAAACTCCATCCGGAATCTCCATGTATATTTCTTCCTCCAAGTTGCCATTCAGGAATGCATTTTTCACGTCCAGTTGGAATAGTGACCAATCCAAGTTTGCTGCGAGTGATAACAGTACTTGAATAGTATTGAACTTGACCATTGGAGCAAATGTCTCCGGTAGTCGATCCCGTACGCCGGGTATATCCTTTTGCAACAAGTCTCACCTTGTATTTGTTTATGCTACCATTGGGATTGAATTTCAGAGTGAAGATCCACCTCCATCCTATTGGTTTCTTTCCTTTAGGAAGAGTCGTGATCTCCCATGTTCTATTTTCCTTGAGTGCCCTCAATTCCTCTTTCAGACTTGCTTCCAATTTGGATCAGCCATAGCTTGTTGAAATGTGTTTGGAATGGTTATTTATGTTGTTTACAACAAAACTTTGCATTTTTGCAGACAGATTACCATATGAGACAAATCGTTGAATTGGATGATGAGTACTCAATCTTACCCCTTTTCTCAAGGCAATAGGTCAACCCGATTCGTCAAGATTTAATTCCGGATTGGATTCATGGTCGTTCCTTTGAATAGGAGAGATAGTTCTACTAGTGTCTGGTTCAGTTTGAACTTGTGAGCTGGACTCTATCTCCTGTCGTGATTCTACATCCATCCCTGCATTGATCTCAACATGTGTTTCCAGTTCATTGGGTTCAGGTTGGGGTGGAATGTATGTATGAGGCTGGTTCGTGGGAGCAAGTGAGTCAAGAGAGGCTATAAGGTTAGGTGGCACTGATGATGATGTGTCAGGTGAGTTTGAGGTGTTGGAGTTAGATGCTTCCAAGATTAGCCATTCAATATCAGAATACTCCCCTTGAATGGGTAATTTGGGATAATAAGCCTCGTCTTCCGAGAACACTGTATCCCGGGAGACAATAAGTTTCTTGGAAGACGGACAGTAGCATTTGTTCCATTTTTGAGTGGAGGAGTAGCCAAGGAAGATACACTTGTCAGCTCGAGCACTAAATTTGTTGCCCTCCTTTTTATGAACAAAGACAACACAGCCAAACACCTTGGGAGGTAATGAATTGATGAGAGGGCAATTAGGAGAGAGTTCAAGGAGTTTGTGAATTGGAGTTTCGTAATTGAGAACTTTAGAAAGCATGCGGTTAATTAGATAGGCCATTGTGAGGATGGCATCCCCGAGAATATGGTGGGAACATTTCGTTCCATGAGCAAGGCACGAGTTACTTCCAACAGTGACGGTTTTTCCGTTCGGCTACCCCATTTTATTGAGGGGTGTAAGGACAAGAAGTTTGGTGATGAATTCCTTGGTGATCAAGAAACTCTTTGAAGGTTGTGTTCATATATTCCTTGGCATTGTCACTACGAAGGACCTTAATGGACGTATTGAATTGGGTTCGGACAATGGTATAGAAGTTTTGAAAGATTTTGGCGACATCGGATTTGTCTTTCATTAAATAAACCCATGTGGTTCGAGTGTGATCATCAATGAAAGTAACAAACCACCTAGTATGAGTGAGAATAGTTATTCGAGCAGGGCCCCAAATATCGCTGTGAATCAATGTGAATGGTGAGGAGGGAGTATAGGGCTGTTTGGGATATGAAGATCGTGTCTGTTTTGCAAATTGGCAAGTTTCACAATGAAAAGGAATAGAATTTTTATTGAATAAACTGGGAAACACATGTTTCATATAATCAAAACTAGGGTGACCTGACCGACAGTGCCACAATAATACATCATTATTCTGTGAATTCGAGCTAACCACCGCTCGTCTTGCCTTCCACGTATCTTTATTCTTTGAGGTTGATCCTTCAAGGTAGAACAATCCATCCCATCCTCTAGAAGTCTCAATCGTCCTCCTCGTTCTTAAATCCTGAAACACACATAGACCATTATAAAAAATCACTCGACATATTTGACCTCTAGTTAACTTGCTTACAGATATCAGATTACAAGTAAGTTCCGGTACAAACAGAATATTATGTATTTGCAAGTGATCAGATAACGTAACAGTGCCAATACCCTCAACCCGTGTGAATACCCCATTAGCTACCTTTACTTTGAGGTGTTCATGACGAGTTTAAGGTTGTGGAATAGAGTTTTGTTCCGGTCATATGATCCGTAGCTCCCGAGTCAACAATCCAGGTGTGGTCACTAGTCATCACAGCATTGAGAGCGATAATAGAATTACCTGATTGTACAAGATTTACGCTGGGAACAGAATTAGACTTATTTCGAAACATCTGTAATTCCTCCGAACTCAGGCGATCATCATTCTCCACCTTTGGTTCAGCTGTGGTTAGGTGACTTTGGAAGTTTGATTTTCTCCTGGAAGGTTTGCCATGGAGTTTCCAGCATTCTTCCCTATTATGGCCCTTCTTCTTACAATAATTGCACCATTTATTAGCTTTTGTTCCCGTGTGGTCCCCGAATCGCGAGTGCGGAGCTTTCAATGTTGCTTGGTCCACTTCGGTTCAAAGCTTCCTACTTTCTTCGAATTGCCCAAAGTTAACCACATCGAAGAGTTGTGGGAGTAGCTTCAGCCCCATGATTCTACCCCTTATCTCTTCGAAAACGTCATTTAGGCCTAACAAAAGGTCGTGTATCCTTCCTTCTTCCACAATTTGTTTGTACAATTGTGCATCTTTGAGACTTTCCCAGGTGTGAACCTCAAACAAGTCTTGTTGCTGCCACAATTTCAGCAATGCATTATAATATTCATTCTTGACATATTACCTTGTCGTAAATCCGGAGTTGTCTCTTCGGGTGAAGAAGGCAGCAATGTTTTCAAGGGAGGAGTAGGTCCTCCTAGCGGCATCCCATATTTCCTTTGCCGTGTGTGCAAGAAGATATCCCTCCCTGATCTCCAAGGTCATTGAATTACACAACCACGTCATGACTTGGTTGTTTTCAACAAACCATGTGTCAAAATTAGGGTCATCGGGGGCTGGTTGAGGGGCTGCCCCATTAATGTATTTCTCCTTTCTCTTACCTCGAATATACCTCAGCACGCTTTGTGACCATTGGAGATAGTTCTTGCCATTAAACTTATGGCTAATAGCCATAACGTGATGGTCTGAAAATTCTGAAGCCATCTCTGAGGTTCTGTTTGGTACTGGGTTGCTGGTTATAGAGGAAGAAGATGAGGAATTTTGAGTTTGAGAATCGGTACCGGACATAAAAACCATGGGAGATGATGTTCCGGTTGTTTTTCCAGGAATTGATCCAAACATTGGAGGAAACTGAGAGGAGTCCATGTTTCTGGAAGAAAATCAGTCGCCGGAATCTGGAAATTTTCACCCTAGATTCACCGGAACCTCTACTGCACTGTTTCTCTCGCCTCACAACCACTCACTGTTTCTCTCGCCTTCCCTGGCCTCGGACAGATGTCCTTGGCTTTGATACCATGTTTAAAATCAGAGAGAAAAATCAGAGGTATCACATTCTCTGTATTGTATTATTTGATGAAGAGGATTACAATGTATTTATAGGAGAAGTGAGGGAGAACAGAGGAGGTACATTAGGAAATACAATAAAGCATAATAAAGACTAATAACTCAGTAATTAAGAGGCTATAATCAGATCCTATAATTAGGCACTAATCAAGGGATCCTAATAAATGAGTGATTAATCAGATCCTATAATCAGGCACTAATCAAGGGCTCCTAATAAATGAGTGATTTTATTTCCTAATATTCTAACATGTATGTTTTTTTTATGCTCAGGAACAATAAAAGGACTGACAACAAACCAGCTCGAGGAGATTGGTTGCCAAATAATACTTGGAAATACTTACCACTTGGCGCTCGACCAACTTCTGAACTTCTTGATGAAGCTGGCGGTCTTCATAAATTTATGAACTGGCCACGGGCTCTACTTACAGACTCTGGTGGCTTTCAAATGGTTCTAATGCATACTATGTCCCTGTTCATATGTTCATTACTATTGCATAATTCTACAATTTTTTTTTTTTTAATGATAATAGTTCTTCATGCCAAATAACTTATACTAATTGTTAGTCTTAATGGACTAAATATAAGATGCACAATAAGGTAAAAAGGAAGGTTTAAGATAAATGATCTGTTGTGGCTGGAGAGCATATTTCCAAGTGAAGCAAGTATAAGATAGAAATAAATTTGCATTTTTCAGTGTTTTGTTCTGTCTATCTTGGTTATTTTTTATTTTATGTAAGCAAAGTTTTTGTTTGCAATTTTTTCTTATAATATGTCTTACATTGCTTGAATATGTAGTAGGAACTAGGAAGAACCATTTTAGCCAAAGATGGAGTACTTTTGAAAGTAACTACGACTCTGAGCTATAAAAGTACAGATGACGATCAAAATGATATTATAGCCAGACTTATCATGTGAAGTTAATGTGTTATATTCTTGTTATTTTATCCTGTATACATCCTTTTAACCATGATTTTTTTCTTCTTTCGTTTATATTAGGTTTATGACACTTATCTCACAAATCTATTCTGATGATGTTACAGGTTTCACTATTGCATCTTGCTGATATCACTGAAAAAGGTGTGACATTTCAGGTATATTTGTGTTTCAAGAATAGACAAGGTTTCAAATGCGTGTATTATTTGATTAAAACAAAATTCATTCTGTTGCCTTTTGACTAGTATGCAGTTTTATGAATGAGGTTATGTTTTTGCTTTTCTCCAAAATGTGTTGACTTTTCTCATTGGTTGTGCTAATGGACAGCCCGACAGAGATTTATTAAAACTTTATCTTTTTCCTCATTTTGAAAAGGGCCACAATCACATGTTTCTTTGTCTGAGGCGTGATTAGGATAAAATAAAAACCAATAACTTTTCCTTCTTGCATAGATGGTATTCATGGCCGTCATTTTGTATTTAACCACTTGATAAAAGGAGAATTTGTATTTGGAAGAGGAAAGGGGAAGATAGAAAGAGAGAGGATAAGGAATTAACAAATTTAGAAATTCATCAACAAAATGAAAACTCACACCTTCTACATTTTAGACAACTACACTTTCTTAGAGAAACCATTGGTGAAACCCCTAAAATGCTGTAAGAAGACTGCTTAATCCTTAAAATATGTGATGGAAAAGCTATTCTTCTCAAGTTGAATCATCATTTCGATGAATGCACAATATAAATCCTAGTACAGTGCACTTCCTATGCCAACCGGTCTTGAATCTAAGATTGAAATTTCTTGGAGGAACGCTGTTCAGGCAGTTTCCAGTTTATTTCAATTTCTCTGGCCCTCTTTATTCTAAAATCCTTTTGATGTATGATTATGAACTACAGTGCCTTTCTGTTGTTGTTTGTAACTAAAGACTCTGTTGTTTTCAGTCACCAGTTGATGGAAAACCAATGCTCCTAACCCCTGAGGAGTCTATTCAAATCCAAGTAGGTATATTATATTAAGATTTTTCCTTTTTATGTTTCTCCTGGGGTTTTCTTTTGCATCATCCTTAAGGAATGTAATTTATTTGATATGTGTGGGGCTCTTTATACAATGATTGGCTTTAAGTATAATTAATTTATGTTATAGTTATTTTCAATCCATGGTTTTCTAACTGAGAAGGATGGTCTTTCTTTTAAACTTCCATCATTCCATGAATATTTGAATTTTATCTTTGTTATTGCTTACTTTTATTAATAAATCCTGCAGAACAGAATTGGAGCAGATATTATTATGGCTCTTGATGATGTTGTTAGGACCACTATTACTGGTCCACGAATAGAGGAAGCCATGTATCGAACACTCAGATGGATAGACAGATGCATAGCAGGTAATTTGTTATTGAAAATCCAGCACTCTTCTCCTATGAATAAATTTTCTGTGTTAGTCCAATGTAATCTTGCTTTGCCATCCTTAATATTTATGCTTGTTGCCTTATAAAAACAGCTCACAAGAGACCACATGAGCAGAACTTGTTTGGTATCGTGCAAGGTGGTTTAGATCCTGTGTTGAGGTAAATCTGAGTGAAAACTTTTAACTTTTTGCTATTTTTATATCCATGGTGTTTTTAATTCTTTTTCACTTTTTTACCAATATGTTTATTTTAAACCGCTTCTAAACTATGGGATAATGCAATCAGGGATATATGTGTCAGAGGCTTGGTCGATCGCAATTTACCAGGGTATGTGTCAATTTATTTGTAATGTATGAATGACTATATTTTGTCTCAACCATTGAGTTATTTCCAATGTTGATGTAGATGTATGGCTTGATAACTAATTTCAAATGACTTATGGTATGGATTATTTAAAAGATACACTACATTCTATTCATCAAAGAAACAAAAGCTTGATGGATTTTTTGTGATTATATTGCATTCCTTCATGTATCCCAGAGTCAGTAGCATTCAAACACCAAGTATATCTAGATTATCAAAGATATAACTTTTTTTTTCCTGTTACAGCTATGCTATTGGTGGTCTTGCTGGTGGTGAAGATAAAGATTCATTTTGGCGTGTTGTCGCTCAGTGCACTGCTGCTTTGCCAGAAGATAAACCACGATATGTTATGGTCAGAAACACGGACTGACTCTAGTCATGGCAACACTTTTTTCTTTTCTTTTTTTAATGTATTCGAATTTGATATCGTGATATTTTGCTGGACTTCTTTCAGGGAGTTGGTTATCCACTGGATATAGTTGTTTGCAGTGCTTTGGGTGCCGACATGTATGACTGTGTTTATCCTACCCGCACTGCACGCTTTGGCACTGCTCTTGTTCCTGAGGTGATGAAGTTTTGTCCTGCTATAATAGACAGTTTTGTAATGTTCCGAAACTTCTGGAAATACTCCCTTTGGTCCTATATATGAGGATTTTTTTTTTAGGGACGGCCTATTCCTATTTATAAGAGATACTAATAGTCTGTTTGAAATTTTTATTATCATTTTCCTCTTTTGGCCCCATTGATTATTGGTTAGTCTCACTGTGTTAGTTATCCACACACTCTCTCCTTCCATAAATAAGTTTGTTTTTGGAAAATAAGTTGTATTGTTTTTTACATATTTATTGTTTTTGAGACTTTGACTAATTTTTTATTTATGTAATTCAGTTATTTGTATTTTATAAAAGGTTAGGAGGGAGTATATAAGTAGATAGACCTTACTTTGTGTAGGATGTGGGACTGCCAATTTCAACCCATTCCGAATAGCTGTATGTGTGTTAGGTCTAGCACATTGCATTAAAAAAGCCTATTATTTCATGACTGATGATGTTGCCTTTATCAGCTCTCCTTTTGTTGAAAGTCGTACCCATATATTCAATAACAATCTAAACCACTTTCACGATGACACCTTTTGAGATCTATTCATTCATTATGGATTTTGGAACTATTGGAATTTCAATACTTCTGCAGGGAGTATTGAAACTTAAACATAGAGCCATGGCTGATGACACTCGTCCCATCGATCCTTCCTGCTCTTGTATGGTATGCTTGTAAGAGCAATTTCATGTTTGATGAAAACTTCATAAATCATGCCTTTAAATTTATTTCGTCTGCCATAGGTGTGCAAGAACTACACCAGGGCCTACATCCATTGTCTTGTGACAAAAGATGCTATGGGATCTCAGCTTCTGTCATATCATAATTTGTATTACATTATGCAGGTAAGAGCACTGCTATGAACTATTATATATAATTATATATTTTGATTCATGATATTTATATTCATATGGGTGATTATAGTGAAGGTCCTTTTTAAAATATGCAGCTCAGCAGGGACCTACACTCATCAATAATCGAGGGAAGGTTCCCAAAGTATGTCTACATTTTGAGTTTAATGATTTGTTCTCATCGTTCTATCTAAATATTCTGATCCAAATTAATGTTTCCTGACCAATAAATTTATCCTTCTCTATACGGCAATGACAGTTTTTTTTTTTTTTTTTTTTGCAGGTTTGTCTGTGATTTTCTACGTAAAATGGTATTTACTACTAAACATTCCCCATTTATAACTGCTCTCTACCTAACACGCACATATTCTTTTATTATGCATATGCAGAAAAATGACCTTACATCCATGAGACTATTTTGTATCCCCCCCCCCCCAAAAAAAAAAAAAACAACACAACAAAAGGAAAAAAATCCTTTCTTTAATATTTTAGGCATTAGTATGTTGAGTTAAACGAGACTATCTTAGCCTCCCCTACCTTCCGTGGTCTCCTATAACCACTTAAGCCAAGAGTTAATGACCTTGCAGTCGTTGTTGAGAGCGGATGGTATGTTTAGGGTAGAGTTTACAAAGGCCTTGCAAGGATTGAGCCACTTTAGGGGTAAATAGTTATTGTTTGCCCCAGACTAAGCCCCTTGGGTGCCTATTTCTGGATAGTTGGACTGATAGGCATTTCTTGATAGTTTTGAAATAAACGTAGAATATGAACTTTCTACTTATATCGATGACACTCATCTTTTTCTATTTAATATTTGCAAATTAAACCTACTCATATATCCTCCTACTGCAGTTTCCGGAAGGTGATGTCCCAGAATGGGTCTGCAATGCCATGGAGGTGGCTGGAATTGACATCTCTTCCTGCTGTGCTCCGTTCCCATCATACCAAGAACACAATTCCGAAAATTGTTTTAGGGAGGATGAGATGGAAATGAAGTCGGGCAGACTTTGAGGTGGAAAAGGTCCAGGCTGACGGTATACAAATCATTTTTGGAGATAAAAAATATAATTCTCGATAATGAGCATTTTTTCGATTTGAGATATTTCCATATCTTAAAATTTGTCATAATTTTTATTAGTTATTTTAAAAATGAGAATGTCAAATTCTGTCTAATGACGAAAATGCTGTCTTTTGAGAGGTTTCTATAGTCACCTTGTAATTACTGGCTGCGTAAATTTTGTACCCTTTATGCTGCCTTTTAGGATTATGTAGCATGCACAGTTGAAGACCAGGTAATGGATAGGTTAGTTTAGTCTTGATAATTACGCATTTTAATGGGTGAAAAGAATCATTCTCTTGTGCCACAACCAAAAACTCTGGTGGTGCCATGACCACTACAGGTTAATGGAATTATAGCATACGCATACTTTTGGGGGACCCACCGTTTCTTATATATTTTTCTGTTATTACCAGTTTCGATTTATCGCGTTTAAAGCCAATGTGTATTTGAAATTTGCAACTCCAATCTATCCATGAATGCTTCATTTCCTTACAGCAGAAATGAGGCCAAAGGGCACAACTGCTGAGTGGGCATCCCTGTTTCAAATGACATAACAAATAGGCCATTAACTTGGTAGCTTACTAACGAGGTGAATGGTGATAAATAATGCTAATAGGAAAAAGGTGCTCGCAAGTAATAGAATGAAATAAATTCAAATGTTCAAATGCTTTGTTCTTATCTTAGTTTGGCATTTGTGTAAGCTATAAGTAAGAAGCTTCAATTTCAAATTTGACTCACTTGTTTGGGAATTTATTTTATCTCCAAAAAAAAAAAAAAAATCAGGTGGAGTATAATATAGCAAATTAATAGCGACGCTGACACTGATGAGGAGCCAATGAGAAGTAAAATAATGTCATTTATAATATTTCATTTTTTGTATGGAAAATATTGATATATGGTTATAAGGAAAATGAAGTGTAGAAAGAAATTTAAGTTGAATGAATCAAATGAGGAAGTCATAGCTTGAAAAAAGGAGGTAGAATCCAATTTGATAGAGATGTGATGTGAGCATTGAATAGGGAGGAAGCATAGGCCAAACCCAAAGAGAAGAAACCGCGTCTTTATTTTGTCACACTCACATTCACAGTCCTTAAAGGCTTCCTTGTCAACGTTGCTTTCTCATTTTTGTGTGTTTAAATTAATTTTTGAAGAATAGTTTTTACGATTTATAAAATAAATATACGAAAAGAACTTTTATCTCGACTTGTGAAACCAAGTACCCAAACATTTTTAGCCTTAGTCCTCACCCGACATATATTTTGTCACCCCAATATCACTTCCTAAATCTTCTATTTTCCTTTTAATCGCCCACATCAATATTCCTAATGTTTTATTTTGACATCATGTTCTATAAATTGTTTTGCAAGCTCACGGTGAACCCAAAATTCACGCTTGTTATTTAATTTTCTTTACATTTAACAACTTCAAAGAATGTCGACTCGTCAAATTTATTTTGCTTAATCCATACTTCCTTCAGTTATTTTTATAGCAAATCACTAATTCTTAGAAATAAAAAATGCAGTCAAAGTTAATTTAATTAATAAATATGTTAAAACTACAAAATTTTGTTAAAAACACTCATTTAATAATTAATAAGTATTTTGATGAGGAAAGTATTTTGATGAGGAAAAAAAAATTTAATAGGGGCTCCAAGCCTGGTCGTGCTTTATTGGACCCGGACCAAATCTGGATGCACATATTGGAGGAGGAGGGTATTTCTGAAAATATGAACAGTGCTATCTGGCTATAGAAAAAAATGTGGTCGAATCTTTTTGGTGACCAGAAAAAAGTACAGCTGGCACCTCCAGTTATCAATTTGGCAACGTACCATTGGTTGTCCTCAAAGAAACCAGCCATTCATTCTTTTTTTGTAATAAAAAATAAAAAGCTTCACAAAACGACCACGTTTCCCGGTCTGGTTGGCGGTTGCTTGAATATACTACATGTCGGTCCACGCCTACCCCTCTCTCGGTTTTGAAAAACCAAAATTGTAGTTTTCCACGCCGCCCCCCACGAAGGCACGAATGAGTCGGGCTCGGCCTTTTACTCAAATCTTAACAACCGACTCCAACGTGGGCCCCGCCCCCAACTGAATCACAGGCGTCCACTTACCAATTCCAAAGTCCATTTTTGATTTTTCAACTCTCCCCACAAAAACCGTCAAAAGAAAAAGGTAGTCATTCTGCACGAAGCTCCCATGAACTATCATGGAAACATCTCTCTCTCCTTCCTCCTTTTCTCTATATACAAACCAGCTCGCTCTCATTCCTGACGATGATGATGATGATGAAGCCTTCACATATAGTAAACCTCACGAGATCCTCCAGGAACAAGAATAATAATGTCGTCGGGCGCTTCAAGCACGACGCTAGCTGCAAGAAACACCCCAAACACCAACAATCTCCCGGCGTTTGTTCTCTCTGCCTGAGAGAGAGGCTTTCCCAGATACCTTCTTCTTCCTCGTCACGTGCCGCTCCTTCTTCTGAGACTTCATCTTCTGTTTCTTCTTTGTCTTCCTATTATTCCTCTTCCTCCGCTTCTTCTTGTGCTTCTCCTTCTGAGGCTAAGACTACTACTGGTTCGTCCATCTCCATTTTTTCGTTCAATGCAAAGCATGGACTCATCAAGAGCAGATCAGTGGCTGCTTCTTCTAGAAGGAGAGGTTCAGTTGGTGATGATGATCCAAATGCCAAAAGTCGAGGGTTCTTGTTCAACTTGCTTCGTCCTAGACATAAGAAAACGGGGCATAAAGATCATACTCATCAGCTGGTTCGTTGTCCGTCTGTGAGACAAAATGTGACGGTGACAGGCTAATATATGGTGACCCTCTTTTCAAATTAGGGCGTTCATTATCATTATCATTATTGATTAGCGATTCTTTCCAATTCTTTTTCCACAGAAAGCTAGGCAGGAAAAGTGAGATCTTGTATCGCATTACACATGCATTGATCTGTATATAAATTCATGCATACTCTCTTTATATCGTGAAAGAGAAAACAATAGCTAGAAAATCTAAAATTAAATTAATATATGATTTAACAAGGTCATCTATAGCTTGGTGATGATTTTATCTCTTTTTTTTGTTTGTTGCTATTGTTGTTTTGTTCTGTCGATCAAGGCTGTGAATAAGAGGACAAATTATGAGCATATGTGATGAATGAGAATAGGTAACCAGCGGAGAGGCATACGTATTGTTATTCGACTTGACTGCTTCGATATCTGTTGTCATTAATTTCTAAACTGCATCATCGATGACATTTTCTCGAGGTTACAAATTAAATTCCAGGGCTCCGTCCACGGTATTGGTGTTTGCGACTTTGAATTGCCTATGTTAAACTTTATTTAGTCTTTAGTCTTTTTTTGGGGTCAACTTCGCGTCTTTAGTCTTTACACATGCAGGAATTAGTCATAAATGAAATTGGAAAAAACTCAACCCTACAAGACAGCTAGTATAATACTCGTGGGGCCACACGCGCGCGCACAAACTCAAACGCCTGCAATGTCCCGTTGCATGCGTTGTAAAGTTCAAACTGGTGAGTTGGCACCACAAATTAAAGCTGAGAATAAATGCCCCCTCCCGTAGCTGGAACTCTATCTGCAGAATTTAAAATTAATTGAAGTACGAAAGAAACGGCACATAGATTTAATCTTCACGCCTTCACGGTTGTTTCAAAGAGTACATGCTTTCGTACAAGAAAAATATTTGCCTGCGGAGAAATTTTAAAATACAAGTATATTAATCGACGTTTACCGAGAGGGTGGCTTTACAGGTACCGTAATAGCTCAACTGTTGATAACATCTCAGCTCTAAGCTATATTGGCATATCAATGTGTGCATAGTAATTTCTTTTCAAAGGGCTGGTGATGACAAAATAATATATGGATTGCTAACATGCTATAGCTGTCTAGCTGATGTACATTGAAAGAAGTTATCGACTCTCGAGAAGTTCCTTCCTTGACGTGATCAAAATTTAATAGTACCGATTTACCAGCAACTCGAAAAGATGTTATCAACAACTGCAATATCATGGAATATAAATTTGTATCAACGAATCTAGCTACCTTACAAAACTATAAATATCAAGGATTCCGACTTTGATTAGCTCTATATTGAGAGGAAGTATACTTTTTAACAGTTCAATAATTTTATATCCATTACGAAAGCGCGCGCAGCACAAGTTATGAGTGTGTGTGCATGTATATATATATATAAAGAATATAATAATCACTTAATCTTTATACCGGAGGATAATGTTTCAAGATATTTTAGATTATTTAGATTAATTATTATTGTATTAGTAGGTTTGATTTTATATTTATTATATGTTAGGATTAGATTTGGATATTACATCTTAAGATTATATCTTAGTTATTTTGATTTGATTTTATTAGATAAATTAGATTTTAGGATTAGCTCTTGTAGTTGTCTATATAAAGAGTAATAAGTATTCTTCATCATAATACTATTTCAGATGTTCTTATTTTAGTTCTACATCTATATAATCCTTCAAATTTCAACCATACCAACAATGAGACAAACCCAGAAATACATGCCAGTAGTGCTGAAGAAAATACGGAGAGGAATTTTTAGTTGAGTGGTTGCTTCATTTTGAATAGGAAGCATGGTAGAAGTGCAGAACATCATCATTTTGTCTCGTTGAACTTTTCAGCTGATTTTTGTCATATTTGGTCGGCAAGCTACTGCATTCTGCGCATCATATCATCGGTTTTCAGAGGGTTTTTTGTTTTTTATTTTATTTTAATATACGGTATTTGTTGGCCGTTGCTTAGTCAATACACATACACCAAACACAGATGTGCGTCTGTGTCAGCGTGAGTGTGCTTTTTCTTTTTAAAAATTATGCCATGCATAATGCTTGGTCGTCACTTTCAATAGTCTAAAACTAGCTGAGAGGTTTGATGGCTGTTAATCTCTTCGATAGCCATATAGTTAGGGGCTTTTAGCCACCTTTTGTATGACATCTTTAGAAAAAAGGTAATGAAACTGCTTTCGACCCTTCCTTCCAGTAATAATCTGTCCCTGGTTGTCTCAATCTGTAAGCATACATGCGTATTCGTAATCGAAGGTGGCCTGGTTTGGAGAAGTTTTCCTCCTGGGTTTGCCATGATCCGATGTAAATAGGAATTAAGATCAAGGGCCCAAGTAGTGCCACAAAAAATCAATTTAAAAAGAAGCAGTCATGGTTGACTTAATTAGTCTGAGAGATTTCCCAGTTCCCGTTATCACATTATGATATAGCATTCCCTTGTTCGATAAATTTTGATAAAATATATACGAGTACATAATATGATTTTGATAAAATATGGATACGAAGGACCGAAACTGAAGAATATATCTGTAACTGGACAAGCGTCCGTTTAAAATGAACGAGGGTACAGTGTAGGTAATAAGCCAGTACATTGTCGTAATATATTATTTTGATGAGATGTGGATGTGGGTGTAGTTAAATCATAAATGTGAAGGCATGGGATGTTCCAGTTCATATTCATAAATAGAGATACAGCATGGTCATGACTCATATACCTCACTACCAAATACTGAGAATAAAATGAGAGAACAGATCTGGTCCTATTATTAGGTGGGGGTTAAACTCACAGTTGGCAGAATTATTTTTAAAAAGAAGATTGTACAAGACACCGATACCACTATCAATCAAAACTCATACCGCAATGGAATTTGATATGCACCGCACTGTCTCTCCCAATAACTTCCCTGTCACTAAATTCTGATTTGCGGCTGGAAGGTTTTCAACATGCAATTAGAGACCGGTGGCGGAAAAAATACGAGAAAACTTGAAGACGGGTTCACTTAATTTAAGTATATCGTGTGGTACACGAAACAAGAAACAAGGGAATGAAAACTGATATGCGACTTCTATCCACGAGGTATGACTTTTACATTATGGAATGTTGACATGGATCAAACTGGAGGATATTCTCAGCACTATACAGAAAGATTTAATTATTAAATATCTGTTTGGATTTGCGATAGAAATTGTTTTTTCAACATGATTCCCAATATATAAAATAAATATGTGAGAAGAGTTTTATCTTGAGTTACGTGAATGTACTTTTTAACACTAATCCAAAACCCTAAGTAACTAAATTGTGATGATATAATAGCATATCAGTCTGGCAGGTAACCTTCCTAGATCAGCTGCAAATTTGCTAAGCAATATTGAAGGGTTCAGTGTGATAATAGACAACACCTCTGGTGAATTGATGATCACACTTTCATCTTACAGCTATGCATGGACTCAGATATCTCCTCATTTAATGCCGCAACTATATAGAATAATATATTTTATCCAGATTTTGGGGATATGATATTAAGGCCACCCACGAAGGGCCTCAAGGGCTCAGGGATGACAACAGATCCATCTTCTTGCTGGTAATTCTCGAGCAAACAAATAATCATCCGAGGTACTGCACAAGCGGTTGCATTTAATGTGTGAACAAATCGTGGGGGCGCAAGGTTGCCTTTAGCTTTTTTTGTGTTTGCGCTTGTGGTTGGTGGACCTGAGGGGCGATACCGAATTCCTAATCGACGACTCTGATAATCTGTGCAGCTTGATGCACTTGATATCTGATCATAATACTAAATCACGTGAGGAAATATTTCAAGGATAGCAGATAATTAACAGAGCTCTATGACATTCGTACAAAAACAGCGAGTTGCAGCATCTGTGTGTAGCACAATAAGCTGCTATACCTGCTTTCTCTAGATAAATTACAAATCGAAATCATGGATGGAAGAAGCAGAGAAAAACTTATGGATGCATCCATGAAAGTTGATGGGTCAAAACAAATACCTCGCCAAACCGTTCTAAGCCGGGCATCCATGCTTCCACATCAAATTTTCGATGAGCAGGGGCACCTAAATCTTCAGAGGCCATATCCAATGTTCTGCCAAAAAATTTCAAAATCTCAACAGAAAGAAAGAAGCAAATTATGCTGAAGATTAAGAAAGGGATGAAGTAACTCACTTATAATGTAAACCTAGGGATGAGAAGAGATCTTCCTCCATTGTAATAAGCTCCTCGTGGTAGTGTTCACTCTCCTCAGGGCGGCAAAATATAAACATCTCAACCTTGCTGAACTGGTGAACTCGGTAAAGACCCCTGTGCAATATAGACATCACAAAAAAAATATGATTCGAAGATTCATGATCGGATCAATTTGTATTGGCATATCTGACATTCCTGAAACAATTATATAGATGAGGAAGGTGCTAGAGATTCCTCTAATTATTATTATCACCATCTAGGATAAGAAGTTAAATATATAGCTGCTACAGATGGTCCAATAAATTCAGAATGACTAATGCAGCATGATTATTGTATTAACTCATGATAGATCACAGTTAGAATATGTGATGTAAGGTTTGTCATTGGAGATTAAGGCTTCACATATATTAATAATTTGGGATTTAAAATTTAATTGTTTTTGAGTCTCAGAAGATATTTACCTTGTCGCAGTACCAGCAGCACCA
Source organism: Acacia acuminata (assembly GCA_019022655.1). Taxonomy (NCBI): domain Eukaryota; kingdom Viridiplantae; phylum Streptophyta; class Magnoliopsida; order Fabales; family Fabaceae; genus Acacia; species Acacia acuminata. The sequence goes on from JAFJYI010000015.1 coordinate 5,948,425, forward strand.
GCCTCAGTTCGGAAACAATGAGAAAATGCAACGTATTTCAATGGTAACAATGACTCAGCAAGTATGGAATCCATGTGAAGGCCCGCAACAGGAATTTCTGCAGTGCCTATGAGGCATTGATCACTATCGTCAATGGAATATACCTGTTTAGTAGGTGGTACACAGCATCAATACACGCTTTGCGGTCCTTGTACACCAAATCAGGAAAATGAAAGTAAAAGTAGTTGCAAGGAAAAGCTTGACAGTATCAATTTGCATCATGCTAGAGGAGGGAACTTCAATGTGATTTTCATCTGAAGACCAACCAATGCAGGTCTCATGCCCAGCATATGATAAAACAAGATGAAGATGAAAGGACTAACAGACAGTTATTCTGCTACCAGTAAGTATAATACCTAGTTCATGATCCAGGATTTAAAATGGATGGAAAAACATGTTTTTCATTAGTTTTATGCACTTCCTCTCAGCCTTGTGAAGAAAGGATTATTTTGACAGAACTTGACAAAAAACAAAGTGATGTCTGGAAAATGCAATCACAAACCTGGGTATTTGTTCCACGTGGTTGAAATCCACATTTTTCGACAACAGAGGAGCGAACGATTTCAGGAGTTGTTAACGGGGTAAAGCCTCTCTTCATTACTTCTGAGAGTGTCCAATTTAAAAGACCCATCTCCAACAAAACCGCTTCATTCTTCAGGTAATAGAACTTTGAACCACTGACCTGGTAGAGCAAGCAGTACATCAGTTGCATGTGAGACAGAACTGAAGATAATTATGTCATTGCATTTCATTTAGAAGTCCAAACTCTTCAAAATTATTAAAATGTTTCAGATAAATATAATGTTTATTAAAAAAAAGGAAGCCTCACTACTACTACAAATCCTGGCTATCTCTATTAAGAAAACAGGTTGCCATCTGGGTATGCCTGCACTTCCTACAAAAATAATGGTTTTTAAGTATAAAATCTCACCAACTATTTTTGTTTTAATACCTTATATTAAACAATGGGTATACCTCAGCAGCAGCATCAAAATCAAAAAGATCAAGTTCCTTTCCAAGTTGCAGATGATCCTTGGGAACAAAGCTAAATTTGCGAGGACTACCAACCTAAAACGGAGCACACTAAATTAATATTTGAGGAAAATTAATTCGAGCATGAAGAAAGTCAATACCCAACCTTCCTCTAGAGAGGAGAAGAAAAGGTAAGGGATTATAATAATTGACATACCATCTTTCTTATTCTTGAACTATCTTCTCCTCCTATTGGGACATCTGGATGAGTCATATTCGGAATATATTGAGCTTCCTGTTGGAGCTCATCGGTAAGCTTGACAAGCTGTTCTTCCAAGGCAGCCAGCTGATCCTTCAGACTTTTTCCTGCACGCACAATATATTAGTGTATATGAACACCAGAAAAAAGCCTGATGGATGATAAATTATCTAAGAGCACCTTCCTCAATAAGTCTCTGACGCTCTGATTGTTCCATTTTTCCTTTCATCTTGTTTGCCACCGCATTCCTTTCCCCACGAACCCTCTCAACTTCCTGCTATCTGTGAGGGAAAAATTAGCTAAAGCATTGAGAAAAAAAGAAGGACCTTTTCCTTTCTCCATTTCCCGATTGATAGTTTGTGATATGCAAATGAGCTAAAAAAAGCTTCAAAATGGAGATCGCTTAGGATGAAGCAAAATCACTAAGATATGGATAAACATTATATTGTAATTTGAGTATCAAGACGAGGTCCAAATTATAATTATGAATAAGATGAATACAAATACCAGAGCACGAAAATTGTAGAGGAACCTAACCTTCTGAAGATTAAAAGTTTTCTTATATAGCTCAAGAACGAGCTCTATATTAGCATTAGAGTTTCGATTCTTTATGTTGGCGGCTACTGCTTCCTTATTATCCCCTATCCACTTGAAGTCTATAGCTGCTTTCCACGGAGCTTTCCCACCTACATTACCCAAGCATCAACAACAAAAATTCATATTTGAGTTTCACAGCCAATAACGAAATTGGGAGGAAAAAAAAAAACAAGAGGAAGGAGAAGAAGGAATCACCCTTGTCATCAGGGGTGTTGTTAGTTGTTGATGACGATGTGGCGGGAGATGTTTGGACAGTAGCAGAGGTTGAAAGAGCTATTGTGAGATGTTGCGAGGGTAGTTTGAGTAAGTACCTATGGGGATTAACTGGAATTCCATCCGCTGTTCGGAAAACAAGGCGTGGGGAGGATGAAGGGGCAACCGTGGGAAGTTGAAGAATTCGAAAGGGGGAGCTGCTCAGGCAGCAGTGGAAAGCCATGTCGCTTCAGTCACAGCAAAGCCGCAGCAGAGGACGCGAAGAGAAGAGCCTATAAGCGAAAAAGGCCTCAACTTTTCGGCCGATTTTATCCTCATTTCTTATGGACCCTTGCATTTTGATTGTTCGCTTACTCTCGCTTAACCGCGTCGTTTATGTCGCAGGTGAGAATTATCACAGTGCAATAATTATGTGGCACAATTACGAATTTATATGTCTAGCTAATTTGAACTTTCTTTGTTCTGCTAACCGCTGTCTAGCTCTTTCCGCTTTTTGGTAATATACCAGGTGTTTTTAAGTGGATCACAGGGTGTTTTTTTTTTTTTTGCCAGAAGATTACCAAGTTTGTATTCACATTACAGTAAGTAACTAAGTTCATTCATGCACGGATTGTAAATAGTATAACATACTTAAATATGTATTGATCGTTTACATTATTTTAATTTCAGCCTAGATTTTACTCTTTTATTATATTTAATTTTGAATTATTAGGAATGCATCTTATGAGTTATTATAAATATTTACATTATTTAGGAGTTATTCAATTCTGCCCTCGAAGCGCAATTGCTATACTTAAAAAAAAAAAAAAAAAAAAAAACTGAAATTAACACTGAAATAGAGATAAAAACGTAATTAAATTATTAGTGTGGCCATTTGAAAGTAGGCCATACATAGAAGACAGGCTTCTACCCATGACAGCAAACAACATAAATACTTGAAGCATCCGCATCCAACTCAGGCCACTTGAAATAGGTAGCCAAAATTTCTTATTAACCACCCAGTGCGTTAAATTGAACCTTCTGCGAAGCCACGAGAGTTTATCTCTCCGCAGAACAGAAATTTAAATGCAACAAGGGCAAGCAAATTGCGCCAGCCACTTCAGACAAACAACGGTTACAGAGGACCTGGAAACGTTCCATTTTCCCTTTGTTCATTCCATCTGTCAATCTGGTAATTTCAAGAACATAAAATAATATGTTACGTAATAGTTTGGCCAGGTGATTGAAGCTTAACTTAGTTAAAAAAAGAAAACTTTAATTTCAAAGAATGCACCATACACACACAGTTGAGTCACAAAAATTGAAAGCTTAGAGGCAATGATGACAAAATAAAAAGTCGCAAAAGCTCAGCTACCAGAAAGTCAGAAACCAACTATATCGATGAGAATCCCTATTATATTATATCTCGCATTTCTGCATGTATGTACCTTACCCATGCAGCCTAATTAAGTTCATGACTACATTTGTTATTTTTGTCATTTTCAACAATTTTCTGATTTGACTTAGAGTCAACAATAATGTGAATTACAGAAGGAACAAAACCAGGCATTTCCCAACATACTGAAGAAGCCAGTGCTATGTTTTGATACAGTTGCTTCGGAAAGCTCACATTTATTTCAACAATTTATAATAGTACCAGAGTATATGAAGCTTCTCCATTGCAAATTGCAATGATCAGAGTCCAGAAAGCTCACAGTTGGATAGATATTTGACATAGAATCAGTGAAAAGCAAGAAATACATGCAAGTCAACAGATCCCCATAGTGCCAATTAGCAGAAAGCCAGATAGTAATAAACTTAAAATAAACACTGAATATACATACCCATTCACCAGGGCAAAGAGAACGATAATATTTTGCAAACTTTTCACATTCTGGGGCACCCTCTCCTTTTGCAGCTAGGCATCTGCACAAAAATCCAATGATAAATATCGCAGAAATAGTGTGTTTCTTCGTATTATGTCAGCAACAAGCATGAAAGAATCAAAAGGAAGAAAGAAACTTAGGCTCACCGGTGATATTCAACATATCGGGTAAAGCAATGCCTTGTTTGATTTGTAGTGGGAAATCGAAAATCAGCTGGAGCAGTCTCAAGCTGGATAATAGAACAAAAGTTAACATGCTAGAAAGAATAATTATACTCATGCAGAAATCAACTAAAGGTGCAGTTATATTAGATTAAGAGAAAAAAAGGGACGGGCAGGAACCTTAATTTCTGGAGTCTCTTCTGCTGCTTCTTGAGCACCAGAGTTTTCTTCTCCAGTGTCTCCACCACTTGGCTCTGTAGTTGCATCATTGCTCTCTTCAGAAACAGTGGAATTGGGCTCAGCACTTTCATCAGTCACTGGGGCGACTTCACTACTTTCTTCAGCAGGTGCAGGGGATATTTTCACAGTTTTCTCAGCGACAGATTCCTCAGAAGAAGCCTCCTTAGGAATTTCGACTTCTTTAACTTCCACAGGTTTATTGTCTGCATCTTTTTTATTGTCTTTATCGTTCACAAAATATTGCTGAAAGTCAAAGCAACAGAAAAACATCTTTCAGGTAATATGTTGAGCTGAGAACACAAATGTCCCACCTTAAGAAAGAGGTGAAAACCACTGACCCGGAAAACCTATCAAACAAAACACGTTTATGTACTCACTAATACTTCTGGACCAATTTTAGTGTTGCAATCTATAACACGTAATCCATGTTTCTTATCAGTGTCCTCGGCATAGGACACTACTACAAAAGTAAATGAATGATGTATATTTGGTCCTCAACAATGACTAAGTTAGCAATAAACTCTTCTACTAGAGCAGGAAGCCTAAGCACAAAATTCAAACTCCGCAACAAGGTACTGTCTTTCAAGTATCCAACACAATCTAATTATTGAACGAACAGGGAGCAGAAGACAGATTGGAGTACAGTGTAGGATGAGAAACAATCAGATCAGACGCAGCATGCATTTCTAGCATAACTTTGTTGTGGCCATTGGCCAATATACGTTTAGCATAGAATTCCTGGTAGGCAACCTCAGATAATATTACTATTGGTTGGCTGGAAATGTTTCAGAGATTGCAGCGAAAGAGGATTACAAAATGCCACCAACGGGGGAGAAAGAAAGAAGTCTGTCTCTGGAAGGCTTGAGCAACACTGCATACAATCAGCTCAATTAATGAAAATTTCCATGAAACACATTAGCAAGCATTTCACTCTATAATAATATGCTTGAGTACTAACTAATCAATTCCCAGGTCAAGGACTTCTGTTTGTTACTCAAATAAAAGCTCCATTTTCCAGTTCTCACACGAGAAACGATATTTTGTTGCGGATCGATGAAGTGGCAGACATCAAAATCAATTCACCCGGGTCGATTCTTTATCTAATATGTTACGTCAAAATCGAGCTTCGTGAACGGAACGCAATGATCCAGCCACGTTTTTGAAAAATGAATTCTACATTGCATACAGTTAAGAAGACAAAAGTCAGAAGGTATACCTCGGCTAGAGCAGGAGAATTGTCGGTTGCAGCTTCGGCCATGGATGTAGTGAGCTCGGGGAATAGTAATGGGCTGGTGGATGAGGATCGGGGTGTAGGTTAAGAGTGTGCAAGACAGGAATAGTGGCTTCACCGGCTTGAAAGACCGAGAGTGGAAATGGGCGAAAGGCAACTGGAATGCGAACGAGACACGTGTTCTATCGGAAGCGTAGGACCATTCAGAAGGAACCCGACATCTTCGGGGAGGCGGTCCGAACAGGCTGTTATTCGGGTGGACCCCACAACACCCCTTTTTGGGCCTATTCGTTTACGTTTTTTGGGCCACATCTTTCCACTCCCAGTTAGGTGAAAACTAACATCCCAGCACAAAAGGGGTCAAATCTTACAGCCCAAAAACATTAACCAAAAAAATAAAATAAAATAGGACTCGAGCAAATTGTTCACTGCACCCGAGGAAAAGTAATTCATCTAATGTACTATTTGGTCTTTTTTATAAAGCATTTACTTGTTTTCAAAGCACATTTATTTATTCTATGTATACCTATAATTAATAAGAGTAGTGAGTAAGAGTAATAATTAATACTCCCTTTAGTCCTTATTATAAAGCATCAACTAACAATTCTCACAGGCAAATAAAAACATTTAAATTCGATAAAGTTATCATACAATTTAAATAACTTACAATATTACCCCTACTAGTTGCACCCAACTCTAATATTATATTAGTTATTACTCTCACCCACTTTCCTTATTAATTATGGGTATAAATGGACAAAATAATTAATGCGCTTTGAAACTAAGCAAGTATCTTATAAAAAAGACTAAATACAATTATTAGTTGATGTCTTATGATAATAACCAGATGGACTATAATATTAGAGTTTAGTGCAATTAGATGTTGAAATTTAGATGCGTGTATTAGTATCATTGCTTTTATTATTATTATTCGTGAGCCGGGTTGGTGAGTGTCTGGGCACATTTCCCTGCATATTGACGACCTAGGTAAGTGGGAAGTTCAGGCACGGAACCGTGCTGTACATATTACATAGCAAAATTGAAAGCACGGAATCACAATCCGAATCTTACTAATCCTATAATTTATGTGGACACTTTGAATTAAAATTTAAAAACTCTGTTTTTGTTAAAGTTCTTGGAGTATGCATGCAATGATGAGCGGGTGATAGGGGGACGATGACAGACTCGCTGCACAAGTTAGCAACGCCCAAATTAATCTGACAAAAACACTGGGCATCGTACCTCTTGACAGTGAGAAACAAGACACGCACAGGTGAGTTTTATTTACCACAGGAGGTGCAGGGAAGAAGAAAAAAGGAATACGCAAATTCTAGAAAACTATAATTGCAAGACTCATCCCCAAAAAAATGACAACAGCGAGCCACGCATAAGATTAGATGAGAATGCGACTGGGTAGCCTCCCATCACTGTCCACAGGTTTAAGCAACTTGTCAGTGGATGATCTAAACAAAAGCCTTGTGCCTAACTTTAATCACTCCCTGACTCCCATCACACTCTTCTGAGTTCTCACACGCTTCCCCCTCTCACACGTTATCCATCTTAAAATAAAGCTGTTCTTTTTTTTGCTGACACTCACAAGTTATCATAGATTATGAACTTCCATAAACAACCTCCTCCTCCTCTTGATCCTGCAAGATTCACAGTTATTATTCCCCCGATTCTAGATTTGCTGTGTGGCATCTAACTTTGCATCACCTCCCCTTTTCCATTTTGTTTGGTCTATAATTAGTTAAGATGTCAAAATTGAGCAGAGGGGGAAAAGGTTGAGTAAGATTTTTTTTTTTTTTAAAAAAATGCCCCACATGCATGTAAGCAATAATTGCTTCTAGTTTTATGTCTTCCTTTTTTCTTTCTCAAATCTGACAAATCACTTCGGTTGCGTCAGCAGTGACATCAGTGGATTATGGGAGTCGTCTCCCTGTTAGCCTTCACAGGTTGATTTTTGACTGAAACAGTATCGCAGAATCTTGCTGGGTCTTTTGATTCTAGGCTTTCTTTCTTTCTTTTTTTTGAAAAAAAAAAAAAAAACCTGAAAGTCGTTATTTTAGGGTTCCTTACTTTAAACGTAAAGTATCGGGGTCCGGTTTTTCTCTACTTGGCGGAACTCTCCTCATCCCTCCTTATCTCTTATATTTTGATGCCAATCGATTTAAAATATATTTTTAGTGTCTAAAATATTTTTTTAAGATCCTAATATAATTTTTTAAGATCATGAAATATTTTTTTAGACATTGCAGTGTAGAACACGAGATGTCGGGGTGGTAGATTGATCTTGGATGTATCGGCGGACACTGGGTATCTATGAAGGAGATAACCAGGAGAGCGTAGGATCACCGTACACGACAAAGGGTGTCTTGTGTGTGCACGGTGAGACCTGTAGGTAAATAGTCTAGGTTTAGAGTGTGTGCACCTTGTTCCGCCTTCTATATTTATAGAGGCGTCGGTGCGATATCCGAGGCACGCCATTAATGGGGGCCATTAATGGGGCGTATATTGGACGATATCCCATTAATGTGACGTGTCATTAAGGGGCGGATATCCGAGATACTTCCTAAATGGGACGGGTATCTCGGTGGATTGATATGATTGGGGCGAATCCGCTAGCCGGGATTTCGGCTCTCCCGCCATGATTGGCGGATTACGCCTTCGCTTGGGCCTTGCTATGGACTTGGAGGCTTTTGGGCCGGTCGTAACGGTGATTGCCCCCCTGCTTGGTTGTTCATGTTGTTGGACGGCCGAGGTGTGTGATACTCCGGTCCGGCGTGTGACCAGGGCCTATGCTTTGGCCAGCCCGGCTCCTTATGCCGCGGCTTACCTCTGTGATGTCGCCCTGGATGGTGCCTTGGGCCGTTCCAGACCGGGGCACATTAGGCGGCCTCGGATTTAAATGGTAAGTCCCCTGTTCGCGGGTAAACCGTTTGGTCTTCTTTCCGTAGCGCCATCATTGTGTCTTTCACATCCGGCGTGTCCTGGTTGGAAAGGGTCTCGCATACGTCGCGCCGTTCCGTGTGCCGATTTGTGTGCGCATTTAATGCTCCTTCATCATGTCGTGCATTTCCCATCGTGTCCATGTTCAAAGACCGAAATGCCCCGGCGTTCCCTCTCCTTCTTCGCAGTTTTTGTTTTATATTTGCGTTTTTCACTATTTCACGCATACAATCTTGTAGTGAACTTGCTCCGAGTTTCTTTCCGTGAGAACTCCATTGTCCTACAATTTGGTCGTTCAAGTCATCCTCTTCGTTACATTTCACTCGTTCAAGTCATCTTCTTTGTTTCTACTCAGGTATTTTCCGTCCTTGCCTTTACTCTTTTACGGCATACTTCGTCTTGTTTAGATAATCTCTGGTTTTTCCTCTGTTTTTCCCATTCTCCGGCCTTCGAGCTTTCTTTTAAGATTAGTTTACGTGTTCACGCTCTATATGCTCCTTCCCTTTGACGTGAGGTCCGTAGTCCTTAGGTTCTAGTTCCTCTTTTGATGGATAGACATAGACCTTTCCTTAGAGTCGAACAACGCTCACCCCCGAGGAAGAGGAGTTTCTTCGCGCTCGTTACCCGAGAGCTTCTTCTTCGGGTTCTTGGAACCGAGCTCCGGAAAAGAGAGGTTAGCGCCTCTTCGTCGAGGAGGGAATGGTTCTTACGGGCGAGTGGGCCTCAACCCATATCCGCTAGAGCTTTTGTCACCTTCCATGGTTCGAATTCCGCAAACACCGTTCCTACCTTTTCACCTTCCGGGTAGGGGTAGGTTCTTTTATCGGTTCTAGTGCTCCCGCTTTGATGGCCCAACCAATCGGTTTCGTGAGGGTCCATCCCCGCAAGTTTGGACCCTTATCCTAGTGATTATCTCGGTCCCTGTTGGGGACCGCTTGGCTGAGAGTTCATTTCACATCGCGCGTGGCGAAGACTTCAGAGCTACCTCGATTATTGGATCTTGTCGGCATCGGCGTCCTTTGGGTCCCCCTTCCGGCGTGCCCTTTCGTCCGAGTCCGCCGTCTGTTTTGCCTTCTAATCTGTTTTTCCGGGTATCTCCAACTCGCTAATTTCCTTTTATGTTGTATATAGGTTAATGGCTCCGAAATCTTTGCCTTCAAAGAAAAGGGCCGAGGCCGAGACATCGGATTCTTCTAGTCCACCCAAGGCCCTGTGTCGTAGGTATCCCTGGGTGTCCCACGAGGTCTTGAAGACCCGGTCCCTTATGTCGGACGAGGATATTGCCCGGTTAGACCTACCCACCATGGAGGGTGCGTCTACGCGCCGGAAGCCGACGAGCCTGTTTGTGTTGAACGAGAAGTAGGCGGTCCCAATTTCTTTCATTTTTATCGGGATTACCTTACACGGGTTGGTGTCGGTTTCCTTTCACCCGTTTTCAAATGCTTGCCCGATGCACACGAGACTCGCCCGTCTCAACTTCATCCGAACGGGTGGGCTTACCGGTAGCCTTCGAGCAATTGTGTCATTCCTACCCGGTTCCAATCCCTTGTTCGACCAATCTCTTCTTCTACTATTTCGGCCCTTTTACCCCCGGCACACCTAAGGAAGGTGATAAGTTAAAAGGGCTAGTGTCTCTCCGCGTTAATCCCGACCAGGAAGCTTATGAAGCCTTTCTCGAATCTTTTAAGCGGTTTAAGAGTGCGTTTTTTAAGGTTGTCGCCGTACCGGTAAGCCGGCTTGGTTTCTGAAGGGGGTCGAGGCTGCCGATGTAGGGTGGCGCTTCCCTTTATCTTGGGTGGAGAATCATCACAAGGCCGCCCCTCGTCCTTCCGGATCTCTCAAGAGGACCTCCTACCCGAGATGGTTCCTCACGTCCCAAGATTGGACGCCTTCGTGGAGCATTATGGCATCCTGAGTGCGGCCTTTTTCATATCCGGGGAGGGATCTAGGCCAATTCCTTCGAATTGTAGGAGTCCCCTGTTTGCCATGCTCTTTATTCCTTTAGTCATGTTTTGTATATTGGCCGCCTACTTTGTGCTTAGTCTTGATTTCTTTTTACTGTCTTTTCATTGCCCAAGACATGAAGGCCCTTCCCGGCTACTTGAAGAAGGTGAATCCGGCCGCGGTTTCTTCGAGCGGTCGGTCTTGGAAGCGGGCTGCCCCTACCAAGGCTACCATGCCCGAGGCCGATGCCCCGTTGTGGCCAAGAAGGCCAAGGTGTCCGGTGTCGAGACTTCGGCCCCATCCGTGCCCTCCGGATCCCCTCGAGCGGGCGTTCGAAACTTCCAAAGGGAAGCGGGTTGTCGTTCGGAGGGTGAAGCTGCAGCTGCTGGGGCCGCGACCGTTCCTTCTGCCTCGGTTCTTCCAGCGTCTTCGACCGCTCCGCCTCCTCCTCCTCCTTCAACTGTGCCCTTACGTCCTTCTTCCATGCTTCCTCGGAGTTTTGTATTTGAAAAGGGGGTGACCAAGGAGCTGGATGTAGCGTTCCTCCCCCCCGGGAATTCATGGATAACCGAGCCCTATCCCCTCCTAGTCCGAGGAAGTACAAGCCGCGTAATGAACGGTACTTGTGTAAATCCATAGGTTTCCGCAGGCCTATATGATTGTAAGGGAAAAGTACATTCGGGCGATACGGAGAGCAGGATCGAAAGCGGCTAGGGCCGAGGTTGAGGCCAACCGAAGGCACCGGCGAGGCGGCATCCGTAAAAAAGGCTTTAGCCGATGCTGAGGCCAAGGTGCGTCTTATGGAGGAGGAGCGGGATGCTGCCCGGCTGGAACGGGATGCTGCCAAGGAGGCATTCGTTAAGGTGGAGTCAGATATGCAATAGGCGCGAGAAGGGGCGGAGAAGTCAGCCTCTGAGTGTGTCCGGGCCCGTAAAGCGCGAGCGAAAGTATGGATGTGGTGAAAACCCCGCAAAAAAAACGGTGTGATTCGTTGTTTGATAAGGTTAAAGCCGTCGAGGAGGCTCGGTCGTATCGCGACGGGAGCGCGAGTCTAGAGTCGACGAACTTCTAAAGCAGATCCCGCCCGATTGCTTCGAGAATGCACCGGAGCAGATCCGACTTTTGAATCCGAAGACGGAGCTTAACTTGGACGGCTACGACTTCCGTGCCTTTGTGGAAGATGGAACGTTAGTTTCGTATCAACCTCCTTCCCGCCACCGCGTCCGGTGCGGAAGGGGAGAGTCGGATGCGGAGAGTGAGGCGACCGGGGAGTGCTCCCGAGGCCGGTCCTTCTAGTTAAGCTTTAATCTTTATTGTTAGTGGGCGTCGTGCCTTTGTATTTTGTTGATTCCGGCTTTTGTGCCGTAACTTTGTATGACTTGTAGAGGAATTTATTTATTCGCCCTTCCGCCAATTTCTTAAATTCCATTGTTTGAAATTTGTTGATCGCATTAAATACAAGTCGTGTACTCGACCAACACCGGTGTGGGAGATTGGGACGAGGTTGTATGTCTTACCCTCCGGGGGTGTTGACTTAACCGCATGTTTGCCTCATCCCGGCTTAAATGGCGGAAAAGATGATAGGAACCGACTTAAGTGCGAGGCTTCCACATGCCGACCGAGGGTGTCGATACCTTCGATCGACATTTTGACCGATCGGTGGTCGAGATGGGAGTCTGCTTTCTTAAGTCGGGCGAGCGTTGACGCGTCAATTTTCGCGAAGGCCACGTATGGCGTTTTCGCCGAGCTCTTACCTATGCGCGTCGGAGTACAACGGCCGGTGTCATACATCTAGATGTTTTTTTGTTTCGGCCGGGTATAAGTACCTCGAAGTCGGGTTTCGCCGGCTTGGTGGCCTCGGCATTAAGCTTAAGCGAAAAATCGTGCACGTTGGCGCCTTCTCTTTGAGGTATTCCTTCATTAAATAAAGCGGCTCTAAAGAGCGTACAAATGGTCATAAATTATTCAAATGCAAAGCAAGGGAAAGTTGGAAATCAATTGCAAAAAACATGAAAGAAAGTAAGAAATGACCGAGCCGCGAGTCTTGGGCTATGTTTGTAGTAGATTTTCAACTTATTGGCGTTCCATGTCCTTTTAAGGCTTTCTTGCCAAAGTTTCGAGAACATATGCCCCGGCGTCAAGCTTTTCTTTGACACGATACGGTCCCTCCCGGTTCTTTGCCCGCGTTTTCCGTCTCGGGAGTTCTTGTTCCCTATATCGCCCTCCGAAGTACCAAGTTACCCGGTTGAAGGATCGTGGCCGAACCTTGCGATTATATTTGGCCGCGAGTAAGCGCTTGGCGGCAAGTTCCAAGCAATGAGCTGTGACTCGGATCTCATCTATCGGGTCCAGATCTCGTCCTTAAGGCGTCGTCATTCGATCGGTCCTCCCTCTCCGACTCGATCTTCCTCCACGATGGCTGCCCGATTTCCACCGGAATCATTGCTTCGCATCCATATGTCGGCCGGAAGGGAGTTTCTCGGGTAGAGGTCGGACACTCGTCCCGTAGCCCCATAGAACACCGTGGAGTTGTTCGGTCCAACTAGAGTCGGCCTTTAACATGCGTTTCTTCAAGCCGTCGAGAATGATCTTATTGGCGGACTCGGCACCGGCCATTAGGCTGCGGATGTTCGACGGAGGAGAAGTGTTGTTTGATGTCGAGATTGGACATTAAGGCCACGGAATCTTTGGTCCGTGAACCGGGTTCCATTGTCGTGACGACTTCAGCAGGTATCCCGAACCGAGCGAAGATATTGTGACGAACGAATTTCATAATCCCGGACGACGTGATTGTAGTCAATGCTTCCGCTTCAATCCATTTGGTGAAGTAGTCAACGCGACAATGAGCCATTTGAGCTGTCCGGTGCCGGTTTAAATGGTCCAAGAATATCCATTCCCCACTTATAGAAGGGCGGGGAGCCAGCATCCCTTTTAACTACGTAGGCGGCGGCCTTAAGATCCCGCCGTGTTTCGGCAAGTAACCTGTCACACCGCTTGGCGGCCTCCATGGCGTCATGCATCACGGTAGGCCAATAATAGCCGGCGCGCAATGCCTTCCTGGCCAAAGCCTTGCCGCCCATATGTTGGCCGTTGCATCCCTCATGTATTTCGGTCAATACATACCTGGATTCGGACTCACCGAGGCATCGCATCATTGGGCAGTGTAGTCCTTTCCGGTATAGCTGGTCATCGACCATAGTGTAGATGGCGGCTTCTCTTATCAGCTTTTTTGCTTCGGTAGAGTCTGTGGGAATGATACCTCTTTCCAGGTAATCTTCAATTGGTTTTCTCCAGTCCGATCCGGACGAGATAGTCATAATGCACGTGGGCTCGGCCAAATTCTGTTGGATGATTGTTCTTTGACTCCAGGACCTTTGGTGCTTGCGAGTTTGGAGAGGATGTCGGCCGGGTATTCTCTTCTCGCGGGATGTGAGAGACAACGACTTCTTCGAATTCCGTCATTACCTCTTTTGCTTTATTCAAGTACTTGGCCAACAAGGGGCCTTTCGCTTGATAGCTACCTTCAAACTGGCGCGACGAGTTGGGAGTCGGTGAGCACCTTAATCCGCCCGGCTCCGCTTTCTTTTGCTTGAGCGCCCCGCCAAGAGGGCCTCGTATTCGGCTTGATTGTTAGAGGTCGGGAATTCCGGTTGGAGAGAATGTTCGAGCGATTCCCTCGGGGCTTTCGACAATGACTCCGCTCCGTGCCTTTTGGGTTGGAAGATCCGTCCACAAATACCCTCGAACTCGTTGTCGGTCATAAGCGGAGTCAATTCCACGATGAAGTCCGCCAATGCTCGTGATTTGATTGCTCGCCGTGCCTCAAAGGTGATGTCGATTCAGATAATTCAATCGCCCGGCTCGTCATCCGTCGGCCAAATCCGGTTTGTGCAAAATCTGTAGGATCATTTGGTTGGTCGGACCACAATCCGATGTCCCCGGAAGTATGGGCGAAGTCGCCTTGCCGTTGTCGATGAATGCGAATGCCATTTTCTCCAGCTTTTGATATCGAGCTCGGCGTTTTGTAATGCTTTGCTCACAAAGTAGATGGGTGTCTGTCCAGGCCTCGGTTTCCCTTACCAAGGCGGCGCTTACCGCTTCATCTCCTACCGAGAGGTATAGGAACAAGGTCTCCCCCGATCCGGCCGTTAGTACCGGCGGGGTTGCCAAGCATTTCTTAATTTCTTCAAAGGCCGTCTCGCGGTCCGTATTCCATCCTCCCGGGTTTCTTTCTTCAATAATTTAAAGAAAGGTAGAGCTTTTCACCGTGACCTCGGTAGGAATCTTGTCGGGCCGCCAAGCGACTGTCGATTCTTTGCACTTCCTTCTTGGAGTTGGGGGCCTGCATATCTAGCACGGCTTTGCATTTGTCCGGATTGGCCTCAATCCCTCGATTGGTCAACATAAAACCCAAAATTTGCCCGGCGGGCACCCGAACGCACATTTTAGGGTTCACGATGCGGTATTGTCTTAATTTGTCAAACGTGCTCTAGATCCGGATATCTTTGCTCGGGTGTTTTGACTTCACTATCATGTCGTCTATATATACCTCCACATTACGACCGATTTGATCTTCAAAGACTCGATTCATCATGCGTTGGTATGTAGCTCAGGCATTCTTCAATCCAAATGGCATGACGTTGTAGCAATAGTTCGCCTTATCCGTCATGAAGGCGGTTCTCTCTTGATCGTCGGGGTGCATAGCGATCGATTGTACCGGAGTAGGCATCCATAAAAGAAAGCGGTTGGTATCCGCCGAGTTATCCACTAGTGATCAATCTTGGGCATGGGAAAGGAGTCTTTCGGGCATGCTTTATTCAGATTGGTGTAGTCGGTGCACACCCTCCATTTGCCTGTTGGTTTTAACACCATGACCACGTTAGAGAGCCAGGTCGTGTATTGTATTTCCCTTATGAACCCGGCAGCAAGGAGCTCTTCAATGTAACTCTCAAGGGCTTTTCGCCCGTCGTCGAGATATTTCTCCTCTTCGGGCCTTGGTTTCGACCCGGCCATATGGCTAACTTGTGACGCGAAGTGTGGGTCGATCCGGGTATTTCGGGCGACGTCCGTGCGAAGACGTCCCTGGTTTTGCCTTAAAAATTTGATCGGCCTTGCCTTGATCTCGCGTCCATGTCCCCGCCGATTTTAGTTGTCTTGGAGGGGTCCGTCCCGAGGATTAATTCCTCCAACTCTCCTTAGGCTCGGGCGTGGGTTTTGGTTCACGGAGGTCTAGTTCTACCATGTTGACCGATTGCCGGGGTCGCCCTCTTTTTCTCGTCATTAGTCATTACCTCGTTGGTTTGAAGCCGTGGCGGGATGACGTCTTTTCCTCCTCTACACGGAGGGCTTCGAAGTAACATTGCCGCGACGCTTTTCGGTCCCCGGACACTTCAACCACCCGATTCGATCATTGATCATTTTCAATTTCGGTGCTTGGTGGATGCCAAAGATATCCCAACCGTGTATAGTGGGTCGGCCAAAGTATAATGTTATAAGGGGAGCGGAAATCGCCACTACGAACCTTACCCGTCCGATTTGAAGGCTTCCTTAGTTCCCAAGGTCAGTCTGAGGTCGACATATCCTTTTGGGAAGGAACGCTCTCCATTAAACCCGATGAGGGTAGATTTGCATGGCTTTAAGTCTTCGACATCGAGGTGCATTCTTTGGTATGCATCCCGGCTTATTATGTCGGCCGAACTACTGCGTCGACAAATATCCGTTTGACCCGGTTACGACGATCCGGTGATGACCAATCCGTCTTGGTGGCCCGGAATAACCTCCTTGAGCTCCTCGTCGGAGAAGACCAAGGGTGGTTTCGGTTTTGACGACGTGCCCTTGAACCTCGGTACCTCTTTTACCGTTAACACCACTCGCAGATATTTCTTGCGCCGACTTATTGTATCTCCACCTCCTCCGCCGCCATCGATCCCGGTGCATTGGAGATCGGCGTCCGGGTAGCCCTCGGAGGGCCGGTTCTCCGCTTCTTTTCGAGTCCGAGCGTTCGTGGTGGACTCCTTCGGCGGCTACCATTCCGCTTGCCCGATTTCCCTTGAGTTTTTATGACGTATTGGCGTAATTTCCCTTCTCTTACAAATTTTTCAATAGCATCCCCGAGTTCGTAGCATTCGTCGGTGGTGTGGCCAGGGACGATCGTGGAAGCCGCAAAACTTCCCCGGTCTGTGTTGGACCGGTTTCTGAGAGGCTTTGGCTTGGTCACCTTCCTCATCTCGGTCTGCGCGACCTCCTTCCACAGCTGGGATCGCGGGACATTCAAGGGGGTATAGTTTCCGTACTTCCCCTTATTGTCCGTTCGCTCTGGTCTGGGCCGGCTCTCTCTGCCACGTCTGCGGGGTTCCGCCTTGTGTTTGTCGGTCAGGTCTCTTCTTTCAGGTGATGAATTCCTTGCCTTCTCAGGCTCATCTGCATTGGCGATTTCCATTTGCTCGACGTCTAGATATTTCTTCGCTTCAGTATAGAATTCCGTCAAGGAATATACTCGATTCTTGCATAGATGTCGGGCCAGGCGCGTCATCGGGTCCAGTCCGTTGACGAGGCAGTGCACATGGAGCTCTTCGGATAAGGATCGTACTGTATTGCCGTATCTCTCGAACCGATCCAGATTACGCAATGTTTCGCCCTTCTTTTGCTTCACTTTACTCGGCGTGAATTGAGATTTTGGTTGTTTCTTCTTTGGTGGCAAAGTGTAATTCAAACTTACGACCAAGGTCTTCAAAATTCCGAATGGAATTATTGGGCGACGAACTCAACCATTTGTGGGCCGGCCCGATTAGCGTGGCCGAGAAAGAGTCTTAGTATCACCAGACCTTCTATTGATCTTACCCACATTAACTTCTCAAATAACTCGAGGTGATGACGTGGATCCTGGGTCCCATCATATTGGGGGAGGTCGGCTAGGTCAAAATTCTTCGGGTAAGGAGCCGTGGCCGTAGCTCGTGAGAATGGAGTCCCACCCGCGCCGGCCAAGTATTTCATCTTATCGCCGCGGCGATCCTCGTGTCCGAGGCGTAGTGATCGCCTCGTGTAGTTCGTCCGAGTCGTGTTCACGATCTCGGTTCTCGGTTCCTATCGTCGTGATGGTGGCACGCTAGCCTCCGGCCTTCCCTATCCCGGATCCGCAAAGGTGCCTCTTTGTGCCTTTTGGGGGTTGGTTGGCGATCTCGCTCCCTCCCCGTCCCCTCTCTCCCGCCACGGGGATGTTGATTCGTTTTCGGGCCGGTACGCGGACTATTGCTATCCGGGCGTACAACCTCCTTCCTCTTACGTGGGCTTTTCGGGATTCGCGTTGAAAAAGGTTTTCAAGCTTTTCCTCTATCATTTGTTCGAGCATGAAAATCCTCCTGCCTTTGGAGGTGATCGAACTTTTCCTTGTTTTCGAATCTCTCGAATCATCGCCTCTTGGGTTCTCCTTAGTATGCGGACGTCGGTGTCTAGTACGAGCGTCGGAATCGGGTCTGTCTGGGTGGTCTTTTGGGGATTCTTCATGCGAGATTTGTCGAGGGAAGGCGAGGTGGTTTCGAGTCGGTAACGTATCCTTCCGGAGTTTTTCCTCGGGATGGTCGATCATGGGTACGTGGCCGATCTGGCCGGGTCGAGGTCTACTCGGCCGACCGAGGTTGATTTGGGGGTACCATGCTTTCCTCGTTTGGCCGGTCCAATTCTTTGGTTTTGCGTGTGGCTTCGGTGTGAGCCATTGATGGTCACGGGGATAGAAATTTATGGTCCCCAGCGGTCGGCGCCAATGTTACGGTGTAGAACACGAGATGTCCGACCTGTGGGCCGGTAGATTGATCTTGGATGTATCGGCGGACACTGGGTATCTATGAAGGAGATAACCGGAGAGCGTAGGATCACCGTACACGACAAAGGGGTCTTTGTGTGTGCACGGTGAGGCGTAGGTAAATAGTCTAGGTTTAGAGTGTGTGCACCTTGTTACCCGCCTTCTATATTTATAGAGGCGTGCGGTGCGATATCCGAGGCACGCCATTAATGGGGGCCATTAATGGGGCGTATATTGGACGATATCCCATTAATGTGACGTGTCATTAAGGGGGGCGGATATCCGAGATACTTCCTAAATGGGACGGGTATCTCGGTGGATTGATATGATTGGGGCGAATCCCGCTGTAGGGATTTCGGCTCTCCGCCATGATTGGCGGATTACGCCTTCGCTTGGGCCTTGCTATGGACTTGGAGGCTTTTGGGCCGGTCATGTATCACACTGATTCAGATGATGCAGGTGAAATATTTTTCAAGATCCATGTTGAAAAAATATTTCAAAATACTTGATTGATATTAAAAGATCTTCGGGAGGGACAATTAATATTAATTTAAATCAATGGTATAGATTGATTGAAGAGAGAAATCAAGGGTTGAGATTTGATGGGGAGGGATGAGGAGAAGAGTGATATTGAGAGGATCCTCTCCCAAAGTATCGAGTGTTTAGAAAATATAAAATAAATCTTTCACTTCTTGTCATATACTACTGTATTTAAAAAAGACATAAAATTTCATGGTGTTCTTTTTTTAAATTTTCAAAAGTTTTAGTACGTTTCACATCTTAAAATAATATGAAATCTTATCTTTAATATGGCTGTGCTGGGGCCAACCTAACACAGCAACAGTTTGATTTTCTTATATGGCGTTATCATCTATCCTTAATATAATGTAAGTTAATAAATTTGAATAGACTTAGTTTGCACTAGTTTTTTTCATAGTACAAACAAATAAAAATCAGATTGTTAGCATTGTTGATGAATTTTTGTTTCGCAAGAGTTGCTTCCAATTAGAAGCAATGATATTTCAAGCGTTGTCTGAAATTAAATATAGTATATAGGTACTTCTTTCAATAGGATTCGACCCTTCTTGGACGTTGGTTAGCAGTTTTTACTATATATATCCTCGCACGTTCTGTTCTATGAGGGAGCCCCTCTCTCTCTCCTTTATTATTTTATACTCCTCCGGCAGTCTCAACTAATTTTTCTCACAAACCAATAAAAGTAGTTAAAGTCGATAAAGTTGTTTTAGGATCTAAGTAATTTCCAATATTACCCCTACCAATTTCCCTAAACTCTAATATTATATTAATTATTATTCTCACCAACTACCCCTATTAATTATGAATGATTATGGAAAAAAATAATTATTGTTCATTGGGAATGTGAAGTCAGCTTTATAAAAAGTATCAAATAAACTTACTAATTAGTACTTTATAATAAAGACCAGAGGGAGGGAGTAGTAGCTTTCTAAATGGTGAGTCATTTTCGGGATTGGACGGACATAATTGAAGATTCGTTGGCCAAGTCAATAACAGCCAAAACATGTGTGCTTGAGGTTTGACCAGTCATCGCGGGGTTTTTAACCCAGACTCGTGAATAGGCCTCGGCCCCTACTGTACCATGTTTGTTTTTCCTCATTCTAAAACAAGCAAACACCACCGGCCCTTCCTCTCTGCGACATGTCTGACCAACCTTCATTTAGTATCTGTTTCGGATAACGGTTGTAGAAGTGACTTATTTTCAATCTGACTTTTACAAAAATAAAATAGAAGTAAGAGAAAATTAGATTATAAATATGATTTAAATTTAAAAAGACGGTGAAAAAATGACTTTTTTGTTAGAGAAGCTACAATTTATGACTTCTATTAGAAGTACTTTTTTTTTTTCCCTTATCATAAATCCATCTCAAACAAAAATCATATCAAACACCTACTTTTCCCATTGTTGGGCTTTTAGACCCTAACTTAATTAATTATCCTAGTACAACCCCATAAGCGCCATCATTTATTATGGACATGGAGCTTTAAGAAAAGCCAACAAGCGATATGTATAGACAATAGACTTGTTATGACGTCCCTTCTTTTGCGCTCCTGCCTTCTCTTAAACATAAAAAAAATAAGGAAAATGACAGATTATCATACATAAATCTCAAAATGTTTTTTTCAATGACATGATGCTCACAAAGCACTGAAATTAAGTGTTTTCATATGGAAAAAAATATGTCTCCGATGCTAACAGTCACTGGAGCTCTAACAGCTATGGCAGGCTAGCGTCAATGGCGAGCCACTGGAGCCTTGGCATCGATGGGTGAGTAATTTTCTGAGGCCGGGATGGTCAGAGTGAGATTTAATCCCACTGCTTTTTATTATTATTTGTAGTATAAATTATACTATAAAGTATGTTTTATATCCAAGACTGGACTGGAGGTAGTATATCATAATCAGGTCACTAAGTCTTTTAATAATATTATGTAAAAAATTATATAAGAAGAATTACAAAGTTATAAAATATATAAAATGAATAACTCAATATAGCAATTAAAAAATTTATTTATATTTAATTTTTAAGTTTTTAAAGTGTTAGTCAATGTTTAATATATTTTATAGAAAACAACGTTAGTTACAGGATATAGCAACAACTTCGTTAGTATCAACTGCTCTCCTGAAATAACAAAGTTAATGGCAGAGCAGTGGTAAGGAATTTCATAAAAATTATGTCATTTCAGCAGAGCATTTTAATCTTTACATGAGTATTAAAGATATTCAAAGCAGTGAAAGGGGAAAGAGAGAGCATAAGAAGCGTAAAGAGACGGACATATTCCGTTTTTCCCCACCATCCTTGTTAGATCGACCTCGGGAACACGTTGCAGGAAAAACATGTTAGCGTCTTGGAACTTGACCACCCATCTCTTTTAACCCCAAAAAATTAATTTTCTACCTATATAGTCATCTCTGTCCCTACTACCACGACGCGATGAGAAGAACGAAGCCCTCCATCATAGCTCTGCTATAGCCAGGGGGAATTAGAGATTGTAGATCGAGAGAGAGAGAAGGGTGATTTTGTTCTGTGTAATGGATAAAAGCTGCCAGTTCTCTGCGGACTCCTCTACTACCACAGCCACGGCCAGTAGCAGCAATGGCACCACCATCACTTCCAATAATAATCTCAGGCAACTCAACAAGCTCTCTCACAAGATCTCCAAGCCCTCTCTTCGAAAACCTTCCTCTGATTCCTCTCTCACTGAGCCCCACGAGCTCGATCACTGTCAGCCCCAACCAGCGCCTCAGGCTCAGGCTCAGTCGCAGCCCCAGAATTTGCAGCATCAGCCTCCTGTCTACAACATCAACAAGAACGACTTCAGAGATATAGTCCAGAAGCTCACCGGTTCCCCTGCTCACGAGCACGTCTCCGCTCCCCCTCCTACGCAACAACCCAAGCCCCCTACCTCTCGCCTTCAGCGGATACGCCCTCCTCCCCTCGCTCAGATCAGCCATCACCCGCCTCCGTTGCTAGGCGGCGCGATTCCCCGGCCTCAACCGCTTCCTGTTAACGCCGCTTCGGCGTCGACTAGCAACCCCGCTAACGCTGGCTCTGTGACTAATTTCTCTGACTTTGTGAGACCGCTTCCGCCGTTATCTCCTCTTCCACCTTTTCCGTCCGTCCACGCAGAATCTCCTGTGTCCGCGTATATGCGCCATCTCCAGAATTCCACGTCCAACGCAGATTGGAATCCCAAGAAGCAGTTCTCGGGTTTTCCGCCCTTAGCTCCTTTAGTATCGCCTCGCTGGAACAATATGGCTCCGCAACAGCCTCAGCCGGAGCCTCAATCGCTGGTAACGCCGATTCAGCAGGGGGCGATTCCTTCACAAACCCCAGCAAATGCGCAAGCGCAACTGCAATTTCAGATACCGTCTTCGCTAGCCCCATTCGGATGCTTGAATTCGCCGAGGTCGCCATACCCTTCTCTTTCCCCGAGTCCTCTGTTTTCGCCTTCCTCGGGTCAACTAGGATTTCCTCAGCTGCCCCCCTCGCCGACGGTGCCCGTTCCGAGCCCAAGGCGGAGAGCTCTTTGAACTGTTTCAGGTAAATCTGGGTAGAATGTTCGTCTGTCTTCACGTTTAGGACTTGTTTTATGGGTTTTGTACATGGTTTTAGGTGGAGCGAGATCAGATTCATTCAATTTGTAGTTGTTGGATTTGACTGATGATACAAGTCCATCCGCTACTTCGTAGTTTCATTCTGTACATGGATACCAAAGACACGAGATGGCAACATTTTTTTGCCTTTGTTTTTCCTGCTTTGATCTACTGGTCGATAAGAAATATTTTTAGCTATAAAATTACGATATAATGGGATGGCACTGCTCATGTTTCCAAGATTTTCTGGCTCGAATGTTATTTTCTAATTTCCGATATCACTTCTACTGCGTTCTGCGTATAACTGGTTGTTGTGGTTATTGAGTGGCCACTCAACTAATTGTGTGAAACTACATAATTTTTGTCATGGGGTGATTATTGAGTGGCCACTCAACTAATTGTGTGAAACTACATAATTTTTGTCATGGGGTGAAATTTCCCATGTTAGACTTAGAACCGGTTTAAATTTAGTTAAGTTGATGATATTCTTCTACGTTTTTTTGGCATATCTAATTGATTTTGGTGGGCAATTATCGCTAGTAAGATCAGGTTTTATATCGGGGATCACGAATCTGTCTCACAGAGGATCTTCTCTGTGAGCGCAATTAAGTTTTCCGGTTTTTGGAATACCTTAGTTTAGTGCCTATCCTGCAAAGATAGTGTTCACATGTCAATAAGTACTTCATTAATTTTTTTTTTTTAAAAAAAAATCTGATCTAAGTCGGATTATTTATAGATAATATAAAAGCAGGTAATTTTTGTGCGAAGTTAAAAATAAAAATGTCAAACTAAAAAGAAAATTACTAACTACTCTCTCTCCTCTGCTCTTTATTATAATGAATCAATTAACTTTTCTCATAAACCAATAAAAGTAGTTAAAGTCAATAAAGTTGTCTTAGGATCTAAATAATTTTCAATATTATCCATACTAATTATCTTAAACTCTAATATCATATTAATTATTACTCTCACCAACTACCCTTATTAATTATAGGCAGACATGAGGAAAAATAATTAATGCTCATTGGAAATCAGCAAGTGTCTTATAAAAAAGACCAAATAAACTTGCTAGTTTGTATCTTATAATAAGGACCAGAAGGAGTATAACAGATGCCATTTGTGCCTTTGCAGAACAAAAATATTGCTCAAATTCTCCGTTGATGTTTTTGGTGCTGTTATTGCCAACTTGAATTCTAGGACTGGATGGAGATAGCAGTCATAAACACAAATGATTTATTTCATGGACGCTACAGGCATAAGGGACAGCTGTTTTACTATTCAACTTGATTGGTTAATACGTAATAATTCATAAACACAAATGATTCAAACCATTCGAATATCATGAAGTCCCAAGTAAACCATAAAACGTAAGGCATCCATCCTGTTGCCAAACATGGAAGAATCTCCCGTCGATATATTCCATTCCGTGAGCTCAAACCTGTTGTCGTTTCTCATCTGCCATTTTTTCTTGATCGCGACAATGTTCGAAATGGTGCGTAAAAGTGAAAAAGCTCCCTCGTAGCGCCAGAGGCCAAGGCTATACAACCGGTAGCATATTTAGTTGCTCCCAAAAGTAACGTGGTTCATAAAAATAGCATGCCATCCACGTTGTCAAAACATGATCACCCAGTTAACAATTAAGTTACCATAATTGAGTAACTTAGAAATCATTCCGAGGATCACCATACTTTCGAAGAGCATCTCGACTAGATAAACTAAATTTTTATTTCAAATTAAGAGCAAAATCATTGTTTAACTTTAATAACATAATCTTTCATTTATAAAACATTAGTATATTCTAAGCACTTTGGCAATATCAAATAGGGTTTAGGGGCAATTTTACTTCAAGAGTTTTCTATGAGGCAATTTTGTCCCATAAATTTTCTAAAAAATGGCAATTTTGCTCTGATCGTTATCCCAGTTAATTTTAACATTTAATTAACCAAATATGCTAAATTGACAAACCATATGTCATCGACGTCATCTTGGTTGAGGTGCAAATTTACCTCAAAAATTTTAAATCTAACTTTGTTAAAAAAAAAAAAAAGGAAATAGAAAACACATGTACCCCCGAACAAACTTGCACCTTAATAAAAATGACATATAAACCGCCACCTCAAAATTAGTTACCACCGTTGATCAGAGGATAGGATTACGAGTCTTAAACCCTGTAATAAAACATACATTTGCAAACACGGCAAGGAATAAAACGCAGTAGAGGGGTACAGGTGCGAGCGAGATGTAAGACAAGCACTGTGAACATAATAAAAGCATACGAATACAAACAACAGCCTCGGCAGGAGAATCAAGGATGGAAAGTTCAGACTAGAGAGAATATAATCTTGAAATTCCAATTGCATATATGAAAAACTTCCATGTCCTCAATAAAATAGGCAATTCAGAAACACGTAAAAATGGAAGGACAAACTAAAAGGGCCCAGTACATCCATAATTCATAACAAAGACATGAAAGCCTAAATCTCAGTAGCATTGAGATTAGAAACAAACACCTTCTCCCTTTTAAAACATATAGAGGAGAAGTTCAATCCTAATTAAAAGTAAAATAAGCTCACTTAGTTTCTTCATCTTGTTTAGGTGCTGCTTCTTTAATTTCATCCGCACCATCATCCTGAAAACATAGCAAAGCACAACATCAATAAAAATTAAGTCAAGATACTGAAGCCAAGATGAGACACGATTCTCTGGCAAGTCCCTTCGTCAATACCTGCATGTCGGAGGTCCAAAGGGTGAGGTTATCCCGAAGAAGTTGCATGATCAAAGTGCTGTCCTTGTATGACTCCTCTCCCAAAGTATCCAATTCAGCAATTGCTTCATCAAATGCCTGGTGATTATCCATGTGAAAATGGCTCATAAATAACCGATGTAACCATAAGAACAGAATAACCCATACCATAATGAATCTCTTGCTCCTTTCCATAATGGCACTTATACAATCCCAGAGAAGAATGAAGCAAAATTGGGGAACAAAAGAAACGGAAATAAAAAAAAAAAGAGAAACGAAGATCCTTATTTAGTAACCAGAACCTGAAAGCGAGATTACTTCGGTCTTCCAAATTCAAATCCATCATGTTTAGAAAAAGTGCAATATGCAGCGGTAATGAAGCTCTTCAAAATTCAAATTCAAGATATGTACCATTGTTTTAGCACACAGCTTATTACATTGTTTTTCCCTCGGCAAACAACAAAGCATCCAATTCAAATGGCACAACACTTCAGGACATTAAAACACAAGGGTATGTTCAGTTTCTTTATCGTTAACCTGTTTTGCAAGATTGCAAGCGCGGTCTGGGGAGTTAAGAATCTCGTAGTAGAACACAGAGAAGTTCAGCGCAAGGCCAAGCCTTATCGGGTGGGTGGGAGGCAGTTCGGCATTTGCAATATCCTGCATAAAAAATACATATTTCAGGCATTACGCATGGGCGAATTTCCATATGAAAGAGTCACAAACGTTTGGAAAAAGAAGTCACAATCACGAAATTTTCCGAGCAAAAGAAAATTGCGCAGATCAATTCTTATAATTAAAGTCAAACGACCCTATTTCTCAATGGGGTCATAGGGTTTAATAACAACCGTATAGTACACACTTATATAAGAAAAATAGATAAATTGGTAAAATTTAAGACAAAAATTGGCAAGAGGATGCGAATCTGAAAGGCCTAACGTAAAAAAATGAGACAAAATGCATGACAGTACAGGCACAAGGTAAATCGGGTTATTGCCCTAACAGATCTGAACAGCGAATTAATAGATTTGCAAGGAAATTGATACGCCAGCAACCAAAATTAAAGTGATATTAAAGGCTAGAGAATAAATCAAGATGAAACCTGAGCAGACTTGTACGCAGTGAGCGTGCTCTCAGCAGCATCCTTGCGCTCGGATCCAGTTTTGAACTCGGCGAGGTACCTGTGATAATCACCCTTCATCTTGAGGTAAAAGACCTTGGAATCACCGGAAGAGGCCGAGGGAATAAGACGGGAATCAAGAAGCTTGAGTATCCCATCACAGATGTTGGAGAGCTCAGTCTCGATCTTAGATCGGTAATCACGGATCATGGAGACATGATCCTCGTTGCCGCGGCTTTCCTCCTTTTGCTCGATGGACGAAATGATACGCCAGGAGGCACGTCGGGCACCGATGACGTTTTTGTAGGCAACAGAGAGGAGGTTTCTCTCTTCGACGGTTAGCTCTTCGTTGTCGGCGGCGGCGGAGACTTTCTCCATGAACTCGACCATCTCTTCATAGCGCTCGGCCTGCTCGGCAAGCTTGGCCATGTAGACGTTCTCTTCGCGAGGAGAGGTAGTGGCCGCCATGGTCAGATCACCGATAGGATGAGATCTGATCTGGGTAGGGATGGGGGAGTTGAAATTTGAGAGGCTTAGATAGAGAAGGAGAGAGGAGAGAGGAGAGAGGAAGAAAGAGTGTTCTTGGAGGGCCAAATGGAGCGATAATTGCGTCGAGGGCCAGGGAGGGGGGTTTTGGAACAGGCTCCTTGGGCCGTTGGATCCAGGGGAAAATGCGAGCTGTGTATTTATTTTGAGGGGCTGAGATGTGCTGCGTGCCGGAATTAATTGTTTGAGTGATAATAATAATAACTAATAATCAGGAACAGCTGTCAAACACCATTTTTTGATTGAATTTCTCACGGGTGTTGTGAATTTTGGGATTGACTCTCATTCTCTTCTCTTTCCATCCACTTCCTATTCTTTTTTCAATCTTAGTTGTTGGATAGAATCTGAACGACATTTGATTTAATCTTTCATAAAAATATTATTTTTAAATATTTTTTAATAATTTAATATTTTAGTAATATTTTTTATAAAAGATTAAATCAACCGTTCAAATTTCAATCTAACTTGAGAGATTGAAAAGGATGTATTAAATCGAATTTTAACACACAAGTAGTATTTTGTGCTAAGGCGGCCAAAATGATTTATTTTTAATCTAATTTTTGTAGAAATAAGATAAAATAAAATCATATTATAAATATAATTTGTGTTTAAGATAATAGTGGGCGGAGAATTTTTTTTTCATATGGAAAATGACTAAAAAAAATGAATCTTATTAAATAGTACATAGTATATATGTTAGTTGTATATATTGTGATAATTAAAGATAACAATTTAAATTTTATAAAAAAAAATTATAATTAGTTATATAATTCATTTGAATAGAATTTTCTCATAATCTTAATATAAGAATGGTTACCCATATAAAAAAGATTATGATTAATGATGCTAGAATGTAATGTTAAATACAAATTAATAGAAAGTTAGAAGCCAAAGCCAGAAACCAAATTTTTTAGCTTTTCCTCAAAGACACATCTGAAAGAAACGAAAAAAAAAAAAAAAAAAAAAGCTCAGTAGGATCCCAATTTGTTTTCCAGTCCTCTCCCCCCCCCCCCACACACAAAAAAAAAAAAAAAAAAAAAAAGCTGGGCTTCTTTGGCATAGGGTTGCCAATGCCATGCCAAACAGCCTCTCTTGTGGGCCTGCGGTCGACTGGTTCCCCTCCCCCTCTGCAGTGCCACATAGTTTTTTTTTTTTTTTTTTTTTTTTTTAGCGAGGTGTATATTCAGTTTATACCTATAATATACACACACGTTTAAAATATATATATATATATATATATATTATAAATTTTATACAAGGTGACTTGATTTTTTAAATTTCTTACGATACAGGTCACCCAAAATGAAATGATAAAAGTAAGAGTAACATTTTTTTTTTTTTTTTGCATAATACAGCAAGCCGCAAAGCTAAAGAAGCGTCCAAGCCGCCAAACGGCCGGTCGGGCCGGCCCGTTTAACCCTGGCCCGTTACGGGCCGGGCCTCAAAATTGAAGAAGAGGTGACTTCAGGCCTGTAGGGCCGCCTGAGGCCACGGGATTTTCTGGGCCGTTTAGCCCGTTATATTTTTTTTCTTTTAATGTTGAATTTTGAATACATTCTCCAAAAATCATGAGGATAGTAATCCATAAGAATTAAGAACATAATTTGTTTTTGAGAACATAATTTGTTTTTGATAGTAAATTACAACAATTAAGAACTTAGATGCTTTTTATATTTTATGTAAGTTATTTGAGAACATAATTTGTTTTTTATTATGAATTCGTGATCTTTTATTTGTTGGATAATTGTGTTTTTTGGATATAAATGTTGACAACATTTATTTGATAAATTAGAGCTTTAATTGTTGTAATTTACTAATTATATTTCTTTAAGAAAAAAGCAGAGGAAAAATAGTTAAAATTTGAAATAATAATTTAGGGCCTGCGTCGCCCGATTGACGACTCTACTTGAAGCAGAGAGATAGGCCCTAGAGCATACAGCCTAGTCCTAAAAACAAAACAAAAGGAACAAAGCTAGGATCGACAGGCCAATTGGTCCTTCCGCACCATTTCACGGCACCCGTCAGGAACAGTAGGAATAAGGATCGCGTCCGCGTCAACAGGAGCATTATGTCCTTCCTTTGCCAAATAATCAGCACATGCAATGTTCTCTCTATGAGTATAGTGTAGTTCCACACTCCAACTCCGGAAAAGGAGATCTCTGATATCTGCAATGATGTCTTTCAGCGGGTGATCATCATATCCCCAGTCTCTCATGAGCATATTGACCGCCTCCAGCGAATCGGAGTAGAGCAAGCATTTCTGGATGCCCAATTGTTGGGCTACTGTCAGACCTAACATGATGGCATGCAGTTCCGCCTCAATAACCGTTCGGAGCCCTAGGGGCTTGTAAAACCCCATCAACCATTGTCCCTGAGAGTCCCTAATGACTCCTCCACATGCCGCTTGGAACTGCTGACGAACCGATCCGTCAACGTCGATACGAACCGCGTTTCCAGTAGGGGGGTCCAAGACTTTTCATCATTCCTGTCAAGTTGGAAAATTTGGTGAGATAAACTGTTATTAACACTACTTTCCAACATAAAGTAATTGCACAAGTGAAGCATCTCCCTGGTATCCGTGTTCACGCCTTGGAATAAGGATTTACATCTGGAAGTCCAGATAATCCAACATCCCAAGCTAAAGACTCTTGTCCAGGGGAAATTCTGAAACTTCCCCTTTCCTGGCTTGTGTTTGGTATTCCAATTGAGCCAACCCTGCAAATTACCTGCAAAAAACTGAGAAACATAATTAGCTTTTAAGATTCCTTTCCAGAAATTCCTGGCTCTTTCACAATCCCGAATGACATGAAGCACACTCTCTTTACTACTATAATGAAAAGGGCAGAGGTTGTTGTTGGTAAGCCCAATCCTGGCTCTATAAGCGTTAGTGGCAAGTTTTTCATGGCCAACTTGCCACATGAAATATTTAACCTTTTCTGGAACTTGCCATTTCCACATCATAGACCAGAAGTGACTATTACTTTGTCCTGTCCAGGTAGAGAGGTATTGATAAGCCGATTTAACTGAAAAGCCTCCATCCTTCGCAATTCTCCAAGTAAAGCGGTCGGGTAAGTTGTTCTTTGGGCGGATGCATTCTAGAGATAGTCCTAATGATATCATCAGGAAGAACCCCTTGCCATCTGTCCATGTCCCAACGACCATTCATCAAAACATGATCTCTCACAGACTCTTCTCCATTTATTGAGGTCGGATTATTAACATAAGTTAAAAGGGGGCGCTCCAGGGGAAGCCAAAGATCGACCAAAACTTAGTGTCGCTCCATTGTGAACTTTTCTCCCAACTCCACTCATGAACTTGTCCCAAACCTCCACAATAGCTTTCGTGCCGATGATGAACTTTTTTTTTTTTGAAACTTTGGGCACAGATGAATTTTCACAATTATACTTGGCCCATAAACATTGAACCCACAAAGCATGTCTTTTGGTGAGGAGGCTCCAACATAATTTCATAATAAACGCCTTATTCTGACGTCTAAGATTCTTGAATCCAAGGCCCCCATGTTTCTTTGCTTGGGTAACTTTATCCCAAGCAATCAGATGCATCTTCCTAGCATCCTCATCCTGTGACCATAGAAATTTCCTTGATATTTTGTCGATTTCATTTAAAGTACAGATGGGCAAGAGAGTTGATTGCATGTAATAACTGGGAAGAGATGCTAACACCGATTTAATCAACACCAACCGGCCAGCAATAGTTAGGAATTTGCTTTTCCACATAGACAACTTAGCTCTAGCCTTTTGCACAATCGGATGATACGTGGCTTTAGTGACTCTTTTATGAATAATCGGCACTCCCAAATATTTCCCGCATCCGGTGTAATTCCAATTCCAAGCATATGGCTAAGCTCGAGGGCTCTATTAAAATTAACACTTGTGGAGCAAAACATCCTTGATTTATCAACATTGATTCTGTGGCCAGAGACTTCACAAAAGTGTTGCATTACTTTACGTATCTCAGTCATTTGATTAGACGAGGCCTCAGCAAAGAGAATAAGATCATCAGCAAAGAAAAGATGGGATAACTAGGGTCCTCCCCTTTTGAAGGTAAAAGGCTTCCATCGGCGAGCCTGACATTCTGCTTTAATAAGGTGGCCCAGTCGCTCCATACACAAAACAAAGATATACGGGCTTAATGGATCCCCTTGTCTAACGCCTCGGTAGGTCCGAAAGTTTGACTTTCATCCCCATTCCATAAGATAGACATAGAGGTCGTGGATATACATGCCATAAGAAGATCAACCAAGTTCCTCTCCAAATTCAAGCAAAGAAGCGTATTTTCAATAAATCCCCAATCAAGCCTGTCATAAGCTTTTTCCATATCAATCTTTACAAAGCAACAAACCCTTTCCTTCTACCCTTCTTCCTCATAGAATGAATGACCTCCTGGGCAATTAGGATGTTATCACATGTGGATCTATCAGGAATAAAACCGCATTGCTCAGAACTTACGAGATGGCCCATAATACCTCTGAATCTGTTCGCCAAAACCTTAGTAATAATTTTAAAACTTACATTGCACAAGGATATGGGACGAAACTCACGTAACGAAGTTGGGTTATCAACCTTGGGTATGAGGACAATCTTGGATTTATTGATTGCGGCCATGTTGGAAGGATTATCAAAACAATCTTCAATGAACTTGCATATTTTATCCCCCACAACATCCCACTGAGACTGGAAAAAGTGAGCATTAAGACCATCGGACCGAGGGCCTTAAAGGCCCCATAGCGAAAAGTAGCATTCTTTATTTCCACCCTCGTGACTTTACTTGCTAACATGCACAGATCATTCTCAAAGCAATGGATGGAAAGTAGGAGTAACATTGGTGGACACTTTTGTTCCCATAAGTGAAAGTTTGAATTTAATCTAATGTGACATGACCAAAAATGCAGAGACAGGTCATAATGCGTAGAAAAATAGTTTTGTTGGGAAGATATGTGTAATTTTATTATAGTGGTGAGTTATAATATATGTGTGATTCATCTATTGTATAGTTTCTTATGGTCCATTTGGTTCAATGCAACCCAACAAAAAGGAAAAGGAAAATGTTCATTTTCCATTGATGACCGTTGTTTAGTTCACATTTTCCTGACCAAATATTTTATGGCGGTGGGGGCATTTTCCCTTATACATAGGAAAATGGGTTCCTACCAATTTCTGTGGGAATCTATTATCCAGAGGATCAAAAGACCAACTTACTCTTTTCCTGCTTTTGGTTTGTTTACCACGGTGGTGGTGTGGAGAAGACAAAATGAAGGTCACCGGTAGAAGAAGAGAACAAGAAAGAAGAGGGAGGAGGTCGATAGTGCTCTCCAAACTCTCCTCTGATCGATTCTAAGCTCTTGTTTTCACTTTTCTTTTGATCTGGTCTTTTGTGTCTCGCTGCTTCAAGTTGGTCTCGTGTCTCGCTGCTTCAAGCTCTCTCGCGGTTGTTGTTGTTGTTGTTGTTTGTTCTTATTATTATTACTACCTCATTTATTTTATTTCCTCTTCTTTGATCAGCTTTAAAGGACCCACCATTTTGGAATGGATAAAAAGGCAAAAGTCACGGTTAGAAAATGGAAGAAGAGAGGGAGACGTCGTTTTGGGGCATTATTCATTGACCATCATCTTTAAGAAGAGAGAAAGAGCGATTGTGGAGGAGAAGTGAGGACTACTCTATTGGGATCCGTACATGCAACGAAATTAAAATATATACGAATCCCAAAGAGGATCGCTCAACAGTGTTTAAATCAAGGTTCGTTAGAAAAACCGTACATATATCGAACTAGTGTGGTCTCGTTCTTTTTGAACTCGTGGGCTACCTTCTCAATCACCAGAAGTCGACTCTATGAATCTCCTCCATTTACTGGTATCCACACGAATAACCTTGAACACGGATGGCGGCGTCTAGCACCTTTCGGTATTCTCGCGTCTCTCCTTTTCTCTCTAGGGTTTCTTGCGGCTTCTCTAATTTATCCGTACTCTTAATATGACTAGATCAATATCTATTTAAAGAGTTTCTAAAACCCTAATGAGCAGTATTAAATTATTCAAAATTAATCTAATTAATCTTGAAATTTGAATTTGAATTAAAATAATATATTAATTAAATCTATCTAACAGATCTAATCTAATATATTTATTTAATCCGAATTATGAGCCTTTAGATTTAATTTATCTTTATAAATTAAATAGATTTAATTTATCTTTATAAATTAAATTAACATTTCTATTTAATTAAATCGAGATACTATATCTCAATTTAATTAAATTTGAGATACTATATCTTCATTCGAAAATTAAATCTGAAATACAATATCTCAATTTATTATAGTTATTTAATTTATCTAATAAATTAAATACTATACATAATAATATTATTATCTATAAATAATATCATTATTATTTTTGAATTTATATTATAATGTAATATGATATGATATGATATAATATATATATATATATATATAGGTAAAGGATTTCTCCCGTTACTGGAGATAGAGTTATCTCAAGTGATCCTAAAACTACATCATTTTGATTTAATGAAGGGTGTATTTGTAATTTTAAGTGAATTAATGAAGAGTGCAAAATTACAGAAACACCCTTCATTAATTCACCTAAAATTACAAACACACCCTTCATTAATTTAAAACGACATAGTTTTAGGGTCACTGGAGATAACTCTATCTCCAGTGACTGGAGAAATACTTTTCTCATATATATCAACCCTAGATCAACAGTATTCATTAAATCTTAGACATATCCAAGATTCAATGAATCTAGAACACTATTGCTCGTGTTGGGCTATTCTTATATACAACCCTACAGGCCTACATGAGATTGGCAGCGGGCCAATGCTGTACCGGCCCATAAGTTGCAAACGGCCTCTAGTAAGACATTGCGACTACCAAATTTATACTGGGATCAATGATACGATACAACCTATCGTACAACCATGTCACGTCCCTTTTGTCACGCGATAATTTGGTCAAGGATGAGGCATGGATAATGTCAACTTCCTGTTCTTGACCATTACTTTCTCAATTCTCGAGTAGTATAATTGAAATGGAAACTCCTTTCCATTGTAGTATGACCATACGTTTCTCAGACTTACTCATCAACGGGCCCAGTATTATCTCTCTACAAATGTGAGAGAGAAATTCCATCTTGACCATTCACATTCCTCTGCATGAAAACCACTAATCCCGATCATAGCCTTTATCATCACCCGGTCAAAGGTTACTTTTGACTAGGTCAAAGATCAGCGACTCATCGTAGGAATCCATGATGATCTCAGGTCATAGGGCGTTGTGACGCGGTTATACATGAGATAAGCTTATGACTAAATCCATGCAGCTTTCTCATAGTGGGTCGGTCCAACACCTTGTACTCTTACAAGTGCCTATGACTTTGATTTGTATTTCCATACCTCATCAAAGTCATACTGGTCTTATTTCATCTTCGCTGTCGCATAGATGACCGACCAGGGGCATTTAGGATAATCTATAAGATATATCCAAGGATATAGTTATCACCATAAGCATGCAAATGAAATGATAACTAAAGGAGAATACTTTAAATAACATAAACGTTTAAAGTACAATGACTTGCCTCTAGGACATAATTTCCAACATGTTCAACGTCTTAGAGCCACAATTGCATGATCTTCAACATGCCGAAAAGTGAAGAATGTGGGGCAATTGAGGGTAAAATGGTACACAATTTTACATTTGACTGTGGTCGATTTTCAAAGCATCGCGTGATTTTGGGGATACACACTTGATTGTAAAAAATTGACACTCGAGTGTGCACTGTGCACTGCTTGGTTTTCTGTGGCATAAAAAAATATATTATATTCTTAGCGTAAAATGGTATTTTATCCAAGGTTTTGAAACCGGACCGATCACTGAATCGATGAAGGTACTGGGTTAAGGGTCAGTGGGTCAGATCGGAGTCAAACCGGTGTTAATTAAAAAATATAATTTATTTAAAATAGTAAAAATATTTATATTTTAATAAAATAATAATAATAAACCTGCAAAAAACAAACACGCACGCAACCCAATACACACCTTTCAATTTTCTTTTGTGCAAGTAATTATGCTGCAAGACGCAAGTGAACCAATTTCCAATATTTCCCTCTTTCCCACACATAACCTCATCATTTCTTCTTCTTCTCTCTTCACCTCACGCTTCTTCTCTTCACTCTCGCTGCGATTAATTTGTCGCCGCATAACCTCATTTTTCTTCTTCTTCTTCTTCTTCTTCTCTCTTCACCTCACGCTTCTCTCTTCACTCTCTGTGATTCAGATTTCCAGACAGCACCTCCTTCAGTGGTATGAGGTACCACCGCCATTGCCTTAGAGATTTCATATTTTTCTCCACGGTTCACAAGTCACCTTCTTCAACGAGTATAAGGTGTTGACTCGGTGACCCTGTTGACCCGACCGGTTTACCCCAAGTTTACCCGGTCAACCTGGGTTCACCGGTTCAATCCGGTTTCACCTTAACCGGACCGGTTGGCCGGTTTCACAAACCATGATTTTATCACATTTTCCTCCCTTATTTTCTTTCAATTAAACAAAACATTTTCTATCAACTCATTTTCTTTTCCAGTGTGAACCAAACGCATTGAGACAAAATATTTTTCATTCCATTCCATTCTTTTCATTTATATTCTTACCTTTTCTTTGATTCAAAGAGGGCCTTTCTCCAACATTTTGTCAATCCAAGCGCGTCCTCTCTCCTCCTTTCATATGGAAGCTCCGCCTGTTCATATTCATTTTTTTTCCTTCAATAGATGCAAAAGCCATTTGACAGAAAGATTATAGATTATCTGATCTCTTGAGCAATAACCTTGCAGTGGATCAAATTTTTTCCCCTCACGTAGAGCTAAATTGCGCTTAAGCCATATGAGGCTCATAAGGGCAATGATGTTGTGTATTAACGTAAGTTGTCATCTTTTTTTAAAGAGCAACAAGGTATCTTTAAGCCATCGTTGAAAGTTGAAGAAGTCTTTGTTGGGATCCATACACGCAGTGGAAGGAATTCATCCATTAGAATTTTACGAATCCTATAGGAGGATCTATCAACGACGTTTAAATCGGGTTAGTTAGAACCGTACATTTGTATTCGTGAGCGTCTTGTTCGATGCGATCACCAGGAGCCGACTCAGTGAATCCACTCCCTCTACCAGTATCCACACCGAACAGACTTAAACACCGATGGCAACGTGCTAGCGCCTTCAACGTCTTACGTCTCTTTTCTTTCTCTAGGGTTTTCTTTCAGCTGTTCGTCCATTATGTTTAATACGACTAGATTATTATCTTATAGGGTTTTTAAAACCCTAAAGGCCGTATTAAAATATTCAGAATTAATCTTGAAATTCAGATTTGGATTAAGATAATATATTAAATAAATGTCCAACAAATCTAATCTTATTTATTTATTTAATCCGAATTAAAAGCTGTTGATTTAATTTATCTTTATAAATTAAATCGAGATATGATATCTATTTATTTAATTAAATCTAAGATACTATATCTCAATTTAAATTAAATCGAGATACTGATATTTCTATTTAGTTAAAATTAAATTAAATACTAATATCTATTATTTGTTTTAGTTATTTATAAAATAATTTAAATACTACATAATTGCGACTTATTGAATGTGGACATTATTGCTCGTGTTGGGCTATTCTTATGTGCATACGACAAATGAGGCCCACATGAGATTGGCGTGGCCAATATTGTACCACAAGTCGCAAGCGCCCTCTAGCAAGATATTGCGAATATCCAATTCATATGAGGATCGTTTATACGATACAACCTATCATACAACTATGTCACGTCCCTTTTGTCATGCTATAATTTGGCCAATGATGAAGCATGGATAGTGTCATCCTCCTGTTCTTGACCATTACTTTCTCGATTCTTTAGTAGTCCAACAATTGAAATGGAAACTCCTTTCCATCGTAGTATGACCATACATTTCTCAGACTTACTCATTGAGGGGCCCAGTATTATCTCTCTACAAATGTGAGGGACAAATTCTATCTTGACCATTCACATTCCTCTGCATGAAAACCACTAATCTCGATCAAAGCCTTTATCATCACACAGTCAAAGGTGATTTTTGACTAGGTCAAAGATTAGCGACTCTCATGTAGGAATTCACGATGATCTTAGGTCAAAGGGCATTGTGACGCGATTATACATGAGATAAGCTTATAACTTAATCCATGCAGCTTTCTCATAGTAGGTCGATCCAGCACCTTGTACTCTTACAAGTGTCTATGACTTTGATTCGTATCTCCAAACCTTATTAAAGTCATACCGGTCCTATTTCATCTTTG
This sequence comes from Acacia acuminata, assembly GCA_019022655.1. NCBI lineage: Eukaryota > Viridiplantae > Streptophyta > Magnoliopsida > Fabales > Fabaceae > Acacia > Acacia acuminata. The sequence continues at coordinate 5,985,595 of JAFJYI010000015.1, forward strand.
CTCCCGCATAGATAACCAACCAGGGACATTTAGGACAATCTTTATGATATGTCCAAGGATACAGTTATCATAATAAACATGCAAATGATATAATAACTAAATAGAGAAATACTTTAGGGAAAATTTCATTTAAATACCAAATGAATTTGTGAAAGCCCCAGAAGTCCGTCGAATTTGCAAAAAGACTTAGAGGTGACAAGGACTTTTAAGGGTTTTGCAAATTCGTCAAATGACCATTTTGCCCTTAGTTCTAAATAATTAAAAAGAAAAAAAGAAAATACCCGGTGGGCCCACCGACGGCGGCCACCATCACAAATGGCCGCCACACACCACATACGGCGGTGGCAAGTAGGAGGGTTTTTTTTTTTTTTTTTTTTTGGCGGGTGTGGGGTGTTTTGTCAAAAATCAAAACAGTTTTTTGCAAATGTGGGGGTAGGGTTTGAACCCCCACCCCCATTCAAAACCAAGTAGCCCAACCGGTTGGGCTACTTGGTTCTCTTATTATATATATACACTAATAAATATATATATTCTTCTTAACATTTTTTCAATGGTATTTACAAGTCAAAAGCGCGATTTACAAGTCCAAAAGCGCAAATTACCAAGTCTTTTCTTCGGGGTTCCTTTGATGCATGTTTTGAAAAAAATAAAATAATGCATTATTACAAGTCCAAAAGCGCGATTTACAAGTCCAAAAGCGCAAATTACCGTCTTTTCTTGGTTCCTTTGATGCATGTTTTCTAAAACAAAAAATAATAATGCATTATTACAAGTCCAAAAGCGCGATTTACAAGTCAAAAGCGCAAATTACAAGTCCAAAAGCGCAAATTACCGGTGTCTTTTCTTGTGGTTCCTTTGATGCATGTTTTGTAAAACAAATAATAATAATAATAATGCATTATTACAAGTCAATAGCGATTTACAAGTTTAAAAGTGCAAATTACAAGTCCAAAAGCGCAAATTACGAGTCTTTCTTGAGGGTTCATTTGATGCATGTTTTGTAAAAAAAAAAAATGCATTATTACAAGTCCAAAAGCGCGATTTACAAGTCCAAAAGCGTGATTTGGAGTCAAAAGCATGAATTACAAAACATGCATCAAAGAGTAAAAAAAGAACCCTGAAGAAATCACTAGTAATTTGCGCTTTTGGACTTGTAATTTGCGCTTTTTGAACTTGTAAATCACGCTTTTTGGACTTGTAATAATGCATTTTTGTTTTGTTTTACAAAACATGCATCAAAGAACCCCGAAGAAAGATCGGTAATTTGCGCTGGACTTGTAATTTGCCCTTTTGGACTTGTAAATCGCTTTTTGGACTTGTAATAATGCATTATTTTTGTTTTGTTTTACAAAACATGCATCAAAGGAACCCCGAAGAAAGCACTGTAATTTGCGCTTTTGGACTTGTAATTTGCGCTTTTGGACTTGTAAATCGCTTTTGGACTTGTAATAATGCATTTTTTTTTTCAAAACATGCATCAAAGGAACCCGAAGAAGAAAGCACGGTAATTTTCGCTTTTGGACTTGTAAATCGCGCTTTTGGACTTGTAAATACCATTGAAAAAATGTTAAGAAAAATATATATATTTATTAGTGTATATATATAATAAGAGAACCAACTTGGTTTTGAGTGGGGGGTGGGGGTTGAACCCTACCCCCCACATTTGCAAAAAACTTGTTTTGATTTTTGACAAAACACCCCACCCGCCCAAAAAAAAAAAAAAAAAAAAAAAAAAAAAAAAAAAAAAAAAAAAACCCTCCTACGGTGGCCGCCGGCGGTGGTGGCCGGTCTCCGACGGTGGGACCCACCAGGGTATTTTCTTTTTTCTTTTTTAATTATTTAGAACTAAGGGCAAAATGGTCATTTGACGCGAATTTAAAAACCCTTAAAAGTCCTTGTCACCTCTAAATCTTTTTGTAAATTCGACGGACTTCTGGGGGTTTCACAAATTCATTTGGTATTTAAATGGAATTTTTCCAATACTTTAAATAATAACAGTGTTTAAAGTATAATGATTTGCCTCTAGAGCATAATTTCCAACCGTCTTAACGTTTCATCCTAATTGTGAAGCTTTCAAACCAAACAACTCTAATTGTAGGGCATGTGCATATAGACATAATGGAGTTTCTTCTTTGGGGCACCCAAACAGATACGTTAGGATGGTGAGAACAAAAAACACATCACACGAAATATGGCCTTGATTAGTAACTTCCATATAAAAAGAAAAGTATTTAATAGGTAGTGAAATAAACCACAAGAGTTTCCAGACTTCATGCCCGCTACCGGAAATGGATTGCCTTAAAAAGACAGAAAAGCTGTCGTTTGCAACGTATGTTCCCGCATGATTTTCGGCCCATATAATTTGGTCTTGGACTTCGTTGAAAGAAATAGGAATGGTGATCATAGAATGAGCCACTTGACTACTATATAGAGATCTAACTAGTTGTTGATTCCATTGAATGAGATTCCAGGCAAAAGGAATACGCAATAACAAATCAGTGCTCCTCACATATCCTAAACAATGTGCTGTTGTGCCCAAATTCCGTGCAATATATGAAAAGGAAGTGCTTGACTTTTCAGGAAAACGAATGAGCAATGGTTTTTTCTGGCTAAATAATTAATAGAATTTTATAAATGCCGGGTGATCAGTTTATTTAAGCCTTTTTTTGGAATGAAGTGGAGATTTTTCAAAGATTACACGGCAAGTAATTGTGAAAATCCAGTTATATTAATATGGGAGGTTAGATGTTAAGGATGATAGATTTTTTTTTTTTTTTTTTCCGGGCATGTGCATTCTCTTATTGAAGACTATACTAAATATGAGTATCTCATTTACCGGGAAGTCGAAGTCCGGTTCATGATTTGATGAGGAAACTAGTTCATTCCATTACCCAATTTCTGTTGGTAAAACTTAAGCTTAATTATCTCTTCTTCTGTTACTTATGCATGGTTGCCAACTTTTGGCCCTTCGTTGTAAATGCTTGTTTTGGTTGAATATACTTACATATACAGCCCAGATATGTTCTGTGAAATTATGAGATAGCTTATAGCCTCTACCCTCCAAGCGGAGCCGAGGAATGCTCATTCCTTCGTACAGATCTCTGTGGAGCAGCAATATGCAAGTGCAGCAAACTTGGCCTGGGCGACAAAAGCAGCAACTCCCCAAACAGGAATTTGCTGTAAGTGATCAGAATTAAGGAAAACGATAAGGATCCTTCTTCAATCAATTGTTAACAAGTTGAATTATTGAGTCAACAAAGACAAAGCTTGCGTGACTCATGATCCTCATACATTTGTGTGTGTTGTGGGGGGGTCAACTTTTAGATCCATTAGGAATAAAAAGCTTCTTTTGAGGCCCTGGTTTGACTTAACTTTATTCTGCTGCCTTTTTAGTGGCTTCGTCACGGCACAGGCTCCCTCCTTCTACCGCACACAGTAATACTCCATGGATTTTTAAAGTTGACTTTCTAGAATCATTCAAACATCCAATTCATCAATCCCCCCTAATATTGTGTAATCTTTTATGTGTTTCTCAACATAATCAGTAAATAAGAAAAATAAGTACTGATATATATTGGATGCCTGGATCCGTATAACATTAAAATGAAATCATCTCTCTGGATCGATGATGCCAAAACGAGCAATATTGTATGATTCGGAAAATGTCACATCCTTATTGTTTCTCCCTCCGGTGCGGTACTCGCAAGACTCCGTAACTCATTCGTTTTCAATACAAGATTCAATTAAATATTATTTATACATTTCAATATATGCTTTGATTTTTTTAATTTTAGCTTAAATGATAAAAGTTTAAATTTATTTAGTGATTATTTTGGAGATTTGTAAAAAAATTTAACATTTAACTAATTTGTTTAATATTAGAAAAGTAATTAGTATAACACCACCTTATAAAAATGATTCAGAAGAGGGTAAGAAATCATTTATCTGCACAAGTGATTTCACAAATACCGTAGTTTCGTTACAGTTTAGGGTTGGAATAACATTGGAGCAGAACGTAAAGTGAGACCAAGATGCTGTGGTAGGAACCAGGGGATCAAATATCTTGCTTGCCCCTAGCAATCTAAATCTGTTAATAGTGCCCTAAGATAATTATGCTGACATTGTCATGGACACAGAATATGAACTTCCACGTGTTCTTCTTTTTGAAGTTCAGTAGTATCTTAATGCTTGTCAGTTTGTCCCAAATAAATCCGGTCCCCCGCCACAAACAGTTATCTGTTACTACTTATCATTAGCGAATCCCATGTTTACATATGGAATACTCTACACTCTGTAAGTCCCAGCGCCTCCAGGCCCATTTTTATACATAAACAGAGGGTGGCATAAATTGTTAAAAATAATTTGACTGTTTCAGGCTGTCGCCCCCCGACTTACACGTATATATTAGGAATAATAAATATTGAAACAACAATTACCCCAAAAAAGGAAGAGAAGCCCACTGTAATATAATAATAGTCAGATGAGGCCCCGGTTTGATTTGTTATTCCTTTTGCTCACAATTCCTTCTCCTCGTTTTCCGTTGTCCACCCTCTTTCAATTTAAAAGTCACGAGCCAAGCCTCTGAAACTTTTAACCTTCCGCCTCACTGCTTATTCCTAAATTATACATGTACAATGGATAGGAGCAAAGTTCAAGTGCTTTATGATGCTTGCTGCGCTATATTTTCTCAGGACGGGCTTCCAACTTTTCAGCAAATCCAGTATCTGAAAACTCTCCTTGGTGGGTAGTTATCCTTCTCGGTCAAGTGTTCTTTTTTTTTTTTTTTTTCTGGGTTAATAATGTATAGATGATTTGAGAGGAATGAATTTAATTTTGCAGACAGAATTGAAGCTGTTGATGTGGGAATCGATGAGTTTGGGACGAGCGATTGTTCGATGTCAAGCCCAGAGAGTGGCGGAAGCAGGGGATTGCTCTGTGCACAAGCTTTCCCTGAAATAACATACATTCACATCCATGAATGCGATCATTTCTCTGTGAGTAGAAGCTATTACATATGTAGCCATATATGAATGATAGCTAATTAATGAGAAGCAGCGATTTAATTTTTAGGTGGATGAACATGCAGATTGGCGTGTTCTGTTTTCCTGCAGGTAAGGTATTTCCGCTACATGATCATCCGGGAATGACAGTGTTTAGCAAGGTCCTATATGGCTCCGTCCACGTCAAAGCTTATGACTGGATCAAGTTGGATGCTAGCGGCTGTCCAACATGTCAGTTCCATTTTCTTGTGCATATGAACGAACCAGCTTGTCCTCTGGTCAAGCAGGCTCTGCTTTGCGTTTCATCTCATCTATTGAATTTCACGCTTCCCTCTGTCCATTGGATGGTTCAAACATTGTCAAAAAAGTAAAATAACCCATTAATCATAACTAATGTTATGAACTTATAGTAATAATCGAGGACTCTAAGATATTTGGTTTCATCATGTTCATGAAAGCGTTATATATGTATGTGTAGATGGTGACACAGGAATAGTGAGTGCAGGGGGATTGGCAAGCAGTGTGATAGATGGGATAACGAAAGCACCACGAGAGGCATCCATACTGTTTCCAAGAAGTGGAGGCAACATTCACTCTTTCACAGCCTTGACGCCTTGTGCCATCCTCGACGTCCTCTCTCCTCCTTACTCTCCAGACTTTGGAAGGCCTTCCACTTACTTCTCTCACTTCCCCGTCCCTTCCCTTCCTGGTGCTTTTCCTATTCTTATTCATCGTTTCCATTGAATATTCCCAATCAAGTTACTGTGTGTGATCCATTTCATTAATTTTGCCTGCTGGGTTTATACATACACGTGCAGGTTATGCATGGCTGCAGGAAAAACCACTGCCAGATGATCTGATTGTGAAAGGAGCATCATATTTGGGACCTCCCGTTGCCACCGAATGTGATTTTTGTCAGTGCGGTTTCAGAAATTATGTATGACTTCGACCATGTAGAATGTGTTGATGCACTGTGCGGAAGCCCAAAACCACCAGATGGATAATTGCGTGTGTGGATAAGTTTTAACCCTAGAAATGACACGCTAGATCAGCCCAAAACTGCGCAATGTTCCTCTGCTTAAAATGATTGCTTTAACGTCATAATCAAGGGGCCTCATGCTCCGGTAAAGAGTTAAACACTATACAAATATGAACCCACCTAAACTTTTTTCATAAAAAAAAAAAGACTATACAAATATAAAACTTTGTATATATATAGTGACATTTCCAATTTCCAACGCCCAATTTTTTATCTTCTGTGTGGAAAAAAAAGCAAAATTCCGTCGCACCACGTGCTGGCCATCCAACGGAAGTTAATCTTGTTTATTTAGATCCTTCATGTGACTGATCCATAATTTATATATATTTATTCCATCAAAGGAAAGATTCCATCTTCTTTGATTACTTTATACTTATTGTTGGGTTCGCGAGTTTTGAATTTTACGGCACCTCAATCCCAATCCGGCAAACCCAATTTGTATTGTGTCGATTTTTTAAGCTTGATTAAGTTTTGGAGTTTAGCGAAAACATCAAATATTGCAACTTGCAAGTTTAGGGAATCTTATCAACAAAGGCACCCACTAGCTGGTGATGAGAGCAATGACTTTGCCATCCGCCCGTAACATCAAATACTTCTCTTGAAACTTTCTTAAGCATGAGTTTATGGATTCCAATCTTTTTTCAAAGAATAATTATCTGGCTAACAATAACAATACCTCTACTGTTAATCTTGTGTTATAGGCCCCATTAATTACTTTTTAAGAAACATGTCAGTGCAATTAATTTAACAAATCATATTTTTAATAAACTTTCCAATGGGGATTTATGTTTCCTTTTTTGGAAAAAGGAACAATAATGTTAAAAGAAAAAAAAAAAAATGAATAAGGACATTCCCATAGTACTAGTAGGAGCATTTTCCTTCCCTCTCCCACAGCGTACGGCTGGTTATCCCGACATTTCTATCCTCTGCGGTGCTTATTTAACACGTGTCAATATATGCACATGGAAAGAATTAGCCTCTGGTTTCGCAGTGGAAGTGTCCAAGACCGTCTTCAGTCAATGTGAACTGTGAAGTTCAAGACTTTTGCATAAATTCCAAAACCCCACGCCTAATTATTCGCAGCTGGAAAAGAAATAATATTGTTTGTCGAACAGGGTAGTTTTCGGAATTGGACTGATCGAAGGAAGATTTTGTTCGCTTGCGATTCAGGCAAAAAGAACATGGATCGTTACGAGATTGTCAAAGATATTGGGTCTGGGAATTTTTCTGTAGCTAAGCTAGTTAGGGATAAGGGAACTAATGAGTATTTTGCCGTCAAGTTTATTGAGAGAGGCCACAAGGTCTGTTTCTTCTTCTTCTTCATTCGTTCAATTTCTTTTTGGATTTTTCCTTTTCGATGACTTTTAAATCTTCATCTCATCGGCTATTTCTCTTTGTTTCTAATTTTGGTATCTGGTTAACTGTGGAATCTTATCTTTGGTGTCACAGATTGATGAACATGTGCAAAGGGAAATCATGAACCATAGATCATTGAAGCATCCCAATATTGTTAGATTCAAAGAGGTTAGTATACTCAGAGTTTTATCGAGGAAGGAACGCCTCGGAATTGGAGATATTTGCTTATCCTAACCCTCTTTAGCTGTTGTTCATCGTCATTGTCCATATCATTTAAAATATTCAATACCAATCTTTCTTGAGCAGAATTCTTTTTGGTGCTATATGAGCATGAGATGCACAGGCTCCTTTCCTATTTAGTCCCGATTTCGTTGTTCTAACCATTGGTAAAGTCGATTCGGATGTTAAAATTCTCTTTTTCCTCTTTCTTCTGTTTTGTGGTCAGTTGCTGAATGCTTATTTCTTCCTTTTCATCTGCAAACATACCTCCTGAATATTTTGCTCACTCTTTCAAAACCAGGATCATTCATGTGAGCTTTGATTACTCTTCCTGTAGGTCCTCCTAACGCCAACTCATCTTGCCATAGTGATGGAGTATGCAGCCGGTGGGGAACTCTTTGAGAGGATATGTAGCGTTGGTAGATTTAGTGAGGATGAGGTAATGTGAAAGGGGAAGATATCATTTGATGATAACTTTATGTGGGACCTTGTGTAGTCATTTGCGTCATTAGATTTTTATCCTGTATGAGATGTGTCCATCTTCAACGTAGCTGAACAAAACCCTTCTATGCTGAATTGTTTCTGTTAAGCGTATGTGTATATATACATAAATACTATAGCTTTAACTCTTAAGGCGGACTTTTTTCTTTTTTATCAGGCAAGATTTTTCTTTCAGCAATTGATATCAGGAGTCAGTTATTGTCATTCAATGGTAAGAAATGAAGCATTCCTTTATAATGAGTCATGTAAGTTGTCAATGCATAAATATTTACTTAAAGGAATGCTTACTGCTGCAGCAAATCTGTCATAGAGATCTCAAGCTTGAAAATACGCTCTTAGATGGCAGTACTGCACCGCGTGTCAAAATTTGTGACTTCGGATACTCAAAGGTAGCAATGTGAACGATTACAAACTTTAGATGTTTCCACCTTCATCAAACGATTTGTTAATGTGTTTTTACCATTTGTTTCAGTCATCTGTATTCCATTCACAACCTAAGTCTACTGTTGGCACTCCAGCCTACATTGCCCCTGAGGTCCTAACAAAGAAAGAGTATGATGGAAAGGTGAAGTTTTTCTCTCGTTTATGGCTTATCCTTGATCATATCTTCTTCTTCTTCTTCTGTGTCCTGTTATTTATTTTCTGAGCTAACCATATGTCTAGTCGTTGACAACTACAGGTAGCAGATGTTTGGTCGAGTGGAGTCACCTTATATGTGATGTTAGTTGGGGCTTATCCCTTTGAAGACCCAGAGGATCCAAAAAACTTTAGAAAAACCTTAGGGGTGAGCGATAATTACGAACTTCATAAATCCTTTTCGTAAATTCCAGCTACATAATAATGAGATTGAATTATGTTTGGTCATACTTTCTCTACATTGGTGATTTACCGGTGCATAATGTGGCATATTGCAGAGGATACTTAGTGTACAATACTCAATCCCAGATCATATACGAGTTTCCATGGAATGTAAACATCTCCTGTCACGAATATTTGTGGCCGATCCTGAAAAGGTGCCAAACACCACTTTCTATATATAACTGAATGCATGTTCTAGGGTTGGTTATTAAGCTGTTGGATCCAAGAGTCTGTCTCAGGGCAGTGAGTCATTTCTGGCTCTAGCTTATTTATTGATTTTTCTTTTATCGGCAGAGAATAAGTATGAAGGAGATTAAGAACCACCCGTGGTTTCTGACGAACTTGCCCATTGAACTAATGGAAGGAGGGAGCTGGCAGAGCAACGATGTGAATGATCCATGGCAAAGTGTGGAGGAAGTGCTGTCCATAATACAAGAGGCAAGAAAACCTCCCAACGTCCCCATGGTTGGTGGTGGCCTTCTTGCTGGGGGCAGCAGCTTGGACCTTGATGACTTGGATGCTGATGCAGATTTTGAAGATATAGGGACAAGTGGCGACTTTGGGGGGTATATTTAAGCATGCCTGTAAACGACATGCTAATCTATTGTTTGTTGTGCATAGAATTTTGTTTTGTTTTCTGGGGGGCTTTGAAGTTGTTTTCTTTGCTCGTACAGGAAGAATGAATATGCCAGGTTTTTTTCTTTTCTTTTTGGCCAAGCCACGATTATCTTTTCTAAGCCATTTACATTTGATTTTTTTTTTTTTATCATCATTGGTGGTCAACCTTATAATTCTACTCAAATACACCCTATTGTGGATCTTGAAACCTTACCCTGGTTGCAAATCAAATTATACTTAGGCATACTGTAGGTTTGTGATTGGTTAAAAAAAAAAAAAAATGTCATGCTTAAAATTTCATTTGAGTTTGATGGTTCTTAAATCTTATAAATTGTTTAAAAAAATGTTTTTTTTAGTGCAAGATTCACATTAGGTGCTTTTTCTTTATGTGCTTATTACATACTTATCTCTCTAATTATAATTAGAGGGATGAGACATTTTTTTTATACATATTTTTTTTTATATTAAATTATATATATGCTGCTTTTTGTTTTTTTTTTCAACCAAGTATTTCAAATTAATTAGTTCTCGGGAAGGATATTGGTGTTACAGGATAAATATTTCTGAATGCAGGATTGAAAATTAATTAATTTGAATATTTTGGGTACAAAAAAAATTTCAGAAAAAACATACAATTTAATCTATATAAATAAAAAAATGCCTCATCCCTCTAATTAGAGGAAAAAAACATGAAAGAAACATATAAGGAGAAGCATCTTCGTCAAAAAAATGGATGCGGAATGGCTGAATCTGCAATAATTTCTTTTATCGGAAGCCACGACCACCGATTTTCCCCCGAAAAAAACTAGGAGATTGAACTCTTCACTTTTGATGTTTATCGGCAGAAATCAAGTAGAGGACATCATCAATATAGTGTGATTGCCACAATAAGGAAACATCGTGTTTACTTCAAAACTGCACCAGCTATGAACAGTGGGGCACTTTATTATGAATTTTCACACAAAATATTCAATGAATACATTAATATAAAATCCTATGGACAACAATTGCTTTGAATCATACACTTCTATCCTGAGAAACCATAAATGTTAGACTGTGCTTATTAAGAGGGCTACTCCAATGTCAATCTAGGCACCATTATTATTACACGGCCAAAATGGTCAAGGGAAGCCTTTGTAATTGTTCAGCTCCCCCCACACAGTCAATTCAACCTCTTCCCATGAATCTGCTGATCTAAGTTCATCCCATATACTAAAAATAGCTCCCAAGACATCATCATCATGCAATATACAGTAGCACCTGCAATCATGAAAGAACAACGAAATCCCAACATTAGGTTTAACAATTGCATCGGTCCCTGAAACAGGAACAAAGCTGAACTTGTTTTAATTTTGTGCGGACACAAAAGGTCCTACAAACTTAAACTCTTCGTGAAACTCACAGCAAAAATAATGCTAACTTTCATTATGATGAGCCAAAGAAAAAGGAAAAAATATCAGCTCAAAGATTATTGCATTTACACATCAACGCAGCCAACTTAGCATCATGTTATATTTGGAACTAGGAGAAAGTCTTCATTTCACGTCTACCAATTTATCCATAGGATATAAAGCATTCACCAACATGTATGAGTTTGAATTATCTAAACATTTTCTGGATATTGCAAAGGCCATAGGCCAAGATGGGAAACAAGGAAGTGTTGAACTAACAAGTGGATATCATTGGTTCACCAATTCTTTAAGTTTAAATAAAGGAATTAAAAATATGTGAATTATTCATCAATGATAGGAGATCTAGCAAGCGAGTTGAAAAAAGTAAACAATATGCAGCAAAATTTTGGAGACAAGTACTTACATGGCAAGATATGAAAGTCGGCCAAATTTATCATCATTCTCCGTCGACTCATTCTTTGAATTATTAATTGCAAAAGGAAGCTTGTAGCTTTCTAAAAATAGCTTTAGGAGATAGGAATCACCTCTAAATACATCTAAATAAATCGGTATCAAATCAAATATAGGATCACCTGCAAAAAGGAGAGAAGAAAAACACCTTGATTGGAAAATCGGGACAGCATATTTATCAATGTAAACACGAAGCTGCATATTGTGGAGAAATGTAACCATTACAAAGGACAGCTCTGCGCACTAAAAGGCCAGCAACTCAATTTATTAATTTTTTTTGCTCAATTATTCAATTTATTAATTCACTAAAATGCAAAAGATAGAAATAAAAAATAACTTAACACCACTGGTGTTCAGAACATGTATATTAAAAAAAAAAACCAATACCAAACTGAAGGCCAATAATCACTCGAGAACAAGACTAATGTGAATTCTTCTTTATGACCAAATTGAGATTATGGCATAATTCTTAGTAAATAAGAGCTACCAACCTATTGAAAGATCACTGAAATCAAGGATGTAGCTAGGACGCCATGATTTCACATCTCTATTTACACTGGAATCACACACAAAAACATTGTCTGTCTGCGCTTCCTCACCACAAGTTTCACTTGAGGTAGAAACACAAGATGGTTCCATGTAAATGTTGTCATCCATAACGTCAGAGTGTATCCAGGAGCATGGTTTACAAGCATTGCCCTGGGAATTCCAAAGTAAAATGAGGGGGAAATTACAGAAAACCAGTGATACTCCACTGCAGACATTTAGTCTTGAAATGTAAAACAAGGACAAGTTAAGAAGAAACCTCAATTATATTCAACATATTTGCAAATAGATGAGGGATATATTCATCGACCTTCTCTATCAGTTTCCTAGGGATCGGGTCCCCCCTGCAAAATTGTAGTAAAAGCATCAGTGGCCATTTTTCAAATAGAAGAGGTAACAACACATATGACGCATATCAGCTCTATAGAACAATGACTCCCAAAAAAAAAAAGAAACAGTTGCACAAAACCACAATTGCAGAGCAATCATACTAGAGCACAACTATTATGCATGAATAAAGTACAATTTAAGCAAGCAGAAGTCAAAACAAAACTACCAAGGACAACATATAAATATGAAAAAATCATACAAAGTACTCAAGCTCATTGCATAAGTATATAAAGGATAAGCAACATAATGCATTTCTTATGTATTTTCAAACTTTTCATCTCAACAAAAATATCACTAAGTGACCAAAGGGACAAATCATACCACTTAGTCAAACGGCTCAAGACATCCTTCCTCCTCCTTGTTAATGTTCCAATGAAGATTTCCCACTCTGCTACCATGCTCGATTTAGAATTAAAACTTGCAATATTACCATTAATCTTAGGCAAGCCTGAATCCTGTTCAATATCAGAGAAAGGTAAAATGTTCAGCGGTGGACGTGGTAGAAGGTGAATGTGGCGCAACTTCTCACCCAGGAAGGAAGCTAAGTTTGCTACATCTTCCCTTGATAATCTATCTCTTCTGCAAGTGAATGAAAATGAAGATCAGAGAACTATGGTGCTTTAAGAAAATTAGACTGATATGCCGCAAGAGAATATTATTAACTGAGCACAAGGACAACACTTACAACTCTGCAAATATTTTACCCTCACAACGTTTTGTTATAATATAAGGCCATATATTTGAGGGACCAGCTGAACTAACTGATTCGGGTTTTGGCATCTCAGCATTCCTATATTCAAACTGTTTCTTGCCCCATACACCAAATGAGAAATCATCAACTCCACATTTTTGCCCAGTTAGATTATTCTTGGTGACAATATCAGGGACTCCCTTTCCATCCCAAGGAAGGTTGGTATACATTCCGTTGTCAAGATAAAGAATACCGCAGCCCAAAACCTCAGGAATATGATTCTTGAGAGGGGAGTTGACTTCATGCAATATATTGTAAAACTCGAGCTGTAACATGGACATATGGAAGTTAGATTTGTGTAGCTTATGAAATTAAGAAACAAATAGCTTAGAAAGTACCTCTGTGCCTAGACCATAAAGTGCAGCTTCTAGCCCTCCTTCAACAAAAATTTTGACAACAGTGTTTCCCACAAGAAAAACCTGTTGAATAAGGAGGCGTGAGATTCAGGAAGGGGGAGGGGGGGTTTCTCATAAGAAAATATATTTTCCTCAAATTGGAGAAAATTTACAAGTTAGAAAGAGAATTATCTTGGAAAATAGAAGAGGTTCCGTTGGAGAAAGCTAATGAAAGTTCAAATTCTACATGCTATGAAGTATGAAGTTTCTGAAGGAAAAGTCTTTTCCAGCAAATAAGAATGGAAATCTACCATTATTAGGACTCTTTCATACCAGTCCTATGTTCTGTAAACAACACACAGACACGTATTATGCCATACTAAAGTAACTTTAACAAGATGGGGATTACGCTAAAGTGACTGAATATTTAAAGATAAGTTACATCAACTTACCTTTAAGTTCACAAATTGCAACCAACTCCTTTTGTGATAGATGATAAAAAGGTAAACAAAGACACCAGTAACTTTTCCATCAAAGCATTTTTCTACAATTTATACTCATCTCTCACTATTATGTTCTGTATGATCAAGTGTCTAGATCCCAAGATTACAGAAGCCATTTTTTGTAATGCCCCAAAATATACAGCAAGGGAGGCTATGTTCAGAATGTGAACTCATACTTATAAGCATAAGACTCATTTAGTCTGGCACCAGCACTATGACTGAACCAATGAGTCTTGGTATATAATTCCAAATAGATTTTTTCAGTTCTGAAGCAAAAGCAAGTCATTTGTATGTTTGGGATGGCTTTTAACATTAAGTGCTTTTGCTCTAAAAGTCATCAAAAGTCACAATTGAAGACAAGCTACTTTGGATTGCTTTTGACTTTTCGCTTAAGTGCTTTTGCTCTCTTTCATGCCTCCTTCTTGTAC